>OZ022559.1:63615014-64815014 GCA_963991005.1 Barypeithes pellucidus
AAAATGTTGTCAAATTTAAAAGATTTCTTTAATTTCTTAAAAAACAGAGCCGATTTTCTTGAAACTTTAGAATTAAATGATATTCAAAAAGTAAGAGATATGCGATTAGCTGATGGTAGAAATACAAGGCGTCATAATTTTTTGATTAGTGGTTCTAATGATAAATCTGAACAAAAATGCAATTTCTGCAAAAAGGCTCATTTAATTTATAAATGTCCAGAATTTTTAAAAAAGACCATAACAGAAAGATGGGATGTTGTAAAAAAAATGCGATTGTGTTCAAATTGCTTATGTTTTGGGCATTATAGCTTCAAATGTGAATCAGGTCATTGTAGATTTTGTAATAATAAGCACAGCTCTCTATTGCATAATAAAAATAACGATAACCAGAAAAATCAGAGTAATGAGTTACGAGATTCTGAAAAGCATGAACATACGTTTAATGGTTCCTCGATTATAAATGCTGCAAGTTCAAGTAAATATAATTATGTTTTGCTGTCCACAGCTATTGTGGAGGTAAGAGATAGTAAAGGTAAATATCATAGAGCTCAAGCTCTCTTAGATTCAGGCAGTCAGTGTTCATTTATTTCTGAAGAGTTTAAAAACAAGTTAGATTTGAAAGTCGATAGTGTTGATATTTCTATTTCCGGGATTAATAATAGCGTCAGTTCAAACTTAAACTCTAAATGTAATTTATTGATTAAATCAACAATAAATAATTATCAAACACAACTACCATGTCTAGTAGTACCAAAAATAACAGATAGTTTGCCTCCGTATAGGTTCAATATTTCAGATTGGTGCATTCCAAAAAACATAAAATTAGCTAATCCATCATTCAATGTTCCTAGACCAGTAGATATTTTGATAGGCGCAGATTTGTTTTGGAATATTCTTGGCAAAGAAAAGATACTGTTAGGTAAAGACAAACCTATTCTAATTGAAACCTTGTTTGGGTATGTGGTAACAGGTTTAATTAGTAGTCCCGTTGAGAAAAAAGTTCATTGTAATTTTGTTGTGAATGATGATCTAGAAAGGTTTTGGTCAATAGAAGAAATCCCAATTGAGTCACCTCCTTTAACCAAAGAGGAGCAGATTTGTGAGGATTATTTTAACAAAACAGTTTCACGCGAAATTTCTGGAAAATTTGTGGTAAAATTTCCATTAAAAGAAAATCCCCTAGATTTAGGCGATTCACGAGATTTGGCGATTAAAAGATTAATTCTTCAAGAGAATAGATTAAAAAAGGATGATATGTTAAAAAATAAATATTTTGATTTTATGGATGAGTATATCGAGTTAGAACATATGAAGCGATTAACGAATAGCCAGTCGATTAATATGTTTAGATGTTTTTTACCTCATTTCGCTGTTGTGCGTAATGACAGTCTAACTACAAGTGTTAGGATAGTATTTGATGCTTCGGTTAAAACTAAATCAGGAAAATCTCTTAATGATATACAATATCCAGGGCCAGCGATACAAAACGATATAGTTGGAATTATGTTACGTTTTAGGGAGCATAGATTTGTTGTAATCGCTGATATAGCAAAAATGTACCGGCAGATTCTTATTCATCCTGATGAGAGATACTTACAAAATATAGTATGGAGAAATGATTCAAATGATGATATATCAGTTTATGAGTTACAAACAGTGACGTATGGCACATCTAGTGCACCTTATTTAGCTATTAAATGTATTAAAAAATTAGCTTCTGATAATAAAATTACATATCCTGTTGAATGCGAGTTGATTAATCGTGATATGTATGTTGATGATTTGATAACTGGATTTAATGACGAAGAAAAAGGTATTGTCATTTGCAATCAAATTTCAAATATATTAAAGTCAGCTTCTTTTCCCCTCAGGAAATGGGCATCTAACAGTAATGCAATTTTACAAGGTTTAGAAGATACCTCTGATGCTTTTAGCATTCTTGAGCAAGGTGAGATTGATAAAGCTATACAATATTTGCTAAAATTAGTACAACGCGAAAGTTTCGCGACTGAAATTTCTATTCTTCAAGGTGATAAACAGCTAAGTACCAAAAATAGGTTACTCTCCTTAACTCCATTTTTAGATTCAGATGGTTTGTTGCGGGTTGGGGGGAGATTAAAGCATTCTTCTCTATCTTTTGATGAGAAGCATCCTATTTTGTTGGACGGTAAACATAAGTTAACAAAATTGATTTTTCAATCTGAGCATAAGAGATTACATCATGCAGGTCCCCAATTATTATTGTATTCCGTGCGTCAAAAATATTGGGCTACGTCTGGCATGAATGTAGCAAAAATGATTGTGAGAAATTGTATTCGATGTTTTCGGACTAAACCAAAGCCAATTAACGCCATTATGGGTGACTTACCAAAACACAGAGTTGAAGTTGCAAGACCTTTCTCGATTACCGGTGTTGATTATGCAGGGCCTGTAATTTTACGCGATAGGAAAGGTCGTTCATACAAGACTTATAAGGCTTACATTTGTATGTTCATATGCTTCGTAACAAAATGTATTCATATCGAACTAGTTACAGAATTAACTTGCGAAGCATTTATTACTGCGTTTAGGAGATTTGCTGCTCGGCGTGGCACTCCTACGCATTTGTACTCCGATAACGGATCCAATTTTGTTGCTGCTCAGAGAGAGTTAAAGTTATTATATGATTTTTTGAAAAATTCTAATGACGAATTTGTAACATCTTGTGCCCAACAAAGAATCATTTGGCATTTTATTCCTCCTAATAGTCCAAATTTTGGTGGGTTGTGGGAGTCAAATATCAAGGCAATAAAACATCATTTATACAGAGTCATCGGTCAAAGCGTATTAACGTATGAGGAATATTCTACGTTACTTGTACAAATCGAAGCTACATTAAACTCCAGACCGCTCTATCCCATGTCAGCTGATCCAAATGATCTTGCCCCGCTTACCCCCGCCCACATGTTAATTGGCCACCCGTTGACGACACCTCCAGATCCTATGTTTGAAGAGATCAAGATGAACCGATTGTCAAGGTTTCAACTACTACAACAATTACACCAAAGTTTCTGGAAGAAGTGGTCGTGTTTCTACCTGTCCGAAATTCAGAAAAGACATAAATGGAAAGTTGGTAATTCAAATGTCGAAGTAGGTAGATTGGTGGTTATGATGATGAATGACAACCTTCCTCCATGCAAGTGGATTCTCGGAAGGATAGTTGAAGTACATCCTGGAGAAGATGGCCAAGTGCGTGTAGTGACAATCAAAACGATAAATGGAACTTACAAGCGAGCCATTTCAAAAATATGTCCCCTACCATTAAATGACAATGAGTGTTTTTAAGACAAAAGCGAAAGTACAATGTTTTTGTTTTGAACATAGTGTTCAAAAGGGGGGAGTAGGTTAAAATGTAAAATAAATATATGATACTTATGAACTTAATTAGTCAAAGGTTCTAACAACAATGAGAGCGCGCCTAGCAACGACCAGGAGAGAAGTAAACAAGACAGCAGCAAGAAGAAAAGTCATAAGTTTACGTTATATTACTCTCTGTTTCTTTTACATAAAATACAAGTTTTCAAAAAGCAAAAATACCATAGATTAATACAGTCCACTAAATTGAAGAGGTGGGGCAACACCTGACCATAGAATTTGGTCCTTCGAGCCGGATGAGAAACAGAGCATACCAAGATAAGTAACAGGAATCGTCCATGTTTCCTTTTCCCGTTTAACCGTAGTTTCGATTTGTAATTTAAAGTAGAATACGAATTTTATTTGTGCATTTTCGGGATGTTTCGAGTCCACTAAATTGAAGAGGTGGGGCAACACCTGACCACAGACCGAGCTGGAGATTTTGCTAGTCTTTTGGATCTTTTGTTGACGTCAAACCCTGATCTATATACAGTCACCGTACCGCCTCCGTTAGGATCTTCCGATCACAAACTAATTTTAACTCTAAGCGAACTACCAATTAATTCTGAATAACCTTCTAAACCTCGCAAGATATTGCATTACACGTCGGCCAAGTGGGAAGACCTGAAAAACTATTTTCGAACTTTTCCTTGGATGATAATGTGCTTCTCTTCTCATGATCCATCCGTCTGTACTGGGGAGATCTCCGACGTTATGCTAACTAGCATGGAAGCATTTATCCCCTCCTCCAAAAAATGCCCTTCAAACGGCAAGCCCTGGTTTAGCATGGAAGGTGAGCTAGCTGTTAAATCAAAAAATCTGGCTTACCGACAGTGGCGTAAAACCCCTACCACTGAGAATCGTACCATTTTTATTAACGCTCGAAGCTAATGTAAACTAACAATAAACCAAAGCAAAGAAGCCAATAACGTGAGGATTAAAAACAAACTTCTTGACAGTCCAAATGGATCAAGGTCCTTTTGGTCAGTCGCTAAGGCCGTCAGAAAAAATTTTACCAAATCAACAATTCCATCTCTAACACGTTCAGATGGTACAATAGCATCCACAGTCGGAGACAAAGAAAACTTACTTGCAGAACTATTTTCTTTGCATTCCACTGTAGATTTTCAGAGAAGAACACCACCCAACATTCCTTCAGTTCAATGCCAAATGACTGAAATCGTATTCCGTCAGCGTCCCGTTAAACGAATCTTGAAAGGGCTCGACGTAAAGAAAGCTTCTGGTCTAGACGAAATTCCTGCTATAGTTCTCAAAAGATGCGCCGATTAACTAACACCAGTAGTTTGTAGACTTTTTAACTTATCCTACAAACAAGGAATATTTACATCGTGCTGGAAGATGTTAAGAGTCCAGAATATACCAAAGAAAGGTAAGAAGCAAATTTTGTTTTGTAAACATAAAGAGTTTTGACAGTTGTATAACCTAGTCTAGTTGTCACGCATTTAAGTCATTAAGTTAACACGTTTATAACATATGTTCATATAAATGAGCCGACCTTAACCCGCTGCACTCCATCCGTAAGATAAACCCTCAAAAAACAATAAGCATTGTCCGATATTCCCAACTTCACAAACCTACGAAGTAATAGCTTATGGTTAACCTGATCAAATACTTTCCCACGGTCAGTATAAGCAACATGCAATATTTGCTTAAGATAGCTTCAGCGACAAGTTCTGAAACTAGTGATACATTTGTCGCTGTGGATTTATCATTTAGAAACTACAATTTGATTATATTAGCTAAGTTAATCAAATCGTAAACATCTTTGAAATCTTCCAACCACTTCACTATTTTATTATCGATTCGCTCGTCGAATGTGCACCTGTATCTCGTCGTAACCAAAAAATCTTAACTGTCCCTTATTTGACGCTTCAGATAAATATATCTATCATTAATCTCAATATCATACGATGAATAAAGTGTAACAGATGGTCATCTTGTCATTGTTTATCGGAAAACTATTAAGGCATTTCTGAGATCTAGAAAAATGATAATTATGATATCTGCTATTTTATTTTTTTTAATATCGTTAAAAAAAACATCCAATAACTCTGAACTTTCTTCAAATGTATCCTAAGTATAAACCTCTCAGTCACATTGCTTCCAGTTATGTACAGTGTCACTATTCAAGTTGGAACCATACGGGAAAAAAATGTATTGTTCGATTTAGGTAAAATTTAACTTCAACTTAAGTTTTTGCTTCAATAAAGACCAAAAATTACATAATTAAAAGGGGCTTTTGTTAACTTTTGTTGAAATTTAACATTTTCTCCACAAAATGTCAAAAATGGCATTTACTGATCGAATTTTAAAAAACTTGATTTGGAAAAAAGTTATTTGTATTGTAATTTTATGCCTAGATGCTAAATTTGAATCAAATATGATAATTTTTGTTTCTTATCGATTTTTGGCCAACAACTTTCATTGAAAACGGAGGTCGATACACGGAGGTCGATCCTGTTACCGCAAATCTATTAATTCTAGAATACTCACCATTTAAATTCATTACTTATACCAATAATTCTACAAAAATGTTCCTCAAAAAAATAAACTGCAGTTTAAAAATGTTGCCATCTGTGGAGCAACCTCCTCATAACTTTAAAGATTTAACCAATGAAAAGGATAGTCTTGTTTTTAAATAATAAATACGTTCAAAAGGAAATAGACACATGTTAGAGTTGACTTATGATGAAGTCAAATTTTACCTAAATCGAACAATACATTTTTCCCCATATGGTTCCAACTTTAATGTTGACACTGTATATCAAGTAATGGTGGAATCAACAACTTCCAAAATACCTGAAAAGCCTTAACATTATCAGCTAACATCAATATTCTTTTCGTAAGCCCAGATCAATAGGAGACCTTCTAGCCTTTGTCACACATCTTTGAGGCAACGCAATTGAAAATCAATAGAGTCCCGGGCTATACCACTGGATCGCAATCCGGCGGTATTTCTAGTCGATTCTATGCATTGTTTTCTAGGTTTCTTAAGGATCAATCTGTGCAATTGGCATTGACGGTTTTTTCCAGAAATCTTCACCATTAATGACGGTGTTGATTGGTTGGTTAAAGGTGGGGGGTAGGTGTGAGACCTAAGCTTCTTATACGGCAGCCTTCTGGCTTATTGTGCGGTGTGCGCCCTAGTCTTATTATAGAAGACGTTTTTTCCATGAAGTCACATAGTTTCCTACCAAGTTTGCCATGTGGGAGGTTGTCGCCGCGTTGAATATTTTCGAAGATTTTGAATCTTCTGTCGATCAGCGATTCGCATCTGTATATGAAGTTATTCCTTTTATCCCTGAATGGAAACCAGGAACCCACAATAGTTCAACCTCGTTTCTTCTGGCTGCCATGCCGGTATTCCTCAAGGGTTCATATTGTCTCCCACCCGCTAACCACTCTCTTCTTACTGTCCATTAACGACCTTCTAGTTAAAGCCGAAAATCAAAGATTTATACCTTCTCTGACTACAACATATTTATCTCATCTTTCACTTTGAATTCTCAAAAATCGGCTGCCAACGCATATCTTCACAGACAACATGAAGTATTTACCCTTAACAACGACCTAAAAGAAATTTTGTCCTGGGGTGTCGAATTTAATGGTACGAAAACACAGGCAGTCGGTTTCATAAGAAAAGTTAACGTTGCATAACTTCATATAGTCATCGTAGGAAGCGCGATTCCACTTGCTTCATCTATTAATTTACTGGGCATCAATCTGGGAGGAAATATTACTTGGCATTAACGCAAAGGCAGCTTCGCAGAAACTTGTATGTATAATTTTCCATACCAAAAAGTTGTATATTCCTCAACAACTTTACCATCACTAGAGTACTGTGCATGTCGGGAACTACTCTGCACCCTTGGTTGCTGGATTCCATCGAAAGAGAGCCATTCGTCTGATCGGAGACCACGAGCTGATTTTACTCTCTTTACAGATATTTCCATAGCGAATGTTCGACTAACCTTGCCCGCTTAATTCCACCTAGAGTGTCGAATATCACAAATACATGACGGACAACTGTCGTCCATACATATGTAGTTCAGCTTAGAACTCTTCGAACTTCATTATTTAAGAATTACTTCATCTGGAATTCTTGTGGAAAGACCTTCAGAACGAATATTACCTCCAACAATTCAAAAATCGCTTTATTCGCACACGCACCAGTTCCAGTGCCTTAAAGAATTTTTCCTCTAGGCCAAGTGTTTAATCTTAAACACCTGCAATGTTCCGCTTATTTTCATTCTGGACATACACTTTTCAAGAGCTTAAGTAAATATTTTTTGATTAGATAAACTTTTTACTATATTATTTAAAGCGATTTCTGTAGGATCGGTTGTGTATTCTACAACGTCAACAATGGATCAACGACTAATATTTTCATTAGTGCTAACTGTCTGTATTAACTTTCAATATGAAGGTAAGTTTTATTATATTCTAGTTCTTTTTTCATCTTATCAAAAAAATTCTTAAGCGTTAGCCATTTTACCAGTTAGCACCATTATTGTAGCAGAGAAACACAGTTTGAAAATTTAATTATTACCTGCAGAGGGGCAGAGGAGAGACATGTTACAATTTGCAAATTAACTATGTTATAAAATATTACACCACTCTACAGGGCAAACCAAGTAAAATGGCCTATTAGAAGTATCACGGCCAACTTCAGACAGTCCGCGAAGAGACCAGCGATGCGCTCTTGTCAAATGTTATTTCGTGGGAATGGAATTTAAAGTGCAGAAAATGTATGAACAGTATTTTTTTCCAAAATTTTTTTTTTGTATCGAGGAGAATCTTCCTGAAGTTGGTCAATATATGATATTGGAAGCTTTCTAAAAGAGTACTCACTTATTTCTAACAATTCTGAAGTGCTATGACGAAGTTCAGAGTAGGTATCATTAGTAAGCCGACCATTATTGTCAAGTTTTTGCCAAGTATCTATCCATGTTATAAACTTTCCAAAATATTAAATGCGAAAATCATCTATTCCCGAAATCGGTTTGCACCATTTATTTTTTTTGCAGCATATTTATTGACACTTGTGTTATTTACTATATCCCACCAATGTCTTACAATTTCTAAAAAGTTGGCTGTGTCATGAAAACTATATTCTTTTAAGGAGGATTCTTTTGAGGAGTAGAATATTCGCATATATTGTCTGCTAAGTAAACTCTCAGCCTTTTGAGATTATTGGGATAGACTGTTCTATGATTAAGTTTGTATACGTTCTTTATTACCAGATGTATTTCTTTATTATAAATATTTTTAATGTCCTGGAATTTTTCTAGTTTAATCTCATTAAAATTTTCAAAATCAAAATGTATTGTCTAAATTTTTTAGATTACGCCAATTATTTATTATGTTTTTAAATATATAAACAAAATCTTAACTGACAAATATTTTACTACCAGGACTATTAGGATTTGGGAAAAAAGTTAAATTATTTGTTAAATTTGGAAATATTGACCGATTAATTCTATGGTTATCTGTTATTATATCTAAAACAGTAAAGCCACGATTTAGCGAAAAAGAATTAACATATTTTGTGACTGGGACCATTTCAATAACTTTAATATTGTGTACTGGTAATAATTTAACAATTTCAGAAAAATTTCCAAAAGCCGAACATATCATAAAAGCTAAATTGGTTGTAGCTAGTGAATTGTCATCGGAAGCTACACCAATTAAATTATTTCCTCTATAGTCTAATGTTTTATTACCATACAATTCATCGATTAAAAGTATAACGATTTTTTGATGAGGTTCTAAAGAATCAGAGACATAGTTTAAATAATTATTGGTGGTTTTGTCATTATCACTGGTATTTGGGTACGTATCGGGGACAACATTGAGACTAGAAGAAATATATTGTAGATATCTTTTAGTGGGCAAGTTTAAATAATCCTGTTTTAAATCATATGCATACGGGGGAAGTGTATACAACATAAAAGCCATAATTATAGTTTCCTATGAATAGCGTTTTGTTCCAAAATGAGTAATAATTGTACTTGATTAATTGAAATTGGTAATATATAATTTAAATTATTATTGTCTTTTGAATCATTCTCCTCCTGCAATATATCTTAGTCTGATACCAGTTTGTTATAAGCTTCGTTCAGAAAATATGCACTCCTTTCTATTAAAAAAGTGAGGTCGATAGATATTTGTATCTAACTAATAAATTTTCTAGTTGGGACCATCTAGTTAGTTTAAGATTAAAAGGAAAAATCTAATTTAAAGTTAATTCTGTATTATTTATAAATACCTTAACAACCATATTTGTATCAATTGAAATTTGACTTACAATGCTAATAAGGCCCTTTGTGAAATTTAGAATATAAAAATAAATTTTTCTATCTTCTTCTACTTTTACTGTTCAAGATTCATAAATATTAATTTTTTTAAGATAGTTTAAAAGTAAGTCTTGAGCACTATTAATTATATCTGAGTTTTCAAATGATTCATTTAATTCATTATGACGCGCTAGATTTTCATTATGTCTTTCATAGGGAGATTTTCTTGGCAGATGTACTTTTTTAGATAAATATACAGGTAAATTTGGAAAAATAGAAGAAAATTAACCGCATTTAAGCCTAGTCTTTATTGGAATTCTTTTTACAGTTCCGTCTGGCAAACTAAAAATCTCTTCCCTAATTATATCGGTTTCTGCAAAATGACTACTACAAACTACAGAATGTTGAGTAGGTGACCAACTATCTCGGGGAATAGCTTTTAGCCGAATATTTTTTTAAAATTCATCTTTTGGGAAACCAAAGGTCGATAGCATAGATCCACCAGCTTTTATAGTACTAGGATAGTTGGAATTGCATCCAGCATCTTATGTTCAAAAACCTACCTCGTTAATAGTTTACGTCAGTAATCCAATTTTAAACTCTAAACTGTGACAAATTAGAAGAGCATACATTGCTTTTAAATTACCGGCTTTCCGGTATTCAACTCAAATTATAACGCAAAATAAACACTCAATCAAACGCTGAAAAATATTCACACACGCCGGGACTTATTTACGAGAAAGCCGATTCGGTTAGCACACGATTACGGACGAAATGTATGAGGTATAGTATCACAAACACTTTTAGTATCCTATACACAACCGCCGGAATATAATTTGTACCTGGCGGCCAACCAGAGACTTGACAGTTCTAAAATGGCGGAATATTCCCACCACGGTGTTGCCAGAATGACCTCCTCTTCACGGCCTGTCTGAAGTTGGCCGTGGAAGTAGTTTGAGAACTAAATGAGACTTTATTTTGAAAATGGGCTGTGGCTATAATAGAAGGTTTTCTACGTTTATAAAATATTTTGGACGACACTTGGCAGTAACTTCTGAATGTTAAATGGATTAGGTACTCTAAATATTATATTTTTTTCTGGAATCTAAGTAAAACTCTAGGACAGTTTTTTTGGACAATATCATATACATATCTTTAATAGTTTTTTTAAATATAAATAACCTTGTGATTTTTACAACTAGAAAACTGAAATTTTGAAACTAGTTTCACAAGACTATAGAGACTAATTCTCGTTCTAATGAAATTGAAATTATTTTATATTTTGTCGGAGATCCCAGAATCCCCGAATACGCCACTGGGTTGATATCATAATAAATGTTAAATAATAAAAAAAATTCCGTGAAAAGAAAGTTGCTATCACTTGTACACAGAACAAATTTTCTAGCCTCTGCGAATCCACCTCTACGTATAGTTAATGGAACCACAGCGGATGAGGGTGAATTTCCATATATGGTATGTACTGGCTTATTTAATGATTAATTATAAATAATATTTATCAACTAAATAAAAAACAGTGATATGACTTTCCATGGTCACGGTGGCCATCCCTTCCAAACCTACAAACTATGTTAACAAAATTTTAAAAATTACTTCATTTCACAATGTCATATAGAAAAATCCACCTGAAACTGTTTCATACTTGATTGTTGACAGAACTTCTCCATTCATCGTTCGGTGGAATGTAGTCTCTTCATTTGTGAGGATATGTAAGCATCTTTCCCACTCGTTAGCTACTATAACTATTAATTTTATAGGTGCAATTGCAAGACCAGTTTGGTTCCTTCACATGTGGAGGAGGAATAATAGGATCAGAATGGATTATAACAGCCGGTCATTGTGTTGAATTTGGAGAAATGTAAGGTAGAATCTAATTATTGAATCACTTTATTGAGCATCTTTTTATAATCATAAACTTAGAAGTTAAAATAATATAAGTGCCTTTCGAACAAACTACGCTATCTGTATCAAAGTTATAGGACCAGGAACATTCAAATCAATTATTAATTGAATTTTTCCGATTTCATACTCGTACGATTTCTTCTGCAAAACCAGTATTAGTCGATAAAATTTATATACGTGTTCTCTAATCCTAACTATAGGCTAGTTTCTCAGTTTCACGACGACCGTCCTTTCGATCGTCCTAACGACCCCGTTTATACGGCCAAGGGATTAGACAACATATTATGATATGATGACAATGTGACCTTACAAACGCACTGCTTGGTGCTCTATGCACAGCTCCCTCTACAATCCACTGCAGCCGTTTAGTATTGTTGCCGTGTTGACTGAGGAACATGCAGAGTAAAGATATATATTCATTCAACTGGAACTTTCACATGCGACGAGTTTACGGCCTTATCAGTTCCTTTATTTGTCTTGATTCATTGGCTGGAACATTGTTTGATTCAGTTGTTTAAATTACAGAAATAAAAAATGGTGGGTTTGTATGTGATATTATTTTACATTTTATGACTTGACTGACTCCATCTAGTCACATCCGGTTTAACCGAAAGTGACTTAAATTAAGGATTTTAAATACACCACCAAGCATATTTTTGGCTATACCGATTCAGAATGGGGTGTCACTTTTTGACACACAAGGTTGAGTGCTATCAAGTTGTTGAAAAAAAGTTCTCTATCTTTTTGCTCGAGTAGACCAATTTGTTTTCTTTTGAATAAATAGAGCTTTTTAGATGAAAAAATAAAACTAAAAGGAAAAATTATTTGACGTGTCAAAAAGTGACGTATGGGGTGTCGTTGAATTGGGACTTGTATTCTGAACCGATATAGCCAAAAAGATCTCGGGTGTTCCATTTAAAAATCCACAGTTGAGATAATTACCGGTTAAACCGGAAGTGACAAGATAGAGTCATATACGAACCCAGCAAATTTTATTTCTGTAATTGAAACAATAAAAAAGTTATAGGGTCGAGCGTTCGTCATTAAACACCCGGTATATAGATATGCCCTTGGTGGAATCAAGGCAACTTATTTGGAATAAAACAAGGTTTATAAGGGCGGAAACTGCACTAAGAATGTCTGTGAGACATTGAAATCACCATAGCACTCTTATGATCCATACTTGAACCACCATAACACGATCGCGGTAAATCCCATAAACGGGGCCTTTAAGGTACTGTTTCCTTGGGACGATCAAGATAGGCGATCGTCGCTCGTGAACTACTTCTCGATGGCAAATCAATGTAAGCGTCTCCCTTGCCGCGACTATATTGAGCGACTGCACATGGTTTCAGGCCTGCTAGACTTTTGTTGAATTTAACAGAAAAATGACTTTCGAGACGCAGAAGATGAAAAGCTAATAGTAATAGTAGTGGGAAACACCCTTGTTTATTTGAATCCGCATAGAAAAATCAGGGGAAAAAAAAACTTTTTATCGTCATTCAGCTGGTGTCTTTTCACTAAAATATTATTAGAGCCTTCATTTTCTCTTTCTCTGAATATGGTGATGATTATTGAGTGTTTTGAGTTAATACTTGTTGTAGTATTTCATCGTTTCTATATAGTCATAATTTGACAAAAGTTGAAAGATCCCCGGTATATGCCGGGAAAAAACTATTTAATAAATTACCAAATTATATAAAGGAGTTACAATACGACCAGTTTAAGAAAGAAATTAAAAATATATTATTAAACAAATGTTGTTATTCTACTAAAGATTTTTTTATCGATAGTATATAAACTTAATTTTATCTCAAGATATGACTTTTTAAAAAAAAAGTTTTATGTGGAAAATATTTGGCTAACTTATGCTATTCTAGTCACATAATCGTCATTTTGTTGTTGATTTTGTGTTAATATTGTGTGTGAATATCTAGTTGGTGTGTATTTTACTATTTTCTTAATTTTAAAACCTGACGTATACATCTGTACTATGTATAGACACAGTATGAATAAAATGAGTTTATGAATTTATGAGTTTATATCGATATCTTATGAACTTGTGCTATTTCGGCTGTGCTTAATCATTTATACAGGGTGTTATGGAAATGACGTATTATATTTAAACCGGCAAAATGAAAATAAATTGAAGAAAAATAACCATAAATGGCGCTTTGAATTATTAAGTGAAATATACACTTTATATGAAACCTCAAAATTTACGTGGCCGCTCCTGAGGCCCTTCGCAATCAATATTTTATTGAGGCAGTCTCCAAGTTCAAAAGAGGTTAGCGCATTATATGCGATGTTGTCATATTGCAATACATAATTCTAAACGCACGTGTTCAGTTTTTGACAACAAGACATCTTTGACGCGCGCTATCACTTCTTTTCCAAACTTTTTATTCAAAGAAAACTACAATTTTAAGGTATATACTCTCTTACCCTCGATCTTATTTTAAAATAATCCGTTTTATAATTAAATTCCATAAAAAAATAAAACACAAAAAGTATGTTTTTCAACAGAACCAACAGTAGATAATATCACACAAATTTGAAATCACATCACAACATTTATTATTATGAATTATTTCACAACAAAAAAAAATCAGTCAATACAACTAACAAAACGTTTAAAATTCGTATACGTCAAGCACGTGGCACCCTCGACGTCGTGGAACCAACGTCATTCTACTCCCGAGTCTCGAAACATACTGAAGTATGAAGCCGCGCGCGGCCGGTATTCCAGATGGAACGGAGCGACAGTATGTGGGTAAAATGGGTTTTTACCTTAGTATTTAGATATTCGATTTAAAAAATAAAAGTATATAGACTTTCTCTAGGACACCCAAGGAGTCACTCATTTAAATATAATAAGTCATTTCCATAACACCCAGTATTAATGAATAATGATGAAGAAATGGTTATTTTGTACCATTATAATCACATAATAAAGTCCTTCTTGCTAAATTCCTATATATAATGAAATTTACACTGCAGATTATATCTGGCCGCTGCGAAATTGCACCAAGATAATCGAAAGTTCCATTCATTCTACAGAATATTCGTTCTACAAAATAAACCTATAAATCAATTTAAAATCACACAGCAACTAGGAAAATATCATTCGATGACCGACCTACTCAGTCTCTTAGTGATTATCACTTACCAGAACGCTACCAATTCGCGACTGATATCTCAGTGTAAACGAATGAATGAGCAGAAGACTGTCAAGTGATTTTAATATTTCTTCAGTCCGAAACCAGTTGCGCCATGGACGATGGGTCTAAGTGTACAACGATCCCAAACGTAAACATCTCTCGTGGCGCTGTGGTATTGCCTTTCAAGTTTAAGTCAGATGGATTGGACTGGATTACGATAACAATATACCTCGGACGAATTAGAGTTGATACTGATGCGGTGGATAAAGTCTTCTGCTGGATCAGTTCCCGCATTGCATGGCACCCCAAATACTTCCATTAATATTAAGAACTCTTTCCTACACCCACACTTTACCCTTACTGGTTATGGTGTTCCTATTTATGATGTTGGAATTTTGCAGGTAACATTTATATTTATACAGACTAATGTAAATCATGACTAGATTATACTATATCTGACTACAATGATTCATATACGGAATGTGTAACAAACCAAATTCAGATATTATCGTTAAATTGTACAGTGGTCTTACAAGTGTAAGCAAGTCATAAATTCGTCATTGATATAAGTAGCGTAGTATGTTTATTGTTTATTATAAATCCCGATGAATCGATCGATGTCATAACTTTAAAAACTCAGTTACCAACCCAAGTGCTTTGTTTCAAATTAATGCCGGAATCGGACGACTGGTGTTCAAGCTGGTTCGTTCTTTAGAATGAGTAGTTCCAAATACCTTCTGCTTGACATTCCGTTACTTCAAATTCGTAATTTTCTTCTGGATTGTTTTTTGAATTTCTGGATTTTTTCTTAACATTTTGTTAAGAACGGCACAATTTTAACTGTGAATATATACCCGAAGGTCGATAGTATGGATTCTGTAAGGATAAGTCAGCTTCCCGATTTTAATTATGTTTTTAAATTTCTAATTATAGACCTGGGTAGGCTTTTGTGCAATTGATTCTTAGTTTTTCTTTTTAATAAACGTACTTTAATGTAGAATGCAGATAAATAGCTACAAGGATGAACTATATAACTACAGGGCCTTAGTGAAATGACTTATTATATTTAAACCGGCAAATCCTAAGATGAAAACAAATTGAAGAAAAATAACCATAATGGCGTTAAAAAAAATACTATAATGTTAACAATTTTCAATTATAAACAAATATTATTCCAGAAAACCGACGGCGAAAAATGTTTTGCAAATCATCACAAGCATAGGAAAGTAAGTAGGTCAAACGTCATTGACCTTTTGAATGATTCGCTTTCAAACTCTTTAAAAAACTATATTCAATTTTAGACAGATGCTCGATTACCTTTACTTATTTAAGAACAATTATTAGTTTCATAATTTCTATAAAAACACAGAGAATATAACTTTCAGTAAAAACTTTCACATAACCTCGCACATAGTAGCTATTCACATGGAAAAAATTCATGGATTACACTGCAACGGTTTCAATTAATTTTCGCTTTTCCCTTTTTTTTCTCGCATAGATTTATTTGTGCAACCGATTAAAAACAAACATTTTAAACACGATTCCATCAATTTAAAAATTATATTTTATTAAATCGGTTGGAACGAAAACGTTCACATCACGGCTTGGTGGTTGTTTTCAATGATTTAGAAATCATCATCACAACCTGTACTCCGCAGACACGAAACTGTGGAGTATAATTTTGTGTCGATAATTCGTCGAATGGCATTTTATTATTTTATAAGATATTTGTTCGGGTTTGTTCTTTTTTTTTTTTTTTTTTTTTTTTTTTTGAGCACTATAGGAAAAATCCGTTAGGGCACTCTGGGAGTGGTGCGTGTGCGCAAAAAGCGATTCACGTTGGTTCGTTAATAATATGCGCTTAACTGAGTGCTTTCTTATGGTTATAAACGAAATTGTTCACTATTAATTACCTATTTACAATAAGGCCCGAAATCTCTTGCAAGGCGTGTAATTTGTATGACGTTAACGGAATTTCGAAAAAATTGCATAAAATAGTAATGAATGATACTGCTGCGCCTCCGCCGACTTGTTCAATGTCAAAATGACTTCGAAGGAAGGGGCAGATGTTAGTACCACACGTGCACGGCCTAATATCTCCATCTCGGCCACAAACTCAGGCGACTGATCGACATGTGTTTATTCGTCCAACTGCACAAGCGTGATGTTAGTTGCATCATAACAGGGTTAGAGTGTAGTCGATTTTGTTTATGACCATTTACACTCGCAGCAATGTTTTCAGGTTTGTTCGGGTTCTCGTGTAATAAGTTGTGTTGTAATAATTTTTCTGTTCACGCGTTTCAGTTTATCTTGTCAGTCCATAAATAAACTTTGTGTATTGTTTGACGATGTTGTTCAGTTCAGACGGGTAGTTTCTTCTGGATGCAACAGCAGACATTTGACTTGACAGAAAAGATGGAATGTCGCCGAGCGAACAAGTAAAATTTCGTCGTATCGCGTGGAATATAATCTAATAATCTGGTGTATTTTCAAAAAAGTAATTATTGGTTGTGTTTTCTGTCAATATCTAAGTGTTCCTGGGAGTGTTCTGTGTTCCCATGAAAAAAAAAACTGATTGTTTGTACCTGGATTTACTCGCTCTTTAGGTATAAAGTAGGTTAGTAATTTATGTTTATCATTTTATATGGAATTTCAGTTTTACATAAAATTTGGCAACATTGCACGTAATACGTGTTTTGTGACATGCCACAATAGGGTGACATGTACAGTGTCGCGGCATGAGCTGTGAGTTTATGGGACTGGACCCCACTTTTAGAACAGTCGTTTAAAAAATAATATATAAGTATCGTTCCTCTAGGACACCCAAGGAGTCACCCATTTAAATATCATGTCATTTCCATAACACCCTGTATATAAACAATTTTGAAAATAACAATACATGACCAAATACATGAAATTTTGTTTTAAATATGAAGTTAACAATTAAGGCGGTAAGATATTTATTTACAAATGAACTCGTGTCTTTTGTAAACTCTACAATTTTTTTCTCGATAGAACAAAAAAGGCACTACTAGCTACAAAATTAACCCAAACAAACCTGAATAAAATTTACACAAATTTAATAATTGAATCAACTGCATCTATTGTAACTAAGTTTTAATGTGAAACTTATGATTATTAAGCAAACCGATAAACTGTTTCTGGAACTCATCCTGAAACCCGATTGCGTCACTAAAATTCGTCCTTTCATTGCTAACACCACTAGTCGTGTTACTGGAAATGGAATTTGAATAGTTCTTGTTAAAGGCTATTACAGACACTGGGGAACTGGTTTCATTTTTTGAAGGAGGCTAAAATCCGAATATACGTTCTTAAAGACTTTTTATGGGCCCCAAATGGGGGGCGCAGCAACTAACGTTTTATTTTCAAATTGAAAACCACCACTTGTGATACCTTTTTGGAAAAGGAATTTTTTTACATCTGTCAAACCGTGTCTCAGAAATTTAATAAGAACTAATTTTTAACGAACAATTTATGAAATGGCCTGGTTTTATACTCCGTGGCTATCGTGTTTGTAATCCTGTTAATCCGTAGGTTGGTTCGCTGGTTCAATAGCTAAGATGAAAGCAAGAAAAATACTTCGTGTATGGCTAAAAGTATCTCTTTTCTTCAATGGTTTTCTTATAAAGAATGTGTTCTACATGTACTTGGAACACCTGTCATGAAGAACTTTCGCTTTAAGTTGGTCGGGCGATTGGTGGTAAATTAACTTGAAAAAGGCTCGCTGAGTGCGTTCTCCTTAGTGTTACTTAAACTTGAAAAAGGCTCGCTGAGTGCGTTCTCCTTAGTGTTACTTAAGCTTGAAAAAGGCTCGCTGAGTGCGTTCTCCTTAGTGAAAATTGGAACCCGTTACCGCCACCTTAATTATCAAAGGACTGGTCAGTGCGCTTCGGCAGGTTGATAACAATAATAATAACGACACTTCACTTCAAATACTTAAACTTAAAAAAGGCTCGCTGAATGCGTTCTCCTTAGTGAAAGCAAACTACCCGTTACTGGCCACCTTAATTATCAAAGGACTGGTCAGTGCTCTTCGGCAGGTTCAGTAAAGTAATGATTTGAATAGGTGTGAAGTACACTAACCGTCCGAGATGGGTTACAGGCAGGGGTAAAGGTCGACCAATCACAATAAGATGACGCTTCGGTCGCAACGGCAAGTGCAGCGGGGATGTTGATTTCCGAGAATTGACCACCGTATATGGAGATGAGTGAGAGATTTATCGATTTGTGCGTTTTAAAACACGTTAAGAATTAGAAACAGATGTTTTGCATAATGCGAGCATTAGAGACAACAGAGTATTGTTCTCTCATTTCTTCTCGGTGGTTTTAAATGATATTTGTAGTTGAATATTATTTGATGTTTTTGTCGAGACCTGATGTCGGAGAAATATGGTACAGTTTCGCATAAAAACACGTTGCTTTGTATCGGCATGAACAAACTTGGATGGTCGTTACATGAGTAGTCGTTAGAGGCGATATTCGCGTGAACTTACAGTATTAAAGTATTGATTTTTCTTGAATTATATTAATAGTTTGCAGTCTGGGTTGAAATTAGGCATCGGAAACGAAAGTTAACATTGGTAGACAACAAAGAATGCGCTTACGAACGGGTTTTGATATTAAATTGTATTATTTAGACCATCGGTATGACGTAATTCTTAACTTGTTAGATATTGCTAGGACGTGTATTTTATCTGAATTTTATTATAAAACTGAATATTTACAGGATTAACGGGCATCAATAGCATGTCCCAAACAACTTAATTAACAATATCTTTAAAACTGTAATGTCTCTTTTTCTAAAAATTGTTGAATATGTGCCCATGAACATGTTGGTATAGACCAAAATATACGCCAATTAATTTGCGTCGTTTCCTGGGATATTATCAGTCAGTTTTCTTACGTTTCACTAGTAGTTTAAATTTTTAACGATAAAAATTGAAATATTGATGATGGTTGGGTTTGGATAAAGATAACGTAGCTAAAGAGATGTTTCTGCGTAGTTTCATGGATGTTATCCAGATTTACCATCTATGTCGCGAAGTACAGTCAGCAAAATTAAAATTTAATATAAGACGTGTTGTTCGAAGAAAACCTCCAAAAGTGTGAGATGAAACTAAATTAGATATGCTGGATATTGACCTATTAAGAAAGCCCAATTACACCAGCAAGGCAATTATGTCGTACGCACAATATTTTAAGGATATTTTTCCAGCAGGATGGAGCCCCAACCGACCTTGCAAGAAATAAGAAATGTATGATAATTCTTAAATGCTACTTTTCCAAATAGATGGATAGGACAGTGAGGGTTTATAGGGCGACCTTAGAATTTGATTTATGTGGCGATTTAAACAGAAAGATTTATGTCATCAGACCTAGAAAACTGGAAGACTTGAAGGAAATGATTCGGGCACAGATACGTTTAATCACTTCAAACGTTTTTGGTATGCCACTTTCACCTTATTTAATTTTGCGGGTCCCATGACTTTTCCGGGGGGATGATACTAGTATGGCAACTTTCACTTTACGGTTTCCATTTTGAGGCAAATTCCCGCTTCTTGGTGGTGGTGGTGGTGGGGGGGAAGAGGTAAGAGGTAGGTACTCTAAAAAAATAAGATATAAAATATGGTCAAATTCTCTTCTCAATAAACTTTCCAAAAAGTTGTCACAAGTGGTGCAAATTTGAAAATAAAAAGTTTGTTAGGGTAGCTCCCAATTTTTTTTTTTACATAACAAAGCTTGGTCAATAAAAAATCTTTCAGGACGTATTTTTGGATTTTATAGAACTCTATTCCCATAGCCACTATGTGCACCGTTCCATTTAAAATCCGCAACCTGTATAAAAAAAGGTGGCAAATATTTTGATCAGCGATATCTTAAATGAATTTTTAGTATTCCAGTATGAAAAGAGGTGAAGGAAAAAAATACCTTAACAAATTATTTTACGAGAAATGGAGTCTATTCATCATGCAGCATGCATGCATAATATAACGTATTTAAGGTACCCACTATAAAAGACACAGCAATTAATTAATATCTGATTCTCCTTATGAATAAACAATTATTAGGGAATAAAATAAAAGTAATGTTTATGTGACCAATACTTTTAGCTGGAAGAAGCAATTCCATTCAGTGCAACTGCACAACCAATTAAACTAGTTGAAGCGAATGCCACGGTTCCATTTTATGTACAGGGTGTACTCAGTGGATGGGGGTCTAATGGGATGCGTGGTGGTCCAATGGAATATTTACAAAAAATTAACCTTCAACTTTTAACAGACGAAGAATGCGCAAAGAAAATAAATGATCACAGTAAAGATATCAGCTTTAATGCTATTCATCATTTATGCGCTGATGAATACTACAATGGAGAATGCTATGTAAGTATGCATCAATGTATGGGTCAATCTTTTCCCAATCTGGATATTTTAGAATCGTCCGGGTTTTTTACAACTTATATACATAAAGTTAGTCGACACGTATTTCAGGATTTTGTTGAAAATTTTTTTTTCTCGGAAATATCCACACGTGCATTTTTGATAATTTGATAGAATCTCTCCGATCCTCTCATGTTTGAAATTTAATATCTTCAGTTGTACTGATCGTATCAATGTCGGTCTTTTTTTAGTTTATACTTGTTACGTTAGTCTTTGAAGTGTATTAAAAAAACAAACAAAAGGACAAATGAAAAATAATAATAATTAAATTAATGTGAATCATCAATATTTCTATTCTGTTGTTTGAAAGATCGAAAGCGTGCCATGCTTATCTCATTATTATAAGCATACTGTTTTTATTTAAAGTTATACGTGGGATTTTGATAAATTCCAAGAATCATCAAAATGTTTGAGTGGTTCGAAAATTCGAACAGATTGATGTTATGATCCTTCCGATCTGTCTCGTCATCGAAAAGTAGGTGTTAGAAAAGTTTTGAAGTTTTATTTAATTTCAAATTGGAACCTCTTCCGAGATGGGAAAAAGATTTATTTTAAGAAAACGATAAGTGCGTTTGGTAGAAAATGAGGAACCATAACTTTTTGTATCAAATAATTTTTGATCAAATCAGTGGCTTTCGGGGTAGTTGGAGAAGAATGTTGCTAAATTTTCAGATTTCCTTTAATATCCATAAAACTAAAAACTTCCTTGCAATACTGTAGGCACATGTTAAATGGTCACTAAAAGAGGAAACTTTTCTCTAATTTAAACGATCTCGTAATTCTTACCGTTTCGGATATAGCAATAGTGACCTACCGTATTTAAGACACCTTGTATAGGCCGTCTGCAACACAATCAAGCAGAACACCTGGTAAGGCATGATTATGGAGGGCATACGGAACTTGTTAAACATACTCCCACAAATTCATCATTAAATATAGGCGCAAATGTACTAAGGAAAGAGCGTGGAGCTAGGGATCTTGGCGTGCGTTTTGGCGAGAAAATGATTTTTGATGAACACATCGAGGCTGCTGGCTTTATCAACAGGCAAACTAACTGGTTATTGTTAGTTGTTAGTTGTAGAACTTAAACTAAAATGTATATTGTGGACCTACTGTTGGGTATATCCTGTTTGTGTCCCAAAGAAATAAATAAATAAATAAATAAATAAATAAATATTCCACGGAGTATATATTTCAGCAAGTATGCCCCTCAACTTTAGAGGGTGTCCAATATAAGGAGAGCCTCTATGAGGATCTTGTTAATGGTAATAGATACAGCTTCGATTAAATGAGAAAAAAGTATCGCAATCAAAGAACAATATGGAGTAAAAAAGTTTCTGTAAAATTTTTTAGTTAGTTTTTTTAGTTTTGAGTTATTTGGAATAAACTGAAATTTTGAATTTCTGATTTAAATTTTTTTTTACGTTAATATTAAAGTTAGAGCAAAACTGACGGAACATTCTCACATCAACTTTTAGTGAGCTCAAATATTACGTATCAAATTTTTTTATACGACGTTTTGTTTTCATTCAGCTTCATTTTTTTCTAATACGACTCTGATTTTATAATGTCTAATTTTAAAACTTTTTTTATTCTAAATATAATGAATTATCGTTTAATTACGTTTCGAGTTTTTTTAATCATCTTCAATAAATTTTCAGGATACGGACCTGTATTTTCCATAATTTTGTTAAAACAGTTCAATGCGGTGGGTACTAAAATGAATATTTTTAAAATGCTTAATAATAATGCACTATATAATAATCATAAAACAAGATAATTAACAATAGCAAAACAGGAAGTATGAAAAGTACACAAGAAATAGATATATCGGCAAAAAAAGATTAATCAAAGTAAAATTAACAGTAGATTATTAGAAATTAATTTTCCGTCATTCTCCAGAGACTTTAGACGACTTTCAAAACGTAAGGCCACAAATGCTAATCGATGTTTCAAATTCTGCAATTTTAAGATGCTATTTATTTGGAAACTGACAGAAATCTTTTTGAACACCTTTTGAGATATTAATTTCTAAGAATCTACTGTTAGTTTTACTTTAATTAATGTTTTGTTGCCGATGTACCTATTTGTTGTTTTTTCTTTCACACTTACTGTTTTGTCATTGTTAATAAATTATTTTGTTTTATGATTATTATGTAGTGCGTTATTATAAAATAATTTTAAAAATATTCATTTTAGTACCTACTGTATTCAACTGTTTTTACAAAATGATAGAAATTATAGGGTCGGTATAATGAAGCTCTGATTAAAAATGTAATTAAACGATAATGTGTGGTACATCATTTAATTTAGAATAAAGAAAGAGTCTTAACATTATAAAATAAGGGCCGTATTAGAAAATATTAAGTTGATGATGATTGCTAGGAAACGGAACGTCGTATAAAAAAATTCGTTATGTAATCTTTAAGTTCACTAAACGTTTCTGTGGGAATGTTTTTTCAGTTTTCCTCTAACTTTAATATTATGTGGAATTGCACCAAGATTATTGAACGTTTCATTCATTCTACAGAATAAGCAAATAAACCTATATACCAATTTAAAATCACATAGAAACTAGGAAAATATCATACGAGCAACAGATTTAATGGTTTTAAGATGCGGCTAATCCATCTTGAATTAATTTAAAAAAATATTATTTTGTTCTTTATCCTCTTATCTACAAAACTCATTTTACGAGAAAGTGGCATCTCTTTTAGTTCGGAATTTATTAGATACGGTCAATCGCAGCGCGCAGAGTGCCACGGGATAAGCCTAAGCTTGTCAGAACTTATTATCGAGCTGGCTCTAGTCTGAATCATTAATATTTCTATTCTGTTGTTCGAAAGATCGAAAGCGTGCCATGCTCATCTCATTATTATAAGGATACTGTTTTTATATACAGTTAGATGATTAAAAAGATTCAAACGTAATTAAACGATAATGTGTGGTATATCCTTGAATTTAGAATAAAAAAAGACTCTTAACATTATAAAATAAGGGTCGTATTAGAAAAAGTTAAGTTGATGATTATTGCTTGAAAACGGAAAGTCGTATTAAAAAATATATTATGTAATCTTTAAGTTCATTAAAAGTTGCTGTGGCAATGTTTTTTCAGTTTTCCTCTAACTTTAATACTAACGCCAAAAAAAAATTAATTTAAAAATTCAAAATGTCAGTAAATAACTGAAGACTTAAAAATCGTACCAAACTTTTTGTGCGGCATATGGTACGTGCTTTGATTGTGATACTTTTTCCCCATGTAATCGAAGTTGTATCTGTACCATTAACGAGATCCCCGCAGAGATCCTCCTTATCATGGGCACTCTGTATATTAAAATAGAGCGAAGTCTAAATATATGACTCTAATTTTCTTCGGAGACAGAGTATTCGAAAAAATTACACTTATACTCTTTTTCTAGGGAGACTCTGGAAGCCCATACGTGATAAATGGCACCGCATATGGATTATCTTCATGGGGACTTTCACCATGTGGAATTGTCCCAGGAGCCTTCACACGCATTTCCAATCCTGAATATCGGAACTGGATACAAAATGTAACTGGTATTTAAAGTTTGATTAAACAATTAGATAACATTTTTTATTTTATTTTTTACTTCCAATATTTTTTCTAACATTCTTCCATCTTCTTGTCATATTTTAACTTAATTATTAATATGTTGGTAAACATATAATGACATGTCGAATATTTCCAGTTCATCGTTTGTGGCAATAAATACGATTGTTTTATGCTGAAAATTGTTAATTTCACCCATGCTTGCAACTTGACATGTTGCTATGACAACTTATTTTTTTCGAACATCAGCCTATCCACATGCACCTAAGCTGTAAGATTAATAAGTGAAAGTTTCCCTGGCTTGAGAGCTATAGTAAAAGCAGTGACGTAATAGTATATTACACACTAAGAGTGGTAAGAAGCTTATTATACACGATTTCGAAACTAACGGTACGAGCAAAGCGAGCGTGTAATAGGCTTACCACTCGAGTTGAGTACTATACTTTTTCTACGACTTTAAATTTACTTTTATGTTAAATTGTCGAAATATGCTAATAAAACATGAGTGCGTCGATACTCACATGATTCAATAAATTTTTGACACACTTTTTCATAGTGCTCCCTCGATCTTGCTGCTAATAAATGATTTCCTGCGGGTGCAGCTCGTAATGTAATTTTCCGTGGCGTTTCCCAATCTGAATATTGTAGTAACTCATACTTTACCAATATACCCAAAAATAATATCCGAATTAGGAACATTGACGTTTAAAAATGCTCGACATTTACTTTGTCAAGGAGACGCGATGAATTTCACAACCAACTTTGCACAAAATCAATTGGAAATATTCACGGTTCTGGCATATCACGGGTAATGTGATATGTGGAACTGTTACGTAATATAAATATCTATATTACGTAAAAGTTATTACATAACAGTAGACAGTGCGTAAGTCGGTTATAATTTTCAACTGTTGTAGAAATTGCTTTTCCATCGCAAATAATGAGTAAAGCTGGCACCGATATAAGTATACCTAAATTTCTTCACTTATCTCTAGTACTATAAAATTACGTGATATACAGGGTGTTTCTTAATAATATGCTAATACTTAAGGAGGTTATTCTTGGGTTCATTTTCAGAAAAAACTTTATATGAACATATGTCCTAAATGGCTGAACTTTGGAGATACAGGATGTTAAAGATTTTCAAAAAATCTCCTTTTTTTATTAATATCTGTGATACTGCTCTAGATATTTTTGTGAGATTTGGTACACACTTTCTATTCATTAAGAGGCGTCTTATAATGTATAACAAGTTTTTTTAAATTCTGATCAGTGCTGTTCATGCGGGAATTGTCCTCGGCATTTTTGAAGAAAATAATGGTACACCACTTCTTTTTTTTAATTATTTTTGAAATTCAGCAAATGTCGCTTTCTGATTTTTTGTCGTTTGACGTACAGTTCTCGTATAAAACATTGCAATTCATTTATTTGTACTCCGTTATCAATCATTAGGTATTAACAGAGATTAAAAAGGATCTAGTAGGTAAGAAGAAAATTCTGTTCTGTAAACATTAACAGTTTTGACAGAGGTCTACCTAGTCTAATTGTCACATATTTAAGTCATTAACCTTAACAGATTATTAAAGAAGCATGAAAATCTTTAACACCATGTATCTGAAAAGTTAAGACGTTCAGGACATATTTTCATATGAAGTTTTTGCTGAAAATGGACTCAAGAATAACCTCCTTAAATATTAGCATCATCCTGTAGATAAAATATCATTTACGTTATTTAATTAGTTAAACTACAACTTACTAGAATATAGTTAAATTAAGAAATTTAGCTATAAAACTATTTTTACTGCTTTTTATAATGGACTATGCTTTTGAAACTTATCAGGCAATATGTCAAAATGGCCATCTTAGTTTACTATATCTATGCAACACTAACAACCTACTATGATGTTCCTTAAATAAGTTTGTCACCAATTCAATTCTATTTTCAAAATATTTTACCGAATCTCCTGCGAGCTTAAAATAATATTTCGGCAATTTTTTATGCTCTACTCTAGAGAGATTATAAGTGACTATTTTTCTCCTTCCATTGTATTTACAGAGATATTTTCACTTTATTTTGATTTCATTTTCAGTGAAAATCAAACTCTCCTGGCTTGTCCGAGCTAATATTCAATTCTTACTGTCGTATAAAATTTTTTTTAATATTCAGCTTTAATACGCAAATGAATAACGGTAAGATTAATTTGTCATATCTAACAGATAAATATTATTTCTTTTTTCCGTTATTATTCGGTATAATTTTAGTACCTTTTCATATTGCCATTTTTCTCGTATTTTTATAAAAAATTTAAATATAGATTTTCCAGTTGACCTCCCCTGTATGTTATTTAATTTGAAGCTATTCTAAAGTCAGCTCAGATTTACTTGGCCAGTATTAGCTTAATACACATCATGTGGATATTGAATGAACATGTACCAACATTTTACTGCATTGCTATTTCTATTATGCAACTAATAAGAAAAATCCCATTTGTTGCACACTTCATGCATATGTATATGTATATTACGGATATATAACTAAGATTTTCCCCCAACAAGCGGTGTCCCGTCAATTCATCGTACGACATTTCACCGCACGACTTTTCATCGCAGACAATTCAGCGTGCGACAATTCATCGCTACGACACTTCATCGCGCGTCAATTCGTCGAAAATTCTTCTATATTTTTCATGAGTATCATGATTACTTAATCCTCTTCCTTGAAATACCAAAATTATATTCATTTTGGGTTAGGTTGAGTACTATAATTACTTAATACTATAATTAGTTTATACTATAATTACCTAATCCTCTTAAGGGGTTTCTTCGGGTTTGTTCGGGTTTGTATTTTCCTAGATATAATGGATGACCATTATCTTATTTAATAATAAAGTAATTAGTGTTTTTATTGAATAAGGGGAATGTAAATTTGTAAAACTAATGGGTAGGTATAAAAGAACCGGTATATTTTAATCCTAATTCAGTTATCAGTGTCATTTTGTAGACTTCTATTTGCTAAATACGATTAAAAAAGATGGAAATGTGCTCTCTATCACAAATGGCGATGCACTGGCCGTGTTCATACACTAGGAGAAGAGATAGTCAAGAGCACTGTACATAATTACGTCCCAGATAATGCTGATATAGAGGCAAGAAAAGGCATCCATAAATTAAAGACTCTGGCTGCGCAAATTGGCCACAGCACTCAATCAGTGATAGCATCTGTTTCTGAAAATCTATCTGCCTCAGCGGCTGCAAAACTGCCGCAAATATCATCAATGAAAAGGACCGTCCAACGTACTAGACAAAAACTGGAAGACTTTCCTACAATCCCAACTTCATTATTTGAATTAAACATTCCCGAAAATTTCAAAGTATCAAATACTGGCGAACCATTTTTATTATTTGACAGCGGCCCATCAGATGATAGAGTATTAATATTTTCTACAAGAAAGAACCTGGTATGCAGATGGAACATTTTCTACAGCTCCAAATATGTTTTCCCAAATCTACACCATACACGGGGTAAGATATTCAAATGCCATTCAGTCTGTGTATGCTCTACTCCCAAATAAATCTGAAGATACTTACAAACGTTTATTCCAAGCCCTTGCTGCAATGAATGTCATACTCATCGAGTTTCCCAATATCCAGATACGTGGATGTTTTTCCATTTTAGCCAGTGTATATGGAGATAAATTCAAAACAGTGGATTTTAAAAACGATATTCACAGGACAGTGACTTCGCATTGCATCTTCGGTTTCTGGCATCCCTCGCGTATGTCCCCGAAAATGACGTGGAGCAAGCATTTACTTCATTACTGGAGAACGAATTCTATACAGTGAATGAGGATATTCTAGCTGATATTGTCAACTATTTTGAAGACACCTGGATTGGACGACTGGACAGGAGAGAAAGGAGGCGTCAGCCGAAATTTCCAATTAACATATGGAATTGCTACAACTCAGCAAAAGATGGGACTCCAAGAACCAACAACGGAGTTGAAGGATGGCACAATAGTTTTAATTATATCGTGTCAATTGCTCATCCCAACATTTGGAAGCTGATAAAGTCACTTCAAAAGGAGGAAAGCATTAATCAACTGAAAATTGAACAACTTGTTGCAGGTAATGAACGATCCCAGAAAAAAGTATATAAAGATTCAGCCAAACGTCTACAACAAATAACGGAGAACTATGACCCCAATAATTTGGACAATTATCTACGAGGAATTGCCCACAATTTCAGATTGCAGATGTAATAACTGTTTATTTATATTATTAATTCAACTACTTGGTTATTATTATGATTGATGCTTATGATGATTATGATTCGCTATTAAACGCCTATTTTTGTTCCATTTATTTGTATTATTGTAATAAATTGCAACGATAAATTGTCGTAGCGATGAGTTGTCTCTGCGATGAATTGTCGGCGATGAATTGTCGTTCGATGTATTGTCTCGCGATGTGTTGACGCTAAATCCCAACAAGCACGTCCACTGGAACTTAACAAGTTTATTGTACTGTGCAATAAACTTTTAATAATTCTTTATTTAAGTAGTAATTTCTTTTATAATTTGGATCGAGAGAACTAATGCAAATCAAAAATATGATTTATTTATTAATACCAACAGGGATACAAACAAACAATAATTAAATTTAACACACAAACACTGAAAAACAATAAAGAATTTTATTTAACAAATAACGACAGATATGAAAGTTATTAATCAGGTAGTATCAAACGTGAAAGCAGGTGTGAAAGATGGCCGTTTCAATAAGGGCTTTATAAAAAGTAAGTAAAGTAAATAGAAGGCGACGTCTAATTAACAGAAAACGACAAAGAAAAATTATACTCATTTTCAGAGCTCCAGGATTGTTTTTCTGGAAAGTTGTTAACAATCCACATAAGAATGTGAATGGTTTATTCTTCAAAGACTGTGAATCAAAGTCGTATCTTCCTTGATGTAAGATCCTTGGCTTGGTCAAATGGTCGCCAAAAGCAATAACTGATAATAGAATATACGAAGTGATTTTTTTTTTTACTTCGTATATTCTATTATCAGTTTTACTACTTACTTTACTTATGAAACGGCCCTAAAAAAAAATAAAACAATTTATTAGACCTGCCCAAGCAAAAAAAAAAGAAAAAAGTAAAAACCTGGCCGAAGCCACACCGAAACAAAACTAAATACGTAATTAGAGCAAATCGTTTAAACCATACCACTTGCATATTCACTAGAAAAAACTATTTATTTATTTGTTTTATGGAGCAAATATCTAAACTACTCAAAAATGAATAGGCAACTGACAATTTTTCATTTTGGGATAAATATTTTATAGCAGAAATCAGTTAGGTTGGGGTTGGGTCCAGAGTTGAATAGAGAATTTTGTCAACTTCAGTAATGACGACTATCATTCAAAAGACTATGTTCCTGTGTTATACAGGTTGTTTTAGGAAGAATTGAAAATTTAAAAAATCTTTTATGTGCTACAAAATTTGGTAATATGTTTCCTGACTTATTCTAGGGTATTCTTTTGGAAAGCTTACTAGCTTACTACTTCTGCCGTAACGTTTTTGGAATCATCGATTTATTCCGTAAAGTCAGGAAGATATAATTTTTAACTTAAACCACGATTTCACCATTAGATAAAAATTTTGTGAGTAAACTTGTTAGTTGAACCGAATATCCTATTTTTATTGGTGTAAATTGTTGATCCTAAGTTTGGAATCCAATGTATAATATCTACAGGGTGTCCATAAGTATCTCGTAATTTCTCGGGAACATACAGAGGAGGTAAAAATAAACCTATTTTGTCATAGAAAAAATATTCCTAAATACAGAGCACCAAATGGATACCCAGTGATTTACTTTTGTGGCTCTAACTTTTGAACCGACACGTGTTTTACAACGTCAGAGAAGTCAGGAGCGGACTTGTCACTCGTTTGGCCTAAATTTTTACCGGTGTCATTTGACGAAGCTGAAAACTGATTTTTTAAATACTTTGGTTATTCTTAAAAAAAGGGTTCTTAATTAATTGCGATAAAACTGGCAGTTTTAGAGATAAATCGGTTTTTATGCGAAACACTCAAAAGTTACTAACGATAAACACAAGCAGATAAAATTTAGTATTATGGTGTTTTAAAATTCTAAACTTCCAGAAGTAATTTCTAAATATCAACGAACAATAAATTATTCGTATATTATTGACAAAATATTGATTTTGGCCGCTGAATGAAATTAATAATAATATTTATTTCATATTTCTTACATACATAAGAATAACAATTGAAATACGTCAATCAGCTCATAGGAGCATAATAAAAAGAAAATAATTAAATAAATATTACTGATTTGGCAGTTATTTTGTTATTTACATGTTTATGTAGTCATCCAGAGTATATGGCTCCAGGTTAATAAGCATTTTTTTAATTTCTTTTCTAAAATAGTCGCACTTTCAATTCGTCTAAGTTGTAGGGGTAGTTTATTGAATCATTTTATGCACATATACTCTTGGTTCTTTTCACTCAGATGCAGTTGGTCCCTAGGGTAAGAAAAATATTCGGACCTTGTGTTATAATTCTCAGAACTTAATTGTTGAAATAGGTTCTTATTCCTATGCAAAACATAAGACATTCAAAAATATACAAAGCATACACTGTCATAATTCCTAACTGTCTAAAAACATTTCTACACGATTGGTTAGAGGCCATTTTTTAACTATCCTAATCACCGTTTTTTCAGCAACAAAACATTCTTGAACCCTTGCACATCTACCCCAAAAAATGATTCCATACTTTAATGTGGATTCAAAAATTAGCAAAATACAATATTTTCAAATATTTTTCATTCATACACTTACCAACCACTCTTATACCATAGCAGACTGAATTTACTTTTTTTATTAATTGGCTTATATTAAATGACCAGACCAAATGTTCATTCATATATAGACCCAAGAACTTTGTGTTTTCTTTTACTATAAAGTTGTTATTTCCGATGTTTAAATTGTCAATTTTGACTACATTGGATTGTTTAGTTCTAAAAAATAATATATTGGTTTTTTGAGAATTTAGAATCAACCTATTTTTGGCAAACCATTTGCTTACTGTCACAAAAAATCGATTGGTGTTATTTAACAAGTGGCAAAAGCATTTGATTCCTATTAACAGATTAGTATCATATGCATAATTAATTTTTATCTGACCTGGATTTTCTATAACAGAATATATGTCATTTATAAAAATTACAAACAAGAGTGGTCCCAATATACTACCCTGAGCTATACCATGGTTGTTATATAATTTTTTTGATTTGCTACTTTGGCTATTTTTATTTACATTTACGATTTGGGCACGTTCAAAAAGATATGACTTAAGCCAGTGCCATGCTTGTCCTCTTACCCCATACCTTTCCAGCTTTTCCAGTAATATATCCCTATCTAGACAGTCATAAGCCGTTGATAAATCTAGGAACAATCCGAAACGACTTCCCCTCTTTCCAAAGAATTCAAAATTAATTGTGTATATTGGTATATGGCAGTTTGCGTAGACTTTCCCTTTAAAAATCCATGCTGATTTTTGTTGAATAAATGACAATCATTAATAAATTTTCTAATTCTTTTACACATTGCTAGTTCAAAGATTTTGGAACATCCAGGCAACAGACTAATAGGCCTATAACTGTCCATTTTTTCAGTGTCGTCCTTGTTGTATAGCGGCTTAATTAGTGCTAATTTTAAAGTGGAAGGAAAAATACCATTTTAAAAAGACCTGTTGATTAGGTAACATAGTATGATTTTTAATTCAGAGATACTATCTTTTATTATACTTGGTATTTCATCTATACCACTACTATGCTTATTTTTAATATTTGCCGCTAATTCACAAAGTTCTTGGGGTGTTATCGGAGATAAATTAATAAAAACTGTAGGAAATAGTTTAACCGAGGACGAGATAAACCCATAAGTGGCGAAGTCTAGCCAAAAAGGCTACTCTAAGTATATTATATATTGTTATTCAATAAACTTTTTCTTCCATTTAGTTTAAATCTAATAGCAGCATTTCTTCTTCGTGTTTCACGTTTTTCTTCCTGTTGGGTATGATGAATTTGTTATCTGACTAATTCTTCCCTTAGCTCCAGTAGATTGTCAATTCTTTTATTTCGATCTTCACCCTTCTTTTTGGGGTTAATAAGTGGTGTCTCTTGGATCTTAGGGCAACAGGTGCCCTAAGATCCAGACACCACTGGCATTGGTATTCTTTTTAATTTTTTTATCCTAAAAAGTAAAAAGTTACAATATTGTTTTCTTCCACTAATGCATTAATCACATATTGGTAATAAACTAAAAGTCGCTTCTTGTGTAATATGTAACTCTGGTTCGCTTACCTTAATACTTTCTACAACACTCTCAGATGAGTGAGCCTCGGGTATAAATTCGGTAAGATTGTCCGTCAAGTCTTCATCAGTGGTAACTTCAATGGCCTGAAACTATATTGAATGTTGGATCACAAAAGCTAATTGGAATTGTTGTTTTCAATTTATGTCTTAGGTTACGTTCTCCGTTTGGAGCATTATCAGTAGGTAACAATTATTATATTTTAACTACCTCTGGTAGCTCTCTGTATAGATCATATATCTCCATTTCATCTTCAGTAATAGTTGATACATCATTTAAAACCTTATTTTTGCTTTCACCAGTGACTGCTTAAAATAAAAAAAAAGATAGATTAAAATATTAGGCAAGAATGTAATTGTTTGATAAATTGTGTACTATTAATTATGCTACAGTTTGTTACTAATAGTACCGTATACTTACTTGTTCGGGGAAGAACGCTATCTGAATCACCTATAGGAGATAAACCATGTACCGAAAGACTGAGAACTTCCAGTAATTGTTTCTCAGACCCATAAATTAAAATATATTCGGGGTTTCCTTCTCCAGTTATCACAGTTTCTGCTTTATTTTTAATAACTTTCTCCTTCAGTTCTTTTTTAATCCATCGTATTTCAGTTTTAAAGTTTCTACTGACCTATAGACCTGTCCCAAAATTCCATTTTAACTTTGATAAAATAGATTGGGTTCTAGTAAAGTATAAGGAAACCTCGATTTTCACAAAAATGTTTGATTCATTGCAAAGCTTAGCTCAAATGGTACACAATTTGTATCAAAAAGAAATCACAAATATACCACATAAATTCACTACTTACCTGAGGATGTATTAAAAACCTCAGCAATTTTTTGCCAGGTTTTGGTCTTTTGCTTCCACACCTTAGAGTCCGTTGGCTTGTTCTCCAGAATGTGTCTTTCTTTCAAGGCGAATCGAATAAGCAGACGTACCTCTTCTGAAGTAAAATTAGGGGCTCGAAATCGCTTGATTTTCACTTTGTCCATCGAAAATAATTACTCTTATTTTAATTAAAATCACCAATCAAACAAACACACGGAAACTTGAAAAGTTTTTAAAAACTGACATTTATTTTAATTTTTATATTAACAAAAAATGTATATATTTAACTGGTGGCATAACAATTAAATTATTATCTGCCCGATAACTTGATTTGAAAGTACCTAAGTAAGTTATTTTCCAGATTGCAAATTCATGTTTATTTATCTAACAAATTCTTATCTATCAGATAGTGAACATGCAAATGCAAGTGAAAGTACCGGACATAAGGATCATTCCGTGCGATTGATGGTTTTTTTCCAGAAACCTTCACCATTAATGCCGGTGTTGGTTGGTATGTTAAAGGTGGGGGGTACGTGTGAGGCCTAAGCTTCTTACACGGCAGCCTTCTGGCTTAGTGTGCGACTCAGTCTTGTTATAGAAGACGTTTCTTCCATGAAGTCAAATAGTTTCCTGCCAAGTTTGCCATGTGGGAGGCTGTTGCCCCGTTGAATATTTTCAATCAAGATTTTTCATCTTCTATTGGTCAGCAATTCGCATCTGTATATGATGTGATTCCTGCTATCCCTGAATGGAAACCAGGAACCCACAATAGTTCAACCTCGCTGCCATGCCGGTGATTCTCAAGGGTCCATATTATCTCCCATCATCTTTTTACTTTCCATTGACGACCTTCTAGTTAAAACCAGAAATCAAATATGCATACCTTCTCTGACCACAACACACACACGTATCTTTTCTTTCACATTGAATTCTCAAACATCGGCTGCCAATGCATATCTTCACAGACAACATGAAGTATTACGCCTCAACAATGACCTAAAAGAAATTTTGTCTTGGAGTGACTAACTCGAATTTAATGCTAAGAAACTACAGGCAGCCGTTTTCATTAGAGAGGTTAACGTTGCATAACCGCATATAGTCATGGTAGGAAGCGCGATTCCACTGACTTCATCTATTAATTTATTGGGCATCGGTCTGGAAGGAAATGTGAGTTGGCATTAACACGCTGTGGCAATCGCTAAGGCAGCTTCGCAGAAACATGTATGTGTAATTCTCAGTACCAAAAGTTGTATATTCCTCAGCTCAGCTCAGATTCTACCATTACTAGAGTACTGCTCTCATATCTGGAGCTCTGCACCCTCGGTTGCTCAATTCCATCGAAAGAGAGCCATTCGTCTGATCGGAGACCACGAGCTGATTTGACTCTCTTTATAGATATTTCCATAGCAAATGTTCGACTAACATTGCCTGCTTAATTCCACCGAGCGTCGAATAGCAGAAATACATGATGAACCACTACCGTCCATCCATATGTGGTTCAGCTTAGAACTCCTCGAATTTTATTATTTAAGAACTACTTCATCTGGAGGACGTCATTCTTGTGGAAAGACCTTCCCAACGAATATGTATGCACCAACGATTCAAAAATCGCTTTATTCGCACACGCACCACTTCCAGAGCGCCTTAAAGCATTTCACCTCTAGGTCCAATAGTTAATCTTAAACACATGCAATATTCTGCTTATCTTCATTCTTAATATACACTTTTCAAGAGCTTATGTAAATATTTTTTGATTAGATAAACTTTTTATTACATTATTTAAAGCGATTTCTGTAGGATCGGTTGTGTATTCTACAATGGATCAACGATTAATCTTTTCATTAGTGCTCACTATATGTATTAACTTTCAATATGAAGGTAAGTTTTATTATATTTTAGTTCTTTTTCTATCTTATCAAAAAGTTCTTAAGCGTTATCTATTTTACCACTTAGCACCATTGTCGTAAAAGAGAAATACAGTTCGATATGATGATATTTGAATTATTAACTGCAGAGAAGCAGAGGAGAGACATGTTACAATTGGCAAGTTAACTATGTGTTAAAATAATACATCACCCTACAGGGTAAATCAAGTAAAGTGGCCTATTAGAAGTATCTTGAGAACTAAATGAGACTTTATTTTGAAAATTGGCTGCGGCTACAAGAGAACGTTTTCTACATTTATAAAATATTTTGGATGACCGATCACATCTATAGTGGCAGCAACCTCTGAATTTTAAATGGATTAGGTATAGTATTTGCAGAATTATATCGTTGATCTTTTGACTGCAATAAAAGCTCATTATCTCTTGGACCATCAAATAAATAAGTAAATCCCAAATTTTAAAACCTTTTCGAGCAGAGCCGGACCAAGTATACAAATTCAATTTATACCGATGCCTGATGCATATATAAATACAAAGTGATTTTTAATAATTTTGATCTTTAGTTGTTTTCCGGCGAGTAATTTTTAGTTAGGCTTATTAGTGGTAGAATGTGGCGTCCTTGGAATTGTGCTGATAGGGGGACATCTTCAAGTGTCATTTTTAAAAGAAAGCATTTATCTACCGATGCCAAACTAATAATTAAAAATGTGTATCAATCGTTGTTGAGTAGAAATTCTAATTCGATGGATGCTTTAGTAGAGACATCTACTTTGACAAAAACTCCTTTATCTTCGGTAAGAGACATAGTACTTAAACCTGTTAATCCTAGAAAAAATCGGAGTGATTCTGGCACATTTAGAAGCATTGACGAAAATGACATGGATTTATTAAGAAGAAAGATTTACCAAATGTATGAGGCAGTATGTGCTGAAAATGGACATACAGTGTTGCGTCTTCCAGTATCAGGCAGTTTATTTATGGCAGTAAGAGTCAACGGTATAATTCTGCAACAACTATACTCTAAATATTATATATTTTTTTTGGAATCTAAGTAAAAATCTAGAACAGTTTTCTTGTAGAATATCATATACTTATCTTTAATAGTTTTTTAATTATAAATAGCCTTGTGATATTTTGAAGCCGTATCCGGACCTGGAAAAAAATCATATCTTTTTAGCGGTTACAGCTAGAAAGCTGAAATTTTGAAAATAGTTTCACAAGACAATAAAGAATAATTCTCGTTTTAATGAAATTGAAAGAATATTGTACACTGAATTTCTTATTCTATTAAAATTATGAAAATCTATCATTTAATTTATATTTTGTCGGAGATCCCAGAATTCCTGAATACGCCACTGGGTTGATATAATAAAAGTTAAATAATAAAAAAATTCCGTGAAAAGAAAGTTGCTATTACTTGTACACAGATCAAATTTTCTAGCCTCTGCGAATCCATCTCTACGTATAGTTAATGGAACCACAGCGGATGATGGTGAATTTCCATATATGGTATGTACTGGCTTATTTATTGATTAAGTATAAATAATATTTATTAACTAAACCTTTCAATGGCCATGGTGGCCATTCCTTCCAAGCCTACAAACTATGTTAATAAAATTTAAAAAATTACTTCATTTCATAATGTCATACAGAAAAATTTACCTATAACTGTTCCGCACTTGATTGCTGACAGAACTTCTCCACTCATCGTTCGGTGGAATGTAGTCTCCTCATTTGTGCGGATATGAAAGCATCTTTCCCACTCGTTATTTAGTATAACTATTAATTTTATAGGTGCAATTGCAAGATCAGCTTGGTTACTTCTCAGGTGGAGGAGGAATAATAGGGTCAGAATGGATTATAACAGCCGGTCATTGTCTGGGATTACAAATGTAAGGTATAATCTAATTATTGAATCGCTTAATTGAGCTTCTCTTTATTATTACAAATTTGGGAGTTAAAATAACTGATTAATAGTGCCTGTCGAACCAACGATGCTATCTGTATCAAAGTTATAGGACCGGGAACATTCAAATCAATTATTTATTAATTTAAATTTGTATTTTTTTGATTTCATGCTTGTACGTTTTCTACTGCAAGACCAGTATTAGTCGATAAAATTCATATACATATGCTCTAATCCTAATAAACCATGGGCTAGTCGCTCACTTTCACGACGACCGTCCTTTGGACCATCCTAACGACCGTGTTTATACGGGATTAGAAAAGATAATATGATATTATGACAATGTGGCATTTTATCCGCACCGGTTGGTGCTCTATGAACAGCAGCTCCCTCTACAATCCACGGCGACCGTTTAGTATTATTGCCGTGTTGACGGAGGAACACGCAGAGTAAAGATATAGATTCATTCAATTAGTACTTTCACATTGTTTGGTTCAGTTGTTTAAATTACAGAAATAAAATTTGATGAGTTTGTATGTGATATTATTTTGCATTTCATAACATAACCGGTTTAACCGAAATAACCTACACTAAGGAATTATATTTTTGGCTATACCGATTCATACCACCGTTCCAAATTCAACTACACTCCCCCCATACGTCACTTTTTGACACTTTATATCATTTTACATTTTATTTTTATTTTTTCATCTAGATTGCTATTAACTCTCTAAAATGGTTTAGGCAAAATTATTGCCGATTATAAATTTGTAATTATGTTTATTTGTTTGTTATCATTATGGCGTCATGGCTACCTAGATAAATGCAAAGCTGTTTGCGCTTCTTGTTGTATTTTATATCATAAATTGGTATTTTAATAAATTATCTCCCACCTTTTTTCTAACTTGACATAAGGTTGAGTGCTATCAAATTGTTGAAAAAAAGTGTTCTATTTTTTGGCTCTAGGAAACCAATATGTTTCCATTTCAATAAATTTAGTTTCCTGAGAAACAACATTCTTCTTAAAAAGTTTAAAAAGTGTGTAAAAAAATTAAACACAATAGAACTTGAAAATTGCATATCATATACAAATTCAGTAAGTTTTATTTGTGTAATTTAAACAATAAAAAAGTTATGGGGTCGAGTGTTCTTCTTGAAACACCCGATATATAGATATGCCCTTGGTGGAAACAAGGCAGTTATTTAGAGATTGATAAGGATAAGGTTTATAAGGACAGAAACTGCACTAAAAATGTCTGTAAGGATATAGGAATCCATCACATCCATATGGGAAGGAATTGTTTTTCCCATATGGATCTCATTTTTTGATACGCCTGGGAGACATTGAAATCACCATAGCATGCTTATGATCCCTCGAATCACCATAGGATCAAACTGACATATGTCGTATATGTGTGAAGGGATAACACGATAAATCCGAGTAAACGGGGCATTTAAGGTACTGTTTCCTCGGGACGATCAAGATAGGCGATCATCGCTCGACATTCTCTGCAATGATCATGAACTACTGCTGGATGGCAAATCAATGTAACCGTCTCCCTTCACGCGATCATATTGAGCGACTGCACATGGTTTCAGCTCTGTTAGACTCTGTTTTATTTGTGCATGTTCCTAAGCTTGTGTCGAATTTGAACAGAAAAATGACTTTCGAGATGAAAAGCAAATAGTAATAATTCTTTATTTGATCCCGCATACAAAAACCAAGGGGAAAAAATTCTATAAACTTGGTATCATCATTCGGCAGGTGTCGTTTCACTAACATATTATAACAGCCTTCGTTTTCTCTAGTTTTGAATAGGGTGATGATCATTGAGTGTTTTTTGAGTTAACACTACCTACTTGTAGTATTTCATCGTTTCTTCAAAAAATAACGCGAATGCTTCCTTGGCGAAGCAGCTGAGGAAGCTCGATGGCGACGAGCGCTGACGGCGATCGCTCAGTACCGATTGCTTATCTTGATCACTCCGAGGAAACCGCACCTTTAGGACGGTCGTGTAAGGCCGGTCGTCCGCGGAGCAACTGGTTTTTGTCGACGGTTCACGGATTGCAGTTAGGAACTAGTCGGATATTGAGTTTTCGTATACGCATCGACTCAAAAACAATTAGAATAATATTAGTATATCGATAACTTACGTACTTGTGTTACTTCAGCAGTGCTTAATATATTAATGAATAATGACGAAGAGATGGCTATTTTGTCAGTCACAGAATAAGGCAATTCTGGCTTCATCCCTATATACCGGATGTCAATTTGAAAACTTCCCACCCTTAATATCTTTCTTGCAGTTAAAAATATGAAAAATCGGAAAGACACGTCAATTTTATTTGTAAGGGGGACACTTGAAATGAATATTTTTAGTCTTGTTGTTTCAAACCCCTAGGAGGGGTAGATGTCACCCTTAGAATCTGAAATGGGAATGGGGGTCAAGTGGCACATCGTTTGAAAGGGCGTTCAATTCTTGTTTCAGTGGTATCCTACTTTGTTGCGTTTTGTCCACAGGTTTCCGAATAATCGCGTTTCAAAGTTGCAGAAACAATTAAACTTGCCTGCATTGAGATTTTGGTTTTCAGGTTAGTGTTTACAAAAAAATTACTGCATTGGGTCTCCTTGTAGTACAAATGATTAGAAGATTAGGTGGCAGCATGGGCGAAGCCAGACATTTTCCTAGGGGAGGGCGAAATACTAATAACCAATCAAATTTATCAAATATTTATCAAATTCCAATAAGTGGCAACTTCCAGAGGGAGCATGACCCTCCCCTGCCTCCCCCACGCTACGCCCCTGGGGGCACGAGGACGGCATTGGTTTTCAATGAAAGAAATCGAAATCGTGATGTAAGTCACAGATATGTGCTGCATTTGGTGGCAAAGTTCTCCGAAACTGGTTCGGTGAGTAATAGAAAAAGGAATAACCTACGAGTGATAAATAAGGGAGCTCAAATTGAGGTTTTGGGATTATTTGCTGCAGAGCATACCAGGACCTTGCGGACAGTAGCAGAAGAGACAGGAATATCACACGAGACTGTAAGAAAAGCACTGAAAATGCATAAACTCCATCCATACAAAATGCAGATACTTCAAGAACTGTATGACGATGATTTTGATAGAAGAATAGAGTTTTGTGAATTCATGAGTCGTCAAGTCAACGCCATCCCTAATATTCTGCCGAATATCTGTTTCAGCGATGAATGTTCATTTTTTCTAAATGGAAATATTAACAAACAAAATTGTCGATATTGGAGTGACCAAAACCCGCATATTTTTCGAGAAGGACATACACAATATCCCCAAAAAGTTAATGTTTGGGCTGGTATTCTTGGAAATGCCATTATTGGTCCTTTATTTATTGATGAAAACTTGACAGGTGATCTGTACCTTAATATGCTTGAAGAGACTATTGATCGTCTTATCACCCATGAGCTAGAAACTCAAATTGATGCAGAGGGTAATTCAGTTTTGCAGGAGGATTTGTTAACATTCCAGCAGGACGGTGCTCCACCTCATTATTTTCTTCCGTGGTTAAACGAGAGATTCCCGGATAGATGGATTGGCAGAAGGGGACCAATTGAATGACCTCCAAGATCACCGGATTTAACACCCTTAGACTTCTTTCTTTGGGGACATCTCAAATCCATTGTTTATAAAACACAACCTGCAGATATTGATGATCTTAAAAGGCGAATTGCAGCAGAATGCCGGTCAATTCCCGGTGAAGTTTTCCGAAATGTTAGGGAGGAGTTCGAGAATAGATTTTATTATTGTTTACAAGAAAATTGACAACATTTTGAACAACTTATAAGATAGTGCGTAAGTAGATCCCATGTTTTATTGTGGAAATTTCTCTTCCGTAAAATAAAAAGTTATTTATGTCGAAGTAAAATAATCAATATATAAGAAATCAATTGTGGAAACTACATTTTCTTCCGGTCATTCAACGATTTTAACGGTGCCACCTAATCTCCTAATCATTTGTACTACAAGGAGACCCAATGCAGTAATTTTTTTGTAAACACTAACCTGAAAACCAAAATCTCAATGCAGGCAAGTTTAATTGTTTCTGCAACTTTGAAACGCGATTATTCGGAAACCTGTGGACAAAACGCAACAAAGTAGGATACCACTGAAACGAGAATTGAACGCCCTTTCAAACGATGTGCCACTAGACCCCCATTCCCATTTCAGATTCTAAGGGTGACATCTACCCCTCCTAGGGGCTTGAAACAAACAGGGCTAAAAATATTAATTTCAAGTGTCCCCCTTACAAATATTAATTGACGTGTCTTTGCGATTTTTCATATTTTTAACTGCAAGAAATATATTAAGGGTGGGAAGTTTTCAAATTGACACCCGGTATAATGAAATTTATACTGGCCGCTGTGGAATTGCACCAAGATTATTGAATGTTTCATTCATTCTACAGAATAAGCAAATACCAATTTAAAATCACATCACAGGAACTAGGGAAATATCATTCGGCGACTGACGACTTAGTCACTTACCAGCACGCTACCAATTCGCGACTGCTACCTAAGTGTAAACGAATGAACGAGCAACAGACTGTCAAGCGATTTTAGTATTTCTTCAGCCAAAACCAGTTGCTTCGCGGACGACGGGCCTAAGTGTGCAGCGAGTTCAAGGGTAAATAAATCTTGCGAGGCGCTATGGTATAGCCTTTCAAGTTTAAATCAGATGGATTTGATTGGACCACGATAACAAGATACCCAGGACGAATTAGCGTTGATACTGATACTAGCGGTGGATCAAGCCTTCTGCTGGATCAGTTCCAGTATTGCGTTCCCACCCCTAATGCGCGGGTACAGTGATACCACTTTGTCATTTAATAAATATAATAAAACTTATTTACTTTCTAATTTTTTTTTTAAATTAACTGAAATGTTGACTTTTTAGTGATTCAATTATATATGGAACAAACAAATTATATAATTATGGTGACGACACCCCAAATACTACCATTAAAGTTAAGAACTCTTTCCTACACCCACACTTTTCACATATTGGTAATGGTATTCCTATTTATGATGTTGGTATTTTGCAGGTAAATTTTATATTTATACAGACGAATGTAAATCAGTGACATATTCATGACTAGGTTATCTGACTACAATGATTCATATAAGGAATGTGTAACAAACCAAATTCATATATTAACGTTAAATTGTACAGTGGTCTTACAGGTGTAAGCAAGTCATAAATTCATCACTGATATAAGTAGCGTAGAATGCGTATTGTTTATAATATATTCCGATGCATTTGGTCGATGTCATAACTTCAAAAACTCAGTTACCAGCCCAAGTGCTTTTTTTCAAGCTAATGCCGGACTCGGACGACTGCTGTACTTAACCAATCTCTGTAATGGCCAAGCGTCGTGGGAATGGTAGCATTGTCAATTATTGTACAATAAACGATTCACACGACGTGGCAGATATACGCCATTAACAAATATTGATCAAGTACACCAGTCGCCGGATCCCTGCTTATGGGTTTTCAAAAATTTATGTTGAACGCGAATGCGCGAGCTGGTTTGTTCTTTGAAATGAGTAGTTGCCAACACAACACCTTCTGCTTGATATTCCGTTAATTAAAATTTATAATTTTCTTCTGGATTGTTAACAGTTTGTTAAGAATGGCACTATTTTAACTGAGAATCAATACATACCCGAAGGTCAATAGTACGAATACTGTAGTTAGTTTCCTGATTGTAATTATTTACTTATATTTTTTTAATTTCCAATTATAGACCTGGGTAGGCTTTTGTGTAATTGATTTTTTTGTTTTCCTTCTTAATAAATTTACTTTATTATACAATGCAGATAAATAGCTACAAGAAATAACTATATAACTACAGGATTTTAATGAAATTACTTATTATATTTAAATTGGCAATCCTGAGATGAAAACAAATTAAAAAAAAAAACCATTTAATGGCGCTTTCAATTTCTAAGCGGAATAAATCACTTTATGTTAAACCAGAAACCCACGTGTGTGGCACTGGCGAAACATGTACACAATCAACATTGTAGTACCTAGTGTCAATAGACGTCTTCGCATTTCGGCCAGTGTTGTCATATTTACACAACAAACTCTTTAAAAAAAAATACTATAATTTTAACAATTTTTGTTTATGAACAAATATTATTCCAGAAAACCGACGGCGAAAACGGTTTGGCAAATTATCCGTCCCAAGCACAGGAAAGTAAATAGATCAAACGTCATTGACCTTTTGAATGATTAGTTTCAAACTCCCTAAGAAAATATATTCAATTTTATTTAATACACATTAATTATCGTACCTTTACTTATTTAAAAAGTTTCATAATTTCTATAAAAACATACCTACATAATGTAAGTTTCAGTAGAAACTTTCACATAACCTCACACATAGTAGCTATTCATTCACATGGAAAGAATGCACGGATCACACAGGAACTTTGTTTCAATTAATTTTGGCTTTTTCCTTGTTTTCTCGCGTAGATTTATTTATGCAACTGATTAAAAACGCACATTTTAAATAGGATTCTTTCAAATTAAATGTTTTTTTTATAATCCGTTGGAACGAAAACGTTCAAAACTTAGAACTAGAGATTTTTTCAGTGATTTAGAAATCACCATCACAACCTGTGACTCCACAGACACGAAACGCGAAACCGTGGAGTGTAATTTTGTATCGAAAATTCGTCGTTTGGCATTTTATTATTTTTATTATTAGATATTTCTTCGGATTTGTTCGTTAATAATAGGCGCTTAACTGAGTGCTTTTTGGCGATAAACGAAATTCTTCACTATTACTTACGTCAAGAAAGCTTTTGGTCCAGACGAAATTCCTGTTATAGTTCTCAAGAGGTGCGCCGATGAACTAACACCAGTATTTTGTAGACTTTTTAACTTATCCTACAAACAAGGAATATTTCCATCGTGCTGGAACATGGCGCGAGTCCATCCTATACCAAAGAAAGGTAAGAGAACCCTGCCTAGCAACTATCGACCAGTCGCATTGCTTTCAGTTATATCAAAAGTAATGGAGAAAGCTATTAACCAACATCTTCTAAAGTACCTGGAAGGCTTCAACATTATCAGCGATCATCAATATGGTTTTCGAAAGTCCAGATCAACTGGAGATATTCTAGCCTATGTCACCCATCTTTGGAACAACGCAATCGAGCATCATGGGGAGTCTCGGGCTGTTGCACTGGATATTTCTAAAGCCTTTGATCGTGTTTGGCATGAGGGACTTCTAAGTAAACTGCGATCCTATGGTATGCCCAGTCGATTCTGTGCATGGTTGTCTAGCTTTCTTAAGGACCGCTCTCTGCAAGTGGCGATTGACGGATTTTCCTCAGACACATTCACCATCAATGCCGGTATTCCTCAAGGCTCAATATTGTCTCCCACTCTCTTCTTACTCTACATTAAAGACCTTCTAGTGAAAACGAAAAACTCGATAGTTAGTTTTGCTGATGATAGCACACTTTTATCATCTTTCTCTTTGAATGCACAAACATCGGTTGCCGACGCACATTTTCGCAGACAGCATGAAGTATCACGCCTCAACAAAGACCTGTAAGAAATTGTGGCTTGGGGTGACAGTAACCAAGTCAAATTTAACGCTAAAAAACCCAGGCAGCAGTTTTATCTGAAAAGGTTAACATTACAGAACCGGATATAATCATGGACGGACACGTAATCTCACTGGCTTCATCTATTAGTTTGCTGGGCGTCAATCTGGGAGGAAATATGTCTTGGCATAACCACGTTGCGGCAATCGCCAAGATAGCTTCTCAGAAACTTGGTGTACACTTCCGAACCAGAAAGTTGTACACACCTCAACAATTTTGACACTATACAAAGCCCAGATTCGACCATCACTAGAGTACTGCTCTCATGCCTGGAGCTCTGCACCCAAACATACTCTTCGGCTACTGGATTCCATCGAAAGGAGGGCCATTCGTCTGATTGGAGACGTCGAGCTGACGAAGTACCTCGACAGCCTAGAACATCGAAGACAAGTTGGAGATTTGACTCTCTTTTACAGATATTTTCATGGAAAGTGCTCGGCTGACCTTGCCCTCCTAATTCCGCCCATAGCGGCGAGTATCAGAAATACACGACGAACCACTGCCGCCCATCCATATGTGGTTAAGCTTAGTACTCCTCGAACTTCATTAGTTAAGAATTCTTTCATCTGGAGAGCTTCATCCTTATGGAACGATCTTTCCGGGGTCGTTTTTCCCAACGAATATAACCTCCAACGATTCAAAACCAACGTGAATCGCTTTTTGCGCACACGCACCACTCCCAGAGTGCCCTAAAGGATTTTTCCTATAGTGCTTGTGTTTGATCATAAAAAAAAACTTCACTATTATTTACCATTAGGCCCGAAATCGCTTGCAAGGCGTGGAATTTGTATGATGTTAACGGAGTTTCGACCAAATTGCATAAAATAGAAGCTTCCGCCGACTTGTTCATTCTAACTCATCTCTATTCAAAATGACCTCGAAGGAAGTGGCAGATGTTAAAGTCGGTACGGTGTATGAAGTCCGCTAAGCAATAAAACCTCTCGAGCAGGGTAGTCGGTGGCTCTCAAACAATAAAATATATTTTAGGTATTTTCTAAATAAAATACTTTAAAGTAAATAAAAAATTAGTATAGGTAAAGAAAAATAATTATGTTTTAGCTTCTATAGTATTTGGCAAATTAGTTTTACAAATTCTTTTTTTATATAGTTTTGGTTCATAAAAAGAACCGATTTTGTAGTCTTGCGCTAGAACGTACCTACTTGTAGAACGAACGAACGAACAAACCCGTACTTTACTAGCATTCCTCTGCATTTGAAATTTCATCGATGCTTTCAGACTCATCAGAATCATTATCACATCCCTAATAATTAACGGTCCTAGTTCGTCTATAACCTGTTCTGTCTCATAAGATTCAAAAATAATTTTTTCCGTGGGTTCAATGCATTTCTGCCATTCTTCTTTGCCCACTTGGCTAAGCGCCTCGTCCCATAATTTTATAACGCTAGGCTTACTGATATTTTTACAGGTATGTTTTGTCATAATAATTTGTGTGTGTCCCGAAAGTACCTCTTTTCATGCCTGTTCACTTCACCGAAAGTGGCGTTTTCCAAGAGAGCGGGCGGGAAAGTATCGAAGCGGGCGGGAAAGATTTTTCCCGAGTCACCATGTGCTCATAAATAAATAAAACCAGAATTGTCGGTGCGGGATTTGAACCCGCGACCCTCAGATCGCCAGCCGGATACTCTACCCACCAAGCCATACAAGCGATAATAAATAATGGATTATATATAAATTAAAGTGGCAGTTAATTTTTCAAAGATGTTTTAGAAAAATGTCTGAAGAATTTCTGTATTTATATGGCCTCAAAGACTCGGGCACTTATAAAAAAATAAATAACACCAGAGATGCCGAGTGCGGGATTTGAACCCGCGACTCTCAGATCACAAGTCGTACGCTATACCACTAGGTCACCGAGCCTATTTGTCAAAAATAATAAATCGATATTTACATTCTCCATGCGCGAGTGTTTTCATGTCATGTAGACAGGAAAACTGTCTGAAGAATTTCTTTATTTATTTGGCATCAAAGCTTCGGAGCACTTGTAAAAAGAAATACGGTACATATCTCGGGCCGTCGGAGGCTTTTCCGGACTCGTGCGGTAAAAGCCTCTTTTCGGCCCTTGATACGTAATGTACTATTGCTAATACCCCATATCAATTCAATTGCATTGTAATGGCAATGGTAGGGCGGTAATCTCAAAACTTGATGTCCATATTTGATGGCTAATTCGTCAACAACATATTTTTTTTAAAAACTGCTTTTACACTTGCTTAAAAGATCACTTTTTAAAAATAAATCTTCATGGTTTATGTTTTTCTTTGACAACCACTCTCTTAATTCTTCCTTTTTCCAGCTGCTTATAGGAAATTTCTCTTCGAGTCTCGTATGGTAAGAGGCATTGTCTAAAACAATTAACGAAGGGTTTTCTAAACTTTTTAAAAGTGTTTCCTCGAACCAAATTTCAGCATTCATATTGCCGTGATAATCATCAGTATTTTTTGTTGATGAAAATATGGCACTGGCATTTGAAACAAACCCTTCTTCATTGCCAGCATGTATTATTCAGTTCTAGGAAAAAGTACCTGAGAACATCTTTAACTTATTGGCGCAAAATCTTTTTCATTTGATAAATAAAAAAAACTATGATTGAAAAATAAACTAGTTAAAAATATTTAGCGCGGTACATAATTCTAAGATAATTTTGTATTGGAACCGCTGATTTTGCTCAGCCGACTACAGTGAACCAGTGGAATGTTCGGTACGATCAAGTATAGTGAAGCTATTGTTAACTTAACCGTCTTACTGTTTAACAACTTTTAATGATTTAATCCGATTTCGGACTTCATAAAACGAACAGACTTATTGCAACACGTGCATGGCCTCATTTCTCCATCTCAACCATCATAACTTCAGGCGACTGATCGACATATGTTTATTCGTCCTACTGTACAAGCGTGATATTAGTCGAATCCGAACAGGGTTAGGGTGTAATCGATTTTGTTTATGATCATTTACACATTATAATAAGTTGTATAGTAATAATTGTCGGTTCACGCGTTTCAGTTTATCTTGTCAGTCCATAAATAAACTTTGTGTATTGTTTGACATTGTTGTTCAGTAGTTTCTTCTGGACGCAACACCTGGCGTTTGACTTGACCGAAAAGATGGAATGTCGCCTAGCGAACAAGTGAAATTTCCGGTTTAATTTTTTGAAGAATACGTTGCATATTTTCTCTAAAATCCGAAAATAAGTCCTCAAAGACTTTTAAGAGCCTCAAATGGGAAGTGCAGCCCTAACTAACGTTTTATCTTCAAATTGGAAAACACCACTTGTGGCACATTTCTGGAAAGCTTATTGGAAATGGAATTTGGCCCTATTTTATCTTCTTATATCTGTCAAACCGTGTGCCAGAAATTTAATAAGAACTACTTTTTAACGAACAATTAAATTGACAATAACTTTAAAACTGTAATGACTCTTTTTCAGCATAAAAATTGTTGAAAATGTGCCCATGAACCTGTTGCGTAGATCCAAATATACGCCAATTAATTGGCGTCATTTCCTGGGTTATTATCAGCCAGTTTCCTTACGTTTGACCAGTAGTTTAAATTTTTTAACGATATTGGGTACTGGTATGGCCAGTTTCAATATTTCATTTCATGGTTTTATTCGGGTTTGGTAACCATTCCTTTACGGTTTCCGCTTCGAGGCGAATTCCCTCTTTTTTGGGGTGGGGGGGGGGGGGATACTGCTCTAAAGAAGTATCCCCCTTTATCTACGGCAGTGAGAACAACCATCGGTTAGGTTTGTGTATTGTCAAATTCCCTTTTCAATAAACTTGTCACAAGTGGTATCTTCCAATTTGAAAATAAGAAGTTTGTTAGGGCACTGCCCTCTTTGGAGGTCACAGATTTTTTTTTCATAATAAAGCGAGGCCCATAAAAGATCTTTGAGGACGTATTTTTGGATTTTAGAGAAATCTTATTTCCATCCACACACTGTATAAAAAAAAAGTTATAAATATTTTGACTAACGATATCTTAAATGAGCTTTTAGTATTCTAGTATGAAAAGAGGTGATCGAAAAAAAGGACTTAACAAATTATTTAACGAGAAATCAAGTTTATTCATCATGCATCATACATGCATTATAATGTATTTAAGGTACCCACTATAAAAGACACAGCAATTAATCAATATCTGATTCTCGTTATGAATAAACAATTATTAGAAAATAAAATAAGAGTAATGTTTATGTGTCCAATACTTTTAGCTGGAAGAAGCAATTCCATTCAGTGAAACTGCACAACCAATTAAACTAGTTGAAGCGAATGCCACGGTTCCATTTTATGTACAGGGTGTACTAAGTGGATGGGGTGTTAATGAGACCGACGCCGCGGTCTCACAGCCATATTTACAAAAAATTAACCTTCAACTTTTGACAGACCAAGAATGCTCAAAGACAATAAACGATTTCAGTGGAGATATCAGTTTTAATGCTACTCATCATTTATGCGCTGATGAATACTACAATGGAGAATGCTATGTAAGTATGCATCAATATATGGGTCATTCTTTTTCAAACCGCACACTTTTTAATCTTTGACGATTCAAAAACGTCCGAAATTTTTTGTACAATTTACATACCATAAAATTAGTCGATACGTATTTCAGGATTTTGAGAAATTTTTATTTTTTTCGAAAATATCCACACATAAATTTTTGATAATTTGTTAGATTTTCTCCGATCTTCTCATGTGTGAAATTTAATATCTTCAGTTGTACTGATCATATTAATGTCGGTCTTTTTTATTTTGGGCTTTTTTACGTTAGCTTTCGAAGTATATTAAAAAGAATGTAATTTTGAACAAATGAAAAATAATAATTTAATTGTTTAAATAGTTTTAACATGCGGTTAATATATTGATTTTAAAAAATATTATTTTATTCTTTATCCTCTTATCTACAAAATCCATTTTACGACGAAGTGGCACCTCTTTTAGTTCGGAATTTATGAGATATGGTCAATCACAGCGCGCAGAGTGCCACGGCATGGCTCGAAGCATGTCAGAATTTACAATCGAGCTGGCTACAGCGTGAATCATTAACATTTCTATTCTGTTGTTCGAAAGATCGAAAGCGTGCCATGCTCAGCTCAAATTTACAAAACGAAGCGCCATTTTAAAGAGAATTTAATGCCCTTTAAAAATATGTAACACGACATACCCATTCCCATTTGAAAAAACAAGGGCAGTAGCCGCCCCCGCTAGGGGGGTTGAGGTTACAGGGATGAAATTAATAGTGAAACGTGTCCCCCTGAAAACACAAGTTTACAGGTCCGAGGTTTTTTTAAATTTTCACGTACACAGCCGTAAACCTTGCTGGACTGTTTTCTATGGGCCACCCTGTATACAGTTATACGTGGAATTTTGATAAAATGTAAGAATCATCAAAATGTTTGAGTGATTCGAAAATTCGAACAGATTGATGCTTTAATCCTTTCGATCTGTCTTGTGATCGAAAACTAGGTGTTAGAAATGTTTTTTTAGCATCATTTAGAAGCTCATAGATTGTATGATAGACCGTTGAATTTTAAATTGGATCCTTTTCCAAGATATGGGAAAAAATTCCAGGTCCGTATTGAAAATATTCGAGTTGGTAGTAATAACTTACGCCAAGCGTCATTTTAAGAAAACGTTAAGTGCGTTTGGTAGAAAATGAGAAACCGTAACTTTTTGAATCAAATAAGTTTTGATCAAATCGGTGGTTTTCGAGGTAGTTGGAGAAAAATGTTGCTAAATTTTCACACTTCCTTTAATATCCCTAAAAACTGTCTGGCAATACTGTAAGAACATGAGAAATGGTCACTAAAACAGGAAACTTTTCTCTAATTTAAACGACCTCGTAGCTCTTACCGTTTCGCATATAGCGACTAACCGTATTTAAGACATCCTGTATAGACCGTCTACAACAAAGTGAAGCAAAATAACTGGTAAGCCATGATTACGGAGGGCATACGGAACTTATTAAACAAACTCCCACAAATTCATCATTATATTTCCCAAGGAGTATATATTTCAACAATTACCCAAGTAACACCAAAGGCTTCAAATAGGCTGTGGCAACGTTATTCCAGCTAATTTTAGAGCATTTTAGCTTTTACAGAAAGCTGCCTATACACTCTTATGACGTCCTTAAAACGTTGTGACAGCCGAAATGGTACAACATTTTCCGGCTTTTAAATGGATGTTACAGCCATAAGGCTGCAGAATTTCTTTAGGTTAGGGTACGCCAAAATTTAGATTACTCTATAGATTTGGATGGTTGACGAAGCATAATGGCGGTATAGTATTAGTTATTTATAGGCGGTATTATTTATGGGTGTTATTCGACTTGGACAACAAAATGAATGTGGAAAGGTAGTTTTATCGTTAAATATGGGTAAGGTAGCTCTTCTCTCTTCACTGGCTTCATTTATTTTCTATATTTTAGAAAATTCAATAAATTTTGTAATAATTTAAAATTATATATTTGAAATAAAAATGAATTAAAAATATTCCTGAACATAGTTTGTCTAATTAAAAGTTAGATGTGCTAATTTTTATTAGTTAATATTGTTGTTTTTAAAAGTAAAAATAAAAATTGCCAATTTTCTTAAAATGGCCGATGTTCTCTTTTATTCTCCTGTCCGAATGTTGTACGAAATAAATGGCCGCCCAACATAAGACATGGTAGTTAATTATCCAGTTATTTTGTAGGAATATTTACCACTTTTTTGCCTATAATTTACTAGATTATTGTATGGTGTTGTTGGATTTCCATTTGTTAGCAGTAAAGTCAATTTTACAGCTAAATATTATGACCTAATGGCATTGTCCATAAAATAGCTTTTTTTGGCAAAATAATGGTACTATCCAACAAAAAATTATGACTATTACTTTCAGCTGTAGTTTGGCGATAAAAATGGCATTTAAATATAATATTTAGCAAAGTTTGAAAGCAAACTAGTAATGTTGGAAAATTTAGTTGTAAAATAATGCCGCTTTAAGGTTATTACAGATGCAAATGAAAATCAAAGAGCTGCAGATTTTAAAAGCCGGATTACAGCAATGTGGGGGTTGTCGCAACGTTATCCCTGTCAATGATTAGCTTTAAATTTTTTTTTGGACAATCCGTGTTACTTTTGTAGGCTCCTCAACTCAAGGGTGCCCAAGATAAGGAGGGCCTCTATGGGAATCTCGTTAATGGTAACATATATATAACTTCGATTAAATGGGAAGAAAGTATCGCAATCAAAGCACGAAAAATATGACGTTCAAAAAGTTTCGGTAAAATTTTAAAGTTTGGAGTTCTTTGGAAAAAACTGAAATTTTGAATTTTTAATTTAATTTTTTTTGATGTCAATATTAAAGATAGATCAAAACTGACAGAACAATCTCACCAACTTTTAGTGTGCTCAAATATAACGTATCGAATTTTTTATACGACATTTAATTTTCAACCAATCATCATCAGCTTAATTTTATCTAATACGGCTCTGATTTTATAATGTCTAATTTTAAGACATTTATTTATTCTAATTTCAACGAATTATCGTTTAATCCTCATGAAATTTTCAGGCTACGGACCTGTAGTTTCCATAATTTTGTAAAAAACAGTTCAAGCAGTAGGTACTAAGACGAATATTTTTAAAATCATTTTACAATAATGCACTACATATAATAATCATAAAACAAGATCACCAACAATAACAAAACAGGGAGTATGAAAATATAAACAAGAAATAGATATATCTGCAAAAAACATTAATCAAAGTAAAACTAACAGTAGATTGTTAGAAATTAATTTTCCAAAAGGTGTTCGAAATGATTTCCGTCACTCTCCTGAGACCTTAGATGGCTTTCAAAGCGTAAGGCCACAAATTCTGCAATTTTAAGATGGTATTTATTTGGAGAAATCTTTTTGAATACCTTTTGAGACATTAATTTCTAAGAATCCACTGTACTATTTGTTGTTTTTCTTTCATACTTACCGTTTTGTTATTGTTAATAAATTATCTTGTTTATGATTATTATGCAGTGCGTTATTATAAAATAATTTTAAAAATATTCATTTTAGTAACTATTGCATTGAAATGTTTTTACAAAATGATGACAAATACCGGGTCCGTATCCCGAAAAGATCATGAAGATGATTAAAAAGATTCAAAACGTAATTAAACGATAATGCGTGGTACATCATTGAATTTAGAATAAAGAAAGAGTTCTAACATTATAAAATAAGTATTAGAAAATATTAAGTTGATGATGATTGCTTGAAAACGGAACGGTATAAAAAAATTCGTTATGTAATCTTTAGTTCACTAAACGTTGCTGTGGGAATGTTTTTTCTGTTTTCCTCTAACTTTAATATTAACGCTAAAAAAAAATTAAATAAAAAATTCAAAATTTAATTTTTTTTTAATAACTCAAAACTTAAAAATCTTACCAAAACTTTTTGTGCGGCATATTGTTCGTGCTTTGATTGTGATACTTTTCCCCCATTTAATCGATGTTATATCTGTTACCATTAACGAGATCCCCGCAGGGACCCTACTTATCTTGAGCACTCTGTATATTAAAATAGAGAGAAGCTAAATAAATTACTCTGGGTCAGGAAGACTATGACAGCGGTTTCACTATTTTTGGACCTTTTTCAGACTTTCTCAGTATACGACTGTCTGTAAAATAATTGATATATCTACATAGCTAAATTATAGTTTTTTTATATCATATAATTCTCTTCGGAGACAGAATATCCAAAAAATTACACTTATACTCTTTTCCTAGGGAGACTCTGGAAGTCCATACGTTATAAATGGTACAGCATATGGATTATCTTCATGGGGATTTGCACCATGTGGAATTGTGCCAGGAGCGTTCACACGCCTTTCCAATCCTGAATATCGAAACTGGATACAAACTGTAACTGGCATTTAAAGCTTGATAAAATAATTAAATAAATTTTTTTTTTCAATTTTTACTTCCAATATTTTTTCTTTCACTTAAGACACACTGAAGAGTTCCTTATTGTCATATTTTAACTTAATTATGAATGTGTTGGTAAACAACGACATTTCAAATATTCCCAGTTTTTTCGAGCATCGTATGTGGTAATAAATACGATTGTATTATGCTGAACATTGTTTGCCTGTTAATTGCACCCAATCAGATACTTGTATTTTGACATATTGCTATGACAACTAATTTTTTTTTTCGAAAATCAGCCCATCCACATTCCCCTAGCTGTAAGATTAAGAAGTGGGAATTTCCCTGCCTAGACAGCTATAGTAAAAGCAGTGACGTAATAGTATATTACACACTAAGAGTGGTAAGAAGCCCTTATACACGATTTCAAAACGGTACGAGCATAGCGAGCGTATATAGCCTTACCACTCGAGTTGTGTACTATACTTTCCTACGACTTCAAATTTACTTTTATGTTAAATTATCGAAATATTCTAATAAATCATGAGTGAGTCGGTACTCACATGATTCAATAAATTTTTAAACACTTTTTCATAACCCCCCTCCCCCCGATATTACTACAGAATCTATTGGAAATATTCACGGTTCTGGCACGGGTAATGTGATTCACTCTGTTATGAAATTAGGTATTAACAAAGATTAAAATGGATCTATTAGGTAAGATGCAGATTTTGTTTTGTAAACATAAACAGTTTTAACAGTTGTCTACCTAGTCTAATTGGCACGTATTTAAGTCATTAACCTTAACAAATTATTAGAGAAGTATGAAAATGTACCACCCTGTACCTGAAAGCTAAGACGATTAGGACATATGTTCATAAGAATCGACCCAAGAATAACCTCCTTAAATATTAGCATGTTATTAAGAACCACCCTGTAGATAAAATATCATTTACCTTATTTAATTAGTTAAACCACATCTTACTAGAGTATAGGGAAATTAAGAAATTTAGCTATAAACTATTTTTACTACTTTTTATAATGGACTATGCTTTTGAAACTTGTCAGGCAATATGTCAAAATGGCCATCTTAGGTTACTATGCCTATGCAACACTAACAGCAGCCTACTATGATGTTCCTTATATAAGTTTGTCACCAATTTGATTCTATTTTCAAAACATTTTACCGAATCTCCCGCGAGCTTAAAGTAATATTTCGGAAATTTTTTATGTTCTAGTGAGATATAAAGTCTCTATTTTTCTCCTTCCATTGTATTTATAGAGCCATTTTCACTTCATTTTCAGTAAAAATCAAACTCCCCTGGTTGGTTCGAGCTGATATTCAATTCTTATTATCGTACAATATTTTTCTTAATATTCCGCTTTAATACGCAAATGAACAACAGTAAGATTAATTTGACATACCTAACAGATAAATATTATTTCTTTCTTCCGTTGTTATTCCGTATAATTTGAGTGCATTTTCATATTGCAAATTCTCTCGTATTTTTATAAAAATTTAAATTATAGATTTTCCAGTTAACCTTCCCCGTATTTAATTTAATTTAAAGTCGGGCTCAGGTCTACTTGGCCAGTATTGGCTTAAAACACATCATGTGAATATTGAATAAACATGTACCAACATTTTACTGCCATGCTATTTCTACTATGCAACTAATAAGAAAATCCCATTTGATGCACACTTAATGGAGCACTATGTATATGTATATTACGGATATATAACTAAAATTTGCCCCCAACAAGCACGTCTACGAGGACTTAACAAGTTTATTATACTGTGCAATAAACTTTTAATAATTTTTTATTTATGTAGTAATTTCTTTTATAATTTGGATCGAGAGAACTAATGCAAATCAAAAATATGATTTATTTATTAATACCAACAGGGATACAAACAACAATACTTAAATTTAACAAACAAACACTGAAAAACAATAACGAATTTTATTTAACAAATAACGACAAATATGAAAGTTGTTAATCAGGTAGTATCAAACGTGAAAGCAGGTGTGAAAGATGGCCGTTTCAATAAGGGATTTATAAAAAGTAAGTAAAGTAAGTAGAAGGCGACGTCTAATTAACAGAAAATGACAAATAAAAATTATACTCATTTTCAGAGCTCCCGGATTGTTTTTCTGGAAAGTTGTTAACAATCCACCTAAGAATGTGAATTCTTCATTTTTTAAAGACTATGAATCAAAGTCGTCCTTGATGTAAGATCCTTGGTTTGGTCAAAGGGTCGCCAAAAGCAATAACTGATAATAGAATATACGAAGTAAACTTTTTTTTTTACTTCTTATATTCTTATTATCTTATATTAAAAAAAAATCGTTTAAACCATACCACTACTATTTATTTGTTTTATTGATAAAAGATCTAAACTACTCAAAAATGAATAGGCAACTGACAATTATTAATTTTGGGATAAATATTTTATAACAGAAATCAGTTAGGTTCGGGTTGGGTTCAGGGTTAGACAGAGAATTTTGTCGACTTCAGTAATGATGACTATCATTAAAAAGGCTATGTACCTGTGTTATACAGGTTTTTTAAGGAAGATTGCAAATTTAAAAAATCTTTTATGTGCTACAAAGTTTGGTATGTTTCCTGACTTATTGGGGGCTATTCTTTTGGAAAGCCTACTAGCTTACTACTTCTGCCCTAACGTTTTTGGAATCATCGCTTTATTCCGCAAAGTCAGAAAGATTTAATTTTTAACTTAAACCATACGATTTCACCATTAGATCAGATTTTTGTGAGTTAATAGAACTGAATATCCTTTTTTATTGGTGTAAATTGTTGATTCTAAGTGCGGAATCCAATGTATAATATCTACAGGGTGTCCATAAGTATCTCGTAATTTCTCGTGAACATACAGAGGAGGTAAGAATAAACCTGGTTTGTCATAGAAAAAATATTCCTAAATACAGAGCACCAAATGTAAAAATAACTTTTGAGCCGATACGTGTTTAACAACCTCAGTGAAGCCAGGAGCGGACTTGTCACCATACTCGTTTGGCAAAAATTTTTACCGGTGTCATTTGACGAAGCTGAAAACTGATTTTTTAAATACTTTGTTCATTCTTAAAAAAAGGGTTCTTAATTTATTGCGATAAAACTGGCAGTTTTCGAGATAAATCCGTTTTTATGTGAAACGCTTAAAATTTACTAACGATAAACACAAGCAGATAAAAATAAAATTTAGTATTAGGGTGTTTTAAAATTCTGAACTTCGATAAGTAATTTCTAAATATAAACGAACAATAAATTATTCGTATATTATTGACAAAATATTGATTTTGGCCGCCGAATGAAATTGATTGAAAATTGATTTTTAGCATTAGCAACTTTTGCGTGTCCCTTAAAATTAAATCTCGAAAACCGCTAGTTTTATCGCAATGAACTATAGTCCCTTTTTTAAAGAAGAATGACCAAAGTCTTTAAATAATCAGTTTTCCTGTCAAATAACATCAGTAAAAATTTTGGCCCAAAAGAGTATAGTGGTAATTCCGTTTCTGACTTCCCTGAGGATGTAAAACATATACTCTAGTATAGAATGTTATGGCCTATATAAAATATCAAAATTGCATTCAATTATACATGTCGGTTCAAAAGCCAAGAAGTATACCGCCGGGGATCCCTTTGGGCCTCTACAGGCTGTTCCTTAATAACACGCTAATATTTATAGAGGTTATTCTAGGGTCTACTTTCAGAAAGAAACTTTATATGAACATAATATGTCCTAATCGTCTTAACTTTTGAGATACAGGATGTTACAGATTTTCAAAAATCTCATTTTTTATTAATATCTCTGATACTGCTCTAGATGTTTTTGTAAAACATGGTACATACTTTCTATTCATTAAGAGGCGGGAATTACCCTCGGCATTTGTGAAGAAAAGAATGGTACGCCACTTCTTTTTTTTAAATACAAATTATTTTTGAAATACTCATTCCCTGCTGAACAACTGCCGTCTCGTGATCTTTTGTCGTTTGACGTACAGTTTTCGTATAAAAAAATGAAATTAATTTATTTGCAGTCTGTTATAAAATTAGGTATTAACAAAGATTAAAATTTATCTAGTAAAGTTTGTTTCACGAAAAATGGATATAACTTAATGATTTCCTGGGTCGGTCCCATTGTGTCGACAAGAGCTTGGCAATAAACAAGTAAAGTATGAAGGGACGGACTAAGGAAAACAAGTAATGATATGATTATATTAATGTAATCAAATGAAATAACATTTTTTAAAAATATTACTAGTCATATTTATTTACATTTATAATGTCATTCTATAGATAGTCCTGTTTCGCTATCGCTATCGCTATGGTAGTCCACACAAGTCTTTAATGTTTTTTGCAGAAAGCCACAAGGCATTTGGAACCCAAAAGTTTTCTGACCCAGCATGTAAAATGCTCATTCTTTTTTCACGGACGGAGCTTTTGTTTTACACTTATCGGAAGGATCAGACCAGCCTTTGGATGGTGCGTGTCAAACCAAGTCTCGTCGAGGTAAATTATAGGACGGTTTTCAAAACGAGATTTCCTTACAGAAGTTATATACTCGTGACGCCATTTTTGTAAACGGTGGGATTCCACGACTACTTGCCTTTTGTCAATTTTGCGGTATCTGAATTCCATTTCCGACAAAACTCTCCAAAGGCTAGTGCGGCTACAACTTATCAAGTCCTTGTCGCTTTCGTCGAAACATTTGGTGAAACCGGCATCTTTACGCTTCTTTCTAGATTTAATGGGATTTGACGCGATTCTTTTCACTGTAGTCAGAGGTACCTTAGTCAAATCAGACGTTTCAGTCGTAGCAGCACTAGCATAAAGTCCTCTGTTGAGTAAAGAAGTATATACTCTTTTTACAATTTCCTTAGCATCGAGAGATAAATGCATTTTCTTCACTGCAACACTAGAAGAAGTACCATCAATGTTTTTCCATGGACGTCACATACTGTGTTTTTATACGTTTGGTAAAATAATATCGGTAATACCACTAAACTCTTCCAGCAAGAAATTAAAACTAACAAATTTTACCACAAAAAGATATTTAAATATAAATTAAGCAACCTAACCTACCTGATGGGCCTATATTTAATTATAATTATTACAATCCGGTCCTTTCCATATAATAATAACAAACGGTCATAAATAATGGGATCGCCCCAGGTACTTTTACTGCAGTCATTAAGTTATATCCATTTTTCGTGAAACAAACTTTACTTAAGAAGCAAATTTTGTTTTGTGAACATAAACAGTTATGACAGTTGTATAACCTAGTCTAGTTGTCACGTATTTAAGTCATTAAGTTAAGACGTTTAGAACATATGTTCATATAAACGAACTCTATCCGTAAGATATGACCTTAAAAAACAGTAAGCATTCTCCGATATCCCACAATCCACAATACGTAGTAGCTCATGGTTAACCTGGTCAAATGCTTTGCCACGGTCAGTATAAACAACATGCAATACTAGCTTAAGATAGCTTCAGCGACAAGTTCTGAAACTATTGATAAATTTGTCACCGTGGATTTATCCTTTAGAAATTCGTGTTGAGATAAACACCTTGTATAATTTTCACTTTGATTATATTAGCTAAGTTAATCAAATAGTAAATATCTTACTCTTTGGTATTTTCCAATCACGTCACTATTTTATTATCAATTCGCTCGACGAATGTGCGTATCGCGTAGTAACCAAAAAATCTTAACTGACCCGGATTTGATGCTTGTTTACCAAAATACTATTAAGGAATTTCTGAGAACTCGACAAATGATAAAATTATGATATCTGCTATTTTTAATTTTTATATAATATCCTTAAAAAAAAACTTCCAATAACGATGAATTTCCTTCAAACGTATCTAAGTATGAACTTCTCAGTCGCATTGCTTCCAGTTATTTACAGTGTCACCATTAAAGTTGGAACCATACGGGAAATAATGTATTGTTCGATTTAGGTAAAATTTGACTTCAATATAAGATTTTGGTTCAATAAAGACCAAAAATTACATAATTAACTGGGACTGGCTTTTGTTAACTTTTGTTCGGGTTTGACATTTTCTCCACAAAGTGTCGAAAACTGACATTTATTGATCGAATTTTAAAAAACTTCATTTTGAAAAGTTATTTGTATTGTAATTTTATGCCGAGATGCCAAATTTGAATCAATTATGATAATTGTTGTTTTCTATCTTTTTTTTTTATGATCAAACACAAGCACTATAGGAAAAATCCTTTAGGGCACTCTGGGAGTGGTGCGTGTGCGCAGGAAGCGATTCATGTTGGTTTTGAATTGTTGGAGGTTATATTCGTTTGGAAAAACGACCTCGGGAAGGTCGCTCGATAAGGATGAAGTCCTCCAGATGAAAGAATTCTTAAATAATGAAGTTCGAGGACTACTAAGCTTAACCACATATGGATGGGCGGCAGTGGTTCGTCGTGTATTTCTGATATTCGCCGCTCTGAGCGGAATTAAGAGGGCAAGGTCAGACGAGCACTTTCCATGAAGATACCTGTAAAAGAGAGTCAAATCCCCAACCTGTCTTCGATGTTCTAGGCTGTCAAGATTCTTCGTCAGCTCGTGGTCTCCAATCAGACGAATTGCCCTTCTTTCGATGGAATCCAATAGCCGAAGAGTATGTTTGGGTGCAGAGCTCCAGACATGAGAGCAGTACTATAGTTATGGTCGAATCTGGGCTTTGTATAGTGCCAAAAGTTGTTGAGGTGTGTACAACTTTCTGGTTCGGAAGAGTACACCAAGTTTCTGACAAGCTGTCTTCGCGATTGCCACAACATGGTTATGCCAAGAAATATTTCCTCCCAGATTGACGCCCAGCAAATTAATAGATGAAGCCAGTGGGATTGCGTGTCGGTCCATGACTATATCCGGTTCTGTAATGTTAACCTTTTTAGAGAAAACTGCTGCCTGTTTTTTTTAGCGTTAAATTCTACTTGGCTACTGTCACCCCAAGCCAAAATTTCTTCCAGGTCTTTGTTGAGACGTGATACTTCATGCTGTCTGCGAAGATGTGCGTCGGCAGCCGATGTTTGTGCATTCAAAGAGAAAGATGAGATAAGTGTGCTATCGTCAGCAAAACTAAATATCGGATTTTTAGTTTTCACTAGAAGGTCGTTAATGTAGAGTAAGAAGAAAGTGGGAGACAACATAGACCCTTGAGGAACACCGGCATTGATGGTGAAGGTGTCTGAGAGAAATCCGTTAATCGCCACTTGCAGAGAGTGGTCCTTAAGAATGCTAGACAATAGACTACAATCGACTGGGCATACCATAGGATCTCAGGTTACTTTACTTTTACTTTACTTACTACTATTTTTGGCAAAGAACTTTCATTGAAAGGAGGTCGACCCTCCCCGAAAATCTATTTTTATAGAATACTTTACCATTTAAATTCATTACTGTTCTCAAAAGAATAAATTGCAGTTTAAAAATGTTGCCATCTGTGGAGCATAACTTTAAAGATTTAACCAGCGAAAAGGATAGTCTTGTTTTTAAATAATAAATACGTTCAGAAAGAAATGGACATATTAGAATAATAGCGCCGTTACTTATAATTACGGTGGTTGTAGAGTTGACTTATGATGAAGTCAAATTTTACCTAAGTCTAACAATACATTTTTCCCGTTATGGTTCCAACTTTAATGTTGACGGTGTATATCAAGTAATGGTGGAATCGACAACTTCTAAAGTACCTGGAAAGTACATTATCAGTAAACATCAATATTATTTTCGTAAGCGCAGATCAACAGCAGTCCTTCTAGCCTATGTGACCCACCTGTGAAGCAACGCAATTGAAAATCAATATAAGTCCCGGGCTATACCACTGGATTGCGATCCTACGGTATGTCTAGTCGATTCAATGCATTGTTTCCTAGCTTTCTTAAGTCCCGGTACTTTCACGTGCAATTAGCCGGATTTATTCGGCAAAATACATTTAACTATAGGATATCGCTATTCCTCAAATGAATTGCAGATATTCGCCAGATAATTTATTCGTCGACAATAGTTACGAATAAATACTGATTTATTTCACGAATAAGGACCTAACGTCACAAAGTGTCATAAGTTTTTATTTAAATATTTTGCTTGCTTTTTCCAAAGGATTTCACGCCATAATACTATATGTTCTATTTTACAGGTAAGTTGAGCGATTTAAATTCATCATTATATTATATATTTTATAATTTATGCCAGGTCATAATATTATGTTAATTGCAAAATATATAAATTATAATGTATATTTTACTGTATTTTCAATAGATTTTAGAATGGATATATTTGATGATTTCGATATACTCAATGATCCTGATATGGAGCTGATTGAAATTCCTGATCGAGGGTATGATTTAAGACTAAGAACCGATCACTTTAATACATGGGATGATAAGGGATTTTTACACATTATAAAAGGTTTCGTCTTTCAAAAGCTACAGTTACATTGATTTTACAGCAAATTGAAGGAAATCTTCAAAATCAAACCGAATGGTAAGCATACACATATTTCTTAAAAATAGTTAAAGGATTATTAGTTTTATTTAATTTTAGGAATGTAAATCGTGCTGTTACTACAATGGATAAATTATTAATGACACTGAGGTTTCTGGCAACTGGAGATTTTTATATATCCCTGGGGGACTTTGTGGACATTCACAAAACTACTGCAGGTCGGATAATTAAGCAAGGAGTTATTGCTCTAGGTATCCTATTTGCTCAGTATATTTACCTCCCAAGAACACAAGAGGAGCAAGAAACAGGAAAAAGGAGACAATGCAGAAATCTATCGTAATCGAAAAGACTTTTTTTCTTTGAATTGTCAAGTTGTTTGTAATGCACAATTAAAAATAATTCATTTAGTAAGTCGTTGGCCTGACTTCTCAAATAATAGTCACATCTTTGAAAATTCTGATTTGAAAATAAGGCTAGAAAACCATGAAATTCGAAATGGTATTCTCGTTGCCGATCGAGGCTATCCGGCAAAACCTTATATGCTTACCCAATTAGATAACCCTCAAAATCCTGCTGAGAGCTTGTACAATGAAGCACAAATTAGAACAAGAAATGCCATAGAACATCTATTCGGATATTGAAGTGAAGATTTCCTATATTATCAGTAGAAATAAGCTATAAATTGGAGTTAGTTCAAAGGATTATTGTAACTTGTTCTATATTGCATAATATAGCAATTGAACAATAATAGTTTGAAAGGGACGATAATTTTGAGGACTTTCAAGAAAATAATATTCATGAAGACATAAATGAAGATCATGATGATCGTATTCATTTTATAAATTATTTTCAAAACCTGTTAAATAATAGAAAAAAAAATTATTAGCTTTATTTTTTATATACTAATTTTATTGTTTTCAGTTTTCAGCAAGAGGAATTATTTTATATATTTTCTTGTTATTTAAATTGCGAGTATAATTTTTTTCAAAATTAATCTTTTTTGAATAGTACAAATAAAACAAGTTAGAAGTAGAAATCAAAAAGTCAAATGAAGCTTTTTATAGAAGTTATAAAGTAACTACGATACCTTTTTGATATAAAAATATGCAAACGATATTTTCGAGTATTTTTTTTTAAATTGTCACTTCTTAAAATAATCTGCAGCTAATTTAAATAAGTAAGATGAAGTATAAAAATGTTGTACTTAAACTTGCTAATAAAAGTTTCATTGCATTAGTTCTGAGAAAATAATAATAAATGTAAAGAAACATTTTATTTATAACATTAAATATTTAGGTAACTGTAACTTCTGAAAAACTTTATTTTGATGTTCAGTTTCTTTCTTCTTTTAAGCTATTTTATTCTCATGCTGCAAAAAATTTTAATTCAGATATGTTTTTTTATTGGTGGACATTGAATAATAATAATAATAATAATAATAATAATAATAATAATAATAATAATAATAATAATAATAATAATAAAATTACTCGTTTGGAAACTGGAAAAAACCCTTATAGCAAAGAAGTGCACAGACTAATGCTAGAAAAGTACCCGAGTCTAAACAATAAAACTATTCAAAATATCTTAGATCAGCGTAGATCACTCTTTACTGGTAACCGGCTCATGAGTGATACTATTAACAGAATTAAAAATGAAGTATCACTGGAGTTAGGTATGACACAGGCAGAACCAATAATCCAACCTACAGGGGCTCCTCAAGTCACAGAAATAGAGCCAACACCGGCGGAGCTGGAGTTCGAAAGAGTTCATATGCAATATGATGGTATGGACCCTTTTAGCAAGCCGAGACTGCCAAAACTCCATTTCCATACCAAAACAGTAGAAATATTAAACAACATAAACAACATCATTTCACTAAAAATTACTGAACTACTGTCCATATCACAAGTGCATAGTCTCATATATACCGGAGCATGTACAGCACTTCAGTTAAACGGGCAGAAGCTGTTGCCCACAACCTCTGTAAGGAAGGGCACAGATGCTATTCCGCCATGGGAAAAACGACTCAATGGGAAAATAGAACTACTTAGAAAATCTATAGGTATACTTACACAGTGCCAAAGACCTAACCCAAGCAGGAAAACCACTAAGACCGCAGAAACAATCTTCAACAGGGAAAAAAATAACGATAATCCTTCTATGGCAACAGTTTTGGACCTCCTAAAACAAAAACTATCGGCAATGGCGAAAAGGCTCAAGAGATATAAAATAAGTAACGCTAGGCGTCAACAAAATAAACAATTTGCCACGAGCCAAAAATCATTTTATAAAAGCCTCAGTAACACCAATACTAATAACTCAACTCCAGTACAACAGGTCCCAACTGCGCAAGGCATTAAAACCTTTTGGGAGAATATCTGGGGTAACTCAGCTCAGCATAGACCCGCAAAATGGCTAGCTGATGAGAGAAAAAATAGTGCTAATATCCGCACAATGCTTGACTGGAGGATTACAGAAGAACAAGTGACACAGGCTATAAGTAAAACCTTGAACTGGAAAGCTCCTGGACGAGACCACATACAGAACTTCTGGTATAAGCAGTTTAAGGCTACACATGCACAGTTAGCTAAATGTTTTACTTACCTTCTTGCTCATCCGGAAGAAGCTCCACAATTCATGCTGAGTGGGATTACTTACCTGTTGCCCAAGAATTCAGCTAGCGCTGAGAATCCTGCTCAATACCGCCCAATCACGTGTCTCCCCAATCTGTACAAGATACTTACCTCTGTTCTATCAGAAAAGCTTTACCGCCACCTGGAGGTCAATAAGTTGCTGGATGAGGAACAAAAAGGCTGTCGAAAAAGGTCAAGAGGGTGCAAAGAGCACTGACTCTGTGATTATGTCGCATGCAAAAAGCACCAAAGGCTGCCTATATACAGCATTTATTGACTACCAAAAGGCGTTTGACAGCGTGCCGCATTCATGGCTTTCGCATATTCTTGAACTGTACGGAGTCGAGAGGCATATTACTGAGTTCCTGAAGCATGTCATGACCCAATGGAATACTAAACTGACGCTTAATACACCTCAAGGCACGCTGGATGCGGGTGTTATCCAGATCAGACGTGGTATATTCCAGGGAGATGCATTGAGCCCGCTGTGGTTTTGCCTGGCTTTAAGACCGCTGACCACAATGCTGAACAATCAAAGAAAAGGGTATACCCTGCCACAATCTCATCGGCCTATAAGTCATTTGTGGTATATGGACGACTTGAAACTATATGCCAAATCCTCTAAGCATATAGAAGAATTACTACACTGCGTCGGTCGCTTCAGTAGCGATATACAAATGAAGTTTGGGCTGGACAAATGCAGAATCAACGGGATTGAAAAAGGCGTTTGGGTAAGACATGCAGGTTACGAGGCTAATCAAGACCAGGGCATCGTCGAGGGTATGGAGGAGGAAGAGCAATACAAATATCTGGGATACTTGCAGGATACAGACCTAGACCACCGTGGAGCTAAAGTAAAAGCAACTAATACCTACCTGCAACGAGTTCGTTCCCTTCTACGCTCCAAATTATCAGCAAGAAACATGGCAAAAGCGATAAATACTTATGCCACCTCATCCATAACCTATAGCTTTGGCGTGATCAAATGGACGAAAACAGAGCTTAACGATATTAATATCAAAACCCGTGTGGAATTTCGTAAACACCGTGCCCACCACCCTAAGTCGGCTATAGAAAGATTCCACTTACCCAGGAAACTGGGTGGACGTGGAATCCCCGATGTTACATTCAGGCATAGTAAACAGGTGGAAAACTTGAGGAGTTACTTTTACAGCAAAGCGGAATCTAGTGACATTCATCATGGAGTCATACTAGCAGACAAAAAAGCTACCCCATTAAAGTTGGCTCATAGGGATTTTAACCCGCTTGAAATGTCCTTAACACCTGTGCAACAACTGGCTAATTGGCGCAGTAAGCCTCTGCACGGAAAATATTTAGCTACAATAGAAAATGACTCCATCGACAGAATAGCCTCCACTGCTTACCTGCGGCATGGAAACCTCTTTACTGAAACAGAGGGATTTGTGACGGCAATTCAGGACCAGGTCATTGCAACAAGAGTCTACAGGAGGACTATCTTGGGAGAACAGATCGAACAAGTCAAGTGTCGAATGTGTCATGAGAAAAATGAGAACCTAGACCATATAATCTCGGGTTGTTCCGTGTTAGCTTCAAAGGCATATCTGGATAGGCATAACAGGGTTGGTAAAATTATCCACCAAAAGCTCAGGGAAAAATATATGGGCCTAACAGATCTTGTTCCATACTATCAGTACGAACCGCCTCCGGTGTGTGAAGATGAGCGAATTAAACTATATTGGAACCGCAAAATAATAACGGACAGAACAATTACAAATAACATTCCAGATTTGGTCATCAGTTTTAAAGACGAGCATAAGACTCTTATTGTTGATTTCGCCATACCACTGGCTACAAACATAACAAAAACATATAATGAAAAAATTAGCAAATACTTACCCTTAGCCGACGAAATCCGCCAAATGTGGAACATGAACTCAGTGGTTGTCCTACCGATCATCGTGGGCGCCACGGGGGAAATACCTAAAACACTAAAAACCAGTATTAGTAAACTCGGATTACATTGGGATCTATACTTACCAATCCAAAAGTCAGTCATCTTAGACACGTGTGCAATTGTGAGAAGGGTCATAGGAGAAAATTAAGTGTTACTAACACATTCACAAAGCAAACCATCTTGTCTCTAAGACCGATGGATTTTGCTTTCTAACCAGGAACTAAAAACCTGTGAAAAAGTTAAATAATAATAATATTTAATAATAAAGACTTTTTTATTAGTATAGTTCAGCGTTACAATTATGAAACAAGATTAATTAATAAAAACTGTAGGAAATGAGTGGCGAAGTATATTATTAGGCTACTCTAAGTATATTATATTTTTTTATTTAATAAACTTTTTCTTTCATTTATTTTAAAATCTTATAGCAGCATTTCTTTTCCGTGTTTCTCTTGGGAACGTGTTTCTTCCTGTTGGATATGATGAATTTGTTGTCTGACTAATTCTTCCCTTAGCTCCAGTAGATTGACAATTCTTTTACTTCGATCTTCGCCATTCTTTCTTTTTGGGATTAATAAGTAGTGTTTCTTGGATCTTAGGGCAATATTTGACCAATCTTTCCAGACCCCATTGGCACTGGTAATTCTTTTTGATTCTTTAATCCTAAAAAAGTAAAAAGTTACAATATTGTTTCCTTCCACTGCTGTATTAATCACATATTGGTAATAAACTAAAAATCGCTTGTGTAATACGTAACTCTGGTTCGCTTACCTGAATACTTTCTACAACACTCTCAGATGAGTGAGCCTCTTGTATAAATTCGGTAAGATTGTCCGTCAAGTCTTCATCAGTGGTAACTTCAATGACCTGAAACTATATTGAATGTTAGATCATAAAAGCTAATTGGAATTTGTTGTTTTCAATTTATGTTTGAGGTTACTTTCTCGGTTTGGAGCATTATCAGTAGGTAACAATTATTATATTTTAACTACCTCTGGTAGCTCTCTGGGTAGATCATATATTTCCATTTCATCTTCAGTAATAGTTGATACATCATTTAAAACCTTATTTTTGCTTTCACCAGTGACTGCTTAAAATAAAAAAAAAAGAAATAGATTAAAATATTAGGCAAGAATGTAATAGCTTGATAAATTGTGTATTATTAATTATGCTACAGTTTGTCACTAACAGTACCTTATATTTACTTATTTGGGGAAGAACACTATCTGAATCACCTACAGAAGGTAAACCATGTACCGAAAAACTGAGAACTTCCCGTAATTGTTTCTCAGGCCCATCAATTAAAATATACTCGGGGTTTCCCTCTCTAGTTTTCAAAGTCTCTGCTTTATTGCTAATAACGTTCTTCTTCAGTTCTTTTTTCAATCCATCGTATTTCAGTTTTAAAGTTTCGACTGACCTGTAGCCTTGTCCTAAAATTTCATTTTAACTTTGATAAAATAGATTGGGCTCTAGTAAAGTATAAGGAACCCTCGATTTTCACAAAAATGTTTGGTTCATTGCAAAGCTTAGCTCAAATAGTACACAATTTGTACCAAAAAGAAATTACAAATATACCACATAAATTCACTACTTACCTGAAAACCTCAGCAATTTTTTGCCAGGTTTTGGTCTTTTGCTTCCACACCTCAGAGTCCATTTGCTTATTTTCCAGAATGTGTTTTTCTTTCAAGGCCAATCAAATAAGCAGACGGACCTCTTCTGAAGAAAAATTAGCGGCTCGAAATCGCTTGATTTTCAATTTGTCCATCCATCCTCTTGTTTCAATTAAAATCACCGATCAAACAAACACACGGAAACTTGAAAAGTTTTTATAAACTGACAGTGACAATATTAACAAAAAATGTATATAGTTAACTGGTGGCATCACAATTAAATTATGATCGGCCCGATAACTTGACTTGAGAATACCCGAATAAGTTATTTTCCAGATTGGAAATTCATGTTTATTTATCTAACAAATTCTTATCTATCAGATAGTGAAAATTTATTTGCAAGTGAAAGTACCGGACCTAAGGATCATTCCGTGCGATTGATGGTTTTTTTCCAGAACCCTTCACCATTAATGCCGGTGTTGGTTGGTATGTTAAAGGTGGGGGGTACGTGTGAGGCCTAAGCTTCTTACACGGCAGTCTTCTGGCTTAGTGTGCGACTCAGTCTTGTTATAGAAGACGTTTCTTCCATGAAGTCAAATAGTTTCCTGCCAAGTTTGCCATGTGGGAGGCTGTTGCCCCGTTGAATATTTTCTGTTGGTCAGCGATTCGCATCTGTATATGATGTGATTCCTGCTATCCCTGAATGGAAACCAGGAACCTACAATAGTTCAACCTCCTTGCCATGCTGGAGAGATCCTCAACGGTCCATATTGTCTCCCATCCTCTTTTTACTTTCCATTAACGACCTTCTAGTTAAAATCAAATAGGCATACCTTCTCTGACCACAACACACTTATCTTATCTTCCACATTCAATTCTCAAACATCGGCTGCCAATGCATATCTTCACAGACAGCATGAAGTATTACGCCTCAACAACGACCTAAAAAAACTTTGTCCTGGAGTGACCAAGTCGAATTTAATGCTAAGAAAACACAGGCAGCCGTTTTCATTAGAGAGGTTAACGTTGCGTAACCGCATATAGTCATAATAGGAAGCGCGATTCCACTGGCTTCATATAATAATTTATTTTGCATCAATCTGGGAGGAAATGTGACTTGGCATTAACACGTTGTGGTAATCGCTGCGGCAGCTTCGCAGAATCTTGTATGTGTAATTTTCCGTACCAAGAAGTTGTATATTCCTCAGCTCAGCTGAGATTCTACCTTACTTGGCATTAAGGCCAAGGCAGCTTCGCAGAAACTTGTATGTGTAATTTTCCGTACCAAAATTTATATTCCTCGAAAACTTTTGATACTCTACAACGCTCAGATTTTACCATCACTAGAGTATTGTTCCCATATCTGGAGCTCTGCACCCTCGGTTGCTCAATTCCATCGAAAGAGAGCTATTCGTCTGATCGGAGACCACGAGCTGAATTGATTCTCTTTACATATATTTCCATAGCAAATGTTCGACTAAGAAACACATGAGGGACCACTGCCGTCCATCCATATGTAGTTCAGCTTAGAACTCCTCGAACTTCATTATTTAAGAAGGAGGACCGGAGGACGTCATTCTTGTGGAAAGACCTTCCCAACGAATATATCCACCAACGATTAAAAAATCGCTTTATTCGCACACGCACCACTTCCAGAGCGCCTTAAAGCATTTCTCCTCTAGGTCTAATGGTTAATCTTAAACACATACAATGTGCTTAGCTTCATCCCTGAGATATACTTTTCAAGAGCTTAAGTAAATATTTTTTGATTAGATAAACTTTTTACTATATTATTTAAAGCGATTTCTGTAGGATCGGTTGTGTATTCTACAGCATCAAAAATGGATCAACGATTGATATTTTCATTAGTGCTATTATGTATTAACTTTCAATATGAAGGTAAGTTTTATTATATTTTAGTTGTTTTTCTATCATATCAAAAAATTCTTAAGCGTTAGCCATTTTACCACTTAGCACCATTGTCATAAAAGAGAAATACAGTTTGATATTTAACTATTAACTGCAGAGGAGCAGAGGAGAGACATGTTACAATTCGCAAGTTAACTATGTGTTAAAATATTACACCACTCTACAGGGTAAATCAAGTAAAGTAGACTATTAGAAATCTTCAATATCTTGAGAACTAAATGAGATTTTATTTTGAAAGTTGGTTTTCTACGTTTATAACATATTTTGGATGACGGATCACATCGATAGTGGCAGCAACTTCTGAATGTTAAATGGATTAGGTACTCTAAATAATATATATTTTTTTGGAATCTAAGTAAAAATCTAGAACAGTTTACTTGTAGGTACAATATCATATACTTATCTTTAATAGATTTTTAATTATAAATAACCTTGTGATATTTTGAAGCCGTATCCGGACCTGGAAAAAAATAATATCTTTTTAGCGGTTACAGCTAGAAAGCTGAAATTTTGAAAATAGTTTCACAAGACAATAGAGAATATTTGAAATTGAAAGAATATTGTACACTGAATTTTATATTCTATTAAAATAATGAAAATCATTTATTTTATATTTTGCCGGAAATCCCAGAATCCCTGAATACGCCACTGGATTGATATAATAAAAGTTAAATAAAAAAAAAATTTCGTGAAAAGAAAGTTGCTATTAGTTGTACACAGGTCAAATTTTCTAGCCTCTGCGAATCCACCTCTACGTATAATAAATGGAACTACAGCGGATGAGGGTGAATTTCCATATATGGTATGTACTGGCTTATTTATTGATTAAGTATAAATAATATTTATTAACTAAACCTTTTAATGGTTATTGTGGCCATTCCTTCCAAGCCTACAAACTATGTTAATAAAATTTAAAAAATTACTTCATTTCATAATGTCATACAGAAAAATCCACCTATAACTGTTCCACACTTGATTGCTGACAGAACTTCTCCACTCATCAGCATCTTTCCCACTCGTTAGTTAGTATAACTATTAATTTTATAGGTGCAATTGCAAGACCAGCTTGGTTTCTACACATGTGGAGGAGGAATAATAGGATCAGAATGGATTATAACAGCCGGTCATTGTGTTGGAATGGGAATAATGTAAGGTAGAATCTAATTATTAAACCGCTTTATTGAGCTTCTCTTTATTATCATAAACTTGGAAGTTAAAATAATTTAGTAATAGTGCCTGTCGAACCAACAACGTATGTGTATCGAAGTTACAGGACTAGGAACATTCAAATCAATTATTTATTAGTTCAAATTTGTATTTCTTCGATTTCATACTCGTACGTTTTCTACTGCAAAACCAGTATTAGTAGATACAATTTATATACTTATGCTCTAATCCTAATAAACGATGGGCTAGACTTTCACGACGACCATCCTAATGATCCTGTTTATACGGGCAAGGGATTAGAAAACATAATATGATATTATGACAATGTGGCCTTTCAGCCGCACCGGTCGGTGCTCTATGAACAGCTCTCTCTACAATCCACGGCGACCGTTTAGTATTGTTGCCGTGTTGACGAAGGAACATGCGGAGTAAAGATATAGATTGATTCAATTGGTACTTTCACAAAAACCAATATGTTTCCATTTGAATGAATTGAATTTTATGAGAAAAATCATTATTGAAGTTTAAAAAGTGTTTAAAAACTTTAAAACACAATAAAACTTGAAAATTGCATCAAGTAAAGTAAACCATTTTAGGGAGCTCATAGCAATCTAGATGAAAAAATTAAAATAAAAGGAAAACTTATTTGAAGTGTCAAAAAGTGACGTATGGGGTGTCGTTGAATTTGGACTGGTATTCTAAATCGATATAGCCAAAAATATCTCGCGTATTCCATTTAAAAATCGAAAGTTGAGGTAATTTCCGGTTACATCGGAAGTGACAAAATGGAGTCCGTCACGTCATAAATTGCAAAATAATATCATATACAAACCCCACAAATCTTATTTTTCTAATTTAAACAATAAAAAAGCTATAGGGGTTTGTTCAGGGTGAGCGTTCCTTCTGAAGCACCCGATATATAGATATGCCCTTGGTGGAAATAAGGCGAGTTATTTGAAATAAAACAAGGTTCATAGGATCATGTATCTAATTTTGAATCGTTATTAAAATATGGAATTATATTTTGGGGAAGACACAGCATACATGAAATTTTTTTAACTCAAAAGAGGGTAATCAAAATTATGGTGAAAATAGAAAAGTTGTAGAAATGTTTTTAAAAATAAGGGTATAATGGCGGTACATGCGATATATATTTATGAATGTTTAATGTTTATATTTAAAAGTAAAGAACTTTTTAATTCGAAACCAACACATCAAGAACAATGGACGTTAACTACCCAATACACCGACTGACACTTGCAGAAAAATCGCCACACTATATGTGTTTAAAACTATTTAATACCTTACCAAATAGAATAAAAATAATAAATTCACAAAAATTGCATAAGAAGGAAATAAAAAAAATACTTCTTGATTTAGAGCCTTATAGTTTGGGTGAATTTTTCGCTTAGGAATAGTATATTTATGTCTGTCTTGTGATGACGTCATTTCATTTTGTGTATTTGTATTCATGATCTGAAATAAAGTTATTTTTTTTTTTTTTTTTTTTTTTTTTTTTTTTTTTTTTTTTTTTGGGGTTTGTGGGCTCCGTACAGTCCGCGGTGTACGGGCCCACGGGTTACGCCATCGGCTACGCCAACTTTACGTTGGTGGGTGATCGATGGGAGATGGAGATCTAGCTAAAGTTAGAGCTAGCTTCGTGGCTTCGGAGGACATGTAATGACCCAAGTATTGCAGCTTTTTGCATTTGATTAGTTATCTTGTTTGCGCTTTGTTGGATTAGTTTTATTTTTTTCAGGTTTGTGACAAATGTTGGTTTTATGCCACCAAGGACACCAATTATAAGAGGCACCATTGTAATCTCATATTCCGGGTAAGTATCTTTGAGGTTAAATAATAGATCTCTGTATTTATTGATCTTCTCGTCTTCTTTTCGGGTAACATTATTTTCCGCTGGACAGGAAAACTCCACAACGTAAATTGCTTTCTCCTTTAAGTCCTGAACTACCATATCTGGTTTATTTGCAGCGATCTTCATGCGTGTTCGGAAGGGGAAGTTCCAAAATATTTTACATAGCTCGTTGGATACTACCGCTTCAGTCTCCACAGGTACGTAGTAAACTTTCATTTCTTCATCTATTTTATATTGATGCCTTAGGTGATAGTATAAGACTTTCAGGGCAGAATCATGTCTCTTTATGTATAGGGTGGACGCGTAGGAGGAACATGCCGACAGTAGGTGCATAAGGGTTTCTGGCTGCTCATGACAAGTGCGGCATCTAGGGTCGATATTTTGATGTAGGATTTCTGATCGGTACCATAGCGTACTGATTACACCATCCTGTGCTGCCGTTATGAATCCTTCGGTTTCTGCTTTTAGTGCGGCATCGGTGAGGAATTTAAAGGTAAGTTGTTTAGATATTCCTTGTTTTTCTATATTGGCGAAGAAAATTCCATGGATTCTTTTTCCCTCATGTTCTTCCCTGAGAATTCTCACCTGTTGTCGCCTTAGGAGTGATTTCCTCTCCTGTTTTGTATAGTTAGGCAAGATACATTCTGGATTTCCTGGATCAAATGGTAGTTGAAGATGTTCAGTGGCTCTTTTGGCATGGCGGAGGATAAAAGCGCCCTTATTTGCTAGTTCGTGATCTTTTACAAACCTCAACAGCGGATCCATCGAAGACAAAAGGCTGCATGCCGTATTGATTACTGCCTTATTGTAGCTTAGTTCGACACCCACCAGACCTCTTCCTCCCTGAGATCTTGGTATGTAGAGCCGCGGTGTTGATGCATTAGGATGCAGAGCTCGGTGACGCGTCATAATCTTTCTTGTTGCCCTGTCAAGTGCTTTTAATTCCTCAATTCTCCATTTGATTGTACCAAATGTATATAGGATGATAGGCATGGCTAGAGTGTTCATTGCAGATATTTTATTTGGTCCAGAGAGCTGCGAAGACCATATTTTTCCAGTCATGTTTTTGTAGTTTTCACTAAGTGTCTTTTTTAGGTTTTCAACATCGTGCATGGCTCTCTGTTCCACTCCAAGGTATGTGTATGACTCATTTTCTTTCAAGTGACTAACGATTGATCCATCTGTGAGGATAATATCTTCCGGGTGCTGGCTTGATTTTCCCCTGTGTATATGAAATACCGAACATTTGTCGTATCCAAGTTCCATTCCTACTTCTGTACTATATGCCTGGATTATATTGAGACTATTTTGTAGTTCTTTTCTATTTTGTGCATATAGTTTTATATCATCTATATAAAACAAGTGGCTTATTTTATGACAGCGATTATTTGGTGGTCCTGCTTTATACCCGTTAGTCATACGTAGCTCAAGCGATAAAGGCAATAGTGTAATGCAGAAAAGAAGTGGACTCAATGAGTCTCCCTGAAATACTCCTTGGCGATAATGGACATAATCAGTAACAGCTCCCCCCAAAACAAATCTCGTTTTCCAACATTTAATTAGTCTTGAGATAACAGAGACGAGTTGTGGATGGATTTTAAGGCCTCTCAATAAGGTAAGTATGACATTATGCGACGAGCTGTCGAAAGCTTTCCTGTAGTCCACCCAGGCCATTGAGATGCTACGTTTGTATTGGGTGGCATCCTGACATATCGCCCTATCAATGAGCAAGTTTTCTTTTACACCTGCTACTCCTCGTTTTGAGCCCCGTTGTTCGTTAAATTCTGCCCATACTGGCTCAATTTGGTATAGAATTTTTTCATGTAAGATTGATGTTAGAATCTTATATAATGTGTTGAGGCAGGTGATTGGCCTATAATTTTTGGGGTCTCCGGGGTCACCTTTTTTAAATATCAGGGTGGTTCTACCCTCTGGAAGCCAGGCGGGTATCTCCGTTTTACCTTGAAGAATGTTGGTGAATATTCTCGATAAATGTTTGTGAACTGCCGGAAAATTTTTCCACCAAAAAGCATTTATTCTGTCGCATCCTGGGGCAGAATAGTTTTTCATTTTTTTAACTGCCTTCTTAACTTCATTTTCAGTGATGACTTCATTCTCGCCTTGCCACCTCTCAGCATTTATTTTTTTATCACAGTATTTGGCAAAATTTCTTATATATTGTGAGGAAGCGTTCGAGTTCTTCGGGTTTTCGTAGAGGCTTTTCCAATATAGTTCTATTTCCTGGACTGGTGGGCCTTGTTGCTTATTTTTTTCCTGGGTTTGAAAAACCTTTGACGGAGAAAGTGCATATAGACGATTTTGTATACTTGTTTTCAACTTTGTGTCGAGTTTGTTTCTAGCCCGGGAGAGTATGCGGATTTTCTGGATATGTTTCTCCTTCTCGCAGTTGAGTGTCATTAAGCTGATTATGATGTTTTTTTGTTGAAGTGATGTTGCTATTTTTCTTATTTTTTTAGTGAAAGCTCTCCCACTTATCACATACTGGGTTATTGCACAGATTTTGGATGCTTGTTGCCTAGATAGCTTGATTTTTCGCTTCACTTGAGTGATTCTAGTTTTTATTTTCTCTTCTCTGTCCGACTTAGCTTCCTTAGGAGAAAGATTGCAGGCTCCCGCATACACCAAACAATTGATTTCCCAGAGATTGGCATCGGGTTTAAGTGTTTCAATGATATGTTGATTTTTTTGTTGTAGTTTTTCCTTTCCTATATATATCTTCTTATGTACTGCTTGCTTCCGCGTATTTAGCGGTTCATTAACTAAGTCTTGTTCTAATACGCTGTTTGTGTCATCCCGTAATCGAGCAGGTGCGAGGTTTTCGGGATTTAGATTATTTGGGGGTAGGTCTGGATTCTGTAAGATGTGCACAGCAATAAAATTTCTTCGTTTCAATGCTGCTACTTGATTTCTGAGATATATTTTGTTAAAATGGCCGTGTTCAGGATGTTTTTGGATCCACATCTGACGTAAGCGCTCCATGTATCCTCGTTGTTGTGGGTTACTTTGGTCGTTACATAGCATTAGGTCATTATTGAGCTCGAATGTCCAGTCGAATCTCACGGTGGGAGGAGTTAGTGGTTCTCCTCCTTCGTTTTGACTGCGCCCAACTTCTCCATGTGCTCCATCCGAAAGAGTCACGTTGTGGGCAGCCAAGTTTCCTTGGTTGTCGAGAACCTTTGGATTACGAAAAAATGGGGGGTTGGCCCAGGTCTTCGACGTTCAACTTTCTAGGGGTCCACCACGGTGTGGAAGTTGAATACGATTTGGACCCCGGGTTCTGGATGTTATTGAACCCTGGAGACATCGCTGACTGTATCGTCTATGTCCCAAGTAGAGTTTACGATAGCAGAGATAACAAGGAATTGTGAAAAGCCCCATTATTATTATTATTATTATTATTATTATTATTATTATTATTATTATTTATAAGGACAGAATCTGAACTAAAAATGTCTGTAAGGATATAGGATTCCATCACATCAATATGGGAAGGAATTGTTTTTTCCCATATTGATATCGATTTTTGATACTCCTGTGAGACATTGAAATCGCCATAGGACGCTTATGATCCATACTTGAACGACCATAGGATCAAACTGACAAGGTACTGTTTCCTCGGGACGATCAAGATATGCGATCATCGCCTTGTAATGATCGTGAACTGAATTAACACTTCTTGTAGTATTTCGTCGATTCCTATTTCTTCAAAAAATAACGAAGCGAAGAATGCTTCTTTAGTGAAGCAACTGAGGAGGCTCGATAGCGACGAGCCCTGACGACGATCGCTCAGTGACGATTGCTTATCTTGACCGATCCGAGGAAACCGCATCTTTAGGAAAGTCATCGTGTAAGACAGGTCGTCCGCCGAGCAACTGGTTTCTGACGACTGTTGACGGATTGTAGTTAGGAACTAGTCGGGTATTAAGTTTTCGTACGCGTATCGACCCAAAAATAATTACTATAATATTAGTATACCGATAGCTTATGTACTTGTGTCATTTCGGCTGTGCTCAATCGTATAATGAATAATCACGAAGAGATGCCTATTTTGTACTATTACAACCACAGAATAAGGCAATTCTATCTTCATCCCTACATATAATGAAATTTACACTGCAAATTATATCTGGCCGCTGCGGAATTGCATCAAGATGATTGAACGTTTCGTTCATTCTACAGAATAAGAAAAGAAACCTTTATACCAATTTAAAATAACAGAGAAACTAGGAAAATATCATTCGGCAACCGACGACTTAAAGGCACGCTACCAATTCGCGACTGATACCTCAGTGTCAACGAAGGAACGAGCAATAGACTGTCAAGCGATTTTAGTATTTCTTCAGTCCGAAACCAGTTGCTCCATGGACGACGGGCCTACATGTGCAATGCGCCCAAGGGTAAACATCTTGCGTGGCGCAGTGGTATTACCATTCAAGTTTAAGTCAGATGGATTTGATTGGAACACGATAACAAGATAATCCGGACGAATTAGCGGTGATACTGATTCTAGCGGTGGATCAAGCCTTCTGATGGATCAGTTCCAGTATTGCGTTCCCACACCTAAGGAGCGGGCACCGTAATATCATTTTGTACATTTAACAAATGTCTCGACTCTACGCTAATTATAACGTTCTCTATTTATATAAAAACTTATTTACTTTCTAATTTCTTTAAAAAAAATTAACTGAAATGTTGACCTTTTAGTTATACAATTATATATGGAACAAACAAATTATATAGTTATGGTGATGGCACCCCAAATACTTCCATTAGTGTTAAGAACTCTTTCCTACACCCACACTTTGGATATACTGGTGATGGTATTCCTATTTATGATGTTGGTATATTGCAGGTAACGTTTATATTTATACAGACGAATGTACATCAGTGACATATTCATGACTAGGTTATCTGATTACAATGATTCATTTACGGAATGTGTAACAAACCAAATTCAGATATTAACGTTAATTGTACAGTGGTCTTACAGGTGTAAGCAAGTCATAAATTCATCACTGATAAAAGTAGCGTAGTATGTTTATTGTTTATAATATATCCCGATGCATTTGGTCGATGTCAAAACTTCAAAAACTCCAGCCCAAGTGCTTTTTTTCAAGTTAATGCCGGAATCGGACGACTTAACCAATATTTGTAATGGCAAATCGTCGTGGAAATGGCAGCATTGTCAATTATTGTACAAGTAAACTATTCGCACGACGTGGCAGATATACTCCATTAACAAATATTGATCAAGTACACCAGCCATCAGAGCCCGGCTTATGGGTTTTCCAAAATTTAGGTTGAACGCAAATGTGCGAGCTGGTTTGTTCTTTAGAGTGAGTTGCCAATACCTTCTGCTTGACATTCCGTTATTTAAAATTTGTAATTTTCTTTTGAATTGTTGATTAAGTTAGCTTCCCGATTTTAATTATATTTTTAAATTTCTAATTATAGACCTGGGTAGGCTTTTGTGCAATTGATTCTTTGTTTTTTCTTTGATTGATGATTGTTGTCTTTGAAACGTACTTTAATGTACAATGGAGATAAACAGCTACAAGAAATGACCATATAACTACAGGATCTTATTGAAATTTCTTATTATATTTAACCGGCAAATCCCGAGATGGAAACAAATTGAAGAAAAATAACCAGAAATGGCGCTTTCAATTAATAAGCGGAATAAATCACCTTGCGTCAAACTAGAAAACCACGTGTGTGGCATTGCCGAAACATGTAAATAATCAACATTGTGGTACCTAGTGTCACAAGACGTCAGCGTATTTCGGCGAATGTTGTCATATTTACACGACAAACTCTTAAAAAAATACTATCATTTTAACAATTTTTGTTTATGAACAAATATTATTCCAGATAACGACGGCGAAAAAGGTTTTGCAAATTATCCGCCACAAGCCCAGGAAAGTAAATCGATCAAACTTCATTGAACTTTTGAATGATTAGTTTTCAAACTCATTAAAAAAATATATTCAATTTTATTTAAGGCACATCTTACTTAAAAACAATTATTATTAGATTCATAATTTCTATAAAAAATTACAGAATGTAGGTTTCAGTAAAAAATTTCACATAACCTCACACATAGTAACTATTCAGATGGAAAGGATACACGGATTATATGGGAACGTTGTTTCAATTAATTTTGGCTTGTACCTTTTTTCTCGCTTAGATCTATTTGTGCAACTGATTAAAAACACACATTTTAAATAGGATCCCTTCAATTTAAAAATGATAAATATAATGAAATGATAAATATAATTTTTAAATTGAAGTGATTCTATTGCACAAATAAATCGACGCGAGAAAAAAGGGAAAAGCAAAAATTAATTGAAAGAACGTTCCCGTGTAATCAGTTTTAACGTAAACGTTCAAAACTCAGAACTAGAGATGGGCAATATTTCACGGTTTGGTGACTTTTTCAGTGATTTAGAAATCACCATCACAACCTGTGATTCCACAGACACGAAACCGGCAGATAGAACAAAAATGGCACTACTAGCTATTAAATTATACAGACAAAATTTATATAAATTTAATATTTGAATCAACCGCATCTATTGTAACTACATTTTGATGGGAGGACGAAGACTTATGACTATTAAGCAAGCCGATGAACAGTTTCTAGAAATCATCCTGAAACCCGATTGGGCCACAAAAATTCGTCTTTTCATTGCTAACACCACTAGTCGTGTGACTGGAATTGGAATTTGAATAGTTCTTGTTAAAGGCTATTATAGACATTGGGGATCTGGTTTCATTTTTTGAAGGAGACAACGTTCATTTTCTTTAAAATCCGAAAATACGTTCTTAAAGACTTTTTATGGGCCTCAAAATGGGGGGCACAGCCCTAACTAGCGTTTTATTTTCAAATTGGAAAACACTACTTGTGGCACCTTTTTGGAAAGCTTTTTGGACAAGGAATTTGGCCCTACTTTATTAACTAATTAACGAGCAATTAAATTAACAATAACTTTAAAACTGTAATGTCTCTTTTTCAGTAAAAAGTGTTGAAAATGTGCCCCATGAACTTGTTGGCGCAAACCCAAATGTACGCCAATTAATTGGGGTCATTGCTTCGGTTATTATCAGTCAGTTTCTTTACGTTTGACCAGTAGTTTAAATTTTTTAACGAGCATATTTAAAAATTGAAATCCGTATTTGACTGAAATGCTAAAAATTGAATTATTGATGATGGTCGGGTTTGGAGAAAGGCAACGTAGTCAAAGAGACGTTGCTGCATTGTTTCATGAAAGTCATTCCGATTTGCCACCTCTGTCGCGAAGTACAGTCAGCAAAATTGAAATGTAATTTTAAGAATTGGATCATATAAGACATGTTGTTCGAAGAAAACCTCCAAAAGTATCAGATCAAACTAAATTGGATATCCTATTGACCTATCAAGAAAACGCAATTACATCAGAAATGCAATTGTTTCCACAATATTTTAATGATATTTTTCCAGCAGGATGAAGCCCCTTCCCACCTTGAAAGAAATGTAAGATAATTCTTCAATGTGGGGGGTTGTTCACTGTTCGTCAAATTCCCTTTTGAATAATCTTTCCAAAAAGGTGTTACAAGTAGTGTTTTACAATTTGAACAAAAAACATTGTTAGGGCAGCGCACCCTTTGGGGGTAACAATTTTTTCCATAATAGAAAAAGGCCCATAAAAGATCATTGAGGACGTATTTTTGGATTTTAGAGAAATCTTATTCGCACAGCAACTATGAGCAGCGTTCCATTTAAAATCCTCACCCTGAATAAAAAAGGTTGTAAATATTTTGACTAGCGTTGTCTTAAAGGAGTTTTTCGTATTCCAGTATGAAAAGAGGTGAAGGACAAAAAGGATTTAACGACAAATGGAGTTTATTCGTCATGCAGCATGCATGCATAATATAACGTATTTAAGGTACCCACTATAAAAGACACAGCAATTAATTATTATCTGATTCTCCTTATGAATAGACAATTATTAGGGAATAAAATAAAAGTAATGTTTATGTGTCCAATACTTTTAGCTGGAAGAAGCAATTCCATTCAGTGCAACTGCTCAACCAATTAAACTAGTTGAAGCGAATGCCACGGTTCCAGTTTATGTACAGGGTGTACTAAGTGGATGGGGTGTTAATGAGACCCACGGGGTCTCACCGCCATATTTACAAAAAATTAACCTACAACTTTTAACAGACCAAGAATGCTCAAAGACAATAAATGATTTCAGTGGAGATATCAGTTTTAATGCTACTCATCATTTATGCGCTGATGAATACTACAATGGAGAATGCTATGTAAGTATGCATCAATATATGGGTCATTCTTTTCCAAACTGCACACTTTTTAATATTGACATTTTAGAATCGTCCGAAATTTTTTTTACAATTAACATATATAAAATTAGTCGATACGTAAATACGAAAAATTTTTTTTTTTTGAAAATATCCACATATTAATTTTTGATAATTTGCTAGATTTTCTCCGACTTCTCATGTTTGAAATTTAATATCTTCAGTTGTACTGATCGTATCAATGTCGGTCCTTTTTTACTTTGCACTTTGTTACGTTAGCTTTCGAAGTATATTAAAAAGAATATCATTTGGAACAAATGGAAATACTAATTTAATTGTTTAAATAATTTTAACATGCGGTTAATATATTAATTTTAAAAAATATTATTTTATTCTTTATCCTCTTATCTACAAAATCCATTTTCCGAGGAAGTGGCATCTCTTTTAGTTCGGAATTTATGAGATATGGTCAATCGCAGCGCGCAGAGTGCCACGGCATGGCTCGAAGCATGTCAGAACTTACAATCGAGCTGGCTACAGTGTGAATAATTAATATTTCTATTCTGTTGTTCGAAAGATCGAAAGCGTGCCATGCTCATCTCATTATTATAAGCATACAGGTTTTATATACAGGTATACGTGGAATTTTGATGAAATTCAAGAATCATCAAAACGTTGAGTGATTCGAAAATTCGAACAGATTGATGCTTTCGATCTGTCTCGTGATCGAAAACTAGGTGTTTGAAATGTTTTGAAGCATCATTTAGAAGCTCTTAGCTTGTGTGATAGACCGTTGAATTTCAAATTGAATCCTCTTCCGAGATATGGGGAAAAGAATCCAGGTCCGTATTGAAAATATTGGACTTGGTAGTAATAACTAATGCCAAGCTTCATTTAAAGAAAACGTTAAGTGCGTTTGGTAGAAAATGAGAAACTCTAACTTTTTGAATCAAAAAATATTTGATCAATGGAGAAAAATGTTGGTAAATTTTTATATTTCCTTTAATATCCATAAAAATAAAAACTGCCTGGCAACACTGTAAGCATATAATAAATGGTCACTAAAAAAGGAAATTTTTCTCTAATTTAAACAACTCTTACCGTTTCGGATATAGCAATAGTGGCCCACCGTATTTAAGACAGCATATACAGTGTGTTCAAGATAAGGAGGGCCTCTATGGGGATCTCGTTAATGGTAACATATACAAATTCTATTAAATGGGAAAAAAGTATCGTAAGTTTTGGGTTATTTGGAAAGATTTGAAATTTTGAATTTTGAATTAAATTTTCTTTTACGCCAATATTAAAGTTAAATCAAAACTGACAGAACATTCTCACAGCAACTTTTAGTGAGCTCAAATATTACGTATCAAGTTTTTTTATACGACATAAAATTATCGTTTAATTACGTTTCGAATTTTTTTAATCATCCTCATGAAATTTTCAGGATACGGTCCTGTATTTTCTATAATTTTGTAAAAATAATACTTACTAAAACGAATATTTTTAAAAATATTTTACAATAATACACTACAAATAGTATGTCCATGGATGGGGTTTACAAAAGGACAAAAATGGACTAAAAATTGAAAGATACGAAAAAAAAGTCAATCTTCATAAACGTTTTTGCTTGTCTAGAAAATACGATTCATCATAAGAAACTTTAATTATTTTATTACAGGGTGGGTAAAAACTGCAAAAATGTTATTTTGCTTAAGAGTAAACATACTTTATTTTGAAAGATACGAAAAAAGACACTCTTAATGAATGTATTTTCTACACAACAAACCGAAGTAGAACTCTCTGTCACACCTCTGACTGGTGAACCTAGTTATAATAATAATGACGCTTACGGTGATAGCAACTTGTTGTCAATGTCTTTATTTAATGAAGTTATTATTTAAGTAGAAATGCTATCTACTGAACAAAAAGTTTTTATAATACAATGTTATGGGGATAGTCAAGTTTCATACCGCTACGTCATGGAACATTTTACCGAGAAATTTGTAGGAATGCCAATAACTAGGATGGCAATCTGCAAGTTAATAAAAAAGTTCAAGAGAACTGGTTCGGTTTTAGACCTCAAAAAAAAAAGAAGAAATACGATCATGATGATGCTGCTACAGTCTTAGTTCTTCATTCTGTTGAAGAAAATCCTTTGACGTCCCTTAGAAATCGTGTTACTCAGTTGGAAGTTGTGAAAAAAAGTTAATAAATTCAGAAGATCCTTAAAGCAAATAAATTGTATCCGTATAAACCGCACTTTAATCAAAGTTTGGAAGAGGGAGACGACGCGAAACGACTTGATTTTTGCATGTGGATAGGAGACAAAATTTTAAGTGGAAATATTGATTTTTATAAATGTATCATGTTTTCTGATGAAAGTACATTTTCAACAAATGGAACCGTTACAACCCAGCACGTTAGGTACTGGTCTTTCCTAATTCAGAATTATGACTTGAAGACAATATTTCACAAAAGTGAACGTGTGGTGTGCGATATCCATCCATGGCATTATAGGGCCATATTTTTTGGTGACACGTGCAATAGATTATCATATTTAGAAATGCTAGATATATTTTTGAATGATGAACTCGAAAATCTACAATTAAATTTTCGACAAAATATGTTTACAGCAAGATGGTTGTCCAGCCCATTTCGCTCATGAGGTTCGAGAACGGCTTGACCGCAGATTTGGTCCAAGGTGGATTGGCAGGAATGGCCCAGTTTTGTGGCCACCAAGAAGTCTCGACTTAACCTTGGCCGATATGTTTTTATGGGGCCGTTTAAAAAAATTGTTTTTGAAACCGCAATACCAAATGATATTGAAGTGCTGAAGGGCAGAATTATCCAGGCTGTCCAATCGATATCTCAGGAAGAAATCAGAAATTCTTTCAATTTTTTTGAGAAAGCAATTAGAAAAATGTGTCAAGTATGGGGGTGGAGTTTCTGAATTATGAAATCGTTATCGTATTCTTTCCATGTGAATAAAAATGTTCGTATTATTATTATTATTATTATTATTATAATTACTTCATTAAATAAAGACATTGACAACAAGTATCACCTGTTCATTATTCAAGTAAAAACGTTTATTAAGAGTGACTTTTTTCGTATCTTTCAAAATAAAGTATGTTCACTCGTAAGCAAAATAACATTTTTGCAGTTTTTACCCACCCCTTATTAAAAATTGAAGTTTCTTATGATGAATCGTATTTTCTAGACAAGCAAAGACGTTTATTAAGAGTTACTTTTTTTCGTATCTTTCAATTTTTCCATTTGTCCTCTTGTAAACCCCATCCGTTGTCATACTGTATATGAACAGTATGAAAAATAACTGAAATAAATAGTTTGATTAATGTTTTTTGCCGATGTCGCTATTTGTTGTTTTCTTTCATACTTACTGTTTTGTTATTGTTAATTAATTATCTTGTTTTATGATCATTATGTACTGCGTTATTATAAAATAATTTTAAAAATATTCATTTTAGTAGCATGCATTGAACTGATTTTACAAAATGATGGAAAATACAGGGTCCGTATTCTGATTTATTAATAACAAACATACAACATCTAGGAATCATAGTAAATTTACAAACTGACAGCTTGATATCAATTTAATTGTCACTATCGCTAATAGTGGCCTACTTGATAAATTAGTTTCGTATTTTCGTTTCATGGCGATATGTATCTTGTTCGTAAAATAATTTTTTGCTGCGAACTGGTTTATTTTGGGCAAAAAATTCAAGAGACATTTTTTGTTTAGAATGAAACAGGCTATCGGAAATAAATTTTTAGATGGTGAACAAATAATAAGACAAAAACTTACATTGGAAATAAATTTTACTGGTTGCGTTTTCCACCCCTTACAACCATGGGGTAAACCAAATAAATTACTGGCTAAGTGTCTTTTTGGTAGTAGAAAATGTTAGGTTAATTTCAATATTGTAACTTTTTTAGTGCTTGTGAAAAAAATTGTTAAACAAATTTTATGTACCCCCTTTAATGGGCTGTATCTTAACAAGGGATGCTCTAATGAAGTTTCTTTATATGAAAGATCCTATCTTTTTTTCGATGAGGAATCACCCCCTTAAATGTTTTACACTTATTTAGTTACACCCTGTATATTATATAATCTTTAAATACACTAAAAGTAGTTGTGGGAATGTTTCCTCAGTTTTCCTCTAACTTTAATATTATCGCAAAAAAAAAATTCAAAATTCAAAATTTCAGTTAAATAACTCAAAACTTAAATCTTACTAAAACGAAATGTTACTAAAATTTCTTGTGCGGCATATTATTCGTGCTTTGATTGTGAGACGTTTTCCCAATTTAATCGAAGTTGTATCTGTTACCATTAACGAGATCCACCCTTTATATTTAAATAGAGGGAAGTCTAAATAAATAAATGAACAACTCTGGGTCAGGAAGACTATCGACAGCGGTTTCACTCTTTTTGGAGCTCTTTTAGCCTTTCTCCGGATACGACTGTCTGTAAAATAATTGATATACATACTTAACTAAATTATAAGTTTTTTTCTGTATCATAATATAATCTTCTTCGGAGACAGAATATTCAAAAAAATTACACTTATACTCATTTTTTAGGGCGACTCTGGAAGCCCATACGTGATAAATGGCACCGTATATGCACTATCTTCATGGGGATTTTCACCTTGTGGAATCGTTCCAGGAGCCTTCACACGCATTTCCAATCCTGAATATCGAAACTGGATACAAACTGTAACTGGCATTTAAAGTTTGATTAAATAATTAGATAACATTTTTTATTTTATTTTTTACTTCCAATATTTTTTCTTTCATTTAAGATACACTGACGGGTTCCTTATTGTCATATTTTAACTTAACCAGGAAAGTAATTAAAAGAAGAAAGTTGATAATGGCCCTTCGAAGACGACTCGTCGGATTACAAAACAATTAACGCTGTTAGATAGAGTGAAAAAAGTGGCAATGTAAAAGTACAATTTACTTTAGAATTCGATATCAAAAAAACCCAGGAATAAAATAAAACGATTTTTCAGAATTTCGGATTTTTCCGGAACTACTCGGAATTTTAAAACTTTCTAAAATGCATATTATTAGGAACATAAATGCTCAACTTTACCTCTATTTAACCGACTTCGTATCGCTTAGGGTTTCCGAGATCCCTGTACTGGCCCTCCTTATCTTGGACACGGTGTATATTTTTTCCTCTTCTTCCTTTTTGGATTGTATTTTGGCTGTTATGTACATATCATAAAAATATATATTTATCTACTATTTTTCTAGGCATTATACATTAAAATAGTCTTAGCTATATTAGCACTAGCCTAGTAAATTTATATTTTTTTTATTGTGTTTTCATTATGTTCAAGGTTGTATGCAAAAGTAGCCACATAATGCTAAATATCGCATAGTTCAAATGAAATCAGTTATTGTTTTCCTAAATAATAAAGACGTTTGTTATTATTATTTCATCTTGCACCGTAATTCAGTTAACAGTGAAACCAGTAATATGCGTATCCATGGATCTAACAATAAATAGTTATTTACATTACAAGCTGCGAAAGTTTACTTTTTGGTGCGAGGTGTGTTTAAATAGGCGAGGCGAAGCGTAGCGAAAAAAACTCCGAGCACCTGAAAGGGCTTTTGCAGCGTGTAATGTATTAAACTTTTTCTTCTACTGTTCTTTGATCAATTATATTATTAAGTAATGAACTTTGATTTTATTCAAATTATAATAAAATACACCTGTAAAATAATCCATGACAAGTAGTTATTTGAGTACTGTCAAAGTCTGTCAGTTCGAATTTTTTAATTTCGATTGTCGAAAATGTTGTTTCAAGACCAAAACGAAGCTATACAGAAGACGGCCGAGTTGGCATGTGCCTCACTCTTACCCGTAAAGTCGAAAGATAGGTACTGTCAAACGTACAACCTGTTTCTAGAATGGTTCGTGGAGAAAAACCTTTCACAAATTGACGAAAATGTAATGCTAGCGTACTTCCAAGAGAAATCTGAAGCCCTATCACCTCCGTCCTTATGGTCACAATATTCCATGCTTAAATTGACTATTTCTGTGAACAAAAATATAGATATTTCGCAGTTTAAGAAACTTATTGCATTTATTAAACGAAAAAATGATGGTTACGAAGCTAAAAAATCTAAAATGTTCACAAAAGAAGAAATAATAAAGTTTTTACTTGACGCTCCTAATCATAGCTATTTATCTATGAAAGTGATAGCAGTAATGGGGATAGCTGGAGCATGCCGGACAGATGAGATCTATAAAATGAAATTGAGCGACATCGAAATCACGGATGATGTAGCTATTGTTAAAATCCTCCAGAGCAAAAACAAGGTTCAAAGAAGTTTTGTGATAGCCGATGATGGAGGTCCAGTTTCTTTTATGAGGTTACTTCAAGATTAAACTTAGGCCAAATAATGCACAAGACGAACGCTTGTTATATCGCTATGAACGAGGTAGGTGTGTGAATCAGGTGATTGGAAAACACACTATTTCAAATGTTCCCAAAGAAATTGCCAAATTTTTGAAACTTCAAGATATAAATAAATACACTGGTCACTCGTTTAGAAGAACATCAACTACCTTTCTTGCAAATGCTCCAGGTATCGACATTTTGGATTTAAAAAGACATGGCGGTTGGAGATCTTCGTCCGTTGCGGAGGGATATATTGGTGATTCGTATACAAATAAAATCGAAATTTCCAAAAATATCTTAGATCGATCTCCTACTTTTATTCCATCTAACGACGCGAGAGTGACAAATAGTTGTATGGTCCAAGTCCAGGATAATAACGAGTCTCTAATAAGAAGCGGCGAAGGTATTGAATTGAATAATATTCCATCAATTAATATTTCTAACTGTTCAAATTTCACTATTAACCTTAATGACAATAAATAAAAATTAGTGTTATTTAAGTTTTATATTATTGTTTTTATACCACTTGTTTTTTCAATAAATATAAACTTTTTATTATTAAGTAAGATTTTTTCTTAATTCGCTTGAATAAATACAATAAAAAATTTTATTCTTGTTTTTTTGTCCTGGCACCGAAAGTATTACTTTCGTAGCTAGCAACCTACTTTCGTAGCTAGCAACGGATGATATTCAGGTAACTGTAACATTTACTTTCGTTTTCTTTCGTGTTGCTACAAACCCGAAAGTTGATTTATTTATACAGTAGTAGAAAAATAAATGTAAGTGTCCCAAAAAACCTTTTTTGCCTGGACGAAAAGTGTTGGCTAGCTACCAGCACAATAATCAATACCTTTATTAAAAGGTGGTTTCGTCCAAATATCTACTTTTAATCTATAAATCGCCATTTTTTGCCATAATCGAATAAAAAATAAATCTTTCTCGAAAATAAAATATTCGGTATGATTTATTAAATCGAACATACCACTTAACACAAATGGTACCGAAATTAGCTATTTTCGGGACGATTTTTTCACTTCCGAAACAACTTCTTTACTTTCGGGACGATTTGGATATCTATGTAGGCGGCTTTGACAATAACATGAATTTAGCATTTTATTATGACAGCGCTTGTCATGTAACATTGGTAGGTGATTTTTCGCTTTTCAAATACAAAAAATGGATATCAGTAGTGAAAGTGAAGCTCAATTAATTCCACATGAATCTGCTGAATTATTGCCTGTAAGGTCAAGAGAGAGGTATGAATTGGTCTACATGTGATTCTTGCATATTTATTGGAAAAACCTAAAATCTTAAAGCCATCAAGCCTCTGGAACAATTACTCGATGCTTAAGTCCACAATTAATATTAAAATAATATAGATATAAGCCGCTATCCTAAAGTTATTGCTTTCCTTAAAAGAAAATCTATTGGCTATAAACCATAAAAATCAAAAGCATTGAATAAAGAAGAAATAGATCACCTCTTATCAGAAGCTGGAGATAATATCTACCTAATGACAAATTAAATCTAATTCCTCTTCTTCCTTGTGATTATTTTTTTTAAATTTGAGGTTACTTTAATAGTTGGCTTGGCAGGCGCTTGTTGTCGTGAAGATCATTGTAAAATGAATTTAGATGATATAGAAGATAAGACAACCATGTTAATGATTAAAATTCCTAATTCTAAAACGAACATGGAAAGAACCTCTATCGTCATTGGAGAAAATAATATTTCTTTATACAGGATATATTTGTCATTACGTCTAGCAAACACATCACATTGTAGATTATTTGTTCATTATAAAAATGGGAAATGTACTATACAACCTTCACACTTTTGGAAAAATCGCCTCCACAATTGCTGAATTTCTTAAATTACCGAACCCTAAAGAATACAAGGGACACTGTTTACTCAGAAGCTCAGCCACTTTACTCGCTGAAAGTGGTGATAGTATAAACAATTTGGAGAGACACGGAGGATGGAAATCAACCAATGTAGCAAAGGGATACGTAGAAAATTCTTTAAGAAACAAAATTTACATAGCTTTACAGATTGAAAAGGGTCGTAACGAAATTAATATCTCGGAAACTAGTGCAATTACTGATGATTCTAATTTCAACACTGCCACTTCTGTTAATATCCTTAATAATATTAATATAAGTAATTGTCATAATTGTGAAGATAATATTCATTAGTAATATATTCATAATAGTGATTGTTATATGTAATTGTCTATATAAAGTTCATACGTTATTATCCATCGATATCCTTTTTAACATACAAAGCGGCTACAGAAAAAATAATGTATGAAACACGATCCAAAAGTGATTTTACGGGACTCGCATAGGGCTTATCCCGGAAAGTTCCTACTCATCCCGTAAAATATCACTTACGGAACTTACGTAAATTACTATTTTAATCTTTTTGACTGTATAATTTGATTGTTGATGTATCCTGAAGGCTGCCACACAAATTGTAGGTGTGTAGCATACCTTGAGTACTTTCATCTATCTAAAAAATATAGTATAGAGTATGCACTTGTATCGCATCGTAATCAAATAAACTCAACTGACCCGGATTTGGCATACGAGTTATCATTGCGTACCGAAGTATTTTTAAGGAGTTTCCAAAAATTCGATCAATAATAATAATATCATATCTTTAAAAAATTGTTCAAATACAACAACTCTGGACTTTAATCAAACGTGCCCTAAATATAAATAATAGTTTATATGTTTACGAAGTGGTCCATTTCACAGTGGTAAGAGGTAAGATTCCACGCCGATGGAGGCGGGGCTTGTGAAGTCTCCAGGCGAGTGGTTTTTAAATATCTTATGGAGATTTATATTGCTGTCAGCGTTTTTAACTCTCTTTTAAAGGTATTGAGAGGTTTTACGCATTTAATAAGTATGTGAAATGAAAGAATAATATCATGGTATTTAGGAACATATATTTATTTCATGAACATACAACAAAGATTAAAGCTAAAATACAACTTAAGTAGTTATAAACGGATTAAACTATTTTTTTTTGAAGAGGAAAAGAAACTCATAGTTTGCTTCAGTTAGATAAACAATATTTTAATTTCCATACATGTTTCGGCATATACCCTTATCAGCATCAGTTGAAAATACTTAAGAAGTAAATGCTAACAAATTAATTAAAACCGTATCCATTCTAATTTTTTGTTATTATCCTTAGGAAAACGGAAACACGTTATATTTCTATCAAATTTCTTTACCTGGTTATCCATATCACAACCGAACACATCGCACCTCATTCTATGAAAATTCAAATATTTATTTTGTTTTGTATTTCATACACGTAAATACTTGTCATTATATTATTCTATCATTTCACAGAACATTAAATGCGTGAAACCATTTAATACCTTTAAAATAAAATTAAAAACCCTAACACCGTGTAAATCTCCATAAGAAATTTAAAAATCACTCTCCCTGTGATGTCATTGCGCGCGGCAGACGAAATTGGAACGGTTAGATATCTTTTTGTACGACCATGCTACATTTAATGATTTATCATATCTACTACGCCAAGGTATGTGTAATTATTGCACGCTTCTATTTCATCTACATCACGTTGTATATTAGAAAGTTCGGCCCCTATTGGAAGATATTTCGTTTCCTGTATGTTAACTTCCAACCCCCCCAGTGCATACTCTTTCTGTAGCTTTCGTGCCATATACTCTAAGTCATTCTTATCGTTAGAAATAATAACTTGGTCGTCGGCAAATTGTAACGTATATAAGCAGGTATCCCCTAAATCTAGACCCATTCCCTGCATTTCCTTTTCTATCGGTTTAAAGCCTGGGCTACATATATTTTAATAAGTGTTGGAGATATGCAACAACTCTGACGTAAACCCTTGTTGACTGTAGAAGTTCGTGACAGCCTAATTTTTTTACTGGCACCGTATCATATGCTTTATAAAGGTCTACAAACGTAAGATGAGTTTCCTGGTTGGTGTTAGATCTCTTTTCTATTATTTGCTTTAAGCAAAATACGTTGTCCGTACAGTTTCTACCAGCTCTAGATCCTGATTGTTCTTCTTATTCTTCGTCTTTGTATTCGGATTCAACCAGGTCACTGAGGATCCTTCCATATAGACGACTTAATGTACTTGTCACGGAGATACCTCGATAGTTTGCACAGTTTCATTTATCTCCTTTTACGCAACCTTCCACTGGTCCGGTACAGGAGTGGCATTAATAAATTTGTTTATGCGCCCTGTTAGTGCTTCAAAAAGTTTTCCAATGCCATGTTTAAATTCAGCTGGGATTCTGGGCCTGCTGCTCTATCGTTTTTTTCATTTATTTACCTCTTTCTCTAGTGTAGTAACTTCAAACAGCAAACAGGAAAGAAAAAACGTTGTGCTGTATCCACAAATGCAGTTATTATTTTCGTATATTTAATTTTTAAACTTCCTAATAAAGTCCCTACATTTATCTATTGTAGTCTGCGTTAAATTAATTTCGGGTTTAGGGTTTGCCGCATTCTTCACTTCAATTTTTTGCTCCAAACTCAAAACGCTAAAGTTATTTTTTAAATAGTCCACCGTCAAACTATTCATTTTAACTTAATAAATATATATTTAGTATTAAAATATTGAAACATCCACGCTTGAATTACTACATATGTACGACCAAACACGACTTTTCCATGTAAAATTGCCATATCTCCTCTATCCCCCGTCAATTGATACTAAAGAGAAACTGCATTATGTCCCCTCTATATGAGCGCATATGTGGACGAACCGCCACGCCTATATGACTCCTTAACTCTTAGCATATCACAGGAAGAAATGTATAGCGGTATTATTTAAAATACCTTGTATTTTATTCATTATTTTCAGACCAAATAAATTCCATTACTACATATTTTCAATTTTTAATTATTTATTCCCATTCAAAACAATAAGAGATGCACACATAAACGTACCTCTCGGTATTCAAAGCTTATCGTACCCTGGTTCATTGGCGGATGAGATTTGCTAATGATTTGGTAGGTAGTTAAATTTTGTTTTGCTTCCGTAGTTAAAATTATTGTAACGGTAGGAAAAATCTTCTCGCATGTAGGATATATTCAATGTTACAGTTTCACTGGCACGAGAAGCAGAGTGCGGGTTTGTTCGGAATTTCACAGGGTTATTAGAAACTAATTTTGCCAAAAAAAACTGAGAATGTGTGTTAATTTTAGTTTCATCTAGAACTAACTAAAATGTGTTTAGTCAAAAACTGAAATTAACTGAGAATTGACTAGGAAGGATAATTAAAAACTAGTTTTTCTTATGAAAATCGTGGTTCAACTGAAATCGGATTTGCTTGGGATTGTTCCGGAAAATCCTATATACCATAAAGTTTATTCCTAAGAGTTTGTACTTATAAAAAGGGGAACATGTAAAATTTACAACATCGCCGTAGAACTGGAAACTCAAACGGTCAGTGACGTCATCGGAGCTAACTAGCTAATTGATATACCATATGGGTTTGTTTATAAATCAGCAATGTTTTACGCAACTCTCATCAGGTGATTTATTTTGCTCAAGGCGCCATTTATGTTATTTTTTTGTAACTTGGTTACATCTCAGGAGTTGCGGGTCTAAGGGCGCACATTTCATGTCAGTCATCTTAAGGTATAGAATGACATAGGCCATCCTTAACAGAAGTTTGCCAGTTCTTCTTAACTATCGTCTAAAGGAATATATCTTTAAGGACGTGGAAATCTTCCACTTTACGCATCAATTGACCCTCAAATTAATTTTTTTATAACTTTAAGACTAGCTTAGCTAAGGTTGAACTTAAGGTAACATTCAAATATCGTCTCTAAAGGCCGATATTTCAAATTTATCTTAAGGTACAGAATGACATAAATCATCCTGAACACAAGCTTGACAGTATATTAAAGTTTTTTGTAAATCTCATCTAAAGAAAAATTTTTTTATGATCAAACACAAGTACTATAGGAAAAATCCTTTAGGGCACTCTAGGAGTGGTGCGTATTCGCAAAGAGCGATTCACGTTTGTTTTGAATCATTGAGGTTATACTCGCTGGGAAAAACGACCTCGGAAAGGTCGTTCCATAAGGATGAAGTCCTCCAGATGAAAGAATTCTTAAATAATGAAGTTCGAGGAGTATTAAGCTTAACCACATATGGATGGGCGGCAGTTGTTCGTCGAGTATTTCTGCTATTCGCCGCTCTAGGCGGAATTAAGAGGACAAGGTCAGCCGAGCACTTTCCATGAAAATATCTGTAAAAGAGAGTCAAATCCCCAAGCTAGGCTGTCGAGGTTCTTCGTCAGCTCGTGGTCTCCAATCAGACGAATGGCCCACCTTTCGATGGAATCCAGTAGCCGAAGAGTATGTTTGGGTGCAGAGCCCCAGACATGAGAGCAGTACTCTAGTGATGATCGAATATGGGCTTTATATAGCGTCAAAAGTTGTTGATATGTGTACAACTTTCTGGTTCGGAAGAGTCCACCAAGTTTCTGAGAAGCTATCTTGGCGATTGCCATAATGTGGTTATGCCAAGACATATTTCCTCCCAGACTGACGCCCAGCAAATTAATAGATGAAGCCAGTGGGATTGCGTGTCCGTCCATGACTATATCCGGTTCCGAAATGTTAACCTTTTTAGAGATAACTGCTGCCTGGTTTGTTTAGCGTTAAATTCAACTTGGTTACTGTCACTGCAAGCCAAAATTTCTTCCAGGTCTTTGTTGAAGCGTGATACTTCATGCTGTCTGCCAAGAAGTGCGTCGGCTGCAGATGTTTGTGCATTCAAAGAGAAATATGAGATAAGTGTGCTATCGTCAGCAAAACAAAATATCGGATTTTTCGTTTCCAGTAGAAAGTCGTTAATGTAAAGTAAGAAGAAAGTGGAAGATAATATGGATCCTTGAGGAACACCGGAATTGATGGTAAAGATGTCTGAGAGAAAGCCGTCAATCGCCACTTGCAGGGAGCAGTCCTTAAGAAAGTTGGACAACCATGCACAGAATCGACTGGGCATACCATAGGATCGCAGTTTACTTAGAAGTCCCTCATGCCAAACACGATCAAAGGCTTTAGAAATATCCAGTGCAACAGCCCCATACTCCCCATGATGTGTGATTGCGTTGTTCCAAAGATGGGTGACATAGGCTAGAAGATCTTCAGTTGATCTTGACTTCCAAAAATCATATTGATGATCGCTGATAATGTTGAAGCCTTCCAGGTACTTTAGAAGATGTTGGTTAATAGGTTTCTCCATTACTTCTGATATAACTAAAAGCAATGCGACTGGTCGATAGTTGTTAGGCAGGCTTCTCTTACCTTTCTAATGAATGTATACAGATCTGGATTTGATGTCAAGAAAGATCCAAAAGACTATCAAAATCTCCAGCTCGGTTTGGAATCCTCGTTGGATCTTCTACCAATTGAGTTATACCAGAACTGATCGCAAAGGATTCTGCCTCGCGGCCTTGCTCATCGTCTGTATTTGAAAATTTAAGCCAGTTGACATTGTGGACGTTAAATTCGCCAAAGATAGCAATAGCAAATAGATCTGTAAGAACGTAGTAATCTTCCACTTAAGGCATCAATTGACCCCCAAATTAATTTAAAACATAGTTTTTTTAAGGTTTAGCTTATCGTTAAGGCTACCTTAGCTAAGGTAACATTCACATATCGGCCCTTAATATAATATGGCAATTCCATAAGTACGTCAATGTTTAATTTTTTTTACATTTATATCATTTGAAGTTGTTTCGTGTTTATTTCACATTTATTTTATTATTAAAATAATAAATTATGTCTTAGATCCGGTTATTTCTGTTCGGGAAATACATTTTTCAAGAGCTTAAATAAATATTTTTTGGTTCGATAATCTTTTTACGAGACTATTTAAATCGATTCTGTAGGATTTTTGTGTATAGTTTTAACAGTACAGACATACAGTTTTAACAATGGACCAACGATTAATATTTTCATTAGTCCTAGCACTATTTGTGAACTTTCAATATGGAGGTAAGTTCTATTATGTGTACTAGTTCTTCCTTATCAAAAAATGCTAAGGCGCAGAGCCTTTTCTAGGTGTTCTATCACCCTAGACGAGAACTGAAAAATGCCGTCCTCTCCCTTTCGAACCATCAATCTATAATCTATACACCCCTGCCTATTTTTTGGGATAGGTAGATACACATTAGTTAAAGAAGAGATTTATTATAAGTAATTATTCTGTATGTCTTTGAAAATAATTCATTGTTTTAATATTTCCTCTTTTCCATTTTCTCTAATTTGCTCAACAATTTTGATGATGAGGGCGATCAATAAGTACCCGTATTAAGAATGAAGTTATCCACATTTTTTTTTCGATTTTTCAACGTAATCTCCTTTTAGTACAATACATTTTTCTGCCATTTTTTTAACCCCTCCAAGAAATAAGATTTGCCAAACCCTTTAAAATATGCTTCTTTCTGTCTCGGTGATAACCTCCTCATTTGAACTGAATTTTCGTTCCCCGAGCCACGTCTTCATGTTGGGGAACTCAAATGGGGTCGTGTCTCCTTCAATTTTGTATCGAATAAATCCAATAATTCACTGTAGTACTGCTCCGTGAACGTTCTTCCTTTCTGCAAAAAGTCCATGAGGATTGTTCCTTTGGAATCCCAAAAAATCGTGGTAATGACCTTTCCGGCCGATGGGATCGTCTTTACCTTCTTCGGAGCAGATTAACCCCGAAAAATCCATTGTTCTGACTGTCGCTTGGCCTCTGGCGTATAATAATGGATCCACGTTCGTTCACCGGTGACGTTCGACTCGACGTAAAAACTCCTCCGAATTTCGCTTAAAGAGGTCCAAAGACAGCTTCGATATTGACAGCCGTATCCACTTATTATCCACAGTAGCAATGGCGGCGACACCCATCGGGCCGACACCTTTCTCACGTCTTCACGTACTTTCCTTCGCTGATCGGCGAGAATCATGTCGTGGACATTTCCAACGATTTCCTCGGTGACCACATCTACCTGGTTGCTCCTCATCCAAAACAGATTTACGCCTACGTTTAAATTCGGTTATCATGATGGTGAACGGTCCCCGTAGATAGCATCCAAATTCCCTTTTACGTCTTCGCATGTTTTTCTATCCCAAAATAAAAAGCGAATTACGGATCGATATTGTTTTTTCCGTTTTATCGAGAAACACGAAATACCTGTGATACAACTGGCTGCCAAATAAAAACTTACCTATGAATCAGTCTGAAATTTAGTACAGTGTTGTGTGACAGACGGTAGTATACGATGATAATGCCAACTTCCCTCAGCAACGCCAACTATCTTCACACACGTGTACTTATTGATCGACCCTCGTACAGTCTGCCCGCGGATTGACTAGAGAAGAGGGAAGACTTTTTTTATTTCTGCGTTTATGAAAAAAAGTAATTCTTCATAAAATCTCCTGTTGGTGCTCAAACTACCTAAAAGTATATTATTTTCTCAAATTTGTATACCGGGTGTTCAGAATTTAGAAAAATCTGAAAAAGTATCCTTATGTGTATAGGATAAAACTAATTGGTAAAACATGTTGGGATTGCGAAGCTACGCATCAATATAAAATTTTTATTTATTGCCAAAGTGTACAGGGACTGGCAAAAAGTTCCACCCCTTATGTCTTTTAACGGTATTACTCTGTGAAAGCTTTATAGTAGACGAGGAATTGTCGAAAACTGCTAAGTATATTATAAGAAAGATCATTACATTAAAAAATAAAACTCGTGAATGATTCATATTTAAAAGCATTTATTAGGAGACCAATGATGAGTAAGAAAGCTTTTACTGTGATACCGTTTAAAGACATACAGAGTTTTAACTTATTTACAAAAATTAATGTTAATTTAAAGGAATTATAAGGGTTGGAACTCATTGACCGGCCCTGTACATTTAAGCAATTAATCAGGATTTTATACTGATATATAGCTTGTCAACCCCAACAACTTTCACTACTTTTTATCGTATCTTTACAGAGACGATACTTTGATCTAAGATTTTTCATATTTTTCTAAATTCTGAACACCTGGTATATAAATTTGAGAAAATAATATGTTTTTAGGTCGTCTGAGCATAAGCAGGAGTTTTATTAAAGAATAACTTTTTTTCATAAACCCACGATAAAAAAGTGTTCCCTCTACGGGAGTTAATGCGTGAACACAATGCGTTCAAATCAATTTTCTCGTCCTTGAGCCGTCCTAAAATCATGCCGCCCTAGGCGACCGCCTAGTCTTGCCTAATGGTAGAAACGGCCCTGTTTTGGCGTTAGCCGTTTCGCTAGTTAGGATAATTATTGTTGTAAAGAGTTGAGTTAGAAATATTTTGATATTTTAATCGTTAACTGCAGCTATAGTGTTTACAGCGAACGCACTCGCCAGATAATGTTAATCTCACGTGACATTAATGACGTGCCTGCTTATTTCTGGTTATTTAATTTGTATAGGTTTGTATAAAATTGCAGGTCCGTACTTAAAAATGATAGGCACGTTTATTTTGTAAAGTTTATTTTAAAATGAAACCAGCCTATTTATATTTTGAGATGCATTTTTTATTATTTAAATTATGTTTAAATTAACCTATAGGGAATAAAGCACACGAATACATGGTATTTTTTTGTTGTGTATTTATGCAAATATATAAAATAAAGTCATTATCTATAATTACATGTCTAGTAGGTACCTATCTCGACAGAACGATATGAAATACGTATTTACATGTATGTCCATCTTTACGTACTGTAAACGTTATACAGTGTGTCTACAGATGAACTATACCTTTAAAAAAATTATTTTCAATTTTTCGAAAAAGTTATGCTTGATCATTTCTTTTCCTTGTCATATAAACACGAATCACCTGGAAAATTTTCAATGTTTTCTACAGGGTGCAGAAAAAAAACATTTCTGAAAATAACTATGGACCTTTTCTAATGAAAAGCTATTGTACTAAAAAACTAATTACACGACTTGCTTAAAGGTTATTCACTCTTGCTACCTTTGTTTTAACTTTAAAACAAAGGTAGCAAGAGTGACTGGTAACTGGTGCTTACTTATAAGTATCATAACGAGTAAATTTTATATTCACCCCCTTCTTGGGTATATGTAGGGTACGTATATTACAAATATGCAAAAGAACTGATAAAATAAATATTTCTGTAGTAGAATTGAATATCTGGCTGAATTAAAGTATTTAATATAATGTGAACCAACATACCAGGTTATGGAAGTAACTGTATAAATGTAGCGAACAAATTCTATATGCTCTATTTTTGGGTGAATGTAGGCTACATAAGTCAAGTATGCAAAAAAAAACTGATAAAATGAGTATTTATTTTACAGCAAAAGTTAACATCTAGCTGAATTAAAGTAGCTTATGCGAACATTATGCGAACCAACAAACCACTTTATAAAGGTAACTGTATAAGTTTTTTAAACGAAACCTTATCGTTGAAGCAAACACTCATGCCAAGAAAATTTCGACATCAACTTTAATAAACAATTTTAGGATTAATAAATCTCTACAAAGCTCCGAATTCTAATAATAGTGGACTTAGATAAAGATTTTATTACATACTACATAATCAATTGCACTTGAATTCAGACCAAGTACATCTCTTGTAGGTTCATTCGGTTCAAGAGTGATTTTAATCAAAAACTATTAAAAATATCATGCATTATTCTCGAAGAATTTCTCTGTTAATCTTTATACAGTATATAAAAAATAAAATTTTCCCTAGTTAGAAATTTCTGATTTCTTTAACTTCCTCATCGTTTGTCATATTAGCTTGGAAGTGAAATTTGGTCATCGAAATAATATATTCTAAATGTAATATAATGAAGATTTTTTTTTCTGTTCAGACTTTAAAAATTTTTAAAAAAAATTTATGGTTATTAAATTCGGTACGCTCTAATAATTTAAATTCTAAGCAACTTTTCTTAATGAAATTTTTCGATACTTTCCGAAGAAGAGGCACTGTACTTAGACAAAAAATTAAAAATGCTCCAGTCAAGGCATGGTTGATTTCATAAAAATGAAAATAATGTAAATTTTATTTCCTATACAAGCAGGTTTAGATCCCAAATGATCAAATTTCGAAATTTTTTTGTCATTTATATAGGTTCGCTTATCCTGGGACACTGTGTATAAAATGCTTAGCTATTTTTTTGAAATAATCTCAAAAAAAATCACCTGCAAAAGGATTTAGAATATTTAATCAAAGTATTGTTAGGGGATTGAGCGAGGAATTCATGTTTATAATTTTCTAGTCTCTGCAAGTCCCCCTCTGCGTATAATTAATGGAACCACAGCAGATGAGGGTGAATTTCCATATATGGTATGTACAGGTTCATTTATTGCTTAAGAATAAATAATTTGTTTACTAATTAATATTTATTAACTAAATAAACATGGCTCACAAACGAATAAACGTTCCTTTTCGGCTCACCAAATAGAAAAATTAAATAATATTGTTCTCCAGGAGAATGTAGAAAATATCACTCGTTCTCACGCATTTTTATACAGAGAAATCCACCTTTCCGCACTTGTGCTGCGTACTTTCTACACGTTCATAGTCGTATATTACATAACTAGTGTTGAAAGTGGAGTTTGAGATAGTCACTTTCATACAAGAAATGTACACAAGTTTTCCTACGACCCCAAATATAGTTCCCAGTGTCTTTCTTACCTGGTTATAAAAAATAATAGCTATTTTTCTACTTGCATACCCTAATTACTTATGTATTAAGTGTATACATTTTTATAGTTTCTGATTTATTAATTACATTAATACTGTTTATGAATTCACCTCTTGAACGTAGTGGATTGTTTAATCATAAGAACTTTTTTTAATTCTTAGGTATTAATTAAAGCAAACAAAATGGATTCTTTAAGCTGGTATGTTATCAGTCCTTGGTTCGTCTCCTTTCAGTTTTTCAGCATGCTACCATCGTCGATCAGCGTGGTTCGTGTAAAAACTATCTTAGACTATTAGAGTTCAAGGAGCCGAACCGTTTATTTTTTACCTTAAACAAATACAAAAAAAAAAAATTAAATTAATCTTAACCTTAAATACATATTCTTAATTCCAAGAAAATTATGAAACTCATAACCTAACTTCAATATTTATAGAGATGAAGTTAAATATTGTTAATTTGTCAATTATGGAAGTTTTCTATATTTGCTCAAAACAATATTCAAATTATTATTACAACAAATATAATTACATAACTCAGGTTTATACTCACCCTGTATCGATATTCTATCATTGATAATTGTAAAAATCGAAAATATATCGATACTTATCCCATTATATCTTTGCGCAAGCACTTGTTATGTTTAATTCTCTGTTTCCTTTTTTATATTTATCATAAAAAGACCATAATGACAAATTAAGGTGAAAATCAAAATGAGCGTTTTTTTAAATAATTTTATTAGGAATTTTCATCAATTTACGGCTGAAACTATAAGACTTAATAACTTTATAGGTGCAATTGAAGACCGATCGTGGATATTTTACATGTGGGGGAGCAATCATAGGATCAGAATGGATAATAACAGCGGGTCATTGTGTTACAGATGGAGATATGTAAGTTACCATCTAATTATTGAATTGTTTGACCTGATCTTTATCATCACAAAATTGGAAGGCACATGATATGCTGCAACTATTTAGTAGAGTTGGTTATGTCATTGATCTAATGACTAAAATGTAACATGCATTTTTGACGATTGATTTCAGGGCTCAAAATCTGTAGCTTATATCATTTTCTGTCACTGCTCCTTACCGATAAAACTTCATTCTCATAGAAAATATATTAATGCGTTCAAGCTTGAACAATTTCGCATCTTAAAGCATATGACATAGTGAAGCAGTCAGAGCTACTTTAGAACTAGTGGGGTGTTACTGGACGAACGAACAAGGATATAATAAAACAATGTTCCGCAATAGTGCGCCAGGCTTTCATAGCTCCTATACGAATTAAGTTAGGAAATTCAGTCATATGCTGATTTATACAGTATCATAGCGTATATTTCGGAAAAATATTGGCGGCCCAAAAAGTGTGATAACATAAAGTTGTATTTTTTTAAATGGGATACCCAGTACTTTATTGCATATTCAGATTCGTACTAGTGTTCTCTATAATGACCTAAAATGTTATTTAATTTGTTCTGGTAGTTTAAAAGTAATAAAGACAAAAATAAAGCTTTGAGAAGAAAAATCAAGAAAACATTCTAAAATTTTTTTTGTTAACCGTGGGATTGAGTGAGTTTTATAACAAGGGTGTAGAGATACTATAAATCTAATAACGTCTATCTATTTTATACTGGGTGTTCATAATATGGTTCCGAAATCAATACACCATCAATCATTTGTCTCAAGATTTTCAAATGGAACACTCTGTATATTATTTGACGATTCGATATAAAATTTATAAGCAAATTTTTTTTTATACCAACATATCAGTTATTTCCAGCTATTCTCGAAATAATTCCAACCTTCATAACTTATGTTTTTTAAATATCATAGGCGCCTTGCCTAAAAATTGTAAACTGCAGTAATTCAAAATAATGTCTGTGCATTGTGATCTGTGCACAAGTAAATATGTTCTTGAGAAGATATGTTCAGATCCGTCAACATTTCAGGTGAGAAACTAGCAAACACATTTCTTATTCTTTACTGCAAATTAATAGCAGTTGCAGGCGGATATTCATTAACGATTTGGCTATATGTCCCACAAATAATTTATTTAATCCCACCAAGTACAAATACATATCAACCAACCAATAAGGTGCATGTCAACCAACCAATAAAGTGTATGTCAATTTCTTATTATATATTATATATTCGCCCTAAATAACATTTTTTTAAGTTCAACATGGTTCCTAGGTTTAGCCACTACTAATGAAGCGTTGTGCTAGAATTTCACCTCAAATGTTAAGGGATGTAAACAAATCTCTTCAAAAACCTTTTCACTTGTACACAGATCAATACTGAAGACATTTTGAATATATAATGTAGTTTACAATTATCAGTCCAGGCGCTTATGCTATTTAAACAACTTAATTTATGATATTTGGAATTATTTCGAAAACGGCTGGAAATATTTTGAATTACAAAAACAATTGCTTATGAACTCTACATCGAATATATAAATACTATTAGATTCATATTATAGACCACTTGTTATAAAGGTCACCCAATTCCCTGGTTAGAATAATTATTTTAGAATGCTCTTCTGATTTTTCTTCCTAAGACTCCAACAATTTTTTTTTAATTTTTAATTTATACTTCTAATTTTTTAAAAAGGGGACAGTGGTAACATAGAATCACATCTGTATCAATAAACTGACCAACATCATAAGCATATCAACCAGTGGAGCAAGCGGGATTTTGCAAGGGATTCAGCACCATCGACCACCTACAATCTATAAGAACATTAATAGAAAAAACGACCGAATATAACGTACCTCTCCACCTGACATTTATAGATTTTCATAAAGCGTTCGATTCAATTGAGACGTGGGCGTTCACCCAAGCAATGGACGATGCAAGAATAGATTCTCGATATACAAATCTCCTGAAAAATATATACAAAAATGCTACTATTCATGTTAAAATAAACGAGGACTTAAAAACCGACAAAATCGAAATAAACCATATCTCAAAAAATTATTCACCTTAGCGCTGGAGAATAGATTTAAATTAGTGCATTGGGAAACTAAGGGCATAAACATAAACGGATCCTACTTAAACCATCTCCGATTTGCCGATGATATCGTCCTAATAAGCAATAGCATACAGGAATATGTTAAAACAACTTAATGATGCCTCGAAAAATGTCGGTTTAAAAATGAATATTTCAAAGACGAAAATCGTTAACAATACCACATAACATATAGATATAGATGGTACGAATTTGGAATACGTAGAAGAGTATGTTTATTTGGGACATACAATAAAGATAGGCAAGGAAACCCAAACAATTGAAATAACAAGAAGAATAGGACGAACTTGGATAGCTTTTGGGAAGATGAATTACATATTCGAGTGGTGACATCCCTATAAACCTCAAGAGGAGAGATTTTGACACCTGCATGTTACCAGTAGCGACATATGGCCAGGAAACAATGGTACTAACAAAAAAGACCATCATCAGCTAAGGGTAATGCAGAGAGCGATGGAACGGACGATGCTTAACATCAGTCTTAGAGACAAAAAAAGGAACGGAGAAATTCGGCAAAGAACCAAAGTCGTGGATATAATAACACGCATCGCTGAATTGAAATGGCAATAGGTGGGATACGTGGCTCGACAAGACCAATCAAGGTGGACGTCTAAGCTGACACACTGGCGACAAAGACAGACAAAACATAGCGTGTGAAGACGATAAAGAAGATTGCTTAATGATATTAAACAACTAGCAGGAAATAGGCGGTTTCAGACTGCACAAGACAGAACGGCAAGGAGAAATATGAAAGAGGCCTATGTGCAGGAGTGGAGAACAGAAAATGGATGAGGGAGAGAGAGAGAGAGAGAGAGAGAGAGAGAGAGAAACTACCAAAGCAAATTAAATAACATTTTAAGTAATTATAAAGGACACGGGCCTAAATATGCAATAAAATACTGGTTGAAATTCGTAACTTAATTCGTATAGGAGCTATGGAAGCCTGACATACTATTGCAGAACCCTGTATTTGTACCGTAACATTTCCGGTTATGGAAATAGCTATGTAAAAGTTACACAACACAAACTTTATTATACGTGCCAAATTTTAATTTGGGGGATGAACAATTGCCACAATGTTATGTAATGCATGGCATCACGCGAGAAGTAAATATTAAGAGATACGTGCCAGGGTGGCAAGAAATAATTGTTGTTTGAAAGGTGTTCATCCATGCAATAGCTTAAGAGCTGCGTTTAATCAAAGCTTGACAGATTGCAACTTAGATGGCTGATTGCTAATTTGGGATCCTTATCTTAAGAGGCGAAATTGTTAGGGCGCTTTATTATCTGAAAAACATAAATGCTCTTGGTCCACTATCTTTGAATTCGAAAACTTATGTGTTGTTTCTTTTTGACTGTAAGTGTACTTATGTCATCATAATGATTTAACTAAAATTTTGACTTTTTAGTGGTTCAATTATATATGGAACAAATGAATTTTATGGGACGGGCTACCCAAATACCACCATTAAAGTAAAAAACTGGTTTCTACACCCACAGTATATTCATATTGTTGCTCCTATTTATGATATTGGCATTTTGCAGGTAATTAATAGACGAATTCAAATTTAAAAGACTTTTTAAAGACTGCAATAAGAAAAATGTTCTTGTTCAATTTAAAGTGTATTTTCCTAGTAATGTAGGGGTTATTTAACAAAAGGCATTTTTAAAATGATAATCTAGAAATTATAGACCTGACATGTTTCTGTCAGTATACACCAACAAATAAATGATTAAAAATTTGTCAAAGCCATTTTGTGTCAATGTTAATATAGCATGTTATAGATACTATTTCTGCCGTAGTACCATTTAATCATTGTAACTTTGTCATCAACGGAATACCTCATGGGGACTAAAAATACTTAATGCAAAAATTATTTGAAAAAATAAAAAATGCTGTAAAAATAGACGATATATACTTTTTCAACACAAAAAAATTATATACAAAATATATATCATTAAAACATATTATAGAGTATTCTTAATAACATAGTAATACTTAAGGTGATTGTTCTTTGCTCCATTTTGAGAAAAAATCTTCATATGCACATATGTCCTAAACGTATTAACTTTTGATATACAGGATGTTAAAGATTTTCAAAAATCTCCTTTTTTAATAATACTGCGCTAGATATTTTGTAAAATTTGGTACACTTTCTATTCATCAAGAGGCATTTTATGTTGTATAACATGTTTTTTTATTCCGACCAGTGGCGTTCATGCGGTAAATACCGTCGTTGTTTTTGAAGAACAGAATGGTACTCCACTCCTTTTTTTTAATAAAAATTATTTTTGAAATTCTCATTCGTTGGCTCTCAAATGTAGTTCTTTGTTTTTTTGCCGTTTAACGTACAGTTTTCGTATAAAAAAATAAAATTCATTAATATGCACTCTGTTATGAAATTAAATATTAACAAAGATTAAGAAGGAACTAATAGGTAAAAAGCAGATTTTGTTTTGTAGACATAAACAGTTTTGACAGTTTTCTACCCAGTCTAGTTGTCACGTCTTTAAGTCATTAACCTTAACAAATTATTAAAAAAACTTTTAAATCTTTAACACCCTGTATATCAAAAGTTAAGACGTTTAGGATATATTGTTCATATGAAGTTTTTTTCTGAAAGTGGACCCAAGAATTACCTCCTTAAATATTAGCATGTTATTAAGGAACGCCCTGTATAAAGTTCTCAATACTTTGTTTATTGAATAAAATATAATTAATGTTATTTGCATTTAAACCACCAAAAAGAAAGAACACACATCAACAAGCGTATTTTTATTCAGAATGTTAAAATTTTAAAATTCTATTCCATATTCTAACAAATCCCTTTGTTTGAATACGAGACATTAATTTAGTTAGATAAGGACTTATCAATATTTCTCTAAAATTAAAAAAGTTTGTATGGAAATTATGTTTTATTAGTAACGCTAAGTTCAGTTTCCGAACAGCTCTTCAATGAATCCTTACTAGAGATATGGTGCTATTTGAAAATTCGGGATGATGAGGGAGGCTGGGGGTTTAACGATTGAAGACAAATAATCAAGTATATTAAAATAAAGTGGAGAAACATTTAGCAAATCACTTTACGTGTTTGATCGATTAATTGACAATAAAAGCGTTAAGAAATTATTAATTTTATAATTTTACCAGTGCGATAATTTGTCAGAGTTCAAAAATATCAGCACTTCTTAAGGATATTTTTCAAAGCACAAAAGTTAAATCAATTAGTATCTCGAGAACGATAACAGATAGGTATAGGAAAATGTCAATGAAAGTTATTAAGAAATTACTTGAAATTCTAAAAAAATAATAATACATAAGGTGTTCCATTTAAATCGTCAAAGTATCTGGTAGACGCGTCTCAGCGGTGCACAGCTGAACATATTTTCATATAAGCTAGCAAATTTTTAAAGTTATTTGTTGAATAGTTCTTCTTAAATGTCTAATAGGCCATCCATCATCAATCATCCTGTATAACAACAAAGACACGGTGAAAAGACAACTACACGACAATAAGTTCCAATTATTTTGAAGGACGTACCTTAAGTTTCTTTAGTATATAAGGACGTAAAATTCTTGACTCGAGACTTCTTAAAGCAGTATTAGAGTCCGCAATTTCTTCTCTTGCGCCTGCAATCGCCTTGCATTATAATTGCACGGAATCATGTGCGGTACGCCGTTGTCGATCAGCTGATGCAATACTTCTTGCATTACCAGAAATGGGTTCTTTCAATTGCCATTGCCGCTACAAGTCTGGGTACAGATGGATTATTCTGCTATTTTTAACTGTTTATTAGTTGGTTGAAGCAGCTATGAACAGCTAATGGCTATTTAAACTAAATGGTACTAAAATTAGCAGTTCACATTCCTTATTAATCATATGTACTGCTAATTCGTCGCAATTTTTTTGAACTGCTATTTGTAAATAGTAGTAGCTCTTTTAACTAGTAATCATAACGTACAGGTTTGCCCATTTCTAGTTTTGGGGGTATTTTAGAGATTTCGACAGTGCTGTTCTGACTGGTGGCAATGCGCCGTCTGAACGAGAACGGTTTACTGCGCATGGATACGTGCAATTATAATTGTCATTACAGACGCAAGACATATGGTTTTTAAAGGAGTTTTTCACATTCTAGTAAGGAAACAGGCGAGGCGAAATAATGGTAACCGATTATTATCAATTAAAGAACAGTGATGATCGATAGCGCGGGTAACGTGTTTAAGGTACCCGATGTATTGCGATTGTTTACTCGTGTTATGAGTTGTGACGTTTCCAATTAGCAAAATAACTAATGTCTGACAAACTCATGTAATGGTTAACTGTCCAACACTTTTAGCTGGAGGAATCAATTCCATTCAGTGCAACTGCACAACCAATTAAACTAGGAGAAGCAAATGAAATGGTTCCATTTCATGTACAGGGTGTATTAAGTGGGTGGGGTGTTAATAAAACTTATGGATCCGAGCCACCATATTTACAAAAAATTAACCTGCAACTTTTATCAGACGAAGAATGCAAACAGAAAATAAATGATGTCATTGGACATATAGCTTTTATTGCTGCTCATCATTTATGCAGTGATGACTACTATAATGGAGGATGTAGTGTAAGTTCACATTAATATCATCAGCCTATGTAACAAATTTTGACCATAAATAGCAAGATCAATTACCCGATCACGATATTAGTTGTCAATAGCCAAGATACTTCTTTATTCAAATAATAATTTGAAGCTTCAGAATTGATTTTACGGTTATTTTAATAAACAATATGTAAGGAAACTAATTTTTGCACTAAGCTATAACATTGTTCAAGCAATAATGAAATAGAAATAGACACTGCACATATAAATCCTCTGTGGATAGAAAAGTACTAAGAAACTATACCTATAATCCTTTCCTAGGGAGACTCTGGAGGCCCATTCGTGATAAATGGCACCGCATATGGATTAGTTTCATGGTCGTATGACCAATGTGGAACTACTCCAGAAATCTACACCCGTATTGTCAATCCTGACTATCGTGACTGGATAAAGAATGTTACTGGTATTTAACCCAGCTATACCCAAAAGTAGCACAGCAGAAGAATTACTGTTTTTCATTTGAAATTATATTAAAAATGTTAATAAAACTGGTATTTTTTGGACTCATATTTTTATTAACAGGTACAATCAAAACTAAAATAGCTACATAGTTATTTAAATGTATTATTCCAACAAGCCAAGAAACTCTGGTATGATAATAAATAAAACATTTAGCAATTATCTGCCAAATGAAAATTTTACATAATGTAAGTGTTTTACATGTAGTAAGTGCTTCTGTAACTAGTACGTTATTGGCATCATCTATATTTTAAATAATTACACCTCATCTTCGACTCGTGATAATTTTTAAGACATTCGTGAATAATCCAAGCACTAGGGAGATTACAAGTGAGAATATATGTCGGTGATCTTGATTCGGTGAATTATTTTTCGCTGAACTGCTTTTCGTGTTGTTAATTCGTAATTTTGGTATTCTATAGAATTCGATCATCTAAAAAACTTTTAAAATTTCAGCTCGGTAGGTTTATCCAATCCTCATATATTCAATGTTAAAGATTGGGTTTCAGTACAAAGCGCCTCGTCGATTCGTGACGCCATACCTTGCTGTAGTCTATAAGTAGTTAGTTCATTACAATCCGTTTGAAAACTTTGCTTCCAATTTACATTATTATTACTTGCATATTATTTATGGCTAGGTATACTTAAATAAAGTTTTGAATTTTTCTCTATCAATAAAAATGTTATCTGATGTATTTCTTCCGGAATATCTATATTTCCCACTATCGGAATCTGAATCCGATTAGCTTAAATCTGTTAAAATAAATGTTGATGTCGAGCTGCTACTGGAATCTGGTTTATTTCCTTCTAACCGCATTTTCGTCGGAACCCAATTGGAACAAGTAAAGATTTGCAATTGTTAAAAATGGGGAAAAAAATATCCTTTTAAGGAAAGGAAATTGTTTTTTTTCCATTTTTGATAATGGCAAATCTTTACTTGTACACTGGACTCCTTTGCTGCGAACTGCAGCCTTAAATAACACTTGAACACCCATATCTTTTTATCACATTTTTATCCCATTTTCCAGCTCGACGACATCATTCTCAGTAGAAGTTTCTGAAGTTTCAGGAAGTAACATATTGTTAATCGAAGATTGCTGTTCGTTCTTTTGTCAAATGAGTGACGATGGTTTCGATCTGTGGGTCGTAACTTGACAAGCAAGAAACCTTCGTACTACTTTTGGCTTAAGTTTGATTTTTCCGTTTGTCCTTGTTTTTATGTACATATAATTTTCTATGTCTTCTTGCATCTAAAATAATTATATATATATATATATATATTAGTTAATCTCACAGAAGTAACATCTTCTACTTCAGTAAATAATATGTTAGGAAAAGGTTTAAAATACTCACCTAACTTCTCTAGTAACAAAGATCTAGAAATTTTAGCTGTAAATACCGAACTTGCAATTAATTCCTTAAAGGATGTATCCCAATTCCATAAGTATGATATGGCCATATTTTTAATAAAACAGATTGTAACACCAATAAATTAGAAATGGGTACTGTAAAAAATCTTAAATAAAAACTTGATATAAATGACTTAATAATTTGTAAAGCGGACAAAGGAAACACAATAACAATTCTCAACAAATCAGATTACCTTACAAAAATCAACACTTTGTTATAATCCAATGAATTCGCGAAGTTGAACTACGATCCAGCCAACGAATATCAAATTCAAATAATCAAAGCTCTCAAAGAAAATTCCACAGTACGATCCCATATTTATACTTATTAATTGAAAACAATGAATCTGTCAGCACCCATAATTTATGGCCTTCCAAAAATACATAAAGAAGATACCCCAATCAGACCGATAGTTACTTATGTAAATGCGCCATCTTATAAACTCTGCAAATAATTAGCTAACATTCTACCAAAATGAACCAATTTCAATTCTAAATACTCAGTCAAAAACTATTTTGAATTCATAAAAAACTGCGAGAAAATAAACGTCCCTAACAATGCCAACCTCGTCTCCTTTGACGTAAGAAGTCTGTTCACGTCAATACCTACAAAAGAATTAATAAACATTGTCAATAAACTAATAGAAAAATCTACACCATAACCATAAAAGAGAAAATGGAATTAAAGAATTTATGTAAAATCTGTATAGAACAAAGCTATTTACAATTTAACAATAATATATATAAGCAAGTAGAAGGCTTACCTATGGGTTCCCCTATATCTCCTTTATTGGCGGAAATATTTATGTCGAATTTCGAAGACTTAATTTTTATTACTAACAACAATTTAAAAAATAATGTTGTCTATTGGACTACAGCACGGAACGTAAACTAAACTAATTTCTAACTTTTTTAAATTCTTTAAACACAAAAATGCAATTCACAATGGAATTAGAAAACAATAATGAACTAAATTTCTTGGATATTAACATAAAGAGAATTAATAATAAATTCCAATACAATATACAGCGTGTCTTCGGAAGTTCTTACCAAATGGGAAACTTTTTAATTATTAACTCTACGAAAAAAAGCGCCTCTTCCTAAAAAGTCCTGCTTGGTGAGAAAATAAATTCGCACAAGAATATTTGTATGTTGGACATACAGGATGGCTTCAAAAAGTACCGGGTTTAAAATTTATAAAAGACGTCGGCTATATTTACAAAACTAATAGTCGTAAAGATTTTCTGTTTCAAAACGTGAACTTCTTCTTGTTAAAAAAAGGATTTTCTGTTTCTTAGTTACGTTAAACAATAATTGTGATGATTAAACTGACTGTTAATGAAAAAATTTAAATAGTTCCTATTATTGGCGATAATTATAAGACGCATCGCGAGGCTGCCGACATTTTTAATACTAGACACCCAAATAAACTTATTAGCCACGTTACTGTCGGCAATGTCGTCAATAAATTTAAAAATACTGGCTCGGTCGAAAATAATTTCAAGAAGGAACATGAAGTTCGAACACTTACTGAAGAAACCCAATTACAAGTATTGCAAGCGGTTGTGGAAAATCAAAAAATTTAATTTGAAGGAATAAAGAAGACAGTTCAAGATAACGTGTCAAGAGCTTCTGCTAGTAAGATACTTAGAATAAATAAATTTTATCCATATAAGCCAAATTTGTACACACGCTCAAACCTGGAGATATGGAATCGCGTTTCATGTTCTGTGCTTGGTTTCAAGGAGAAGTTGAAGACGACATTTTCTTTTCAAGGAGAATTTTATTCAGTGACGAGGCAACATTTACTTCCAATGGTATCGTATGTTCTCAGAATTGTCGTTGGTGGAGCGATGTGAACCCCAATTTCGTAATCGAATGCCGTGACCAAACGTATTTCAAAACGAATGTTTGTTGCGGTATTTTAGATAATGAAATAGTGGGTCCATATTTTTTCATCAAAATATTAATAGTGAGATTTACTTAAATTTCCTAAGAACCGAAATTTTTATTTATATTTATTAACGGCCTGCCATTAAACGCGCGACAGGCTGTTTGGTATCAGCATGATGGAGCTCCTTGTCACAGCGTAGCCAGGGTCAACAAATAATTGGATAGAACTTTACCACAAAGATGGATAGGACGCCGTTTAGAAGTACCCTGGCCACCTAGGTCACCGGACATTACACCCCTAGATTTTTTCTTGTGGGGTCATTTGAAGCAATTGGTGTACAAGCACAGACCATTCCGTGATATTGATCACCTAGAAGAGACTATAAGGCAGTGTATCCGGCTCGTTACTCCTCATATGATCAGAAACGCTGTGTCAGAGTTTTCTAGAAGGACAATCATTTGTATGCAAAAAGACGGGGGCCATGTGGAGACCTAGGTTATTTCTTGGAGTCATGTAGTTTTATTTGTTATTGGGAAATTAGAAATTGGCCACCTCATAGAAATTAGTGAACTAATTTTTATCCGTCATAAAAGTAGTTCTCTTAAGAAGAGTTTTTATTGTGTAATTGTTATAGTCTGTTAGCCTTTAAACATGCATTTTAGTTATCTAAATATAGCCGACTTCTTTTATAAATTTTAAACCCGGTACTTTTTGAAGCTACCCTGTATGTCCAACATACAAATATTCTTATGCAAATTTATTTTCTCACCAAGCAGGACTTTTTAGGAAGAGGCACTTTTTTTCGTAGAGTTAATAATTAAAAAGTTTCCCATTTGGTAAGAACTTCCGAAGACACGCTGTATACAGGAATCCAACCACCACAGATACGGTCATTCATATTAATTCACAGCAGTCATGGAAAACAAAAATGTCACCCTTCCATAGCCTCACACACAGGCTGTTAAATTTCCCTCTAAACTCAATAGATTATAAACAGGAATTATATATAATCAAACAGATAGCTAAAAATAACGGCTATAGGGAGTCTATAATAGATAACATGATTAAAAATAAAAAACGTAAAATATTTAAGAAACATTTTTACAGTGTTAATGAGCAAACACCAAAACATTATAGATTTATAAATTATGTACCTAAATTAAGTAAAAAGTGTCAAAAAAACTCAATAGCCTAGGTTGCAATACAGTGGTGGTGAATAAATGTAGTTTAGGATCTATGTTGGTGAACAATAAAGACATAACAAATCTGGGGTATATAAGATTAAACGTAAAAATTGTGAAGCTGTCTATGTTGGGCAAACCGGTAGAAACATCAAGACAAGATTAAAAAAACATCGCAATTCTATTTTGAATAACATAAAAAATTCCGGAATATCCACACATTGTATAGAAAACAACCATTTTATAGATACGGACAACATTAAACTATTACACAACGAAAGAAAGGGCCAACGCTTAGATATTCTAGAACAGTACGAAATAAAAAAGTCTATAAACAATAATCCCCTCATAATGACGAACAAAATTTCGTATATACGCCCGCGATAGACAGCTTTCTCAAGTCTACCTACACTAATCGGGGGAAAAACCCTAATTCTTAGGCAATAAAATGGTCTTGAAAAAGGCCTAAACAGCCGAAAAATCCTCTAAATATATTGAAACATTTAAAAGCAAATTTATTCTTTTTTACATTAAATTATTTAAACAATGTTTTATAAAGAACAAACCGCGGAATCAGTCGAATAAACATATTTTGTAGTGTGCTTTCAAGTCTTGGAAAGACTTATCCCGTAAAATATCACTTTCCGAACTTGTTACGTAAATTACTATTTTAATTTTTTTACTGTATAATTTGGTTGTCGATATATCCTGAAGGCTGCCATACAAATTGTAGGTATGTAGCATATCTTGAGTACCTTTATCTATGTAAAAAATATAGTATAGAGTATGCACTTGTATCGCATCGTAACCAAATAAACTAAACTGACCCGGATTTGGCATACGACTTATCATTGCTTACCGAAGTATTTTTAAGGAATTTCCGAAAATTCGATCAATAATAATAAATCTTTAAAAAATAGTTCAAATACAACAACTCCTTTAACCAATCGTGCAATAAATATAAACAATGTTTATATGTTTAAGAAGTGGTCCGTTTCACAGTGGGTAAGATAAAAATGAAAGAAATAAAGGTCTAAACCACAAATATAGCATTTTTGACCTTGGCCTTTTGTCAAACTAGTCCAACTCATCCTTAGACGCGTTTAGCCATTATTAGGGCGTCTGACGAAACGAGAAGGATTTTTGCAACGCTCTCAAGTGCCAAGAATGAGGGTCTACGGCAGTATAATACTCGCCGTGACATCTCGTAGTATACTTACCATGGCATACATGACTAAGAGGTAAGATTCCATGCCGATGGAGGCGTGGCTTATGACATCTCCATGCGAGTGGTTTTTAAATCTCTTTTTTTTAATAAATAAGAAGAAACTCTGGAAAACTTTCAAAATTTCCATGTAAAACTACCTCAAACAGCACATGGCGACCAGTGTTGCCAAAAATCATTGATCAAAAGTAATAGGTTGACGGTTCGAAACCTATAATTCGAAACTTGGTGTGCTATCTGTTGATTAATAAATAACAGCATTTTAACAAGAACCAAACATATTCCACATAAAAATCAAAACCCAACAAGATTAATTAAAGATAAAATTATTGTAACGATAGGAAATATCTTCTCTCATGTAGAATATATTCAATGTTACGGTTTTACTGGCACGAGAAGCAGAGACTGGCTGCCGCGGGATTGTTCGGGTTTTATAGGGCTAGTAAAAACTAATTTTGACTAAAAAAAGCTGAACTGAAACTGAGAATGTTTGTTAATTCTAGTTTAATCTAGAACTAACTAAAATGTGTCAAAAACTAGAATTAACTGAGAATTGACTAGGAAGGATAGTAAAAACTAGTTTTTTATATGAAAATCGGGTTTGTTTGGGATTGTTCCTGCAAATCCTGTGTCCGATAAAGTTTATTTATAAGAGTTTGTACTTACAAAAAGAGGATCAGATAAAATTTACAACATCGCCGTAGAACTGGAAACTCAAGCGGTCAGTGACGTCATGGGAGCTAAACAATATACCATATGGGTTTGTTTATAAATCAGCAATGTTTTACGCAACTGTCATCAGGTGATTTCTTTAAGGACGTAGAAATCTTCCACTTTACGCATGAATTGACCCTCAAATTAATTTAAAAAAGGTTTTATATCGTTAAGGCTACCTTAGCTAAGGTCTAACTTCAGCTAACATTCACATATCAGCTCTTAATATAATAAGGCAATTCCATAAGTACATTCTTGTTTACATTTATAACATTTGAAGTTGTTTCGTGTTTATCTCATATTTATTTTATTATTAAAAAAAATCCGGTTACTTCTATTCGGGAAATACATTTTTCAAGAGCTTAAATAAATATTTTTTGATTCGATAATCTTTTTACGAGACTATTTAAATCGATTCTGTAGGATTTTTGTGTATAGCTTTGACAGTACAGACCCACAGTTTTAACAATGGATCAAGGATTAATATTTTCATTAGTCCTAGCACTATTTGTGAACTTTCAATATGAAGGTAAGTTCTATTATGTTTGTGTTTTAGTTTTTCCTTATCAAAAATGCTAAGGCGCAAAGCCTTTTCTAGGTGTTCTGTCACCCTAGATGAGAACTGAAAAATGCCGTCCTCTCCATTTCGAACCATCAGTCTCTAATCTATACACCCCCTGCCTATTTTTTGGGATAGGTAGATACACATTCGTTAAAGAAGAGATTTATTAAGTAATTATTCCGTATGCGTTTGAAAATAATTCGTTGTTTTAATATTTCCTCTTTTCCATTTTCTCTAATTTGTTCAATAATTTTGATGTTTGATATACGAGGGTCGAACAATAGTAACCGTGTTAGGAATGAAGAGGCAAGTTTTTCACAATTCTTCAACCTGCTCTCCTTTTACTTTTCCCAAGTTTCTGCCATTTTTTAAACTCGTCTAAAAAATAAAATACGCTTGTGTCTCGACGATAACCTCCTCATTTGAGCTAAATTTTCTTCCTCCGAGCCACGTTTCCATGTTGGGGGAACAGGAAGAAGTCGCAGGTAGTCAAGTCGGCCGAATATTGTGGGTGCGGCAGCAATTGGTAGTGCAGTTTATGCAATTTGACCGCGTGAATTCTTGATGAATGTGCTGGTGCGCCATCATGGTGAAACAGAAGTTTTTTCTTAATCAAATGGGGTCGTGTCTCCTTCAATTTTGTATCGAATAAATCCAATAATTCACTGTAGTACTGCTCCGTGATCGTTCATCCTTTCTGTAAAAAGTCCATGAAGATTGTTCCCTTGGAATCCCAAAAAATCGCAGCAATGACATTTCCAGCCGATGCCGCGATGGGATCGTATTTGCCTTCTTCGGAGCAGATTCACCCCGAAAAATCCTATGTTCTGAGTGTCGCTTGGTCTCTGGGGCATAATAATGGATTCAGGTTTGTTCAACGTTGACTACTCGACGTAAAAACTCGAATTTCGCTTAAAGAGGTCCAAAGACAGCTTCGATATTGACAGACGTATCCATTTGTTGCCTACAGTAGCAAGCAAACGGACCAACACCTTTCTCATGCCTGAAAAAGCTAAGAATAAAGTATCCTTATGTGTAAATATACGATAAAACTAATTGGTTAAAGTTCTTGGGATTGCAAATCGACTCCTGTATACAATTCATTGGCTAAATGTACAAGAACTGGCAAGAAGTTCCACCCCTTATAAAATATGATTTCTTTTAAAGTAACTTACATTTGTGTAAAAAAGTTAAAAAGTTTTTGTCTTTAAACGGTATTAGTCTGTAAAAGCTTTATAGTAGACGAGGAATTGTCGAAAACTGTTAAGTATATTATAAGAAAGATCATTACATTAAAAAATAAAACCCGTGAATGATTCATAAAATAATTTATGAATAAATGAATGACGAATAAGGAAAGCTTTTCCAGTGATACCGTTTAAAGATAAACAGTGTTTTAACTTATTTACAAAAATGAATGTTAATTTAAAGGAATTATAAGGGGTGGAATTCATTGATCGGCCATGTATATTTAAGCAATGAATCAAGATTTTAACACTGAGACATAGCTTGTCAACCCCAACAACTTTTACTAACTACTTTTTGTCGTATCTTTACAGATACGGTACCTACTTTGTTCTAAGATTTTGCATATTTTTCTAAATTTTGAACACCTGGTATATAAATTTGAGAAAATAATATTTTTGGGTCGTCTGAGCATAAGCAGAAGTTTTTACAAAGAATAAACCCCCGAATAAATAAGTGTTCCTCTACGGGATTTAATCCGTGGACACACTGTTATCAAATTATTTTTTTCCGTCCTTCAGCCGCCCTAGCCTAATGCTAGAAGTGGCACTGTTTAGGCGTTATTTTTCAAGTCATGTATGGATAATTGTTGTTGTAAAGAGTTAGAAAAGTTTGATATTTTAGTCGATAACTGCAGCTAGGAGATATACTTCAATTCTCAAATTAACTAGGAATTAAGGAATATTAAATTTTCCGTAAACCATAAATTTTTTAAAAACTTCCGGTAGCCTATTTTTACATACCTACCAACGAATTCAGATTTGTGATATGTGTCACAACTATTTGAATTGTATAATGTAAAAAAAAATGTAAAAAAATTAACTAAAGAAATTTCTTTAATTTCCGCATGGTTTGTCAGATTAGCCTAGAAAATGAAATTTGGTCATCAAATGTTATTTCCGAAATAATATTTTCTACTAAATGATTATGGTTATTAAATTCGGCACGCTTGCATGATTTTGAATTCTAAACAACTTTTCTTAATGAAATTTGTCGATATTTTACCTATACAGAAAACGAAAAAATGCTCCAGTAGAGGTATGATTGATTTCATAAAAATCAAAACAATGTAAATTTTATTTTCCATATAAGCAGGCCCAGATCCAAAATTATCAAATTAGAATTTGAAATTTTTTTGTCATTCATATAGGTTTGCTTATCCTGGGATAAAATGCTTATATATTTTAATCTAAATCCCCTGCAAAAGGATTTAGAATATTTAATCAAAATATTGTTAGGGGATTGAGTGAGGAATTCATGTTTATAATATTCTAGCTTCTGCAAGTCGACCTCTGCATATAATTAATGGAACCACAGCAGATGAGGGTGAATTTCCATATATGGTATGTACAGGTTTATTCATTGCTTAAGAATAAATGATTTATTTGTTAACTATTTAATACAGACAATTAACTAAATAAAAAACAAAGAAATATTCCTTCTGGGCTCACCAAATAGAAAAATTAAATAATATTCTTTTCCAGGAGAAAGTAGAAAATATCACTCGTTCTCACGAATTTTCATACAGAGAAATCCATCTTTCCTCACTTACTAGCGCTGCATACTTTCTACACGTTCATATTAGCATATTAAATAACGAGTGTTGAAAGTGGAGTCACTTTAGTCACTTTCACATAAGTTATGTACATAATTTTTCCTACGACCACAAATATATTTCCCAGTGGCTTACTTACCTAGTTGTAAATACATGTATACATTATTATAGTTTCTGATTCATTAATTAAATTAATACTGCTCAGGCATTATTTCACGTTTTCAACGTAGTGGATTGTTTAATCATAATAACTTTTTACTTCTTAAAAACTCTTATATAGGTATTAATTAAAACAAACAAAATGGATTCTTCGAGCAGGTATGCTATCAGTTCTTGATTCTTCTCCTTTCCGCTAAGCGCGCTACCATCGCCGACCAGCGAGGTTCCTGTAAAAACTATCTTATACTATTAAAGTTCAAGGAGCCGAACCGTGTATTTTTTAACTTTAACACAGCGGCTTAATCCGACGTAGCTGTGCCGCTGTGAAAAAGAAACGCGTGCGTGTCATGTTGAGAAATTAAGGTGAAAATCAAATTGAGTTTTTTTTTTAAATAATTTTATTAGGAATTTTCATCAATTTACGGCTGAAACTATAAGACTCATTAACTTTATAGGTGCAATTGAAGACCGATCGTGGATATTTTCAATGTGGAGGAGGAATTATAGGATCAGAATGGATTATAACAGCCGGACATTGTGTTGTAGATGGAGATATGTAAGTTACAATCTAACTATTGAATTGCTTTGAAATGATCTTTATCATCACAAAATGGGACAACATGATATGCCTCACTGTTTAGTAGTGCTCGTTATGTCATTGAGCTAATGACTAAAATGTAACATGCATTTTTGAAGCTTGGTTTCAGGGCTCAATTGAATCTTCTCAAAATCTGTGGCTTATATCATTTTCTGTCACTACTCCTTTTCGATGAAACTTGATTCTCGTATATAATAAATATACTAATGCGAACAATTTCACATCAAAACCCGAAATATCGAAATGTATTCAGCTGGAACAAGAGTACCTCCCCTCCCCGTTTTCAAGGATGCTGAGGCACGATGGCGACGTCAGAATTTCTCTTTGGAGTTGCGCAACCTCTCAAAATGGGTGATGTTGGATATCGCGTCCAACCCCTTCCAACCCCTCCACCGGCCAATACTCGCCCCCGAAAGGGGTAAAGTTTTTTTTTAATATTAGCGGGAGACATATTTTATCACCGATTTCAATGATTCTGAGCATGGTGCTGGCGGATAAAATATTTGAAGCCCCGCCAATCCCTGTAATTCCCAACAATCATTTCAACTTGGAGTAGTGAAAAGAAAAATCAAGGAAACATTCTAAAATTATTTCCTAACCACGAGATTGAGTGAGTTTTATAAGGAGGGGTCTAGAGATACTATGACTCTAATAGTATTTATCTATTTTATACAGGGTGTTCATAATAAGGTTCCAAAAATAACCCATCATCAAATCATTCAAATGGAATAATCTGTATATTCGATATAGAATTCATGTTTAGAAAGATATTGCTCAATGAGCTATGGAAGCCTGCCACACTCATTGCAGAACCCTTTATTTGTACCGTTGATGACTGTCTTGTTAAAAAACACAAACTGTATTATATGTGCCAAATTTCATTTCGGGATTAACAATTGCCACAATGTTATAAAATATATGGTACCACATGCGCAGTAGATACTAAGAGATATGTACCAGGATGCCAAAAAATAATTGTTGTTTGAAAGTTGTTTATGCTTGGAATGGCTTAAGAGCTGCGTTTAATCAAAACTTGACAGGTTTTAACTGAATTGTTGCAACTTAGATGGCTCTGATTGCTAATTTAGGATCCTTATCTTAAGAGGCGAAATTGTTAGCGCCATCCCTCAGTTAACAGCTTTAATATCAGCGTTGACGATGATTTGAACAACGTAAATGCTCTTTGTCCAGTATCTCTGAATTCGAAAACTTATGTGTTATTGCTTATTGACTCTGAGTGTATTTATGTCATCATTCACGATTTAAATAAAATTTTGACTTTTGACTTTAGTGGTTCAATTATATATGGAACAAATGAATTATATGAGGATGGTTACCCAAATACCACGATTAAAGTAAAGAATTGGTTTCTACACCCAAACTTTCAATATCATGGTGCTCTTATTTTTGATGTTGGCATTTTGCAGGTAAGTAATTGACGAACTCTAATCAGTGACAAATGAACTATATTTGGCAACAATGGTTCACATACAGAATGTGTAACAAACAAAATTGAAATATTCAAGTTAAAAAATACAGCGTTAATCCAAATAAATGTATACGGGGTGATGAGTCCGGTCAGGACACATAGGATACACACGTAAATTGTAAGGCGATGAAATATTAACTAACCTACTTATTTTAGCCCAAAAATGAACTTAAACTTTTGAAAGACTACAATAAGAATAATGTTCTTGTTCAATTTAAATAGTATTTTCATAGTAATGTCTGAGTTATTTAACAAAAAGTATTTTTAAAATGATAAACTAGAAAATACGGACCTGACTTGTTTCTGTCAGTATAGACCAATAAAAAATAAAACCTAAATATTATTCTATGGTTAATATTATTTTATGTTATAGATACTATTTCTGCCGTAGTACCATTTAATCATTGTAACTTTGTCATTAACGGGCCTAAAAATACTTAACGCGAAAATTATTTGAAAAAATAAAAAATGCTATCGAAATTAACGATGTTATACTTTTTTCAACACAAAAAAATTATATACAAAATCAATACCCTATGTCTTGTGAGAATATGAGCTTGTAAGATACCGATTCAAATGCTATCATTAAACATATACAGAGTGTTTCTTAATAGCATGCTAATATGTAAGGGGGTTATTCTTGGGTCCATTTTCAGAAAAAAACTTTATATGAATATATGTTCTAAACGTCTTAAGATTTTCAAGAATCTACTTTTGTAATAATATCTCTGATATCTAGATAAATTTGGTACATACCTTATACTTACTCGTCAGGGGGCATTTTATGACGTATAACATCTTTTTTTTTAATAAAAATGATTTTTGAAATTCGCATTCGTTGCCGAGCAAATTAGTCTCTCTTGATTTTTTTTTCGTTTGACGTGCAGTTTTCGTACAGAAAAATTAAATTCATTAATATGCACTCTGTTATGAAATTAAGTATTAACAAAGATTAAGAAGGATCTAGTAGGTAAAAGCAGATTTTGTCTTGCAAACATAAACAGTTTTAATTGTCAATCTAGTCTAATTGTCATCGTATTTACGTCATTAACCTTAACAAATTATTAAAAAAACATTAAAATCGTTAATATCTCAAAAGTTAAGACGTTTAGGACATATGTTCGTCTGAAGTTTTTTTCTGAAAGTGGACCTAAGAATAACGTCCTTAAATATTGTTATTAAGAAACACCCAGTATAAATATCTCAATATATTGTTTATCGAATAAAATATAACTAATGTTATTTGCATTTAAACCACCCAAGGAAATAAGGAAGGTCAAAAAAAACAGAGAAAATAAATCAACAAGCTTATTTTATTTGCCCTGTAAAAATTTTAAAACTCTATTCCTAATTCTAATAAATCCTTTTGTTTGTATAAGAGATATTAATTTAATTTAATAAGAATTTATCAATATTTTTCCAAAGTTAAAAAGTTTGTATGGAAATTATGTTTTATTAGTAACGTTAAGTTTCCGAAAAGCTCCTCAATGAATCCTTATTAGAGATATGATGCTATTTTGAAAATTGGGGATGAGGGAGGCTGGGGGTTTAACGATTGAAGTCAAATATTCAAATATATTAAAATAAAATTGAGAAACATTCAGCACCTCACTTTACGTGCTTGAACGATTAATTCACAATAAATGTGTTAAGAAAATAACAATTTTATGCGAGTCTTATATTTATACATTTTTTTTTGAAGTAGTCCATCTTGAAGTGGAGTGAAGTTATAGGGAGGTAAAGAAACTCATAATATGCTCCACTAGTTTAATGAAAAATTAAAATTAAAAACTATACATGTTTCGAAGGTTCAAACCTTGATCTTCAGTGGAAAAAATGAGAACATTAGAAGACATTCATGACATTGTTTAAACTAAGCAAAGGAGGAAAAAGGAAAGTCTTTTTATAAATTATCAAAATTAAAAAAAATATTAACGCTTTCTTATGAAAATGAAATGCAATATTTAATTTTAAACTTAATGTAAAATTTGATCATTTTCTAAAATTGTAGCATCTTGGCACGAGGTTCCAAGATGAAAAGAGCCCCCTTAATTAAGCGTGTATTGTTGTCTACAGCCTGAACAGTAACCATTCATATCACGTCCATGCAAAGCTATATTTTGTAACCTTTCATCTACTTCAAAATTTAAATTCTATTAGGCCATAAATACAATGCAGATTCTATTACCTTTGGGAACACTATTCCCTCGCTTCTTAGTTCCTTGTCAGCCTTCAATTCTGCTGAATTAAATTATGCGAAGTTCTTATATACAGAAAATATTATAAAACTAACATTGGGAGCCACAAACAAAAATTCTCTAGCGGAAAGCGTCTGTACTTCATTAAAATCATTAATAATGTATCGTAAGATCCGAGATGCCGATACAACTATAAATACAAAGGGAGAGAAAGCTTTTCATCTTGGAACCTCGTGCCAAGATGCTATAATTTTATAAAATGACCAAATTTTATATTAAGTTTAAAATTAAATAATGCATTTCATTTTCATAAGAAAGCGTTAATTTTTTTTTAAATTTTTTATAATTTATAAAAGGCTTTCCTTTTTCCTCCTTTGCTTAGTTTAAACAATATCATGAGTGCCTTCTAATGTTTTTTCTACTGAAGATGAAGGTTTGAACCTTCGAAACATATGTTTCTGAAACTTTAATGACTAGATTTATCGATACGCTCTCTTTAACTAAAGTATTTACATGTTCCTGTCATTTCCGGTTATGCCGGAAGTAGCTGTCAATTCTAAGCAAATTTTATAGAACAACCTTTTTTCTGGCTTTGTCAGTTTTTGAGATATCTGGACCTTGTCTAATTATTTAGTAAATGCATGGTGATGAAATAATCAACATAATTTTTTTACCTTAGCTCTTGAACTAACAAAAAAAATCCTTATCGAATGGCTAGGAGATGATCATGCCTCAAAAATATTTCAATCTTCGTAGAAAATGTACAGGGTGATCACAATTCAAAGTACATTTTAAAAGAATCTAACCATTAAAAACTTTTTTATTTTCAATGGAACACCTTGGATATTTAAACTGATAAGAAGTTAGTTTTTCCTTATAAATTATATTTACTGTTCTATATCAAAGGGTTTCCTCAAAAAATCAAATGTACTCAGAAATTATTATTTTTTCAAGTGCTCTATGAGAACAATTATACATAGGTACTCTATACGGAGGAAAATTGATTGATTGGACGGAAAAGCAACTTTTTAAATCGTTTCTTCATAGATTTTATAAATAAAATGCAGCCGATTATTTTAAATTTACTATTTTAATATTATAATTTTCAAACACATTTTTAATTTCGCTAAAGTTTATAAACTTGTTTCTTTGTTACTTTAAAAATAATAATATTAAACAATTAAGTTAAGGATTTAAAATAATCAACTGGATTTTATTTATAAATTCAATGAAGACACGCTTTATAAAGTTGTTTTTTCAAGCAATCAATCAATTTTCCTCCATATAGAGTATCTATGTACAATTTTTCATTAAACTAGTGGAGCAGATTATGAATTTATTAACCTCCTTATATTTATAAGTTTAACGAGCAGCAGCTAAGAGAAAAGAAAATAAAAACCGTCCTAAAGGGACATTTCGGGTTTTAACAAGGCAATTAATCGACCCAGAATGAGAAGAGTGTAAACTTGTCTACTCTCCTTTTGTAGGTGATGATAGTTTCAGGACTATTTTAGGCTTGCTGCAGAAACCTTTTGTCACAAGGCACATTATAGAGTATGGCTGCTTGTAAGTGATTGGCTGAAAAGTTCAAGCCAAAAAAAAAACGAAAACAAAAGACACAAGAGCAATTATAAGATTAGTTAAACTAAGTTCCCTATTATAATTGATTGCCTTGTTTTTTAAAATTTATAGAAAAAAAGTATTTTAGTATATATTGCTGTCATAAATAGACTGGCAACTAAATCTCGGCAAAAATATTTATCGAAAGAATTAATTCGAAAAAAATTAAATTGCAACGCAACGAAAACGTCATATAATCTCATACAGGGTGATTGATAGTGGATGGCTTATCACACGTTCACGTATAACTAGTCAACGGACGACTTTAATATTTGGTGGCTTATATAGGTGAAGATGCTCCCTCTTTTATATATATATATTTTCAATGGTACAGCGTTGCCGCTTCTTGTCGAAAGTATTAGTAACTTTGATAATTTAAATGGAATGTATTATTATTTTTTTTATTCTATACTTTCTTGATATCTCCCCTTAACATTTCCCTATACCTACCTATCTATTATCGTTCTGGAGATAATAATTAATTTAACTTTTGTTTTTTGTAACATGTCCTACAAATAATGGTGATATTCTTGAACTTTGACAAACTAGCGCACTGAAATTTGGTTGGGAGTCAGGGAATACTAAAAGGCCATTCACTGTGTTTCCAAATAATAATTGTATAATGCAAGATGTTTCAAAACCCGAACAAATACTGCGATTGTTTGGAAGAAACTAAAAAGTATGTTTTTTTAAATGAAACATCCTGCATTTTTTATGTGATTCTAAAAGCTCTTTAAGATCCCTTAGGACCACAACATTTAATTGAAAAAAAAAATTTACAATTTTTCCTATACTTCTAGCATTGCGAGCGCAATGCGAGAATGGAATTCATATTACAGTCGGCAATTCTACTCTTGTGGCAATTAAAATTACACGGAATCGTGCACAGTACACAGTTCTCGATCATTGGGTCATGCGCCATTTTAATTGCCATTGCCGCTGCAAGACTGGGTAGAGAGGGATTATTCTGTTATTTTTACCTGTTTATTAGTTGGTTGAAGCAGCTATGAAAACCTAATATCTATTTAAACTAACTGGTACTTAAATTAGCAGTTCACGTTCCTTATTAAGCACATGTATTGCTAATTTATCGTAACTTGTTTGAACTGTTAGTTGTAAATTTGTAAATAGCAGTAGCTTCTTTAACTGGTAATGAAAACGAACAGGTTTTCTCATTTCTAGTTCTGGGGGTATTTTAGGGATTTCGACAGACCAATTGTTGTTCTGCAATTATAATTGCCATTGCAGGCGCAAGTGAAAAATTGCCTACTTTAATACGGCTTTTAACCGAGGTTTTAGTATTCTAGCAAGGAAACAGGTGAGGCGAAATAAAGAACAGTGATATGGTTCTATTGATAGCGGTAACGTGTTTATGGTACCCGATAGATAGCGATTGTTTGCTCATGTAATGAGTTGTGACGTTTCCAATTAGCAAAATAATTAATGTCTGATTTTCTTCATTAATAAATAATTGCAAGAAAATAGACTCATGTAATGGTTAACTGTCCAATACTTTTAGCTGGAAGAATCAATTCCATTTAGTTCAACTGCACAACCAATTAAACTAGGAGAAGCAAATGCAACGGTTCCATTTCATGTACAAGGTGTCGTAAGTGGATGGGGGTGGAATAAGACTTTTGGAGTCAAGCCGCCATATTTACAAAAAATTAACATTAAACTTTTTACAGACGAGGAATGCGAGCAGAAAATAAATGAAGTCATTGGATTTACCGCTTTTAATGCTACTCACCATTTATGCACTGATAACTACTATAATAGAGCATGTAGTGTAAGTATTCGTTAATATCAGCAGCCTATGTAAGGAATTTTGACCATAAATAACAATTACCCGATCGCGACATTAGTTGTCAAAAGCCAAGATACTTCTTTATTGAAATAATAATTTGAAACTTCTGAGATGCTTCAAAATTGATTTTGCGGGTATTTTAATAAACAATAAGTAACGAGACTAATTTTTGCACTAAGCTATAACATTGTTCAATCAATAATCAAATAGAAATAGACACTGCACATATAAATCCTCTGTGGATAGAAAAGTACTAAGAAACTATACCTATACTCCTTTTCTAGGGAGACTCTGGAGGCCCATTCGTGATAAATGGCACCGCATATGGATTAGTTGCATGGTCGTACGACCAATGTGGAACTATTCCAGAAATCTACACCCGTATTGTCAATCCTGACTATCGTAACTGGATAAAGAATGTGACTGGTATTTAACCCAGCTATACCGAAAAGTAGCACAGCAGAAGAATTACTGTTTTTCATTTGCAATTATATTAAAAATGTTAATAAAACTAGTATTTTTCTGACTCATATTTTTATTATCAGGTACAATCAGAACTAAAATAGCTACATAGTTATTTAAATATATACTTCCAACACCTCTGGTATGATAATAAATAGAACATTTAGCAATAATCTGCCAGATGAAAATTTTACATAATGTAATTGTTTTACATGTAGAAAGTGCTTCTGTAACTAGTACGTTATTAGCATCATCTATGTTTTGAAATATTAAACCTCGTCTTCGACTCGGGATAATTTTTAAGATATTCGTGAATACTCCAAGCACTAGGGAGATTACAAGTGAAAATATTTGTCGGTGATCTTGATTTTGTTTATCAATAATTTTTCGCTGAACTGCTTTTCGTGTTGTTATTTCGGATTTTTTTTTGGTATTCTATAGAATTCGATCATCTAAATAAGCTTTTAAACTTTCAGCTCGATAGGTTTATCCAATCTTCAGATATTCAATGTTAAAGATTGGGTTTCAGTACAAAGCGCCTCGTCGATTCGTGACGTCATACCTTGATGTTGTCTATAAGTAGTCAGTTCATTACAATCCGTTTGAAGACTTTGCTTTCCAATTTACATTATTATTACTTGGATATTATTTATGGCTAGGTATACTTAAATAAAGTTTTGAATTTTTTTCTATCAATAAAAATGTTATCTGATGTATTTCTTCTGAAATATCTCTTTCCCACTATCGGAATCTGAATCTGGTAATCTTAAATCTGTTAAAATAAATGTTGATGTAGAGCGGCTACTGGAAACTGGTATTATTTCCTTCTAACCGCATTTTCGTCGGAACCCAATCGGAACAGTAAAGATTTAACATTGTTAGAAATGGGAAAAAAATATCCTTTTAAGGCAACTAAAAGGACATTCTCTATTTTCTCCCATTTTTGACAATGGCAAATCTTTACTTGTACACTGGACTCATTTACTGCGAACTGCAGCCTTAAATAACACTTGAACAGCCATATATTTTTTATTACATTCTTATCCCATTTTCCAGCTCGACGTCATCGTTCTCAATAGAAGTTTCTAAAGTTTCAGGAAGTAACATATTGTTAATCAAAGATTGCTTTTGTCAAAACAGTGACGATAACTTGACAAACAAAAAACCTTCGTATTATTTTTTTCTTAAGTTTGATTTTTTTGTTTGTCATTGTTTTTATGTACATATAATTTTCTATGTCTTCTTGCATCTAAAATAAATATATTTTGGAGTGTGCTTTTACGTCCTGGAAAGTTCCTACTTATCCCGTAAAATATCACTTTCGGAACTTGTTACGTAAATTACTATTTTAATCTTTTTTACTGTATAATTTGGTTGTCGATATATCCTGAAGGCTGCCACACAAATTGTAGGTGTGTAGCATATCTTGAGTACCTTTATCTATCTAAAAAATATATTATAGAGTATGGACTTATGACTTATCATTGCTTACCGAAGTATTTTTAAGGAATTTCCGAAAATGTACATATAACTTTCTATGTCTTCTTGAATCTAAAATAAATATATTTTGTAGTGTGCTTTCACGTTGACATATTTAAACTTACACCGGTTTCTCCTGCGGGGGACTTTTTTTCTCAACTTTGTCCACCTCTCAATTAAATTCTGTATCCGCGCCTGCATGGCACGCTTATAAACAGTTTTTCTGGGACATCTCTGGAAGTATTAAGGCATTCAGAAACCACACAATATTTATTATTTAAGTAATTAATGTTAAAATTCATTATTTTAAGCAATATATATACAACCAATAATAACTGTAGTGATAAGAATTAATCTTATGTGACAGATTGCAAATTAATTTTTGACTGCTAATGTCACATCATGAATTCAATAATTTTTTTTTAGTTCTTATTTTTATTTCTGTAGTATTAGTACCAGTAATTATGGTTTCAAAGTGTATCAATTAGGCCGGTATTAGACTATCAAATATATTTGACAAAGATATTTTATAAAAGAAATTTTATAAAATATTTGAAGTGTAATATCAGTTCTTTTATAAAATATTTATTTTATAAAAGATATTTTATAAAAGATAGCAACAGACGATTATCTTTGATAAAAGATTTTATAGTTGATTGGTAACGGTAGTAACCTCATTTTCTGACAATAAGGCATAAATTTGACATTGACTGCGACTGGTATTGGTATATAATACCATGGCGGAAAATACGTTTGTCTGGTGCATTTCAACAACAAAATTGCTAATTTCGGAGTATGAAAGGTTCGAAATATTGTACAACCATCAACACCCGGATTACAAACACCGAAATAAAAGACTGGATATATTTATTTATTTATTTTCATTTTTGCCTTGCAAGTTTCTGGGATTATGCCTGAAAGGGATACATTGAGGTATGCGACTGCTGTACTGTAAACTAGCATAACTCTCTCCTGTTGCCATAAACCGAAGGGTAACCATAAGGCGTTCCGCAACGCTGATACAGTTCCTTAAATGTGTATTCTGTCGGGATATCAATGGTGATATCTTTAAAACAATAAAGTTAAATGTTTCGTCGTCCATTCTTAAATAGTTTTTATAACTCCTAATACCTTCAACTCGTAACTCCTGAAGGAGATTGTGGTGGATACCCCTTAACTTTTACCCCCTTGCCACCCAGGGCCTTACCCAAAGGCGCCTGGCTCTTTTTTTTTTCTTTTTTAATACTAAACACATTGTAATCACGGCAGCACTTAACGCTAGACAAGAAATGCACGTCTATCGTTCATTTTTAATTGTAAAAACTTGACAAGTCCCTTCAAAAATTGTCAAAGTTCTTTGACAGTGTAATACTAGTAAAAACTTTTATAAAAGAAATATTATCAAAGAAATGCTACAAAATATTTTATAAAAGATCTTTGTCAAATATATTTGATAGTCTAATACCGGCCTTAATAAAAAATTCCAAGGCATACTTGATTATCAATCGGGTGAAAGTCCAGAGAATATGGTGGTAATGATAAATGATTTAACTCTAAGTTGTAAATAATTTCCGTAGGAACGACCATTGTTGAACACTTTAAGGCACAACTGCTGAAAAAGTACATGGTTTAATTTAAAACTTAATATCTTCTTGACTTTACGGATAAATCAATGATTCTAAATACGTGTCGGCAGAACTTAGGAAGCTTCCCAAGAAGTGCCCTGTAATAAGACAAAAATCATATTCCCAATATAATATAATATAAACACCGAAACATAGCCTTTTTAGTAATAAATTAGGATCATATTGTCACGCCGTTAGTATTTAGTATCAGCGCTTTCGCCAAATGGCACGTAGGGGGGTAGCATATGGAATGAAGGGTAGACAAGTCTTCCAAAGGTAACACTTATATTAATAACAACGGGATAACTGGTGCATCAATATATATCACTGCTTACATTTCTATGATTATTATACTTACATAACGTATAATCTAACCAATAAATCTCTCAGATAAATCTATCAGGTAACTCTAAGGGCGTAGCTTTCAGGCTGTCGTCTACAGTGGCGGGTATAAGGGCTTTAGCTGAGCGTCGCAGAGTAGCGCTTATTGGACCCAACTAAGACTGTTGATCTTAGTAAGAGAATGGGTGTCGTCCAAGCTTGTCGACCTGCTATTTATACTGATCGTCCTTTGTTTAATTAGACCAGTATAAATAAAACAAACCGATGTTTATGTGCAGTTTGCAAAACAAGCTTGGACTAGATTAAAGTAGTTACAATAATAATTATAAAATAAATAAGAATATTAGGCAAATGCCCTATTTTCGTGACAATATCAAAGTCGACAAGTTTCTCTATCCAACCCGTGAAGAGCGACCCCCCTAACTGGTTTCTGCTATAGAATATTTATTCTCAAAATGATACAAAAAAAAAATCATTTGGCTATTCATTTTTGAGTAGTTTATATACTGCTATCAAAAGAATCTTTTTAATAATACAATCCTTAAAATTAAAACTGATACGTGACAACCCTATTAATTTCCCTAACCCCAATTTTGCCCATTTGAAAATCGCTCCACCTGGGCCGCAAACCTTGATAAATGTGTCGAGAATAAGCTGGTAAATTTTCAGAGTGGTTCTCGCCAGAGAACAACCTCAATCTCAAAAATGGTTAAAAAAAATGGCAAGAAATTTAAGAATTTGGAAAAAATAACACATGACGATGCAACATGTATTGCTTCCAAGTTTTTTTCCCGGGAAAAATATGCTTCAAGAGTAACACAGAGGACCCCGAGAACCCAATAAAACCCTCCAGACATACAAAATCTCTTAAGCAGCCCCTTTTTCATCATACATATGTGAAAAACATGTACACAAAAAAACTGAAATTCTGGTTTGGCTTTTTCTTTGTACTAGATGACTTGTTTATTTGTAATATTAGTTACACCATCTACTTGACTAGAATCCAATTTCGGATCTGGCAAAGGTTTAAAAATATTAAATAACGATATTATAAACAGAACACTTCATTGATGTTCCATCTCTTTTAACAACAGCAAATTGAATGCTCAAGGAAATATTCTTGAGGGTAGAACCTTATGTACTATTTTGGTATCAGTATATTCGGAACTTCTTATTTGACCATTTTAAATTGGTATTAGGAAGTGAATTTTATGCAAATCCGAGACTCGTTTACAATTTTTGAACGTTCTATTAAGGTATTTTTCATTTTTTGTATATTCACTTTTTGGCGAGTATCTAAGAGTGATAGTTTTAATCCGTGAAGTAGAAGATAAGAAATTATATAAGTATTCAGGGGTTTGAAATGTTTGTCCCGTACTCTGCAAGCTTTTTAACAGTTGCTCTAATGCCATCGCATGGCCCTTTGCCATGAGAAGTGGGATGGAAATGCCAAGTAGCCTCTACATTAAAATCTTGTGCATGATGGCACAAATTAATTATGTTTTTAAAATGTTTATACTGCTGACGAGCTCCGTCAGAAATGTAATGAATTTTTGAAACCTGCCTGAATTCTTCTAATAGAAATTTAACAATTTGATTATTAAATGTCCAGACGGCTACTGTGTCATGTGCAATAGAATCTGAAATTATGACATGTGACCGGTGTAATGCTTGCCCTGCGTCATTGTAATAAATTACGACGTTATAGATTGTTGCCTGATTGTTGCTCCAGTCGAAACCGGGTGCCGCATTTTGAATCACGAAACTATAGTTTTCGGCAAAATCAACCATGACACAATATTCTCCCGGTTTTAGATTTTTTTTTCAAGTCCTCTACCGCTGAAAATTGGTCTTTACAGATGAAGGTATGATTCAAATGATCTTTCAATTGAGCTCAAAACATGTCCACGAAATTGAGCATTGGAATCACCTGTTTCTCGAGATGAAAAAGGGGCTGTTTGAGTGATTTTGTATGTCTGGAGGGTTTTATTGGGTTCTCGGAGTCCTCTATGTTACTCTTGGAGCATATTTTTCCCGGGAAAGAAACTTGGAAGCAATCGAGATACATGTTGCATCATCATGTGATATTTTTTAAAAATTCTTAAATTTTTTGCCATTTTTTTTTTTACCATTTTTGAGATTGCGGCTGTTCTATGGCGAGAACCACTCTGAAAATTTACCAGCTTATTCTCGACACATTTATCAAGGATTTCAGCCAGGTGAAGCGATTTTTAAATTGGCGAAATTAGGGTTTTCCCTATTTTTCCGGAATAACGCAATTTTTAGGTTATGCTTTCCGGCCAAAAAAAAATTTCCACCTCGGGATCTTATTCCTCTATTCGAGCCGAACAACTTTGCCATTTAACATTTTCTCCTAAAATGCGTCTGTTAAAAGTTATTTGCAGATGAATGCCCGAGAAAAGTGAGCAAAAACCCGGATTTTGCTTTATTGAAGCGTGGATATCTCGGGAAGGGGGCGAAAAAAAATCTAAAGAATTCACGGTCATTAGGGATACATAGGCGAACATTTTGGGCTACTCAGGAGGGCAACGTTAATTTTGAAAATAAATTTCTCGCGGAATGCCCCATATGTATATCATATATTTTGTAGTCTGCTTTCATGTAGGCATATTTAAACTTACGTTAAAGCATCGGATTTCTAATATTTACTATAAATTATTGACCAAATTTAGCAATATTTGCGGGTGGTCATAAAAACAAGGGTTCCGGCCTCCGCTGGGTTCTCCTACGGGGGACGTTTTTCTCAATTTTGCTCTCCCTCTCAATTAAATCCTCTATCCGCGCTTGAATAGCACGCTTATATACAGTTTTTCTGGGGAATTTCTGGAAGTGTTAAGGCACTTAGAAACCAAAGAATAATTACATACTCACTCATTTTAATCCTGCAAGAAGATAAAAAAGATATAATTTAACAATCAATCAACCACAGCCAAGCAGTACATATGTTTTATTTAACGAAAAAAAGAAAAAGAAAACACAAACTCTGGAACAAAAGACATAATTAATAAATAATATATGTAACACAATATTTGAAATTAATAAAGGGCAGATTATGCTGCAGAAAAAGAGTCTATTTCGTTTTTTTTCGTACACATCGCCGGCCTCCTCAAATCTGATTTGTAACCTATAATTTCGAAACAATTAAAAATATTATTTTAAATGTTTTCTTATCTGAATTTCAGATACTTTCAGATAAATTATCGGTATCTGACTGGACGGTATCTGTAGTATCGGTATCGGTATCTGAAAAGTGGTATTGGGCTTGAAATAATACCTACGTGCTGATAATAAAATTATTTTAACTATAAAGTTTACGAACAATATTTGTGGCGAAGAAGAGACGTTTTAGAATATGTCGTATGGTTGTAATTCATTTTGACTAGTTTATACGTATAAGGGTTATTATTATTTAAATTGGTGACTCCTTGGATGTCCTATACGTATTGGAAAATTACATTCTATTTTTTAAAATCGACCATTTAAAAACTGGGGTAAAGCCCCCTAAAATCCGACCATATGCTGCGCACCGTCATTTAAAACCACATCCTCAATTGCCTAATGTTTCAAAAAACTGACCTAGCAAATTGATTTATTTACAAGTCAGCAGGGGTGCGGAATTTAATGGTATAAGGTGATTTTTCTGGTTTATTTTATGGTTATTTTTCTGTAATTTATCATCTGATGAGTTTAAATATTCTAAGGCAATTCCATAACAACCTCTATGTTTTTACTTTTATAGTAAACGGCTTAAAAATGAATAAGCAATTGAATATTTTTTGCATCAATTTCAGGATATCAGTGAGGGGATCGCTGTTTCAGGGTGGGATCGGTTATATACGGTATTTTAGAAAGCAGGGCAAAATTAGAAATTTTATATGTGCTACATAATTTGGTAATATGATTTCTGACTTAGTCTAAGGCATTTTTTGGAAAGCTTACTAGGTTGTGCCAAAAAAAACTTTTTGGAATCGTCGATTTATTCAGTACAATTAATTTTTAAATTAAGCCATACAATTTTTCAGATGTTGTGTCTTAAAGTGTTCAATAATGGCCGTTCCCACGGAAATTAATTAACAACTTAGAATCAAATCATTTACCATTACCACCAAATATTCTCCATTGAAAATCAGGTAGGTATGCCTTGGAAATTTGCATTAGTAATGTGCTTTTTCTTTAGGAGATACGAAAACATGTTATCAAGATAATATGTCCAAAAAAAAAACTGAGTAAGATACAAAATTTTAAAATTCTATACCTACTTTGATATTTTACATTAACAAACAACCCTCCATATACAGTGTGTCTACGTAAGTTGGCGGCATATGGGAAACATTTTTATTATTAATTTTACGAAAAAAAATGATTCTTCATAAAAAGTTCTGCATGGTCCAAAACCTAAAATGTAACCATGAGATGTTAAATTGTTTCAGTCGTATACGAGGTTTGTTAAAAAAATGTGATTTTTGCTCTAGAGTAAAGTACCTTTATTTTTGACAATATCGAAAATTGTTATAAAGAAAAGATGTTTAGAATTAAAAATAGCTTTCAAATATTCAACATTGTTTATTTACATTAAAAAAAAAATTTCCTACATTTTCTTTGCGATTACGTTGGTTAAGTTGGCACATTAATGCATAATTAATCTAGGATGCACTGACATTTTTTAAAACTGACATTTAAAGTAGGCTTTGCGAACTGTCTAAATATCGAAAATTCGAAAAATCGTCAACAATTGTATTTCAAAAAGTGCCACGGTATAAACACTTTTTTAGGCAGTCTAATAGTGTTTTTCATAGTTTTTAGAGATCCGTATTGTACAGTTTTATGTTTGACAGACGTATTTGTTCATGAAAAGTTAGACATGCCACCAACATTAAGTCTGGAAGAGAAAATTGAGATTGTGCTAATAGTGGGTGATAAGTATAAAAAAATTCGAGAAGCAGCAGACATTTTTAATTTCAGACATCCATATAAAAATATTCACAATGAAACTGTAAGAAAAATATCTAATAAATTTAAGACTTGTGGAGTGTACATAATAAATTTAGCAAAAAACGCCAAAGCATGGTAGAAAATAATGACATTGCGTTGCAAGTAATGCTCTCTGCAACTGAGCATCCTAAATAATCTTTGCGAAAAAGGTCATCTACATTGCCAAAGGATATAAAAAAAGATACAGTTTCAAAGATTCTAAAAAAACACAAATATCACCCTTACAAACCTCAAAAAATTCATATGTTAAGACCAGGAGATAATGATAGATGATTTGAATTCTTTTGTGAATCTTAATCTTAGTAGATAATCCATTTATGTCAATGTGTATTATTTTTTCGGATGAAGCAACATTCTCATCAAATGGGACAGTTTCTAGCCAAAACTGTCGTTGGTGGAGTGATACAGATCCACATTTTACGTTGAAAACTCGGGATCAATATTCGTTCAAAACAAACGTGTGGTGCGGAATGTATAAAATCAAATAATTGGAGCTTTTTTTCCGAGAAACCTTGAATGCGGATTGATATTTCTGCTTTTTAAACAATAAAACTAATTATTTTCTTGACAACCTTCCCTTACTTGAACGTCAGCAGATATGGTTCCAGCAGGATGGTGTTCCATGTCACAGCAGATTAGATGTACGTCAATACATTGAAAATATTTCATCGTTTTTCGGAAATTCCTTGGCCTCCGTGGTCTCCAGATTTAACCAAATGAAATTTTTTCTTGTGGGGTTACTTAAAGCAAAAGATTTTCCTTCAAAGGTAATTTCAAGATGTTGAGAGAATAATTGCAGAAGCGGTTCGTAATATAACTCCCTATATGGCTAGCAATGTCTTAAGATAATTTTGTAATAGAACTGTTACAACTATGAACAGAAATGGAGGATATGTGGACGCATTAGTAAATTGAAGATAGAGATTGTTAATTAGTATTTATTGTAACAAAGTAAATAATATATACAACTTGTTATTCATTTAAATGCATCGTTAGAACGTTACAAATCAGTAATTAAGCAGCTTAAACGTTATCAGTGTTCAATAAAAATTAAGAGATAATTGTTTTTAAAAGTTTATTTAGAATTGTTTTATCAAATTTATAATTATTAAATGTAATGCATTAATGTGCAAACTTAAATTTCCAACGCAATCGCAGAGAAAATGTAGGAAAAAATATTTTTTTAATGTAAATAAACAATGTTGAATATTTGAAAGCTATTTTTAATTCTAAACATCTTTTCTTTATAACAATTTTCGATATTGTCACAAATAAAGGTACTTTACTCTAGAGCAAAAATCACATTTTTTGACAAACCTCGTATACGACTGAAAAAATTTAACATCTGATGGTTGCATTATTTTAGCTTTTGGACCATGCAGAACTTTTTATGAAGAATAATTTTTTTTTCGTAAAATTAATAATAAAAAAGTTTCCCATATGCCACCAACTTACTCTAATATACAATACAAAATTTCATTAAGAAAAGTGATTCAAAATAATAAATTAAACAAGATAGTTATATACACAGATTCCACACGCTCAGCAGTTCCCAGGCTCATCATTCCTAGAAGCCTTGACTTGCATTTCATGGCGAGATGCGACTTTATTTTAGTTATTAAGATTACTCTTTGGTCAGATTCTGTTCAATACAGTCGATGTCTTTAAATTGTAAAATTTAAATAATAAATTGTTTTTTTTTTTAAAAACAACTTTTGGTGTCCGAGTTATTTAAGTAGATTGTATTATTTCCATTCATCTATTAGACATTTATATAATTTAAAAACTTTGAATATCTTAAACAGCGACGCTGGAATGATAATAGTGGAAAATGTCAAAGTAAGCGCAGGATTTTAAAATTTTGTACCTTACTTAGTTTTTCTTGCTGAGCATATTTCCATAATAACATTCTTCCCTATCTCCTATAACGAAAGGCACTTTAACTACTAGTAGTTGGTAAAAGGCACACATACTTGATTTTCAATCGGGTTGAAGTCTGGAAAATATGGTGGTAATTGTAAATAATTTAACTCTAACTTGTTAGCTCATTCCCGTGGGAACGGCCACTGTTGAACACTTTAAGGCACAATCGCTGAAAAATTGTATGGTTTAATTTAAAAATTAATATCTTCTGACTTTACGAAATAAATCAGAACCTAGTAAGCCTTCCAAAAAATACCGTAGAATAAGTAGGAAATTATATTACCAAATTTTGGAGCGCATAAGAATTTTTGAAATACGCAATGTTTCCTCAAACACCCTGTATAACACAGAAACATAGCCATTTTTAATGATAAATTAGCGCCATATTAAAGTGAACAAAATTTTCTTTCCAATACTGGAAGAGCGGTCACCCTAACTGATTACTACTATAAAATATTTATTCTCAAAATGTTGTAAAAAATTGTAAGTTGCTTATTCATTTTTGAGTAGTATAAATATTCCGCTTATCTTAATTCCCGCAATACACTCTTCAAGACGTTCAAACGTTTTTTTGATTAGATATACCTTATAATAAACTATTTAAGTCGATGTCTGAAGGTTCTTTGCACATTCTACCGATTAATATTTTCAATAGTTTTGACAATATTTGGCAAATTTCAATATGAAGGTAAGTTTCATTGTATTTTAGTTCTTGTCCTTTCTTATCAATAAATGATTAATGGATTAATAATTCACTAGTTATAGAAAGTGTTGTAAAAGAAATAAAAAAGTGATATTTTATACCCCAAATTTATTAATAATCAAAACCAAAGCGTTCTTCCTTAATACAATCTCGAGACTAAGCTTTTAAAATCTCCCATTCTACCCTTATAGGTACAATCAACATCCAAATGGTCGACCATCGTCTTCACCTCCTAGCCTGATATCGTAAATGTCGCCCATTAATATTATGACTTCATTAAGAGTATCAATATCATTAGATCTTAAGAGTACCAATATAAACTAACACAACAATTTAAGTCGTTATCTGAGAGGAGACATGTTACAATTCGCAAATTAACTAGAAATTAAAGAAACCTCCTTGTTTCCTATGAATCTTATCCTTTTAATCCAATTTCAAGGTCTGTTACTAACTTTTACAATTAATTTGTACTACATATTTTTAATTTTAATAACCATTAATAATATTATATACATCGAAAGATGAATTCTCACCTGTTGGTTTTGTTAGTCTTTTTGATCTAAAAACTTTTATGACACTGAGAGAAAAAATTGGCATAGTATAGTAGGAATCAGAGAGCTACACTTTCTTGCATATTTCATGGTGTTCAAATTTTAAATGCCGGATGTGCGCCATCTGGATAAAAAAATTGACTAGGGAGTGTGGTCTTGCCATACATCATTTTGAAGGTCCTATCGAGTACTTTACGATCTCAGAATATCGTATCTCTATTAATATCCAAAACAAAATAAGGGCTTGTAAAAAATAATATACAGGGTGGCCTGGAAAAGAAGGTCAATCCGTTAACCATATATTCCTTGAACAAAAATAATATCACTTTTATAATGCGATTTTTTAAAACTGATTTTTTTTAATAGTTCGAGTATTTAATGAGTGATTAATTTCAAATTAGTTAGTTCAAAAAAGTTACATCTGTTGAGAGGAACAAAACAAGAGACTTTTGTCAAATATTCAAAACAGGGGGGGTCCAGTTCTCCTCCCTCTTCAACTATATTTTTTTTAGGTAATCATTTATTTTTGATTATTTTTCTCCTTTATAAAATTTGGATCAAATCATGTGTTTTGGAGATCAGTTGAAAAGTATGCATCCTTACTTGACGGTAATCAAATAATTTTAAAATGCTAAATCAAGCCAGCCGTTGTGGCATTACCATGGATACAAGATATAATTAAGTAAAACTTTGCAATAAGTAATACCGAAAATAAAAGACTAACCAAGAATAAGGACAGTGGCGTACAAATAAAAGCCTGTAGTACTAATTCAGTGAAATGAAATTATTTTATTCTCCTACTAAGGACTTACTGTTTCTAATCTTCACATAACAGTAGAACACCATTGTTATCACTCGTTCCTAAGACAATAATTTACTATTACTTATTAAATAAATTTGAAACATCATAACAAGGTAACAAATACTCAAGAAATCCAGCGACTAGGAAAGATTTCGTGTAAATAGTTCCTAACATTTTTAACAAAATGCGGGGGAGCACCGTCTAGTTGAAACCAAATATTTTGTCTTACTATTAGAGGCAAATCATCAAGTAAATCGAGCAGTGTGTTTTGAAGAAATAGTAAAAATGAATGACCAGTCAAATTTCTATGGAAAATTACAGGACTTACGATACCTGCCCACACATTGACTTTAAAATTTACTTTATGATGCGTCTCTATTATGGCATGAGGAGTTTCTTCTGCCCATATGTGTGTGTTATTAATATTTGTTATCCCGTTTCTCGTAAATGAAGATTCATCAGTAAACAAAATGTGTCTGATGAAACGTACATCTCGGTTATTCATTTCACATAACCATCTACAAAATAAAAGTTTTTGAATATGGAACCTACTGACTTCGTAAAACATGGTGTACTTCAGGTTTCCCAATGCTTTCAATCTGCCTCGCCAAAACCCTGGTACTTATGTTTGGTGTTTCTTCGACAATTCTTAAAATTTCCTCCACTTGGCCAGGTCGAATTACACGAGGTCTGCCGCAATTACCTTTCCGTTCTTCGCGAAAATGTCCAGTCTGTCTAAGGCGGTTCACTAAGTTAGAAAAATATCTCCTTTTTGGGTGAACTCGATTTGGAAATTTTTCTGCATATCGCCTAGCGGACAAACTAGCGTTGAAGTTACATTTTCCTATTCGAGAAATGGAAATTAATTTTTAGCATTAACGATAATGTAAATCTTACCCATCATTAAAATCATATCCGTCATTTCAGAAAACGATAATAAATGTTAAAATCCATATTGTTTCTTTTTTACTTGAAAGAAGACTTCTAATTTATTAATGAAAAACTTTTAAATCTTAAAACACACTGAAAAGTAATAGTTAATTTGACAGCAAAAAATAACGATTCCCTATCCATGGTAATGTCACAACGGCTGACTTGATTTAGCATTTGAAAATTATTGGATTACCGTCAGACGCGCTTGGCATGAAGTAAGGATCCATACTTTTCAAATTTTCGAATTTTATAAGGGAGAAAAAATAATCAAAAATAAATGATTACCTAAAAAAATATAGTTTGGAAGTAATTGATGAAGTGAATATTAGAAATCGTAAGTTCTTAGTAGGGCAATAAAATAATTTCAGTTAACTGATTAGTACTACAGATTTTTATTTGTACGCCACTGTCCTTATTTTTGGTTAGTCTTTTGTTTTCGGTATTGTCACTTATTGCAAAGTCTTACTCAATTATATCTTGTATCCATGGTAATGCCACAACGGCTGACTTGATTTAGCATTTGAAAATTATCGGATTACGGTCAGCCGTGCTGACACCAGGTAAGGATCCATACTTTTCAAATTATCTCCAAAACAGATGTGTGACCCCCTCTATTTTGAATATTTGACAATAGTTTCTTGTTTTGTTTCTCTATATAACTTTTTGTGCCTACACAATGTACCAAGTTTAAAATTAATATCTCATTTAATACTCGAACTATTAAAAAAATCAAGTTTTAATTTCCAACTTTAACACAATGTACATGAGGGTCAAAAATGAAATGAAAATGAGGATGAAAAATCGCATTATAAAAGTAATATTATTTTTGCACAAGGAATATATGGTTAACGGATTGACCTCATTTTCCCGGACACCCTGTATACTATTTATTGATTTTTGTTGTTATAGTTTAGATTTTACAACTTGGCATGAAGCAGATAGTATCAGCCAACCAGCCAGCCAGCATGCCAAGTTGTAAAATGTGATGGGTATGAATAGAAACACAATAGTATGGGATCGTAAAATACTCGATAGGACTTTAAAATGACACACGACAAGACCCCGCTTCCTATTCAAGTTTTTATCAAGATGGCGCCCATCCGCCATTTTAAATTTGAACATAATGAAACATGCAAGAAAGTGTAGCTCTTTGATTCCTACTATACAGCGTGTGTCAGTAAGATGCCTGGCTTCGATAGCGCCTGAACTCTTAAAGATAGATAAAAACGATCCATACAAAAAATGGTTTACTAAGATGCATAACCTGAAAATATTTTGCAATCTACGGGGTGTCCCCAAAAAGTGGCACGGAATATTTTATAATTTTTCTAAATGAGACACTAGGTATCTTTTTCCACATTCTGATTTAGCAGACCAAGCGCGTTACAACCGTATTGAACTGAAATGCATCGTTGTCGTTTTAATTCTCTTATACTAAGCGTTCGTTAGATCTTGGACAATTTAGGGATTTTAAATGTGCTTTAATTTAGTTTTTTTAAATAGGACACCCTATATATTTTTAATCATATGGATTTATCTTGCGAATACCGTTATTTTTTGTTAAATATGTCCTATACCTAAAACTTATAATTTCTGAAATATTTTAATATTTGTCTTAATTCAGGTAAAAATTGGAAGTTCTGATTACAGAATTTAGTCAAATTTATTTTCAAATGAACTGACTGTGAAACTGATGAAACAAGATGTGCACCTAGGATGCTGGGATAAGCTAAGACTAAGAAATTAAATTAATTAATCAAATTTAACAATATTTACAAGACCTTGTCAGCATTTCGCTGACAAGAAACAAATAAGAAGAATAATAAAAATATTATAAATTATGTTCGATATGACCTCCTAAATTTAAGATGCAAGCCTGAATTCTTTTTTGAAAAGACTCGCCTACATTTCTCAACATATTCGGAGTAATAGTGTGAAAAATGTCCCTAATTCGTGCTTGCATGTTTTCTCTTGTTGTTGGAGCAGTTTGGTACACTTTCTCTTTTACGTATCCCCATAAAAAAAATCAAGCCTTGTTAGATCGGGATATCTTGCCGGCCACGATATTGGTCCTCCTCTACCAATTCAATGATCAGTAAGTCGTTCATTTAAGAAATTTCTTACGAGCATACTGTAATGAGGTGGTTCTCCATCCTGCTGACACCACATTTTTCCACGAGTGTGTACTGGAAACACATTTAAAAATCCGGGTAAATAATTTTGTAAAAAATCAAAGTAAATCTGACCTGTAACGTTTCCCTCAAAAAAATGTGGTCCAATAACATGACTACCTATTATGCCGGTTCAAACATCAACACTCCATCTATGTTGATTCTTAACTTCCCTAGTGAAAAAAGGATGGCTTGTATCGTATTAATGAAAATTATGCCGATTTACTGATCTATTATTATGAAACGTAGCCTCGTCACTAAACATAACATAACCGAAAAACTGAGCTTGATGTTGTATCATATCCTGTGCACACTGACAAAAAATAACTCTCCTTTCATAGTCTTGTTCTCCTAATTCTTGTAACAATTGTATGTGATAGGGATGTAATTTTTCGCTACGGATAATCCTTGATACTGATGATGCGCTTAAAGGAAATTCGTGGCCAAGCTGTCTCGTACTTTTGTGGGGATCTAGTTAACTAAAGGAATTCAAGTCTTAAGCAGTAATTAACCACAAACTTAAGGAAACTAACTTTATAATGACAGGTACGTCAGAGAAAATTATTTATTTTTTGTTCCAAGGCTATCTTGACTAAATTCTGTAATCAGAACTTCCAATTTTTACCTGAATTAAGACAAATTTTAAAATATTTCAGAAATTATAAGATTTAGGTATAAGACATATTTAACAAAAAATAACGGTATTCGCAAGATAAATCCATATGCCTAAAAATATATAGGGTGTCCTATTTAAAAAAATTAAATTAAAGCATAGTTAAAATCCCTAAATTGTCCAAGATCTAACGAACGCTTTGTATAAGACAATTAAAAATTACTGACATAATAAATATAAAGTACTTTAGGGTACCCACAATGTAAATCGCATTTGTTCAGGTTGTACCAATGGGTTGCTATGATTTTTATATCGTACCATTAAAAAATACTAAAATTTCAGAAAAAAATTAATTATTTGACAACGATGCATTTCAGTTTAAAAAATTAAATACGGTTGTAACGCTCTTGGTCTGCTAAATCAAAATGTGGAAAAAGATACCTAGTGTCTCATTTAAAAAAATTATAAAATATTCCGTGCCACTTTTTGGGGCCACCCTGTAGATTGCAAAATATTTTCGGGTTATGCATCTTAGTATACCATTTATCTTTTGTATGGAACGTTTTTATCTATCTTTAAGAGTTTAGGCGCTATCGAAGCCAGACACCTTACTGGCACACCCTGTGTAGTTACTATGTCAAGTTATACAGTGAGGACGTAAAGTAAGGAATAAATTCATTATCTCGTAAACTACAATTTTTTTTAAAAATCGCTCGGACCCTTCGATTTTGTTTTTCGAACGCGCATATTCTGACATAAAACGTAGATATACAGGGTGTTGTAAATAAGAGTGACACAAAAAAAAAATTTTTTCTTAAATAGAACCCACTGTATATTATTGCATGTACGGATTCTTCGGAAAATCCTAAACATTTTTCATGTAGCATCTGCTATACTTTAGCCCAAGCGTTTTGGAGTTATTCTCATTCAAAATTTGAAAAGTGGAAAAAGTCATGGAGAAAACAAAGAATAAAATTATTTTAAACATGTCTTATTTATCGAAAAAATAGTTAGGTAAACTTAAAAATTATTTTTCTAAAGTAAATGTTCGAAGTGTCGTCCGTTGGTCAACTGACAATAGCCTAACCGATCTACAAATTCTCGCTGAACATTTCGAACCATTTGGGATGTAATTTGCCGAATTTCTTGCCGGATGCGATCTTTTAAATCATCTAAATTTGCAGGCTGGCTTTTGAATACTTTTCCCTTAAGGTATCCCCATAAAAAAAAGTCGAGTGGTGTTAAATCGGGTGACCTTGGCGGCCACTCAATAAAACCACCTCTTCCAATCCACCTGTTTGGAAAAGTATCGTCCAAATATGTACGAACTCGCACAGCGAAATGTGGGGGAGCACCATCTTGTTGCAACCAGATATTATGATGTGGCAAATCGGGACGTTCTAACTCAGGAAAAAGGGTGGCCAGGGCTGGAACAAGTTCTTGTTCTAAAAAACTCAAGTATCTCTCGCCTGTTAAATTTCCGTCAAAAAAGAAAGGCCCTATAACAATGTCATCGACAACGCCAGCCCACACATTGATCTTTTGATTAAATTGTGTGTGTCCTTCCCTCATCCAGTGTGGATTTACATCGGACCAATATCGATAATTTTGGGTATTTACGTCACCATTCAAGCAAAATGTGGACTCATCGGAAAAAATTATATTTTTTACAAAATTTCTGTTTACGAAACACATATCCTGTAAACGCTCACAAAATTCAAGGCGCCTCTCAAAGTCCCTTTCCAAAAGTTCTTGGAGAACTTGCATTTTATAAGGATGGTATTTATTTGTATGCAGTATTTTAAGAACTGTTGTTTTTCCAATATCCACGTTACTTGCTACCTGCCTAGACACCACATGCTGGTTATCTTGAACTGCCAGTAAGACTTCTAATTGTTTATTTTCATCAACTTGAGGACGACCAAATCTAGGGACATCTCTTACATGACCGAATTGCCTAAACTTGTACTCAATTTTGCTTACTGTTGATTGTGATATTGGCGGACGGTTGGGGTATTTTTGATTAAATAACTCACAAGTTTCTTGCTATGTTCTAACCCTATCACCGTAGCCCATCATCATCAAAACCTCTATGCGCTGTTTCTCAGTAAGCCGCATTTTAATTTAATTTAGTTATGAAAAAACGAAACGAGTCTTTTGAAAACCAGTAAAACTTTAGGAAAATACACATAAAACTGACAATAACAGTAACTATTGACATTAATTCTTTTGGTTCTTGCATCATAACTCCAAAGCCTACTTGACTTTTCTTGCGCTTCACGCATGCTGACTGCAGGTTTTCCTCAGCGTGCATGAATCAATGCAAGTCTTGATTGATTGGATTTTCAAATTTTGAATGAGAATAACTCCAAAACGCTTGGGCTAAGGTATAGCACATGCTACATGAAAAAAAGAATCCGTACATGCAATAATATACAGTGGGTTCTATTTAAGAAAATTTTTTTTTGTGTCACTCTTATTTGCAACACCCTGTATATCTACATTTTATGTCAGAATATGCGCGTTCGAAAAACAAATTCGAAGGGTCCGAGCGATTTTTTAAAAAAATTGTAGTTTGCGAGATAATGAATTTATTCCTTACTTTACGTCCTCACTGTATATAACATAACAAAAATAATAACTATGCAGTGTTTAAAACGCCGCCAATATTTTCTTGGTGCGATTAAAGAAGTAATATTATGACAACGTGAAGTACTCGAGAGTACCTTCAAAATGAGGTATCGCAAGACCCAGGTTCATATTTAGTTTTCTTAACCAAGATGGTGCCCATCCGTCATATTGATAGTTATAACTGTTATTCTTACGTTAAGTGTAGTTTATCTTCCCCTATAAACTACACTTAAATTTTAGTAGGGGGTGGGGGGGGTGGGGGGGGGGGGGGGGACATTAAAGAACCGCTCTGTATAACGTGTTTATTGGAAAAGGTAATTTCTTTGTTACCTAGAGTCTCATGGCGATACTTTTGGGCCAGCGTCTAACCCAGACATATCTCTAACTGGTTTAGTTTAACAAATGAATTGAAAAAGTAAATGCAATTTTTATTTAAGATATGTCAAAGTTAAATATTAGGAACTTTACATGCACTACTTTGTACAATTAGATATATCAGGACGTGAACTACTCTGCTCTAAATTCTAAAATCTGTATTGTAGGTATCATTTAAAACAAAAATTATTAAAATCATGCAAACCTACAATTTATTTTGTCTTATGAAAGCTCAAGTAAACCTCCTATGATCCCTGAACCCCATCACTGGGTTGACACCATAATGAAAGTTAAATAAAAAAATAATTCAATTAAAGAAGTTGCTATTGCTCGTATATCGAACATATTTTTCTAGCATCTGCCAGTCCACCTCTACGTATAGTTAATGGAACCACAGCGGATGAGGGGGAATTTCCATACATGGTACGTACTAGCTTATTTAATTCTTGAATAAGTAAAAGTAATACTTAATAATTAAATAAAAAAATTCATTGCTCCTCTCATAATCGTACTCACACTCGACTGCTAACCGAATTTCATTACGCGTCCATCGGTGTACCGCAGTCGCGTCTTTCCGGTGGAAGCATTTCCCGCAATTGTTAGGGTTTGGAAAAATAATTTCCTGGTCATCTGAAGATACCTTAACAGTAAGTCAATCTGAATCGTTATTTTATTTAAATCTAGACTTAATTTAACAGACCAAGCTCGATTCCCTCGAACTTTTTGGACCGACAACTGTGAAAATAAGTTTAGGTTTATTAACCTTAAATATTGTTTCAGTTTGTTCATATTCGGTTTATTTTGAATATACGAGCCCTGTCTCAGTGAAAACTACATTTTTTTTTATGAAATTTGTCATATTAGCGAAAACGTATTAAAAAATAAATTATATTTCTGATAACATACGATATTTTTATTTAATATTAGCCAAAAATACTACACTTTTTTGTAACAGGAAAAGAAATATCTTCCAAATCCAAGAAAACTGTCTATTAATAATAATCAACAAAACGAAATAGCAACAAATCACCACATCTCCTTTCCGACTGATTACTGCTTCGACACGTCATAGTATCAACTCATGTTTGGCAGTCATCTGACGTAAAACTGTTCCAATTTTCTTGGAGACGGGTTCGCAATTCTGGAACGGTTCTTGCGGGATTCGATCGGAGCTTTTTCTTCATGATATGCCACAAGATTTCAATCGGCGATAGATCTAGACTACTCGACGTTCATTTTAAAACCGGAATATTGTTTTCTAACATCCAATCTTTTACTTTTTTAGACGTATGGCAAGCGACAAAATCTTGTTGGAAGATACATTCAATATTGTTTAAACGCATTTGTTAAATTTGGGGTGTTAAGTTATTTTGAAGCACATTAATGTACTTATTAGCATTCATAATACCTTCTACAAAGTGTAAGTTTCCCACTCCAATTGCTGACATGGATCTCCAAATCATAACAGAAGCCGAGAACTTAACTTTTTTTGTAAGACAGTCATTCTGAAATGCTTCTTCTTTAGTTCTTATGACACGACTCCTACTATCACCAATGAATACTACAAATCTGACTTCATCACTCAAAATAACGGAGATGGTTCGGAGACCATAATTTGTGTTCTTTGGCCCACGCTAGTCTGTTTTTCTTCTGAATCATTTTCAGTAAGGGCTTTTCTTTTGCGTAGAATTATTGAGTTAAAAAGGAATAATAAAAAATAATTTAAGCTTAACTTGTAAGTTTCAAATCCCAGTTTTTGGGCAGCTCTGTGACAAGTTGCCCTTGAAAACTTTTTTGTGCTTACCTGATTCCATAAAATTTTCAATTCGTTATAATTAGCACGCCGATTTTCCTTGAAAATCCGTTTTAAGGCTCTTAAGTTGATGTTGGAATATCGTGGGCGACTTCCAGTTCTGGGTTTTTGAGTCATAGATCCAGTTGTTTTGTAGAATCTAATAATATTCCGAACTGTATACCTCGATTTGTTAACACTGTCAGCGATTTAGGAAGCATTTTAGCCTTTTAAAGGCAAGTGAGTGAATGATCACTTTTCTTATTTCGTCAGAAACAGCTTTACCACGAGCCATTTTTAATTATTAACAAAAACAACACCAATGCATTGAAAGATGATTTAAACGTCAAAATCGGCTTTTTATCAACGTAAAATATTATCATTTCTTTTATAAAGCCTACCTTTATCTTATCGAAGCTAATAAACTAATAAATAAAATTCAACTTAAGTTGTCTCCATCATGTATTTTGCTATATACACCAATCATTTTACAAAGAAGACAATTTTGAAATAAAAGCGCTTTAAAAATAGCTGCGTTGATTTTGTTATCTTTCCATAAACATTTAAAGAATCCAAAAATATTATATTTGAAATGCCCTCAAATAAATTCACAAATATCATGTTTTGGGGCGTTGGGCCAACTTCACTGAGACAGGGCTCGTATGTCTTAAAAAATTAAGGAAACATACTTTTTGACACTCAACGCCAACAAATATATAAGTTTAACTTGAACCCGAACAAACCTGATAAAGTATATATGGAAATCATCGAACAAACAAGGAATGGAAATTAGGAATACGATTTTATAAGCAAAAATCTTGTGAAATTTATAATTATCACGCAAGCTTATGCTTATTAACTAAACATCTTGTCCGTATCCTTCCTTCTGGCAGATTACTCTAACTTATCTGGGGGCACGTGACCAAAGATCGATCCACATCTAGATTATAATAAATATCGCCAAGAAAAAGTCAATATGCCAAGAAAAAGTAACATTCTCTATGGATGGGATGTCACCGCTAAAAGGGGAAAAAGCCCGGAAAAAGCGAAATTTTATGGACCACGCCCCATGAATAAACCCAAAATACATACCTACATTTGGTTAATAATTTTTGAAAATACTAAAAAAACCGATGCGGTAAGGCGTGAATTAAGTTAACAACAGAAATTTTGATGAATTTTCGTTATACTTACGTTATACAACAGACGAACAAAAGTAATTTTTGTCGAGGAGAGTTTTCAATGTTCTGAAGATTTTTCAGGACTTTTACCACGATTCCGGTTTTACGACCTATATACAAAAAGAGACAGCGGAAAACAACTCCATATTTATTTTGAGAAACATTGAGTTGTTTGCTTATTTGTATTTTAATGGTATTCTTTTGTTGTAATGCCAAATATGGATAATTTCATCGTAAAAAAGTTCATTGTTTGTTAATACTACAACGAGAACTCCTGAGTGTCCTGGCCAGTTTTTCATTTTAAACCAAAAAGCTTCTCTCGGCTGAGACGGAATTTATGAGTTTTTAAGTTCATTCGTCAGTTGAACAGAATCATACATTTTATATTGCTTCAACAAACTCTCAAATAGTTCTTGCGGAAATAATTTTGAATAGGTTTAAAAATTATTTTTCGTCAATAAATCGAAAAAATTTAAGTCACTGATGTCCGAAAATCTAGATTTAATTCAATTAATAACGGTGCCTAAAATTTCTTTGTAAATTTGTTTATATAGCAGCTTCGGATCCGCTGTATTAGAATTTCTCTTCGTTTGTTCCTTTTTCGATTAAGAAAAATATTTTCGACGACACTATCCCAACATGCACCGCCGCGAATGCTGAATTTACTTTAGACTTTAATAATACGTACTAAAGTTGATAAAAAATAGAAAATTCATACTATCTTTTCCGCTAACAAATAACAAATATTGTTGATATATAAAGTTGCCAACTTCCAGGGGGGCGGTGATGTGCCCCATCTCCCCCCCCCCTCAAACGATGCCCGTTGGCCTACTTCTAAACCTTGGTTAATAATATCCCAAGTAGCATGCTTAGACACAAATTGGACACACAATCTTTGCAGAGAAACGTTTAGAAACATTTTCGATTAAAATTAGAAAGTTGTATCGAGACACATAGGTTACGAAACTTTTGCGACACATTATAGTTACTAAAACACTGAAGACGTTCTTGTTTCGAAATATTTACCAAACAATGGTATCCATTTATTTACGGAACTGGTGACGAAAATATTTTTCGAAACTTACAGAAACAAATACCCAACCTTTATTTTCTGTGCATACAACCGAACCTTTCTTTTCTGTGGCATTCACCATCATCGTATTTTTCTGTGCTTCACCTTGTCATAATAACCTATTATTTATGCATTTTGTTATTTGTTAATGTTTTTTAAATCATTTTAACCATTTTACGTTTATTTTTATGAAAATATGGGTTTGTTCGAAGAAAACATCAATTTAAACATTCCTCAAGATAATATAAGACACTAGAAAGAAAAAATTTCAAATTGAAAGGAAAGAAGGAAAACCACAGCCTGCTTTTCCAGTTAGTGATGTGCGAAGTGGTAAAAAACCCTTGACCCAGGGTGCTAACAGAATACATTAAACTTTGTCTCTTAGTGAAAGAAAAAAAAAGCAGAACATCCAATTTTAAAGAATAGGGTCCAATTGGATAATAACGATACAGTTTGTTTCGAAAGAATACATTATTAGAGAATGATTTATATTATCTGCAAACAGAATTCAGGATAAATGATTTAATGTCAAAAGAGCAATGAAATAATGAGTATCATTACTGCCAAAATAATCAATAATAAAGTATATGTTATTTGTAAAGCCATCAAATCAAAATAAAGTTTTTTGAGCAACCTAGCTATTGACTCCGCTTTTGTAAATATTTTAATATCGGATGGTACTCAATATTCTTCTACAAAAGAAATTGATTTATATTATATTAAATGTAAATTAATAAGGCTAAAATATAAAAGTAATTTTGTATTTATTCCCGTTTTGCACACTTTGCCTGATTCATAGAAATAAAACTTGATTCTGAAAATTTGACTTTTATTTTGTTTACTCTCTGTATTCCATTTCCTCGAACAAAATAAGGTAAAGTCACATTCTTGTGACTACACAATGAAATAATTTTTGGTGATTTGTCTATAAATCCCAAATACATACAGTGAGGACGTAAAGTAAGGAATAAATTCATTATCTCGCAAACTACAATTTTTTTAAAAAATCGCTCGGACCCATCGATTTTGTTTTTCGAACGCGCATATTCTGACATAAAATGTAGATATACAGGGTGTTGCAAATAAGAGTGACACAAAATTTTTTTTCTTAAATAGAACCCCCACTGTATATTATTGCATGTACGGATTCTTCGGAAAATCCTAAACATTTTTCGTGTAGCATATGCTATACCTTAGCCCAAGCGTTTTGGAGTTATTCTCATTCAAAATTTGAAAAGTGGAAAAAGTCATGGAGAAAACAAAGAATAAAATTATTTTAAAAATGTCTTATTTATCGAAAAAACAGTTAGGTGAACTTAAAAATAATTTTTCAAAAGTAAATGTTCGAAGTGTCTTCCGTTGGTCAACTGACAATAGCCTAACCGATCTACAAATTCTCGCTGAACATTTCGAACCATTTGGGGTGTAATTTGCCGAATTTCTTGCCAGATGCGATCTTCTAAATCATCTAAATTTGCAGGCTGGCTGTTGAATACTTTTCCCTTAAGGTATCCCCATAAAAAAAAGTCGAGTGGTGTTAAATCGGGTGACCTTGGCGGCCACTCAATAAAACCACCTCTTCCAATCCACCTGTTTGGAAAAGTATCGTCCAAATATGTACGAACTCCCACAGCGAAATGTGGGGGAGCACCATCTTGTTGCAACCAGATATTATGATGTGGCAAATCGGGACGTTCTAACTCAGGAAAAAAGGTGGCCAGGGCTGGAACAAGTTCTTGTTCTAAAAAACTCAAGTATCTCTCGCCTGTCCCGTCAAAAAAGAAAGGCCCTATAACAATGTCATCGACAACGAGAGCCCACACATTGATGTTTTGATTAAATTGTGTGTGTCCTTTCCTCATCCAGTGTGGATTTACATCGGACCAATGTCGATAATTTTGGGTATTTACGTCACCATTCAAGCAAAATGTGGACTCATCGGAAAAAATTATATTTTTTACAAAATTTCTGTTTACGAAACACATATCCTGTAAACGCTCACAAAATTCAAGGCGCATCTCAAAGTCCCTTTCCAAAAGTTCTTGGAGAACTTGCATTTTATAAGGATGGTATTTATTTGTATGCAGTATTTTAAGAACTGTGGTTTTCCAATATCCACGTCACTTTCTACCTGCCTAGACACCACATGCTGGTTATGTTGAACTGCCAGTAAGAATTCTAATTGTTGATTTTCATCAACTTGAGGACGACCAAATCTAGGGACATCTCTTACATGACCGAATTGCCTAAACTTGTACTCAATTTTGCTTACTGTTGATGTGATATTGGCGGACGATTGGGGTATTTTTGATTAAATAACTCACAAGTTTCTTGCTGTGTTCTAACCCTATCACCATAGCCCATCATCATCATCAAAACCTCTATGCGCTGTTTCTCAGTGAGCCGCATTTTAATTTAATTTAGTTATGAAAAAACGAAATGAGTCTTTTGACAACTAGTAAAATGTTAGGAAAATACACATAAAACTGACAATAATAGTAACTATTGACATTAATTCTTTTGGTTCTTGCATTATAACTCCAAAGCCTACTTGACTTTTCTTGCGCTTCACGCATGCTGACTACAGGTTTTCCTCAGCGTGCATGAATCAATGCAAGTCTTGATTGATTGCGAAATATCTGATTTTCAAATTTTGAATGAGAATAACTCCAAAACGCTTGGGCTAAGGTATAGCACATGCTACATGAAAAATGTTTAGGATTTTCCGAACAATCCGTACATGCAATAATATGCAGTGGGTTCTATTTAAGAAAATTTTTTTTATTGTGTCACTCTTATTTGCAACACCCTGTATATCTACATTTTATGTCAGAATATGCGCGTTCGAAAAACAAAATCGAAGGGTCCGAGCGATTTTTTTAAAAAATTGTAGTTTGCGAGATAATGAATTTATTCCTTACTTTACGTCCTCACTGTATATCTACCTTCATGGTAAACGCATAAATATTTATAAAAAAAACATAAAGAATAAGTCTTTAGGGTCATGGGCTCGTTCTTCTCATTAAAAGAATTCAAATGAACCACAAGAGATCATAGAAACATTGGTACTTATTAATCTTATCGCTAAAACAAATTTTAAAAACTTCAGAAATTTTCTTCCTTGTGCCCGACAACTTCTTGCAGAACTGTAGCTTCTTTCTTTTTCCGAGTATCAATGATGCAAACCTTAGTTTTTAGCCGAAAAAGAAAAAATAAACATATTACTATAGTAATATTCGGTAACTTTAGACACTAATCCATAAAAATGCAAATGGTTATTTCCATCTTATTTAAAACCTAATAAATAACTCAAGAAATCAAATAATTATAATAAATATACTTACTCTGTACGGAGAATTGTCTGGTTTAAACATTTGAACCATTTATTGTATAAAAAGGCACAATATTTCTATTCATTGTGAATCGGCTTACTTCTGAATGTTCAATATTAAATTTAGAATTCTGTTTAGGCTAGAAAATGCCGGTTTTCTATTTCCTCGTCCGGTCCAAGAATAAGATTTTAACAGCTCCAAAGTTAATAACTCGGACAATATTTTTTTCTTTACTTTTTTAACATCTTTAGTATATTTTGCACATGGTTTCCTTAATAAATATTCTGCCATTTTTTTATAAATAGTGGTGGAAAGCAATTATTTTTCTAAATGTTGAACTTCGGCAACTGTATTTAAAGGAAATTTATAATTACACCAAGACATATTATTATTCTCCTCCGGAGTACATTTTTAATTTCGGTTCCGAACAGACATTTCAAAAAATATATGAATTATGGTTCTAAGACTTCTAGGTTATGTATGTACACCGAAGAAAAGTTCTTCTACACTTCTTTTTGGCGTCGACTGCGGTTTTCTCGCCCCAACTAGCTAGCTAGCTACGTTTGTTTCACACTCGGTCGATACATTATCGAAACACTGTTTATGTTTCGACACATTTTCTATAAATTATAGTTACATGATGTACGAAACACGACCATTTTGTGAAATGAATATTTATTTTGTTATAATGAGTTTTAATGAAATTCCTGCATCTTATTAAAAGCCAAAAGTTGTTACATAAGTTCGATTTTCCGAGCTAAGTCGATTTATAAAAGAAATAAATAAAATTTTGAAAATATTACAATTTTAATTTTTTTGGCAAAGTATATTTTTTTCTGTAAATGCAAATAAATCGAGGGCACGTTAAAAATATGAAGCCAAATTACTAAACTGCACGATAAAATTTACTGCGACAATGATTTTTTGGTTCTTATGTGCAATAACTAGGTATAAATATGAAATAAAATAACTTATAGGAAACATACTTAAACGAATTCATTATGGCGAAATTATTGTTTTTCTTTTATTTTACAACAGTGACAGTATCCTAATTATTTGTTTCCTTATTTTGTCCATTTTGACATGTTCACATACAATATCAGCCACACTTGGCAACAATTTTGTTGCGCATGCTTTAACATAGCCCAGCCCTTTATACTGTCATTTAAACATATAAAGTAACAGTTTCGAAATATTTTCGGACATTTCCGAAAAATTTTCGAAAAAAGTTTCGATTGTGCATCGAAACAGTGAACGTCACAGCTAGTACCAACCACTTGAAAACACGTGCAAATGTGCAATTTAAAATGTATACGTTTCGAAAAAAAAGTTTCCAATTTTGATCGGAAACAGAGACGATAGTTGCGATACATGTACCATAATGTATCTAAAAATGCTACTTGGGATTCTACACCCTTTGGAAAGAAAAAATAAATATTTCCCTACACTGGTTGCCAGGCAACGGGAAAAATAAATTTTTCTTGCGTCAAATTTAACAATTCACTATATAGTCCATAGTTAAATGGCATCCTTTATTTGGTGATCGTAATAATCTTCGTCTTTTGAATAGTAGGAAGCGCCACATTCCTGGACTCCGTATTGCTCCAATCGCGGCTTACGGCAATCTTTACGGTAATCCGGGAATGTTCAGCTTTTCCTCCAAGGTATACAATGTAGATACTCTTTCATATATGATATGATATTGCTACCACCTGACTAGCAAAGTAGACTACAGATTAATTTCATAGGTTCAATTAAGAAGTGCTTACGGCTCTTTCGCATGCGGGGGAGGAATAATAGGATCAGAATGGATTATAACAGCCGGTCATTGTGTTGAAGGTGGACAAATGTAAGTTATAATTTATTATCAAATCGCTGTACTTAGCTTATCATTACATTACATAAGTTCGTAGAAAGTTTTATATTTATAATAAAACTTGTTAGCGGAACTGTTTTATAATTTGTTTATAAATTAATTTAATTAAATATTTACTTTCTAGTGATTCAATTATATATGGAACAAACAAATTATATGATTACGGCAACACCTCCATTAAAGTAAAGAACTGGTTCCAACACCCAAACTTTACAAGCTTAATTTACGGTATTCCTATTTATGATGTTGGCATTTTGCAGGTAACATAAAGGGTGTCTCAACCGGAAACCGTCTAGGTCTATATATGAAAAATTATACAGAGAAAATGTTGCTATGCTAATATTGATGGGGCCAATGCATATTTTAAATAGAACATCCTATATATTATGACATTTTTGGATTCAGCGTAAGATTGTATAGCATGTCCTATATTTAAGTCTAAACGTGTTTGACATTATTTAAGGTTTTGTCTAAAATGACGTTTGCAGAGCTTAAAATAATTATTAATTCTTCCTATAAGGAAACCTTTATTATTTAATTAGGATAAGATTTCTTGTTGAAAAGGACCTGCTTTAATAAATTTTTTTATAATATTTGACTATTAATTCAGGGTGTTCAAAATATAAGATTAAAAATGAATTTAAAGAGACTGCAAAAAACCTACATTTTTAAACGGAAACCCCAAATTTTAATTAATTTTAAAATATTCAGATAATCCAAATTAGCTATGAAGGCGTTGAAAAACAGTCAAAAGCGAAAGAAATAAATTTGTCCACATGTCCTTGATATTACACATTCTCCATAAATAATAAATATGTTTAAATAAATCGTCGTTTGTATAATTTACGTGCCCGGCATGACTATTAATAATTTGCAAATGGTAAGTGATGGACAGCTTCATGCATTTCTTTAGCAGAATAAAGTGCCCTAATATCGGATAGTTGCCTAACATCGGATACTTCTGTTTAAAAGAAATCTGTAATCTGATAGATAAGAAACCTGTCAACAGTTTACCATGGAGCTATACCCAAGCCACGGAATAATATTTTAGTGCCACTGACAAAACATAGAATGCTCGAAAGTCACTTATCCCGAACTGTGACATTTCCAGTTTTTGCACGTGCTAATCGATAAAGTGATTTTTAGACATTCAGGTAAGTTATTAAATTTGACTCTGTAGTTTAAGTTAGTTTATAATACGTCTACTTTAATTTATTGCATGTGGATAATAGAAGAATATTCCTTTTCTTTGTTTGATAACCTGAACCTTAAATATGAGACAATTTGCCTAATATTGGATGTTGGCGGTGACCTAATATCGGATATCCGATATTAAGACACTGCGAACATCACCGCATATATTAGGGCAAAATATATATTAGGGCAATTATTTGACTATATAAAACACTTTATAGAATATTTAAATAGCTATGGTCTTATTAACAACTACATTCGTAGTTGTTTTCGTGAAAAAATGTATGCTTTAATAATTGTACTACACACTTGTTAATTTTACTGTATATCTTACACTTTTAATTTCAGAATTAAAATGTCGTTATCGAAACCCAAACAAAAGCGAAAGAAGTGGGATAGCAAATGCATGTTTGCAGCTGTTACTGCAGTCCTACATAAAGAAATGGGATACTAGCTTCGAAAACTTTTAGAGTTCCTAAAACCACGTTGGAAGACTACGTGAAAAGTAAAATTAAGTCACCTGAAGAACTTATACGAACAAATCTAGGACGCCCACCAGTATTGCCGACAGAAATTGAAGCGGATTTGGTTGATGATTGTGTAGAAATGAACAAGAGTATCCTCCAAGAAGTATTGGCACGACAAAATGTGTAAATGATGCACCTTGTAACAGAATTTCTAATTCCAAAGATCCAAAAGTGCTGGCACAAGATATTAGCCCCTTACCGAGGACTTCGTCTTACAAAAGGATCTGCTGCCTTGATTACAGGTACCCCGTATAAAGATGCCGTAGAAAGTAGTTCGTCAGAACGTAAGAGGAAGAAAAGTTCAAGCTCAAAGGGCATTCCGAAATTCAAACTAGACAAATGTCTGCCTTCTAAAAGAACAAATAATAGGAAAGGAAAATCTGATGCTAAGAAGAAAATACCAATCAAGGTTAGGAAGAAGAGTGTTAAGAACCAGGAATCTAATAGTTCATCTGAAGAAGATGAAGAACTCTATTTAGATGATGATTCTGATATGGATTGTGACATTGGGGAACAGGAAGCAGAATCTTCTTTGAAGATAGGGCGGGTGAAGAATGGATTCAGTTCTCAAAACAGACGCATATATTTGTGATTTCTGTCTCAATGGCTAATTTCATCTTGTTTACCTAATATCGGATACCCTATCCGAACATTTTTTTTGTTTGACAATATTTCGTAGAATCTGGATTTTTCTTTTTAAGATGATTTATTTTGGTTTAATAAATGGTTGTGCGTAGACAATCCTTTGGTTTGCTTTAAAAAAATCGTAGTTTTATTGATATATCGAAATTAATATTAGTGTTAATAAAAAAGTATCCGATATTATGGCACTTTACTCTACTTGATTTTTCAACGCCGTCATAGCCAAAGCAAAATGGCAAAATTACAATCCAAAAATATTGGCAATATTTCGAAAAATACAAATTGTCAGGTTCGACAACCTCATACAAACTTATCCTGATTTTTAATGCTAAATAGAAAATAATTATAAAATTATGGATTTCCACTTGAAAATCTAGATTTTTTAAAAATTTATCAATTTCATGTTTAATCTTATTGTTTGAACACCCTCTATAATAGTTATCAAAATATTATAAACATTTGTCAAAGCAGCTCCTTTTCAACAAGAGATCCAACCCAAGATAATAAAGGTTTTCTATAGGAAAAATTTATAATTAATTTATAATCTGCAAACCTCATTTTAGTCATAAAACTTTAAATATGTCAAACATACTTAGACTTAGGCATAGGACATGATATACGAAATCTACATAGAATCCAAAAATGTAATAATATACAGGATATTCCATTTAAAATAAGCAAGTTGACACCGAGTTCCGGTATAACCAGAATTGCCACCATATTGAAACATAATAGCCGTATTGCCCTCATCAACATTAGCATACTGTCCAATTTTCAACATTTTCCTAAATATAGTTTTTCATATATAGATCGAGCCGGTTTCTGGTGCGACACCCTGTATACAGGGTGAGTCGGGAGGAACGGACTGAACTTCAGGAGCATATTTTATACGTGAAAATAATAATAATTTTTAAGTTATAGCGTAATTCAAAAATTTTAACTAGCGTTCTTGTACAGCGTGAACGTGTTCAACGCAACCGGAAGCGTATGTTTGAGACGCGCAGGGCGCTTAAAGGTATAGAATCAGTAGAACTACTGGCAGTAACGTCTGGCAGTCACGACCAGCCGTTAACTGTCGAGTGTTTTCCCTGCAACTGCTGCAAGCCATTGGTAATGAAAAGCAGACGTACTATGGTATCTGTGTATATATTCAAATATTTTCTCGTTTTTCTAAATTTTTATAATCCTTATCTTGATGGTTGATTGATGAAATTTGCTGACTTCTGAAATGAGCATTTCATCATCCTATGCTAAAAAAAATTTGCTACTCATGGCAAAACTGAAACCTTTTCATACACAATCGAATAACAACATCAAATTTAGAAATAAATTTGGTTATAAAATTTACATGCAAGTAGTCAGGCAGTCACGTCTAGACTGGTCTCGGAGCAGTAGGTACACAGCAGTCGACTGCCAACGGTGGAACCGTGGCGTCTCGGACGTTCTAGGGGAACCACATATTTTATTATCCTACAGACCAGTGCTCGAATGCAAGACGTCGCGGCCAGATGTTACTGCCAGATGTTCTACCGAAACAATACCTTAAAGCAATAGGAACCGCTTGAAGTGAATCGTACGCTGCGTAACAATCGGTGTTCGTGTAGTTTATGGATCACGCGTAGTAGTGACAACTGTAAGAATAGGTCAACTAAGTTTTGTATTAAATGGCATTTACAAACTTTATCGCTGCAGTTCAGTCCAGGACAGCGCAGTTAAGCAGACTATGTTTTATCTTTCGTCGCTACCGTTCGCTGCAGTTCAATTTGTAACAAAATAGAATGGTCAGGGGTCGGAAACCTACGGCTCTTTCAATGTCAAGTTGTGTCTCTTTCGATATCAAATTGCGGCCTTTAGTGGCTCTTTAAAAACTGAGAAATTGTGTAAATTATAACTTTTGGCTCTTCCGTCTCAGAAGGTTGCCGACCCCTGCACTAGGTGAATCACGTGATCGTTGACAGTTAAAAGCCGCAGTGACATTTAATTGAACAAACCTAAATATTATTTCATGGTCTAGTCTTTTTAGGGTTATAAATTCGTTATGCCGAGAGTACAGTTGTTTTTGTGTTAATTTCATAATTGCTGTGTTTAACATTGAAAGGACAAGGAACGTGAACTTAAAAATTTATAAAGTTTATAGTTTTTTTTGGATTTTCTACAAATTTATAGAAAAAACTATTTTAGGATATACCTACTGTTGTCGTAACTAGAACTAAAACTATTGTGGGAACTATGTCGAGGTAAAAATATTTATCGCCAAATCGAATTAACCCTTTGCAGTCAGCATTCTTTTTTTTTTAAATGTCATAATACTCTCTAGAATGGTTGATTATAATATAAAAAATATACAAAATGGTGAAAAAGTAAATTTATTATTCAACTTTATGACCACTAGGAACCAAAAAGTATTAAAAAAAAATTAACAAATATTAATCATTTTGGTGGAAACGAAAAAAACAGTTAGACTTTTCGGTTAGACATAGTCCAACGTTGCAACTTGAACAGTTCCATCTGGTACGGTGAGGCTGTGCACGTGTACTGCAAAATGCACATCTCACTTTTGTACCATGAATGGGTAGATGTGCACATTTATGAAATCTTATTTCTGGAGGGACAAGAGTCTTAAATTTGTTTAGGGCAGTTTCTGAGCTCTTTCTGCCTTTTTTGGAAATACATGGATCAGCACCAATAAGTCCTGCCGCAACAGCGAGTCTAAAATCTTTTAATTTTAGGCTTTTTGTTGGTGTCCGGTCTCTAAATATAATAAAACAGTTTACGATGGTCAGGTCCAAAAAGTGCCAAAACAACCTGTGCCACCATTTTCTGGATTTTCGATTCACTTTGTATAAAGAAAGAAGCATGTCAGATTGATCAACATAGCCCATATGAGCATTATAATCTGTTACAATTTGTAGACATGGTATATCTTGAGACGTGCCATCTTTTTGTTTCCTGGACACAGTATTTACCTCATTTGGACCATGAAAATTGCTCGCAAATAATACAAGCTTATTATCCATCCACTTCAAATAAAATATTCCTTCTTTTGTTATTTTCCACATATTTGTTCCTCTGACCATTTTGTTGTTATTATTTGCTATATCTTTGGGTTCTATTTTCCGTTTTTTTTCTTATCGTTCCACAAGCGTATATGTCTTTCTTCAACAGATCACGTAGTAGATAAATTGTAGTAAAAAAGTTATCGAAATACACCTTATGGCACTTTCCAATAAGGTGACGCGTCAGATCTTTCACAATCTTTGAACCTAAACTCACTTCAACCTTATCAGCTTTTCCAGTATAAACTTGGAACTGGGACACATATCCGGACTGATCAGCTCGGATCCATATTTTATACCCCCTTTTGATGGGTTTTTAAGGCATAAATTGGCGAAACCCTACTCTACCCTTGAATTACACCATTGATTCGTCGATACTCTGGTGTTCATTAGGTTTATAACAGTTCAAATAGGTTTGTGATAAAATATCGATTATTGGTCTTAGTTCATATAATTTATCAAAGCCAGCTTCTCCTCTTTTTGGTTGAACGGCATTGTCATTCAAGTGTAAGTTGCTCAGAAGCCAATCAAAACGGTCCCGAGAGATAGACGCAGAAATATAAGGATCCCTCATTTGTATCGAAGAGGACCAATAATCCCTGTAGCTGGGTTTCTTTGTAAGACCCATCATTAGATTTACACTCAGAAAACATTTCATTTCTTCTGCGTTAGTCGGAAGATACCGATCACCATATCGCTGGGCGGCATATAAATTTGTTTGAAATACCAGTAAGTCGATAAGGTCCGGGGTGAACATGCAAAGAAAAGTATCAGTGGGAGATTCAACATCACTAGGAATATTGGTGCCAAAATCTTGTGCAAAAGGACGAGGTTTATTAGCAAAATTGGGATCATCAGTCTCAATCTTTCTCAAAAGAATAAATGTCAGTAGGATCGTCTAGATGGTTCGTCTCGTCTTCGTCTAGATGGTTGTTAACAGTTTCTATGTAATCATCGTCGTTCAGTTCCTCCAGATCGTTTTCAGATGGAGCATATGAACTAATTGAGCCAACATCTGAAGGAAGTTCGTCTAAAATAGCATAGGCTTCATCCGAAGTAAGTTTATGAAGGTCCATAACTCAATCTAAAATAATATCAAAAAAAAATCAAAAACCCATAAATAGGCCTAGTGGTCCCTTTTGGAACCACGTATTTTTCTAACCTATGGCAAACCTTCTATAAATTTTACATTCCAATTTGAACTTATTTCATAATATATTATGCCTAACAAATATAATAGTAAAAGAACTTACCATAAATTCGTTCAGAAACAGAAAAAAAAAAACAATATTTTTAACTTGTTTGTTCCTAGCAAACGCGTGACCTTATTGACACTTCAATTATGCCGCACACAAACAGCTACTCGATACAACTAAAATCAAAGAAGCGAGCGAATGAATCACTAGTAACATCTAAAAATGAGTGGTTCCAGCTAGCGCTTACTAGGCAACCAGGAAAAATTCTTAGAATTGTGGTCATTTTATGGAACCACTTGTCAACAAAGGGTTAAGTCTAAAATTTTTAAATTAAAACAAAAACGTCATATCGCATATAACAAGATCTAAATATTTTGATTAACTAATTTTAAACCTCTTTAGTGACTAAATAAGGGTGTAAATATTATGACTATCGACATTTGTACGGAATTTTTTCACAATGAATGAGGTTGTTCTACCGGGTGTATCAGTAAGGTGTCCCTAAACAATTCAATATAGAAAAAAATTTGATACATATCATATAAAATATATAAAATAATTAATATCTGATTTTCGACTCAATGCTTTTAGCTGGAAGAATCAATTCCATTCAGTGCAACTGCACAACCAATTAAACTAGTTGAAGCGAATGCGACGATTCCATTTTATGTACAGGGCGTACTCAGTGGATGGGGGGTTAATGATACTTTTGGTGACTTAACTCCATATTTACAAAAAATTTACCTTCAACTTCTAACGGACGAAGAATGCACGCAGAAAATAAACGATTATAGTGGAGATAGTAGTTTTAATGCGACTCATAATTTATGCAGTGACGATTACTACAATGGAGAATGTTTTGTAAGTATGCGTCAATATATCAGCCTATACAGAGTGCTATGGAAATGTCTTATTATATTTAAATGGGTGACTCCTTGGGTATCCTACAGAAGCGCTATATACACTTAGCAGCAAAAATAACGCACAACCAAAAATTATGCTCAATTTCAAACTTGATTTTCTCGCGAAACGATAAATCGATTTCGCTAATTTTTCTTTTGAACTGTAGCTTTTTTTATTTGGTAATTGCACTGTAATAGAATTTTTTTATTCATTTTAGTTTCAGACACAAATGAGAATAGTTTCTTACGTTAAATTTGAGACACACTGTAGGGAGCAGCAACAACGAGTGTATGATGAAATCATACATATCTGTAATAGCAAAGAATTTTGACAACATTAAACTAAGAATAACACTAACAATAATTAACAATAAATAGCAAAAAAAGAATATTAGTAACGCGTGTTCCCACCTTTACTTCTAGTTACTGCTTCACGTCGCCTCGGCATATATTAAATTGGATATTTTATTTTTTTTAAGTCAATTCTAAATATCGGTAACCATTATTTAGACATCTTGCAAGTTGGCAGGAGGGGGTTGTTCGGGTTTGTTCGGGTGCCTCAGTGCTCACTGCCATACCAATAATATCCCATAAGTGCCCTATAGGATTCAAATCGGGACTGCGGGGTGGCCAATTTAGAGTTCGAATATTTACTTCATGTAAATATTCATTGACGATGCGTGCATTGCGTTATCGTGCATTAGTACAAAATTATTCCCAATGTACGGAGCGAAAGGGACAACATGCTGAGACAAAAAATATCACTGATGTACCTCTCGCTATTTAAAGAAGCCCCACGTGAAGGTGTTAAGGAAATTCCAGCCCAAAACATCACAAAGCCTCCATTAAATAAAGTTGTTTCACTGTGCATAATATGTTCTGGTATAAAACTGTGTATTTTCTTTGATATCAGAGAAATTAAAGGAACAAAATGTTTAGAAAACATGAGGCTATAATATGATATCATCATACACCCGTAGTTGTTGCTGATGCTCCCTATCGGGTGTCTCAAATTTAACGTAAAGAGCTATTCTCGTTTTTGCATAAACTCACAGTTCATCCCGCGATACTGTATATGTCACCCTGTGGTAGCATGTCACAAAAACGTGTTAAGTGCAATGTTGCCAAACTTAATGTAAAACTGAAATTCCATATAAAATTATAAAATTAAATTACTACCTACTTGTTATACCTAAAGAGCGAGGAAATCCAGGTACAAACACCATCACTTTCATTTTTTATGGGAACACAGAACACTCCCGAGAAGCAGAACCAATGATTAGTTTTTGAAAATACATCAGACTATTAGGTTTTATTACACGCGACGCGGCGAAATTTGACTTGTTCGTCAGCGATATACCTTAGTTTCTGTCATGTCAAACGTCAGCTGTTGCCTCCAGAAGAAACTACTTGTTTTAACTGAGCAACTTAGGGTTGTCAATAAAAACAATGCCAAACATTACACAAAATATGTACGCTTATGCAGTCTGACGAATACGACATATGTCGATCAGACGCCTGAGTTGGTGACAGAGATGGAGAGAGGGGGCCGTTGTTAGCTAACATCTGCCCCTTCCTTCTAGATCATTTTGAATATAAATGACCTAGACTCACAAGTCGGCCTTGCGGTATCCGTACTATTTTATGCAATTTGGTCAAAATTCCATTAACGTCATAAAAATTACACGCCTTGCAAGAAATCTCAGGCCTTATGGTAAATAGCCAAGTAGTAGAGAATAATTTCATTTATCACCATAAAAAAACATCCAGTTAGGCAACCTTTGTCCAGCCCGTATCGCCTATTATAAACGAACAAATCCGAACAAATATCTTATGAAATAATAAAATGCCAGACGGCGAACTTTCGATACTAAATCATACTCGACCGTTTCATATCTGTGAAATCACAGGTTGTGATGGTGATTTCTAAGTCACTGAAAAAAATCATCAAACTAAAAAATATTGCCTTTCTCTCGTTCCGAGTTTTGAACGTTTTCGTTCCAACCAATTAAATAAAATGTAATTTTTAAATTGAAGGAATCGTATTTAAAATGTGTGTTTTTTAATCTGTTTAACAAATAAATCTACCAATGTAATCCGTGTATTCTTTCGATGTGAATAGCTGCTATGTGTGAGGTTATCTACGGATTTTTACTAAAACTTACATGCTGTGTATTTTTTTATAGAAATTATGAAACTAATAATTGGTTTTAAATAAGAAAAGGTACGAGAGCATTGTGTCTAAAATAAAATTACACATTTTTTTAAAGAGTTCAATGATGTTTGAACTACTTATTTTCTTGTGCTTGTGACAGATTTCAAATTTATCACATTATTTGTATTGCATACATTTTTCGCAGTCGGTTTTCTGGAATACTATTTGTTCATAAATGATGAAAATTGTTAAAATTATAGAATTTGCCGTATAAATATAACAACACAGGGAGAAATCCGCTGACCTCTTTTGACATTAGGTACCTCAATGTTGATTGTTTCGCCAGTGCCACACACGCAGTGGCGGTTCTTCCACAGGAGCACATGGCCCGTGCACGCCAGAAACGAATAAAAAAGTATTAATTTATATTCATTGAATATTGTTTATCGTATAAAGTCCGACCCTCCCTAATATTTTATCGTACCGTCAACCAAACTGTATATTATAGGCTCTTGATCCGGCAACCGTGCCTCGGTCGAGGTTAATGAGGATTATGAGGAGACTTGCTCGCATGTGCGATTAAGTAGGCGGGGCATAATGCAGTTTCTCTGTAGTAACAGGTGGCGGGAGACATACACTAAGAAAACCTTTCTTATTTTCCAAAAGTTGTATTTCCTTGTGTAAAATTAAAAAATAGATAAAAATATGTTTTACCTAACGCATTTTCTTATTACTTCTTTTCTTTCTACATTTAAAACGCCTAGAAACGTAATTATTTGGTCGTTACATAAAAATAAAAGTTTAAAAATATTTTCACCATACTTGTGAACCCCCTCTATCATAGGTCACGAACCGCCACTGCACACACATGGTTTTCTGGTTTGACATACGGTGATTTATTCCGCTTATTAATTGTGAGCGGTTAATGCTTATCTTTCTTTAATTTGTTTTCATCTCATGATTTGCGATTTAAATGTACTAAGTCGTTTCCATAACACCCTGTATAGGGTGTTTCAAAAACATGTGTCATCGTTCGTGTGGTGATTCCTTACTCAAAAATAAGACAAGTAGTTCCTATCAACATGGGTCCACAGATTTGTGGGAAAGATATTGGTTATTCAAATTTTAAAATTTTATTTGTTCTCCAGATATTTCCGAAACTGCATTAGTAATTTTAGTGCAAATTTGGGTTACGGAAAGTATCTAAAATAGCATATATCTTAGCAATAAAAAAATCTGTGAACAATTTTGTCAGAGGCGTGCGTGCGATCAGGCGCTCTAATAATTTCTAACAAAAAATAGATACGACATTTTTACATTTTGATGGCATCTATTAATATTTCGTCACCTAAGAATAACAGAGTTCTATCTGACATAACCCTAAAATCGAGTTAAGACGCGCCAAAGTTTAGGACATAAAAACTTTAATCATAAACAAAATACAGTCTGTCTTTTTTGGTATTTCAGTGGTATGTTATATCTTAAAATCAACGTGTTAATATAACCTTAATTAGATGGTGAGTGTTATAAAGACAATATGTATTCTCACTTAGAACCATGTTTCTCAAAAATGTCTCAAAATTTGTAGAAAATTGTTTTATGTGGTAGATCCAACCTTGTTACATAAAAAAAATACCGAGAAGTCAAATATATATTTTTTAATTATGCAATTTTTCATTCAAACTGCAAAAACATAAGAAAACTTTAAATTAAATAATTTAAAAATAAAGCATAGTAAAATGGGTGTTAACAAATGTAATAAGGAAAATAATAAATATATTATTCAAAATGATTGATTTTTCTTGGCTCTCCCCTTCTTATTATTTTTGTTGAAGTTTGAGTTTAACTTTGGTCCTTTTTTGCGTTTTTCGTTTGCTAATTTTTCTTTGCAATGCTTGTTACTTTTGACTTACAATTTTTGTTAACGGGGCCAATACTTTCCTTAGCTCTATTGCTATTTTTTTTTTGTATTTGAATTTTCAGCATTATTTCTTCAAATTCGGGTTCATTAATACTTAAAATTACCTTGTAATAGTCCAGGTCATTTTGAGTCATGTAACAAAACATTGATATCAGATCTCTCATCATCTCTCTTTTCTCCTTTCAGAACTACAAGAGCTGTTCCTTTAGTTAGAACGTTCGTGTGAAGAAGTGAATCCAATGTGGGAACGATGCCTGTTCTACTTGTCTGCCTGTGTAAAGGCTTAACTGATACTCTTTCATGTTCTTTTTTAGTAAAGATCGTACTGTACTCAATTTCAAAGCTGCTTTTTTGAGAAAATCGAAGCAAATGCAGTTTAGAAAACCGTATATCTTTATATTCCAGTTTTTTTGGAACAGTCGCCATAGTTCTTATAGTCTTTTCAGTCATTTGTAAAATGACAAAGGGTTTTCGCCGAGAGACAGTCTTTAACAGCCTTATTAGGGCAATTGCCGTAAAAAACTCATAAGGACGTAGGTATCGTTCTATCTGACTATGGACACTGTCTACTTATTGACATGCCGAATGTCCGGGGACTGAAAACTTCATTTCAATCGAATTTACTTGAGGGTTGTCCTTAAGGAACGTGGCTAAGGCAAATGTCATTATAGAATTCCTATTTTGTGGAACGCACGAGTCACTCCAAGTGATCAGATCTTCACTTTCGTTATCATCAATAATTCTTTGTAATATTTCAATTAAGGCGCAAGCCATGTCATTTCCACTACGTTCAGAAATACTTTCTGTCCAAATAGCACAGTACGTAGTTTCAGTGGTTGTAGGGTATGCGGTTAAATTATAAATATTTAGTTTACATTTATAAAATAATGGGTTAACAGGTTCAATCTGCAAATCAAGATAAAAAGTGCATCCCATGGTTCTATCTTCAGTAGTTAGAACTATGTTACTAAATTTGTTGGGTTTTAACGTGCACATCTTGTACGTGCACCTTTGTAGCACAAATATCTCCGCTACTATTGGCCAGATGGCGCCAGGAGTTTGTAAATAAGTAAAAATAAACACATTGAAACTTTTTATTCCAAATCAATTTTAACAAAATTGGAGATAGAGCCCTGTTATTCTCAGGTTATTATTTGAAATCAGCCTCGTTTGCAAGATAAATGCAATTTTATTAGGTAGCATATGTAGGCAGTGTAAAATTATTTTAGCAAATTAGATATTTATTGCTATGAAAATACATCTACCTAAAACAAAACAGTAAATGTTGGAAATGGTTACCATCAACTTCATTACAAGCATGCCAGCCGTTTCGCAAATATTTTAAAAACACACCGCACAAGCGATGGTACCTGCTTTTGAAACTCCCTGTATATGGAATCTTAATCTTAAAAAACACGATATCAGTAAAAATGTAAAATTCTCAAAAACATCCCGTATATCAAAAACGAGGAGGCCTAGAAAAATTATTTCTTTTGTTTCACAAGAAAGTAGCATCGCACTGCGAAAACGTCATCCTTCTATCTTTGCTAATCACGGAGATACCCCGTAAAACCATCGAAAAATGAACAACATATTGACCCTTCCGTCCTTACCGGAAAATATGGTTGACCATGGGAGTGAAGTTGTAGGTAGGGAATTTATAGTTTCAAGAAGATTATGAGTTAAAAAAGAATCAATAACGAACATAACATTTTTTCTAAGCAAGGACTTTTTCCTTGTTTCTTTGATATACCTAAGAAATTGAAATAAATATTTTATTTACAACCATGCATGTAATAATGACATTTCATCTATCTTTGAAAGGAGTTGAGGTTTTTTTCCACCCGGGTGGGAAGTACATTATTTTTTTGTAATTTTTTTAATAATAGATATCTCAAAACAATATACGAATACACCAACATACAACTCATTATACAAATTTAACGACAATGAATTTTATTTTATTTTTTAAAATAAACCTAATGACATTTATAAAAAAAAATTAACATGGTTTTTGTTCTATATTAATTATTAAATTGGCATTATTGCAGGTATTGAACTTGGCTTTGAAATCAAATTTGTCTTATTAACTTGAGTAGAGACAGAACTATCTATGTATCACTCAGCTACTGTACTAGATTTTCGGCCTCCTAACCGCTTAATTGCATGTGGTGGCCACCGTTATTTGCGAGCAATGTAGCCGCTGTTCTTATGAAACAGTAGCTAGTAAAACCTTCAATATTCAGCTTAAGAAAGGTTGCAATTTTTTTTGGAAACTGACTTAAAGTGTTAAGCCCGATACATTGTTTAGTAATTTTTCGATATCTTATTTGCATAAAAAGCCTGCCATCCTGTTTATTTTTCCGAAAAGTTATGTACTCCTTAAGTGGTGCAATCCATTTATAATCAGTTATCATAAATGATCGTGGCTGGTACGTTTTGCTATTTGATATTTCAATCGCGACCTTTTCTTTTAAAAAGTGAACGTCTGTTATTTTCATTTTGTATAATCAACTGATCGGCAGGTGCTTGAGACACCAATAACCACTGCGACCTACAAATGTATAAGTTAATATAGAAATGGTTAACCTTTTGGCCTAAAAAAAATTCCATAGGTGCTTGTTCCAAAAAAGTTTCAATATTCTCCATAGACAGTGTATTCAATTTTTTCGGCTTGAATCCTTAGTTTTGCTTTTTTAAAAATGCTAATAGCTTTGCGTCTTTAGATATGTCTACTTTTTCCCTAATTGATAGAGTGGTCCTTAGCATTGAATATTGTGACCAAATCGTTGATATCTTCTTTGTCTTGGCATTTTCACTGAAATAAGCTAGTAGAGCCGACTCAGAACTAGGATTTTGAACTTTGTTTCCCGTACCCGTTTGAAACAGTTATATGTCTTGTCATATCTCGGGCCGTTTTTGGTTGACAGAAGATATTCATTTACTATTTTTGCTGTTTCTCGAAGTTCTGGTTGAAAAAAATCGCATCATTCCTAATCAAATAGCATTTTTCTGTTTTTAAAATAATATATTGTTTAGTGACATGGAAACGGTATTCAAAAAATGATATTTTCCATCTTGATGTGTATTATTACCTACGTTATTTTACCACCTGCGGTTATTTGAAATTTCTATCTAATTTTTCAATGGAAAAGTCAAAATAACATTTATCTTTTATTAATAATTTTAATTCAAAATAATAACCTCGGTGAAAAGTTTCATTACTGTCTCGAGATTTAGTTAACCTCGCCGCTCGCACCTCGGTTAACTACCCACTCTCTCGACAGGATACTTACCACCTCGGTACGTAATATAGGTACTATTACATATCCCCTATGGATAGAAAATGTTAAGAAATTACACCTATATTCTTTTTCTAGGGAGACTCTGGAAGCCCATACGCCATAAATGGGACTACATATGGAGTAGTTTCATGGTCGATTAAACCATGTGGGATCGTTCCAGGAACCTACAGCCGTATTTCCAATCCTGACTATCGTAACTGGATAAAAGAAGTGACTGGTATTTAGTCTTGTAAAATATTTTTATAATTTTTTTTTTAAATTTATTTTAAATTCAATATTTTCTTCTGGTGAGTGAAATTTAACGTCGTTTCAGAACTTCTTGAAGGATTCATGATTGTCATAACAAGCAGCGATTCCACTGATTTATTTCAGATCAAATATGTTCAGAATTTAATGCAGAAATAAAAGTTTAAAAAAAGTGAGTTGTCTTACTTTATTTTTCTACGATCGCACAGAGGCGATTTTTCCCAAAAACGTGGTCGAAACCCTAAAAACTCAACATTAAAATTCTGGGAAAAACACATTACTAATCGATTAACTAAACCCCAGCGTGTTATAAACTACCTGCTTTAAAAGTTTGGTACCATCGGGTACCAAGATATTTCAGTTGAAAGTAGAGATTTTTAGTGAGTGGTGTAAAGTCGGAGAGAAGTGCTTTTAAAATTTACTGTTTTCTATTGCGTTTTTCTGTTTACTTCTTATGAATATTTTTAAAAACTGTTATGGAGCCTATTGCTGGTGGTAAGTAAAAGCCTAAAAGCGTTAAATAATCAGGACTTTTGAAATATATTTTATTTTATTACATTTTTATATTTCACTTACATAATGTAGGACAAATATTGTATTTCATGAAGTTTGCTTAGACAAAAGGGTAAATTGTTTAACATAGTTTAACCTTGATATTAAATTTTTCTTATGTCTTAAAGAGTCCTTTTTTCGATTTTTTTAAAAAATTTTGCGATATGTTGCCATCTGTAAATTTGTTTGTTAATTCCTCGATATTATGATAAATATCGATCACCCGATAAACGACGATTTTTGTTTTGTTACAGAATCTGGAGCGAGGCACGTTTCTGTGATCAGAACAAAACTTGTTGAGTGGGTAAAGGACTGTAATACAAAAAACTTTAAAGAAAAATGTGAATATTTAGTGGGTAACGTGGCATCGGCAATGCAAAGTGAAAATTTGTCAGAAGAATCAGAAACAAAAATAAAAAACTTTTTTGTGCAGTACAACAAGAAGTGGCTGGCATCCTCGAGAAATGTAAATGCGTTTGGTAACAAAAATATATCATGGTTAAATTCGGAGGTACAATTTTCTGGTTACTCCGACTCACAACAACAAGACATAAGTGGTGATTCCCGTAAATGCGATGGAAGACCGACATCTTTATTTCTACTTCAAGTGACCGAACAAAAAAAAGAAAAACGGAACAACTTCGTTCTGATTTTAGTCCAGAAGAACTTACTTATGCTGCACAAATGCAATTTCGTTCCGGGGGCCACTTAGAGAAGGGAGAGGTGATTAGAAATGCTCTCTTTTGATGAGCCATTTGTAATGGAGACAGTAGTTGGAAGTGAAAGCGATAACGAATAATTATATTAATATAGTAAATATATGTAAAAATTTGTATGTTTCTTTTTAGTATATTGTAAATAGTTTGTTTTTTAACTTTTGTATTCGTGGGCGTATCATAAAATAAATATATTTTTAATAGTATGCTGTTTTTTTTTTAATTTATTATTTTCTGGATTTCAGCCAGAGGAGAGGGGAGGGGGTGTGCAAAATTTACAACTTTTTAACACTTTTTTGTCATTACTAGTATCTATTATTATTTTACCCATTTTTAATATCAAAAAAACGAACACTTAGTTTTGGCCAGGATATCGAGAAAATTCGCCTGTGTGGATCGTGCAAAAAGTTATTATTTTTTTGCACTATATACTGTGTCAAAAGATCAACTTTTTTGCACTGTACAAAAAACACTTTAATATAAAGATAATATTATGGTAACAGTTAACATTAAATATTCTTCAAAACGTTAATTGTTTGATATAATATTAAAAATAATTGTTTAATCTAGTTTTAATCAATCCAAATAATTTTGCTAATATAGGCATAATCATAGTTACCTATGGATGACGTCTGACAGAAATCTTGTTCCTCAGGAAAAAATTTAAACAAAATTCAAAAAGTACTGGATCCATCATTTACCATAGTAAATTGCTCTAATGGCCACTTTTATAAAGTCGGGTTATCCCTGGGTGTTATCTTAGGGCTAACTTGCAATATATTCTCGAGTTAACCCGGTATAATGATTACAATAATAAACGGTTTTATAAATACGGGTAGAGCCATTGGTTAATCTAGGAGTCTTCTTCCTTCTTAGCAATTGCCATCAAGAAAAGTAGACGAACCTTCAAATTTAAGTTTTATTTTATTTGATTATTCGTTAGGATTCGCTTTCAAACGATTGAATTTTAATTATTTCTTTTACTGTGTTTGCGTTTATTAAATTTTTTTGAGAAGTGTGGATAATACAGTAGAGGAAAGATATCCCAACTTTTCGGAGGAATATTAGTTGATCTGGAGAGAAATTATGCGGATATTATAGAATCTAAAAAAAGCGACACATATACTTGGTGAGAGAAATAAAAGTGTTGGACCGAAATACTTAAAAACTAAATGGGCTCACAGGCATAAAACAAATGCAAACTAAAATAGTGCGCCAAATATATAAAAACATCAAAAAGGAAACAAGAAAAAAATTTCTGAATAGAAATCCGAGATCTATAAAACGCGTAGAGGAACCTCCGCTAAAGTTGGAACGAAGATATGGAATGGACGAAGATATCAAACAGATTATAGGCCCCTCAGTTACTGGATGGTGGAACAAATTTGATACTGATGAATATGAAAACATGACTGTGATAATTGAAAGTAAGATATTCTTTGATTGAGGGTATAGTATAGTTTTTAGGGTAGTACCGAAAGAAAAATACCAGTATTTTAAGGGTTTAAGTAGTTATATGTCAAAAAAATCATAGTGGGTTTGTTCGGGTTTGTTCGGGTTTGTTCGAAGAAATTCAGCTATCGTACAAAATGAAGCCTTGTCTATCAATCTACATAAACCTAGTCTTTGTAGGTTATTTTTATAAATATATATGGTCTTGACAAAAGTATTAGGCCTGTTTGTTCTGTTGTTTCTGATTTTATTATTTTCACGGAACATTTTATTTTTTCCCTGATATCCACTATCCTATTTTTGATGTAATGATATCTATTATCTTCTCGATGTGAATAGCCTTCAATAATTATAGTTATTGTTGTGTTAGATGAAACAGAGACTGTTGAAGCCAAGATAGAGGAAGACAATATTGAGGAAGAGAAGGAAATTGAAGCAGAAAGTCAGAGGAACCAGAAGGAAAGAATGGGTAAGTTAATAATTAATCTACTCAATATCCCATATTATTTACGTTTTAAAGCTTATTTTGTAGATGAGAGTAAATGGCAAAAATAGAATCCCGCATTGATGAAATCCCCAGTTTCAAAATTACTGAAAGATAAGCAATTAAGAATTGTTTTTTTTTAGACGTTAGATATAATTTTTAATTGATATGCAACATTCATTAGCTTTGCCCTAAAATAAAAATAAATAGTACCTCTAGAGCCAATTATAAATCATATCAATTGTAAATCAGCCTATAAACTGTTATTCATATTTAAATAAGTCTGTTCTTAAAATATTAGCCCTACCTACAATGAAGATATGGCATGCAAAAAGAAATTGCTTACTGTTAGTCCATTTTTACAAAGAAAATCTATTTATAGTAAGTAAGATTTTCTTGATACTTCCATATTTATTTATTTAGAACATAATGTCGACCGCATTTTGTAAACTTAAATATATTAAGGCTGGCTTCTTTATCTATTCTTGAAAAAGCATGTCTTATGCACAAGTCACAAATCTGAATTTTAGACTTCATCAGGGGTTTCCACAAGAAGCACGCATGTCATAGCTCTTACCGATTTTTTCTTCTACTTTAACAAAAAACTCACTCTTATATAACAGCAAAAATTATTTAATCATCTGCTCCTTAATTTTCGGAAAATCAGATACCAAAGAAGATTTCGGAAAGAGCCAACAAAAACTGTTGATTAGGAGAGGCTTTTATTCTATAAATGATTATTTCGAGGTATCACTGATTAGAAGTGTAAGTGTCTTTATCTTTTATTTTTTACATTTAACTTAGATGCATGGACTACTACTATGACTAAGGCATTTTAACTTAACTGTGTTTTCTGTAACTGATTGATTTGATTTATTTTAGCACCAAATAAGATGGCAAGAGGATATTTAACAAGAGCCTGCAGAATAAAAATAAATACATTATCCACTGCAAAAGTGGAGTTAATAGAGCTGCAGGAAGACCCGGTACGAAGGGAAATGGTGATGAAAGAAGAAAAATATGAATGAAATGAAAATGGAAAAGCATAAATTATAAATTGCAGTTCTTAAAAACAAACTTGGTTGGAAGACACTAACTTTAAATGTCTCTCTCTAATATACAATTGAGTATGTAAAAATGTACTGCATGTTTTCAATATATTAAAAATGTAGATAATAAAAAAGGTTTAAAAACTTTATGCATATTTTATTCCTTTATTCTCTAAATTTGCTAAATAATTATCAGTTAAATTCCGCCGCTTAAGTTCACCATTTATATTTCAGATTGCAGTATCAATGTTTTCATCAACCACATGTTAAATTATTTCCTCTGGTATGATCATGATCATTTATAATGGCTATATTATACAGTTATGTGTCATTAAGGTGTCTGGCTTCGATAGCGCCTAAACTCTTAAAGATGGATAAGAACTTTCTATACAAAAGATAAATGGTTTACTAAGATGCATAACCTGCAAATATTTTGCAATCTACAGGGTGGCCCCAAAAAGTGGCACGGAATATTTTATCATTTTTTTAAATGAGACACTAGGTATGTTTTTCCACATTTTGATTTAGCAGATCAAGAGCGTTACAACCGTATTTAATTTTTTGAACTGAAATGCAGCGTTGTCAAGTAATTAATGGTGCGATATAAAATCATAGCAACCCATTGGTACAACCTGAACAAATGAGATTTACATATGTGCTTTATATCGATTTATGTTAGTAATTTTTAATTCTCTTATACAAAGCGTTCGTTAGATTTTGGACAATTTAGGGATTTTAAATATGCTTTAATTTAATTTTTTTAAATAGGATACCCTATATATTTTTAGGTATATGGATTTATCATGCGTATAGCGTTATTTTTTGTTAAATATGTCCTATACCTAAATCTTATAATTTCTGAAATATTTTAAGATTTGTCTTAATTCAGGTAAAAATAGGAAGTTCTGATTACAGAATTTAGTCAAGATAGCCTTGGAACAAAAACAAAGTCATTTATTTTCAAATGAACTGACTGATAAAACAAGAAGTGCACCTATGATGCTGGAATAAGCTAAGGCTAAGAAATTAAATTAATTAATCAAATTTAACAATATTTACAAGATCTTGTCAACATTTCCATGACAAGAAACAAATACCAATAATAATAAAAATATTATAAATTATGTTCAATATGACCTCCTAAAATTAAGATGCAAGCCCTAATTCTTTTTTCAAAAGATTCGCCTATATTTCTCAACATATTCGGAGTAATTGTGTGAAAAACTTCCATAATTCGTGCTTGCATGTTTTCTTTTGTTGTTTGAGCAGTTTGGTATACTTTCTCTGTTACGTATCCCCATAAGAAAAATCTAGCTTGGTCAGATCGGGAGATCTTGCCGGCCACGATATTGGTCCTCATCTACCTATCCAATTATCAGTAAATCGGTTATTTAAAAAATGTCTAACGAGCATACTGTAATGAGGTGGTGCTCCATCTGTTGGAACCACATTCTTCCACAAGTGTGTACTGGCAACACATTTAAAAGTCCGGGTAAATAATTTTGTAAAAAATCAAGGTAAATCTGACATGAATAACATGATTACCTATTATGCCGTCCCATATATTAACACTCCATCTATGTTGATTCTTAACTTCCCTAGTGAAAAAAGGATTGCTTGTATTTTTAGTAATGAAAATTATGCCGATTTACTGATCTATTGTTATGAAACGTAGCCTCGTCTCTAAACATAACATAACCGAAAAACTGAGCTTGATGTTGTATCATATCCTATGCCCACTGACAAAAAATAACTCTCCTTTCATAATCTTGTTCTCCTAATTCTTAACAATTGTATGTGATAGGGATGTAATGTTTCACTTCGTATAATCCTTGATGCTGATGATGCGCTGAAAGGAAATTCGTGGCCAAGCTGTCTCGTACTTTTGTGGGGATCTTCAACTAAATTTAACATAGCGATAAATTTATTTTAATAGTTAGTAGCTGGCTTAACTCCCTGTTCTTTCAAATCTCTCTTTTAACCTTTCAAACGATTTTCGATCAGAATGAGTTTTATGAGGATATTGTTCTGCGTATACTCTGGAAGCCAGAAATGCATTTCTATCGCTTGCGCCCAAAACACAGATCATGTTAACCAGTTCCTTTTTGGAAAAATTCATATTTCTATTATCTCGTTAATTAAAGGAATTCAAGTCTTAAGCAGTAATGAACCACAAACTTACGAAAACTAACTTTATAATGACAGCTACGTTAAAGAAAATTATTTATTTTTTGTTCCAAGGCTATCTTGACTAAATTCTGTAATCAGAACTTCCAATTTTTACCTGAATTAAGACAAATCTTAAAATATTTCAGAAATTATAAGATTTAGGTATAGGACATATTTAACAAAAAATAACGCTATACGCATGATAAATCCATATACCTAAAAATATATAGGGTATCCTATTTAAAAAAATTAAATTAAAGCATATTTAAAATCCCTAAATTGTCCAAAATCTAAGGAACGCTTTGTATAAGAGAATTAAAAATTACTAACATAAATCGATATAAAGCACTTTAGGGTACCCATACTGTAAATCGCATTTGTTCAGGTTGTACCAATGGGTTGCTATGATTTTTATATCGCACCATTAAAAAGTACTAAAATTTCAGAAAAAAATTAATTACTTGACAACGCTGCATTTCAGTTCAAAAAATTAAATACGGTTGTAATGCTCTTGGTCTGCTAAATCAAAATGTGAAAAAAGATACCTAGTGTCCCATTTAAAAAAATTATAAAATATTCCCTGCCACTTTTTGGGGCCACCCTGCAGATTGCAAAATATTTTCAGGTTATGCAGCTTAGTAAACCATTTATATTTTGTATGGAACGTTTTTTCATCTATCTTTAAGAGTTTAGGAGCTATCGAGGCCAGACACCTTACTGACACCCTGTGTAGCACTACTGTCGCAACAATTATTGCCATTAGAGTGTCCAATTTCACTCTTATTTCTAATCTTAAAACTTGAAATCTCCTCTGCCATATACCATACTGCCTCTCAACTACATTTTTGCTTCTTATCTGTGACTCATTGTACAACTGTTCTGGTGGCGTTTGCAGATGGATTGTCAAGAGATATCAGTAAATAGTTTGCAGAATTTGCAAGTTGTCAGAATCACCAGTAGATAAGAATTAGGAAATCTTCTTTCATCATAGAGTGCTTCCATTCTACTATTCTGAAATAGAGTTCTATCGCTGGTAGATCCACCAGGCCATCTTGATACAATATCTATTACTCTTAGTCTCGAATCTGATAGCGTCAAGTAGACCTAGTATGGTTATTGAAAATCCACCAAATTCTTTCCTAGATGGCGCAACTAATAAAAAAATTTATTTGTTGCCCACTTAATGAACCAAATTGTATATTATTATATAAAATAAAAAATAACATTCAACGAGGACATCTCGGGAACTTAAGAAGTTTATTGAAAAGTATTATGAAATAATATACAGAGTGTTCGGATAAACGAATCAGGATACTTGGGGAGGTGATGATTTTATATGTTAAAATAGTGGTCATATAACAAAAAGTCGAAAACTCAATAATTTTTTTTGCTTCATTTAAAAATTGATTGTACTGCTAACAAAAACTTAAAATCCAGTCTTGTGCCCAAACGCTGTAATTCATCGGCTCGAATAAACAAAATACATTAGGAATTTGTTTGTTTTTAACCCATTCGCTGCGGACGTATGCATTTTTGGATCATGATTTTCCGTGTCTGGGGTTCGATCGTCCGATATTTAGTAAATTCCATATTCCTTCTCTGCTACATTCTACATATTAATTTAGGTAGTGCAAGCGAGTGTTATTTGATTTTTACCTGTTGCTGTGTGAGTGTGTATGTAACTATGACTTGCGTGTGTATATGTTTATGGTTTCTACGTAGATTTGTGCACAAGTATGCAAGTGGATAACTCGTACGAGTACGTATGAAGTTAGGTTAAGGATCAATAAGTTATGTGTACGAATACATATGTAAGTACTTATTCAAGTGCATTTATGTATGTTCATCTATGAATGTTTTATATGTTTGCGAGTATGCGAGTGCGTGTGCAAGTACTTTTGCGAGTGCGTGTGAAAATACTTACGAGAATATATTGAATATTATATATAAATGAGTAAATATTAATTATTTTATGAATATATGTATTTTTGTTAAAATATTGCAATTAAATCAAACCTGCATTGGAGATTGAGTTAGGCTGAAGACCTTTCCGCAGCGAAAGAGTTAAAATTAATCTCCTTTTTTCCAATGACTGTCAAAATAAAAAAGACAAAAAATTACAGTCAATTATAGTCTTTTTTCCTAGATTTGCTGTCATATAGTGGAGTAAAAGAGTTTTTTTTGTTAAAGTTTCAGTTTTATTTACCACCAAGAAAAATAAGAGTATAATTATAAAGCATAGTCAGGAAAACAGATGTAATAATCTTTCTCTTTGGTATTACTAATCGTCTCGGAGCTTCATTTAAAATAAGAAGGACGTTCTCGTTCAAACTCTTTCTTTAATAATAATCATGTTTAATTTACAAATACATCCAAATCTAAGTATTCCGAGCATTCACCTTTGATGTTACAATATTCCTATTTAATCAGTCCACTAAGCATAACACGGATGAAATCGTTAATTGACAAAATTAACTATTTCATCCTCACCTAGTATCCGTTCGGAATCAGACTACTAGTGGTTATACTTAGTGGTTATACTTATATTACATCTCCTACGGAAAATAAAAAAATAATAAAAAAAAAAGTTTGATATGCTATTTTTCAAAATACATTTTTGTCCTATTTTTATGTACTTCAACTAATCTATTTCCTATCTTAATTAAAACATTTGGAGCCTTATCCTCTACTACTGGGTAAGGACCGTTATAAATAGTATCTTTCTTATTTCCAGCATCATTTTTTACCAAAATCTTTTCCCCAGGTTTATAAATAATAAATTTTGTTTTTTTGTCAAAACAGACTTTTCTCTTCTCTTTGGACTTTACTAAATTATCTCTAGCATCTGCCCATGCATTTTGCAAGCGATATTTTAGTTCAATAGGATAATTTTCAAAATTATAGAGTGGATCTATTTTATTTTCAATATTAGACGGTAAATTACAAGTTTTTCCAAAAATTAACTCATAAGGTGTATAACGTGTTTCTGTGTGAACGCTATTATTGTACGAAAAACTCCAAAATGGAAGCCAAGTGCTCCAAGTTTCTGGATTTTTGGTTGTTTGTATCCGTAAATTTCAAGTGAGCCTAATGTTTCATGATGATACGCTGTTGAAAACAATTGTTTTATTTTTAAAATTTTGCATGTATCCTTTAAAGTTGAACACAAAAATTCTGACCCTCTATCTGAAATTATACATTTTGGTATACCATATCGCAATATAAAATTATTTACAAAACTTGATGCTATAGTTGTTGACTCCTTATTTGGCAAGGGATAACACTCAACAAACTTAGAAATCTCACACTGTAAAGTAAGTATGTAGCGATTTCCTTGTTCATCTTGTTCTAAAGGCCCTACCAAATCTAAATATATATTTTGGAATGCTGAAGATGCAGTCGTAGTGATGGACATAGGTTGTACATTAGGCCTAGAATGCTTATACCTCTGACAGGCATCACAACGTTTGACAATCTCTTCAACATTCGAATGTAAGTTTGACCAAAAATAATATTTCTTAATATTATTATACATCCGGTTTATTCCAGCATGACCGCCGGTGGGCAGGATATGAAAATCATTAAGAATAATTCTTTGGCGTTCTAAATCAGTTACTTTTCTACATCTTTAACAATAGAAATTTTAAAATATTTATTCGACATGTCTTTTATTTCATTATGCATAATACTAGTTATTAATCGCGCGTTTTCTTTATTTTTTAAAATAATTAATTCCGGAATATTGTATTTAATACAAATTGAATCCAGGTCTCTCAACGAAGTAGCTAGTACGTGCGCCGATCGAGTATCCTGTTTCATAAAAATTATTTTTTGATTTTCGACGAAAATAAAATCTCCTAAATAAAAATCAAATTTATTTTCTTTTATTAACTTTTCAAAATTTATTTTAGAAAGTAAACTAAGTTCATATGAGTTTTTTGGCCGTTTTAACAATTCAACAATGCCAGGGTGATCAATCCTGTAACTCAGTGAGTCATTAAAACTTACCTTATTTTCTATTTGCTCTTTAAGGACCTTGCTTTGTTGCCTAGTTATAGCAAATAATGTTTCTTCAACTGTTTTAGAAATATTTTTTAATTCATCGGAAGAAACTGGTATTCGTGATAATGCGTCTGCAGTCACATTATCCTTACCTTTTATGTACCTTATGTCAAAATCGTATTCTTCTATAAGTAAACTAAACTTCGTTAATCTACTTGAAGGGTTTGTCATACCAAATAAATAAACTAAAGGCTTATGATCAGTATAAATTATAAATTTTTTCCCGTATAGATAACACGAAAAATGTTTAATACCAAAAACAATAGCTAAAAGTTCCTTTTCAATTGTAGAATATCGTCTTTCCGCTGTATTTAAAGCTCTACTTTCATAAGCTATTGGCCTATCATCAAAATTTGATAGAACAGCGCCTACACTGTCACGTGCAGCATCAGTTTTTAAAATAAAAGTGTTTTCAGGTCAAAAATTTGGATATTGAAGGACGGGAGGGTTAACTAGTGCTGTTTTTAAAGTTTCAAAAGCATTTTGACATGCCGAAGTCCAATGAAATTGAACATTTTTCCGTGATAAAAAGTTTAGTGGAGCTGCTATCTCGGAAAAATTTTTAATATATTTCCTGTAGTAATTAGCGAATGCAACGAACCTTTTTACTTCATTTGCATCCTTTGGAGCAGGATAATCCTGAACCGCTTTAATTTTTTCAGGATCTGGTGAAACTCCCTCGCTTGATACAACATGTCCTAAATATGAAAGTTCCTTTTTTAGAAATTCACATTTGTTAGGGTTTAATTTTAAATTTACTTCCCGTAATCTTTGAAAAACTTTAACCAAATTTTTATTGTGATTTAGTAAATTATTTCCAAAGACAATGAGATCATCCAAATAAACAAAACAATTTTCATAATTAAGGCCTGACATTGCAATTGTCATGGCACGCGAAAAAGAATTTGGACTTATCTTTAGCCCCATAGGAAGGCGAGTCATTTGAAATTGTCCCTTGCTACCTACTGTAAAGGCTGTTATAGGTCTGCTAGACTTGTCCAGTTCTATTTGATAGTAACTTTGTGATAAATCTAAATGAGAAAAATAAGTTGCGCCTCCTAACGAATCTAAAATTTCATTGATACATGGTAAAGGCCATCTATCGTCTGAAATAACCCTCGAATTCAGAAGCCTATAATCTAGTACTACCCTAAACTTTCTATTACCATTATTATCAACTCTCTTTGGGACAATTAAAAGTGGAGAAGACCATTCAGATCTAGCTTCTTCTATTATTCCGTCTTGTAGCATTTTATCAATCTGTTTGTTTATTTCTTCCTTTTGAGAATGAGGTAATCGATATTGTTTGACGTAAACTGGTGATACATTATGTTTTAAGTGAACTTTTTGTTTATAAATGTTAGTTGTTGTTAAAGGATCATTTTCTAAAAGAAAAATATCAGAATACTTTGCGCATATTCTCTGTATAGAAAATGTCTCTTTATCGTTCATATGTGTGAATTCTAATAAATTTAGTAACTTTTCTACCCTATTAACTGAATTGTTGTCAGTAACGTCGAAATGACCGAATTCGTAATTTTCGAATAATTCGATTTTTGGTTGAAAATTTTTTAAACTAACATCCTGATCACGTACATTAAGAAACTTTATAGGTATCATATTTGAGGTAGGTCGGACTACCGCTCCGGCTGTGAAAATACCTTCACCTACTTCATCAGCTAAAATAACACAATCTTTATCTGTTTGTACATGAAAATATTTAATTATTTCGCTGCGTTTAGGAATAAACGTAAATAATTCGCTTTTAGAATGCAAAGGTGTCGTTATTTTGTTATTGTTAAAATTAAATGAAAAATAGAACTTCTCGTAGTTTATCGTTGCTAAATATTTGTAGCAAAAATCCGATCCTATTACACCGTGACAACTATCGTCAAAACTGTCAATCAGCAAAAATTTATGAATTATATTAAAATTGTTTACTTTTTAATTTAAGTTTGCTGAACCTTGTGAAACTATTGACCCAGATATTCCATTAATTGTTATATTACCTGAAAACTTTATTTTTTCTAACTTACTTACATAGTTTTTGAAAATTACGCTTACAGATGCACCTGTATCTATTAATAGATTAATATATTTTTCTTTATACTTTACGCTAATAAAATTTAAACCATTTGAATGTAATAAAATTTGTGGCTTAGAAGCCTCGAAAAAACATTCTATTTGGGTGTGATTCAGTATTAGAATTGTTCGTATTTAGATTCCGCTGGTCTGTGTTTTGCATAAAATATCCTCTCTGTCCGTATCGATTACTGTTCCCCCTGTTACTAAAACTATTCCCCCTGTTATTAAATGTTGATGGATTTTGAAAACGTGGTGGTTGTCTGTAAGATGGTTGCGGAATATTATTATTAGCATTGTATTGTCTGTTATTATTAGTTCCTTGAGTAGAACTCCTGAAAGAACCCCTTGTAAAATTGTTATTAACACCCCTTGTAAAATTGTTATTAAAACCCCTTGTAAAATTGTTATTAAAACGTCTATGATTCGTGCCTGTATTATTCGCGTTATGGAAATTCGAACGCATAGAAAAAATTGGTCTCGAGTTGTTTAGTGTTAACTCCTCGTCCTTAGCACCCCTAATCGCGTCATTGAGATTTAAATAATTTCGTGCTTTTATAATCGTTCTTAGGTCATGATTATTAAGTCCGTTTGCAAATGAATTCACCGCGATTTTTTCATTGATTGGTCTCAAAATCATCACATTTTGGTCATTTCCGTCCGCTTGAGTCAAAGTAAGATCAACTAATAATTTTTCCAGCGACCTCCCAAAATCTTCGATTGATTTTGAGTTTTGTTTTGAGTTGTTTAATTTAAATGACAATGCAGAAACTGATTTTTTTGAAATAAAATAAGATTTTAAATCGGTAACTAAAAGTGCGTTTGTTAAGTAGGATTGTTTAAGTCTAATTTTTGCGCTTTCAGTCAGTCTAGTTTTTAAAACATACGTGGTTAAAAGTTTTTTGCCCTCAGTATCCAATAAAGAATCGTACAACTCTATAGCATCAATAAGGTGTTTTGTGGAAACTTCAGAGCCATCCATTACCGGAATTAACCCCGCTGCGGTCTTCAATTCGAATTTTTCAGACATTTTACCTTCCGTTTCACTATCTGAAGAATTAGAATCAAGCTCTATCGCAGATGGTAATTTCAGCAATTGGATTTCTGTACGCCTTTCTTGAAAAATCTTGTCTAGATGTTCTAGATAACTATTTATATCGTTTACATATAATTTAGCCTTATCTACCAATTCTCCCACATACGACTTACTGTTAAATTTATCCCTAATTTCACTAAATTGCAATTTCAATTTTTCTAATTTCTTAATATAATATTCTAGTACCTTAGAACTATTTCTTCGCTCTTGATTATCTTTTCCAATATTTCTATTAAATACTCTTAATTCTTCCAATAAATACCTAAATTCATCTACTTCTTTCGGCATTCCATATCATTTTTTAATTACTTCCCATAATAACTTAACCATAATACCATATATACCATAATTATTTTAAATTTTGTCAGTACTTTGCGCTGCTAGCACAGCTCTTCTAATCTTCCTGTCAAATGCTTGTTTGCATCTTATATATCCAATCCATACTAAAACAGTTAAAGCCAAGCAAACTAATAAAACGCTTAGGATATCTTGGATGGACCCAAAACGTGTAGTAGTGGTTTGTCCCCCACTATTTCCTGCTTGTGCTATAATAATCTCTTCTTTGCTTTCCTTGTTACCCATGATTATGAAACCATCACCATATTCTGTACTATAGTATTTTTCTTAGATCAGGCCGTTGGCAGGATCGCCATGTAATAATCTTTCTCTTTGGTATTACTAATCGTCTCGGAGCTTCATTTAAAATAAAAAGGACGTTCTCGTTCAAACTCTTTCTTTAATAATAATCATGTTTAATTTACAAATACATCCAAATCTAAGTATTCCGAGCATTCACCTTTGATGTTACAATATTCCTATTTAATCAGTCCACTAAGCATAACACGGATGAAATCGTTAATTGACAAAATTAACTATTTCATCCTCACCTAGTATCCGTTCGGAATCAGACTACTAGTGATTATACTTAGTGGTTATACTTATATTACACAGAAATTTTTTGAAATTTAATAATTTTTCTTTTTTCAAGGACCTTCAAAACAAGAGAAACAAAATTGAAATTTAATAATTTTTTTACTTCATTTAAACTTAGATTTTACTGCGAGCAAATACTTTAATTCCAGCTTTGTGCCTAAACGGTGTGGTTTATAGATTCAAATTAAGGATAACTTTTTTTATAAGAAATTTGTCTTTAAAATTACATGTCCTTTTTTCGAATGACTATCGAAACAAAAAAGTGCAAAAAATAAATTTGCATTTCAGGTCTTTGATGGCACAGTAGAGAAAAATGTCTACAACAGAATGATAGAAGTCGTTAAGCATAGTCCCTACGCCAAAAATCAACTTTATAGTTGCCGCAGATGTTAAAAAAAAAATTGACAGGCTGTATCGCGAAAAGTATTGAGTTTTCGACTTATTGTTATATGTATTAATACTTTTATTTTAACATAGAATCACCTCTCCAAGTATCCTTATGCCTTATGCGATAACCCAGAGCACCCTGTATATTTTTGGTAAATATTCGAAATAAACTCATTCATTCGTAATTTTTATCGAGGAAACGAATTTAAATAAAAAATATGATATTTAAGAACATAAAAAAATCGTGGTTAGTGCTTATCTTAACCCATCACGAAAAAGCACTTTAAGCATTTTAAACATTTTGTGATTTGATAATTTCTTTTAATTGTATTATTTATGTCAATTTTTTTTATAAGTTCAAGTTTTTCGGTCTTACTTTATAGTTTCAGACATGAATCAACGATCAACGTTTCCTATTATTGTGGCAATTATTGTCAGCTCTCAGTATAAAGGTAAGTTTAATTCACTTTTAATATTCACAATTTTGATTTTTTATCCAGGACCGGGCTAGATAAGTATGCAAGACTTATAACTATCATAATCCCTTTAATTTAACGATCGCACTTTAAGAGATATTCGAACTGACCCCCATCTAGTTATAAATATTTTTCTTGATATGATGCCCAGCCGTTTCTGAGCATGGTTCTCTAGCTTTCTTAAGGGCCGTTCTCTGCAACTAGCATTTGAGGGATTTCTCTCAGACACCTTAATCTTCAATGGTGGTATTCCTCAAAGGTCCATGCTGTCTCCAAATCATCTTCTTACTGTACATTAACGTCCTTCTAGTGGAAACGAAAAATGTAATATTTAGCTTTGCTGACGATACAGTTTGATATCTAATTCATTAACTGCAGTTGGGCAGAGGATAGACATCATACAATTCGCAAATTAACTATGTGTTAAAATATTACACTAGTCTACAGTGCACACCAAGTAGTCTATTTGAATCTCGAGAACTAAATGAGATTTTATTTTGAAAATTTGGCTGTGGCTATAACATAAGGTTTCCTACCTTTACAAAATAATTTGGATGACAAGGTGTTGCCGGATCATACCGAAAGTGGCAGCAACTTCTGAATTTTGAATGGATTACTCTAAATATTATAATTTTTTGGAATCTAAACAAAAATCTAGAACAGTTTTCTGTATAATATCATATATCTATCGTTATTAGTTTTGTAATTATAACCTTGTGATTTTTCAAAGCCGTATCGGGCATGGAAAAAAATCATTATTTTTAGCGGTTACAGCTAAAAAGCTGAAATTTTGAAAATAATTCAAACAATAGAGAATAATTCAAAGGGGCGTATCTACTGACAATTTAATTGTGAAATATATAGATTATTTAGCTTAATAAATTTCAATTGCGCCTATATTTGTAGTTACAAACGTATTATTAATAGGTTTTAGTAGCATATACTGCTATCGAATTTGACATTGAGATGAGTTCATGCATGGCACGTTGCTTGAACGGTATAAGTAACACGGCAAAATTTTCGATCTAATAAAACTGAGAGAATTTTTTTTAAATTAATTTCATATTCTATTAAAATTATGACAAGCTATCATTTATTTTATATTTTGTCGGAGATCCCAGAATCTCTGAATACGCCATCATAATGAAAGTTGAATAATCAAAAAAATTCCGTTAAAAGAAATTTATTTGTACAGAGAACAAATTTTTCTAGCCTCTGCGAATCCACCACCTTTACGCATAGTTAATGGAACCACAGCGGAAGAGGGTGAATTTCCATATATGGTATGTACGGGCTTATTTATTGATTAAGTATAAATAATATTTATTATCTGAATAAAAACAGTGATATGACTTCTCATGGTCATGGTGGTCATTCCATCCAAGCCTACAAACTATGTTAATAATCTCCACTCATCGTTCGGTGGAACGTACTCTTTCCCATTCGTTAGTTACATAGCTATTAATTTTATAGGTGCAATTACATGACCAGTTTGGTTTCCAATGTGGAGGAGGAATAATAGGATCAGAATGGATTATAACAGCCGGTCATTGTGTTGATGGTGGACAAATGTAAGTTATAATTTATTATCAAACAAAAACAAATGTAAGGTATAATCTAATTATTGAATCGCTTAATTGAGCTTCTCTTCATTATAACAAATTTGGAAGTTAAAATAATGGATTAATAGTGCATGCCGAGCCAACGACGCTATCTGTATCGAATTTACAGGACCAAGAACATTCAAATCAGTTATTTATTAGATCAAATTTATATTTCTCCGATTATATACCCGTACGTTTTCTACTGTAAATCCAGTATTCGTCTAGTATTGTTGCCGTGTTGACGGAGGATCATGCATCGTACAGATATAGATTTATCCAATTGGTACTTTCACATGTGCCGCATTTACGGCCTTATTAGTTCCTTTATTTGCCTTGATTTATTAGCGGGAACATGTGTGCATGTGTTTCAGTAGATATGTATCTTTCGCAATCACATTTGTAGATATTACACCCCTATAACTTTTTTATTGTTTAACCGGAAATGAGCTAAACTTAAGATTTTTAAATAGAGTACTTAGTACATTTTAGGCTATACCGATTCAGAACACCATTCCAAATTTAACGACACGCCATACGACACTTTTTGACACTTTATATCATTTTTCTTCCTATTTTCAATTTTTCATCTAGATTGCTATGAACTCCCTAAAATGGTTTAATCAAATTATGGCCGATTTGAAATTTGTAATTATGTTTATTTGTTTGATATCATTATGGCGTCATGGCTGCATAGATAAATGCAAAGCCATTTGCGCTTGCGAGATGGCTATTTTGTACTATTAAAATCACAGAATATGGCAATTTTGGCTCCACACAGCAGATTATATCTGCCTGCTGCGAAATGGCATCAAGATGATCGAACGTTTCATTCTTTCTACAGAATGAGCAAATGAATTTATAAACCAATTTAAAATCACACAGAAACTAGGGAAATATCACTCGGCGACCGACATGCTCAGTCTCTCAGCGATTATCACTTACCAGTACGCTACTAATTCGCGACTGATATCTCTTTGTAGGACTTAAATCAACGCGCTGGAAGGCGCAAAACACTGTCAAGTAATTTTAGTATTTTTTCTATCCGGAACCAGTTGCTCCTTGGACAACGAGACTAAGTGTGCAACAATCCCAAGGCATGATAGTTACTTATACCATGAGCCCAAGGATCAGGGGCATATACGCATTAAGCGTGTAACCACATTGAGGCCAGCCGTCGCGATACGCGGGGAACCGCAATCGGAACCGCAGATCCGGTTGAAAAACTATTGTTGATTGCGGCAACAAAACATCGCGAAGATGGGCTCGGAGGAAGTCGTTCCGTCAATCAAAAATCAAGTAGTCCAAGACAACGGCTGCCCGCAAACTTAACCATTCATTATTAATAATAACTCCACTACCTACATAAAAAAAGGCCGCGGGTTAGATGCAGAAAAGAAATCGGTCATCTAAAAAAAAATGGTATGTTGTTAGAAAAAAATGGTATCCCTAAACAATTTTCCAGTTCGCAGGTGAATAGCAAAAAAAGTCCACACTTTCTAGAGATGTGTTATTATGATTGAAAATAAAAATACTGAAAAGTAAGAAAAATGTTATCTACAGAAAATAAAATGGCATCTACAGTAAAAAAATTGAAAATATGGTTGTAAAATGGTATGTTTGGCATCTCTGGTCCATGCGTTTAAATATGATTTCATTGCATACGGTCAACCGGATGGCTACCCGCATCGCGGTTAACCGCTTACTGTGTATGAAGGCTAAACATCTTGTATGGCGCGGCGGTATTGACTTTCAAATTTAAATCGGACGGATTGGATTACGATATCAATATACCTCGGATGGATTAAGGTATGGTTTCGGATAGAAATGCTGTCAGTAACGTCTGGCAGTCACAACCAGCCGTTAACTGCAACTACTGGAAGCCATCGGCAGTCAATTATCCCCGTTGAGAAAAGCAGACGTGCTCTGGTATCTGAAATGAGCATTTCATCATCCTGGGCTAAAAAAATTTTGCTACTCATGGCAAAACTGAAACTTTTTCATATAAAATGGAATAACAAATATAATATTAAAGGCTTTTAGAAGCAAATTTGGTTATAAAATTTACATTCAGGCAGTCGGGCAGTCACGTCTAGACTGGCCTCGGATCAGTGTGAGTACAGCAGTCGACTGCCAACCGAACAAACCCGAACAAACAACATATTTAATTTTTCTAAAGACCAGTGCTCGACTGCCGAACGTCGCGGCCAGATGTTACTGCCCGCAGTTCTACCGAAACCATACCTTAAAGGTATGAGAATCGCTCATTTCAAAAGTCAGCAAATTTCATCAATTATACGACCATCAAGACATGGACTATTATTTCTTCATCTTATCGATATTCATGATATATGCACAGATAACACAGTACGTCTGCTTTTCTCAACGGGGATAATTGACTACCGATGGCCTCCAGCAGTTGTAGGGAAAACACTAGACATTTAACGGCTGGTCGTGACTGCCAGACGTCGCGTCCAGACGTTACTGCTAGCAGTTCCCTACGGCGCGTGCAACCATGATATCACTTTGTCATTTAACAAATGTTACGACGCTCGCCTAGTTACAACGTTCTCTATTAAATATAATAAAACTTATTTACTTTCTAATTTCTTTTAAAAAAATTAACTGAAATGTTGACTTTTTAGTGATTTAATTATATATGGAACAAACAAATTATATACTAAAGGTGATGGCACCCCAAATACCACCATTAAAGTTAAGAAATCTTTCCAACACCCAAACTTTACATATATTGGTAAAGATAAAGATATTCCTATTTATGATGTTGGTGTTTTGCAGGTAACATTTATTTTTATACAGACGAATGTAAATTAGTGACATATTCATGACTAGCTTATCTGATTACAATGATTCATATACGGAATGTAGATATAACAAACTAAATTCAGATATTAACGTTAAATTGTACAGTCACTGATATAAGTTGCATGATTATTGTTTATGATAAATCCCGATTCATTTGATTGATGTCATAATTTAAACAACTCAGTTACCAACCCAAGTGCTTTTTTTCAAGTTAATGCCAGACTCGGACGACAAGTGTACTTAACCTATCTCTGTAATGGCAAAGCATCGTGGGAATGGTAGCATTGTCAATTATTGTACAAGTAAACTATTCACACGACGGGGCAGATATATTCTAGCAACAAATATTGGTCAAGTACACCAGTCATCGGCGCCTTGGTTTTTCAAAAATTTAGGTTGAACTCGAATGTGAAAGCTGCTTTGTTTTTTAAAATGAGTAGTTGCCAATACCTTCGGCTTGACATCCAGTCATTTAAAATTTGTAATTTTCTTCTGTATTGTTGATTTTTTATTAATAGTTTGTTAAGAATGGCAGAATTTTAACTGGGAATCAATATAAACCCGACGGTCGAGAGTACGACTCCTGTAAAGATAATATTTTTTAAAATTTCTAATTATAGTCCTGGGTAGGATTTTGTGCAATTGATTCTTTTTTTTTAAATAAACGTACTTTAGTGAACAATGCAAATAAATAGCTACAATAAATGATTAAATAACTCTATAAACAATTTTGATATTTTATAATACTTGACCGAATACATAAAATTTTATTGTTGAATATGAAATTAAGAATTAAGACTGTAAAATATTTATTTACAAATGAACTCGTGTCTTTTGTAAACTAGACAATTTTTTTTTCTCGATAGAACGAAAGCAGCACTACTAGCTACACAATTATACAGATAAAATTTACATAAATTTAATAATTCAATCAACTTGTAACTACGTTTTGATGGGACGACGAAGACTATTAAGCAAACCAATGAACTGTTTCTAGAAATCATCATGAAACCCGATTGCACCACTAAAATTCATCCTTTCATTGCTACCATCACTAATCGTGTGACTGAAATTGGAATTTGAATAGTTCATGTTAAAGGCTATGTACACTGGGGAACTGGTTTCATTTTTTGAAGGAGACCACAATTTTTGAAGCGCGTTAAGACGTTTCCTATTTCGTATTTCATTTCGTTTCGGTATGAATTTTTGAAAAATATATATAAAGGGTGTGAATTATCATTTGTAGAATTACTTATTAAACGCTGTGGGCTATCGATGAAATCAACCACTTGGCAGAGTGTAGCTTTTTTTATCAAGGGATCTTCTTTTAATTTGCTTGTACTTATTACTATATCCCCATTGTCTTTACGCTCTTTTTACGATTGTATAGGGTTTATCCACTATAATTCCTTATTTACAGATTTAACTATTATTTCGTGTTGTTGTTGTATTACTTTTTCTTTTAAAGCTTTCATGATTGTGCCAGGTTGCGAAAAAAATTTAACATTATTGCTTATTTCTCAGTTAAGATTACCGGAGTGATTTTTAAATTAATCGTGGAAATTGAAGTCCTGTGGTTTATGGGAATGTTTATTGGAGTTTATATTGGAACGTTAGAGATGTTTTTATTGTGTAATTTTTTTAAATCAAACATAGACATCCACCTTCTAGTCAGAAATAAGTATATCATTCTTAAGATATTCCTTTGATAAATTCTCTAAAGCGTTTTTTGTTTACCTTCGTGTAACAGGAATCTTTCCTTGAAACTTACAAAGTCTCTTATCATACGTCTTATATCATCAGTTAATGGAAATCTTCTCCTAGGGGCCTTCAGATTTTTCAGTTTATCAAGGCAGTGTAGTGTCAGATTCTTACTAACTGAACTACCCATGTTTATTCTGTTCCCGCGCCTTTCAGAACTACACCTTCATATATTACAATCCGGTATATCTAACCGATTTGGCATCATGCTGTTTTGGTTGTTAGTGTAGCAGTTTTTTTTGTGGTTTTTGAAGACTTGCGTTGAATTTAGACGCTTAGGTTGTCTTCCTTTCCTGGAAATTTTGATTCCTCTTGTAAATAAGCACACCTAAAATGATATTTGATCTGCTTGCAAATACGACTTTATAAACTTAAAAAAGTTAAGTTACCATGTACAAATAAATCTACTAATATCCTTTTTTTAAGATAAACTTAGACGGTTTTTTTCGTTCCAATCCACCAAAATATTTCGTAACGAAATTTAATAAAAACTAAAGCTTTAGATTCCTTTTCTTTTTTCTCAAATCCCTTAGGGTGCCTCTGAGTTGATGGCTTTATGGGCTTCGGTGGGCATTTGCCTGTAGGTTAGTGTAGATACGGGTTTGTTCCGGTTTGTTCGATTGATGTAAGTAACTAACGTCTTATTTTCAAATTGGAAAACTCCACTTGTGGCACTTTTTTGGAAAGCTTGTTGGAAAAGGAATTTGATCTTATTTTATTTTTTTACATCTGTCAAATAATTTGTCACAACTTTAGTAAAAACTAATTTTTAACGAATTACATTAACAATAACTTTAAAACTTAATGTCTCTTTTCAGCGTAAAAATTGTTGAAAATGTGCCCAATGAACCTGTTGGCACAGACCCAAATGTACGCCAAGTAATTGGCGTTGTTTCCTGGATATTACCAGTCAGTTCTCTTACGTTTGGCTAGTAGTTTAAATTTTTTAACGATTTTAAAAAATTTGAAAAATGCATTTGACTGAAACGCTTACAATTGAAATATTAAGGATGGTCGGGTTTAGAGAAAAAAAAACGTTGCCAAAGAGACGTTTCCGCGTAGTTTCATGAAAGTCATCCCGATTTGCCACCTCCGTCGCGAAGTACAGTCAGCAAAATTAAAATTTAATTTTGAGAATTGCCTCAAATAAGACATGTCGTTCGAAGAAAACCTCCAAATGTGTTAGATGGAATTAAATTAGATATCCTGGATATTGATCTATCAAGAAAGCTCAATTACATTAGTAAGGCAATTATCTCGTGTCCACAATATTTTAAGGATATTTTTCAAGCAGGATGGAGCCCCTCCCCATCTTGCAAGAAATATAAGATAATTCTTAAATGTTACTTTTTTAAATAGATGGATAGGACAGTGAGGATTTATAGAGCGACTTTAGAATTTGATTTATGTGGTGATTTAAACAGAAAGGTTTATATCATCAGACCTAGAAAACTGGGAAGGCGTTGAAGGCAAGGCTTCGGGCAGAGATACATTTAATCACTTCAAACGTTTTGGAAAGAGTAAGGGAATACCAACCATCGGTTGGGTCTGTACCAACAGGTTTAAGGGGGCCTTTTTGAAAATTGTTCTAAAAAAGTTACATTACAGTTTTAAAGTAGTTGTTAATGTAATTGTTGGTTAAACATTAGTTTTTATTAAATATCTGACACATCTGACAGATGTAAAAAATAAAATATTGCCAAATTCACTTCTGAATAAGCTTTCCAAAAATATGTCACAAGTGGAGTCTCCCATTTGGAAAATAAAAAGTTAGTTAGGGTCTCCCTTTGTATTTCAATAACAAAGAGATGGCCATAAAAGATCTTTGGGGACGTGTTTTTTAATTCTAGGGAAACTATGAGCTGCATTCCATTTAAAATCCGCAATCTGTATAAAAAGAGGTGGTAAATATTTTGACTAGCGACTTCTTAGAGAAGTTTTTAGTATTCCAGTATGAAAAGCGGTGAAGGAGAAAAAACAGCATTAACAAATTATTTATCGATAAATTGGGGTTGATCATCATGCAACATGCATGCATAATATACCGTATTTAAGGTACCCACTATAAAAGACACGACAAGTGAGTTAATATCTGATTCTCGTTATGAATAAACAATCAATAGGAAATAAAATAAAATTAATTATGTGCCCAATACTTTTAGCTGGAAGAAGCAATTCCATTCAGTGCAACTGCACAACCAATTAAACTAGTTGAAGCGAATGATACGATTCCATTTCATCTACAGGGTGTACTAAGTGGATGGGGGGCTAATGGGACGCATGGTGGTGCAATGCCATATTTACAAAAAATTAACCTTCAACTTTTAACAGACCAAGAATGCGCAAAGAAAATAAATGATTTCAGTAAAGATAACAGTTTTATTGCTACTCATGATTTATGCAGTGACGATTACTACAATGGAGAATGTTCTGTAAGTATGGGTCAATATATCAGTCTATACAGAGTGTTATGGAAATGACTTATTATATTTAAATGGGTGACTCTTTGGGTGTCCATATATATATATATATATATATATTTTAATGGACGATTTTGAAAGTGGGCTCCATAAACTCACAGCTCATACCGCCATACTGTACATGTCACCCTGTGGTGGCGTGTCGCAAAACACGTGTTACGTGCAATGTTGCCAAACTTAATGTAAAACTAAAATTCCATATTAAATTATAAAATTAAATTACTACCTACATGTATTTATCTTTATACCTAAAGAGCGAGGAAATCCAGGCACAAACCCAATCACTTTCTTGTTTCTGGGAACATAGAACACTCCCGGGAATACACAACACATAGTGATAGTAAAACAGAACAAATAATTAGATTTTGAAAACACATCAGACTATTAGGTTTTATTACACGCGACGCGACGAAATTTAACTTGTTCGTCAGCGATATTCCATAATTTCTGTCAATCAAACGTCAGCTGTTGCGCCCAGAAGAAACTACCTGTTTTAACTGAGCAACTTAGGCTTATCAATAAAAATAATGTCAAACAATACACAAAGTATGCACGCTTGTGCGGTCTGACGAATACGACATATATCGATCAGATACCTGAGTTTGTGACAGAGATGGAGAGATGGGGCCGTTCCTAAGAACGGGGCCTAAGCCCTGTGACAAAGAAAATGAATCGGCGCTAACATCTGCCCTTCCTTCTAGGTCATTTCTATTCAAAACAAGTCGGCGGATGCGCGGCGGTATTCGTACTATTTTATGCAATTTGGTCAAAATTCCACTAACGTCATACAAATTACGCGCCTTGCAAGAGATCTCGGGCTTACCTTATGGTAAATAGCCTAGTAATAGAGAAGAATTGCGTTTATTACAATAAGAAAAACACGCAGTTACCGGCCCCCGTATCGCCTATTATTAATTAACAAATCCGAACAAATATCTTATAACAGAAATAAAATGCCAAACGGCGAATTTTCGATACAAAATCACACTCGACGGTTTCATGTCTGTGATATCACAGGTTGTGATGGTGATTTCTAAATCACTGAAAAAATAATCAAACTGTGAAATATTGCTCGTCTCTAGTTCCGAGTTTTGAACGTTTTCGTTTCAAGCAATTAAATAAAATGTCATTATTAAATTGAAGTATTTAAAATGTGTGTTTTTAACAAATAAATCTATGCTAGAAAAAAGGGACAAGCGAAAAATTAAATGAAATAACGTATCCGTGTATTCTTTTCATCTGAATAGGTTATGTGCGGGTTTATATTAAAACTTACATTCTGTGTGTTTTTTTATAGAAATTATGAAACTAATAATTGCTTTTAAAAAGAAGAGGTAAGAGAGCATGTGTCGTAAAATTGTATATTTTTTTAAAAAGTTTGAAAACTAATCAATCAGAAGGTCAATGACGTCTCACCTCTAACTTTCTTGTGCTTGTGACGGATTTCAAATGTATGACATTACTATTATTTGTGTTGAAACACATTTTTCGCAGTCGATTTTCTAGAATAATATTTATTCATAAATGATCCTCGTTTACAAGATAAATGTAATTTTATTAGGTAGCGTATGTAGGCAGTGAAAAATTATTTTATCTATTCGCATGCGGTAAGTAACTACTTACCGTACTGATTTGAGTGCTGTAAGTAGCACTTTACCGCACTAATGTCGTAAGTAATTACATACTATAAAAACAAGTTTAAAAGCCAACTATTAAATTTTTATAATTTATTTCCCTAGCAACCTGATACTAATGCATTGTTGATAACGACTTACGAGGCACCTATGGGGATAAATTATAACAATGCTCTTTTAGTTTTTAATATTGGTGCCCTAACATACGCTTGTAGATAAAATATCATACAATACACTTACGGTAGGTGTCTTTACCTACCGTACTTGTATTGTAATATATTATTAGCAAATTAGATATTTATCGCTATGGAAATACATCTACCTAAAAAAACACAGTAAATGGCCACAATCAACAATACAAGAATGCCAGTCGTTTCGCAGATATTTTAAAAACACTGAAAAATCTTAAAATTTTAACTCCCTATATCTTCCAAACCAAGCATCTGCTGATCCATGTTGATAGAAACTATTGTCCTATTTTGCGTAAGAAATCACCACACGAGCGACGGTACCTATTTTTTTAAAACACTCTGTATATGGAATCTTGATCTTAGAAAAACACGATATCAGTAAAAATATAAAATTCTCAAAAACATCCCGTATATCAAAAACGCGGAGGCCTAGAAAAATTCTTATAGGGGAGTCTTTTGTCTAACAAAAAAGTAGCACATCACTGCGAAAACCTCATCCTTCTATCTTTATTAATCACGGAGATATCCCCCATAAAACTATCAAAAATGGACATGCTGTATGTACACTTTTTGACACTTCCGTCCTTATCGGAAAATAGGGTTGCCCATGGGTGTGAAGGGGTAGGGAGAGAATTTATGGTTTATAGACGATTATGTGTTAATAAAGAATCAATAACGAACATCTAAGAAATTGAAATAAATATTTTACATATCTCCTATTGATAGAAAATACTAGAAATTACGCCTATATTCTTTTTCTAGGGAGACTCTGGAAGCCCATACGTCATAAATGGGACTACATATGGAGTAGTTTCATGGTCTTTTAAACCATGTGGGATCGTTCCAGGAACCTACAGCCGTATTTCCAATCCTGAATATCGTAACTGGATAAAAGAAGTGACTGGTATTTAAAGTCTTGTAAAATATATTTATAATAATTTTTTTAAAGTTTATTTTAAATTCAATATTTTCTTCTGGTGAGTGAAATTTAACATCGTTTGAGGACTTCTTGAAGGGTTCATGATTGTCATAATAAGTAGAACTGATTTATTTCAGATCAAATATGTTCAGAAGTTTATGAAGAAATAAATGTTTGCATTTAAAAAAAGTGAGTTGTCTTAATTTATTTTTCTACGATCGTTCAAAAAGATATTTGCACTACATACTGTGTAAAAAGATCAACTTTTTTTGCACTGTACAAAAAACATTTTAATACTCTATTGTTAGCGAGTTTAATATAAAGATAATATTATGGTAACAGTTAACATTAAATATTCTTCAAAACGTTTGTTTGATATAATATTAAAAATAATTCTTTAATCTAGTTTTAATTAATCCGAATATTTTGCTAATATAAGCATAATCATAGTTACCTATGGATGACGTCTGACAGTAAATCTTGTTCCTCAAGAAAAAATTAAAACAAAATTCAGAAAGTACTGGATCCATCATTTACCATAGTAAATTGCTCTAAGGCCCACTTTTGTAAAGTCGGGTTATCCCTGGGTGTTATCTTAGGACTAACTTGCAATATATTCTCGAGTTAACCCGGTATAATGATTACAATAAAAAACAGTTTCATAAATACGGGTAGAGCCATTAGTTAATCTAGGAGTGTTCTTAGCAATGGCCATCAAGAGAAGTAGACAAACCTTCAAATTTAAGTTTTATTTTATTTGATTATTCATTAGAATTCGCTTTCAAACGATTGAATTTTAATTATTTCTTTTACTGTGTTTGAGTTTATTAAAGTTTTTTGAGAAATGTGGATAATAAAGTAGAGGAAAGATGTCCAACTTTTCGGAGGAACATTAGTTAATCTGGTGAGAAATTATGCGGATATTATAGAATCTAAAAAAAGCCACACATATACTTGATGAGAGAAACAAAAGTGTTGGACCGAAATACTTAAAAACTAAATGGGATCACAGGCATAAAACAAATGCAAACTAAAATAGTGCGCCAAATATATAATAACATCAAAAAGGAAACAAAAAAAATTTGCTGAATAGAAATTCGAGATTTATAAAATTCGTGGAGGAACATCCGCTAAGATTGATATTACGACAATGGACGAAGATATCAAACAGATTATAGGCCCCTCTGTTACTGGATGGTGGAACAAATTTGATACTGATGAATATAAAAACATGATTGTGATAATTGAAAGTAAGATATTCTTTGATTGGGGTATAGTATAGTTTTTAGGCTAGTTCTGGAAGAAAAATACCATTAGTACTTGAAGGGTTTAAGTAGTTACATGTCAGTACGGTTAAGAAATTCAGATATCGTACAAAATGAAGCCTTGTCTATCAATCTACATAAACCTAGTCTTTGTAGGTTATTTTTATAAATATATATGGTCTTGACAAAAGTATTAGGACTGTTTGTTCTGTTGTTTCTGATTTTATTATCTTCACGGAATATTTTATTTCTTCCCTGATATGCCACTATCATATTTTTGATGTAATGATATCTATTATCTTCTCGATGTGAATAGCCTCCAATAATTATAATTATTGTTGTGTTAGATGAATCAGAGACTGTTGAAGCCAAGATCGAGGAAGACAATATTGAGGAAGAGAAGGAAATCGAAGCAGAAAGTCAGAGAAACTAGAAGGAAAGAATAGGTAAGTTAATAATTAATCTACTCAATATCCCATGTTATTTACGTTTTAAAACTTATTCTGTAGATGAGTGTAAATGGCAAAAATGGAATCCCGCATTGATGAAATCCCCAGTTTCAAAATTACTGAAAGGTAAGCAATTAAGAATTTTTTTTTTTAGAACGTTAGATATAATTTTTAATTGATATGCAACATTCATTAACTTTGTCCTAAAATAAAAATAAATAGTACCTCTAGAGCCAATTATAAATCATGATGTATTGAACTATTTGACATTTTAATATTTTTGTCTGGACGATCTCTTCAGGTAATAATTTTTAATTGCAGCCAAGAACTATAAACTGTTATTCATATTTAAATAAGTCTGTTCTTAAAACATTAGCCCTACCTACAATGGAGATATGGCATGCAAAAAGAAATTGCTTACTATAATCTATTTATAGTAAGTAATATTTTCTTGATACTTCCATATTTATTTATTTAGAACATCATGTCGACCGCATTTTGTAAACTTAAATATATTAAGGCTGGCTTCTTTATCTATTCTTGAAAAAGCATGTCTTATGCACAAGTCACAAATCTGAATTTTAGACTTCATCAGGGATTTCCACAAGAAGCAAGCTTGGTCAGATCGGGAGATCTTGCCGGCCACGATATTGGTCCACTTCTACCTATCCAATTATCAGTAAATCGTTCATTTTAAAAATGTCTTACGAGCATACTGTAATGAGGTGGTGCGCCCAAAACATAGATCATGTTAACCAGTTCCTCTTTGGAAAAATTCATATTTCTATTATCTCGATAAAGTTAACTAAAGGAATTAAAATCTTAAGCAGTAATGAACCACAAACTTACGAAAAATAACTTTATAATGATAGCTACGTTAAAGAAAATTATTTATTTTTTGTTCCAGGGCTATCTTGACTAAATTCTGTAATCATAACTTCCAATTTTTACCTGAATTAAGACAAATCTTAAAATATTTCAGAAATTATAAGATTTAGGTATAGGATATATTTAACAAAAAATAACGCTATACGCATGATAAATCCATATACCTAAAAATATATAGGGTATCCTATTTAAAAAAATTAAATTAAAGCATATTTAAAATCCCTAAATTGTCCTAAATCTAACTAACGCTTTGTATAAGAGAATTAAAAATTACTAACATAAATCGATATATAGCACATTAGGGTACCCACACTGTAAATCGCATTTGTTCAGGTTGTACCAATGGGTTGCTATGATTTTTATATCGTACCATTATAAAGTACTAAAATTTCAGAAAAAAATTAATTACTTGACAACGCTGCATTTCAGTTCAAAAAATTAAATACGGTTGTAATGCTCTTGGTCTGCTAAATCAAAATGTGAAAAAAGATACCTAGTGTCCCATTTAAAAAAATTATAAAATATTCCCTGTCACTTTTTGGGGCCACCCTGCAGATTGCAAAATATTTTCAGGTTATGCAGCTTAGTAAACCATTTATATTTTGTATGGAACGTTTTTTCATCTGTCTTTACGAGTTTAGGCGCTATCGAAGCCAGACACCTTACTGACACCCTGTGTAGCACTACTGTCGCAACAATTATTGCCATTAGAGTATCCAATTTCACTCTTATTTCTAATCTTAAGACTTGAAATCTCCTCTGCCATAGACCATACTGCCTCTCAACTACATTTTTGCTTCTTATCTGTGACTCATTGTACAACTGTTCTGGTGGCGTTTGCGGATGGATTGTCAAGAGATATCAGTAAATAGTTTGCAGAATTTGCAAGTTGTCAGAATCACCAGTAGATAAGCGTTAGGAAATCTTCTTTCATCATAGAGTGCTTCCATTCTACAATTCTGAAATAGAGTTCTATCGCTGGTAGATCCACCCGGCCATCTTGATACAATATCTATTACTCTTAGTCTTGAATCTGATAGCGTTAAGTAGACCTAGTATGGTTATTGAACATCCACTAACTTCTTTCCTAGATGACGCAACTAATAAAAAAATTTATTTGTTGCACACTTAATGAACCAAATCGTATATTATTATATAAAATAAAAAATAACATTCAACGAGGACATATCGGGAACTTAAGAAGTTTATTGAACAGTAGTATGAAATAATATACAGAGTGTTCGGATAAACGAATCAGGATACTTGGGGAGGTGATGATTCTATATGTTAAAATAGTGGTCATATAACAAAAAGTCGAAAACTCAATAATTTTTTTGCTTTATTTAAAAATTGATTGTACTGCTAACAAAAACTTTAAATCCAGTCTTGTGCCCAATCGCTGTATTTCATCGGCTCGAATAAACAAAATACATTAGGAACGTGTTTGTTTTTAACCCATTTGCTGCGGACGTATGCATTTTTGGACCATGATTTTCCGTGTCTGGGGTTCGGTCGTCCGATATTTAGTAAATTTCATATTCCTTCTCTGCTACATTCTACATGTTAATTTAGGTAGTGCAAGCGAGAGTTGCAGATGTGAACAGTGTTACTTGATTTTTACCTGTTGGTGTGCGAGTGTCTATGTAACTATGATTACTTGCGTGTGTATATGTTTATGGTTTCTACGTGGGTTTGTGCACAAGTATACAATTTGATAACTCGTACGAGTACGTATGCAAGTTAGGTTAAGGATTAATAAGTTATGTGTACGAATACATATTATTATGTAAGTACTTATTCAAGTGCATTTATGTATGTTCCATCTATGAATGTTTTATATGTTTGCGGGTATGCGAATGCGTGTGTAGTAAATTTGTGAGTGCGTGTGAAAATACTTACATGAATACATTTAATATTATATGATATAAGCATGAGTAAATATTAATTATTTTATCGATATATGTATTTTTGTGAAAATATTGCAATTAAAGCAAACCTGCACTGGAGATTGAGTTAGGCTGAAGACCTTTCCGCAGCGCAATGACTGTCAAAATAAAAATAAACAAAAAGTAGAGGCAATTATAGTCTTTTCTCCTAGGGTTCGTTCATATAGTTGAGTAAAAGTATTTTTTTGTTAAAGTTTCAGTTTCATTTACCACCAAGAAAAATAAGAGTATAATTATAAAGGATAGTCAGGAAAACAGAAACTTTTTAAATTTAATAATTTTTCTATTTTCAAGGACCTTCAAAATAACAACAATGAAATTTAATAATTTTTTTTACTTCATTTAAACTTTGATTTTACTGCTAACAAATACTTTAATTCCGGCTTTGTGCCTAAACGGTGTGGTTTATAGATTCGAATTAAGGATAACTTTTTTATTAGGAATTAGTTTGTCATTAAAATTACATGTCCTTTTTTCGAATGACTATCGAAACAAAAAAGGGCAAAAAATAAATTTGCATTTCAGGTCTTTGATGGCACAGTAGAGAAAAATATCTACAACAAAATGATAGAAGTCGTGTCCCTACGCCAAAAATCAACTTTATAGTTGCCGCAGATGTTAAAAATAAAAAAAAAATTGATAGGCTGTATCGCAAAAAGTATTGAGTTTTGGACTTATTGGTATATGTATTACTACTTTTATTTTAACATAGAATCACCTTTTCAAGTATCATGATGCCTTATGCAATCACCCAGAGCACCCTGTATATTTTTGGTAAATATTCGAAATAAACTTATTATTCATTTGTAATTTTTATCGAGGAAACGAATTTAAATAAAAAATATGGTATTTAAGAACATAAAAAAATCGTGGTTAGTGCTTATCTAAACCCATCACGGAAAAGCACTTTAAGCATTTTAAACATTTTGTGATTTGATAATTTCTTTTAATTGTATTATTTATGTCAATTTTTTTTTATAAGTTCAAGTTTTTCGGTCTTACTTTATAGTTTCAGACATGAATCAACGATCAATGTTTCCTATTATTGTGGCAATTATTGTCAGCTCTCAGTATAAAGGTAAGTTTAATTCACTTTTAATATTCACAATTTTGATTTTTTATCCAGGACCGAGCTAAACTATTTCTCTCAGACACCTTAATCATCAATGGTGGTATTCCTCAAAGGTCCATGCTGTCTCCAAATCATCTTCTTACTGTACATTAACGTCCTTCTAGTGGAAACGAAAAATGCAATATTTAGCTTTGCTGACGATACAGTTTGATATCTAATTCATTAACTGCAGTTGGGCAGAGGATAGACATCATACAATTCGCAAATTAACTATGTGTTAAAATATTACACTAGTCTACAGTGCACACCAAGTAGTCTGTTTGAATCTCGAGAACTAAATGAGATTTTATTTTGAAAATTTGTCTGTGGCTATAACATAAGGTTTCCTACGTTTACAAAATATTTTGGATGACAAAGTGTTGCCGGATCATACCGAAAGTGGCAGCACCTTCTGAATTTTGAATGGATTACTCTAAATATTATAATTTTTTGGAATCTAAACAAAAATCTAGAACAGTTTTCTGTATAATATCATATACCTATCGTTAATAGTTTTTTAATTATATCCTTGTGATTTTTCAAAGCCGTATCGGGCCTGGAAAAAAATCATTATTTTTAGCGGTTACAGCTAAAAAGCTAAAATTTTGAAAATAATTCAAACAATAGAGAATAATTCAAAGGGTTCAGTTTCTACTGACAATTTAATTGTGAAATATATAGATTATTTAGCTTCATAAATTTCAATTGCGCCCATATTTGTAGTTACAAACGTATTATTAATAGGTTTTAGTAGCATATACTGCTATCGAATTTGACATTGAGATGAGTTCATGCATGGCACGTTGCTTGAACGGTATAAGTAACACTGCAAAATTTTCGATCTAATAAAACTGAGAGAATTTTTTTAAAATTAATTTCATATTCTATTAAAATTATGACAAGCTATCATTTATTTTATATTTTGTCGGAGATCCCAGAATCTCTGAATACGCCATCATAATAAAAGTTAAATAATCAAAAAAATTCCGTCAAAAGAAAGTTATTTGTATAGAGAACAAATTTTTCTAGTCTCTGCGACTCCACCTCTACGTATAGTTAATGGAACCAAAGCGGAAGAGGGTGAATTTCCATATATGGTATGTACGGGCTTATTTATTGATTAAGTATAAATAATATTTATTAACTAAATAAAAAACAGTGATATGACTTCTCATGGTCATGGTGGTCATTCCATCCAAGCCTACAAACTATGTTAATAATCTCCACTCATCGTTCGGTGGAACGTACTCTTTCCCATTCGTTAGTTACATAGCTATTAATTTTATAGGTGCAATTACAAACAAGTGGTATGTACGCATGCGGAGGAGGAATAATAGGATCAGAATGGATTATAACAGCCGGTCATTGTGTTGATGATTTACAAATGTAAGTTATAATTTATTATCAAACAAAAACAAATGTAAGGTATAATCTAATTATTGAATCGCTTAATTGAGCTTCTCTTCATTATAACAAATTTGGAAGTTAAAATAATGGATTAATAGTGCATGCCGAGCCAACGACGCTATCTGTATCGAAGTTACAGGACCAGGAACATTCAAATCAGTTATTTATTAGATCAAATTTGTATTTCTCCGATTATATACCCGTACGTTTTCTACTGTAAATCCAGAATTCGTCTATAAAATTACACCCCTAAACTTTTTTATTGTTTAACCGGAAGTGAGCTAAACTTAAGATTTTTAAATAGAGTACTTAGTACATTTTTGGCTATACCGATTCAGAACACCATTCCAAATTTAACGACACACGACACTTTTTGACACTTTATATCATTTTTCCTTTTATTTTCAATTTTTCATCTAGATTGCTATGAACTCCCTAAAATGGTTTAATCAAATTATGGCCGATTTGAAATTTGTAATTATGTTTATTTGTTTGATATCATTATGGCGTCATGGCTACATAGATAAATGCAAAGCCGTTTGCGCTTGCGAGATGGCTATTTTGTACTATTAAAATCACAGAATATGGCAATTTTGGCTCCACACATGAAATGTATACAGCAGATTATATCTGCCTGCTGCGAAATGGCATCAAGATGATCGAACGTTTCATTCTTTCTACAGAATGAGCAAATGAATCTATAAACCAATTTAAAATCACACAGAAACTAGGGAAATATCACTCGGCGACCGACATGCTACTAATTCGCAACTGATATCTCTTTGTAGGACTGAAATCAACGCGCGGAAGGCGCAAAATACTGTTTAGTAATTTTAGTATTTTTTCTATCCGGAACCAGTTGCTCCTTGGACAACGGGACTAAGTGTGCAACAAGCCCAAGGATCAGGAGCATATACGCATTAAGCGTGTAACCTCATTGCGGCCAGCCATCGCGATACGCGGGGAACCGCAATCGGAACCGCAGATCCGGTTGAAAAACTATTGTTGATTGCGGCAACAAAACATCGCGAAGATGGACTCGGAGGAAGTCGTTCCGTCAATCAAAAATCAAGTAGTCCAAGACAACGGCTGCCCGCAAACTTAACCATTCATTACTAATAATAACTCCACTATTTACATAAAAAAGGCCGCCGGTCAGATGCAGAAAAGAAATCGGCCATCTCAAAAAAAATGGTATTTTGTTAGAAAAAATCCCTAAACAATTTTCCAGTTCGCAGGTGAATAGCAAAAAAAGGTCCACACTTTCTAGAGATGTGTTATTATGATTGAATATAAAAATACTGAAAAGTAAGAAAAATATTATCTACAGAAAATAAAATGGCATCTACAGTAAAAAAATTGAAAATATGGTTGTAAAATGGTATGTTTGGCATCTCTAGTCCAGGCGTTTAAATATAATTTCATTGCGTACGGTCAACCGGACGGCTACCCGCATCGCGGTTAACCGCTTACTGCGTATGAAGGCTAAACATCTTGTATGGCGCGGCGGTATTGACTTTCAAATTTAAATCGGACGGATTGTATTACGATATCAATATACCTCGGATGGATTAAGGTATGGTTTCGGATAGAAATGCTGTCAGTAACGTCTGACAGTCACAACCAGCCGTTAACTGCAACTACTGGAAGCCATCGGCAGTCAATTATCCCCGTTGAGAAAAGCAGACGTGCTCTGGTATCTGAAATGTGCATTTCATCATCCTGGGCTAAAAAAATTTTGCTACTCATGGCAAAACTGAAACTTTTTCATATAAAATGGAATAACAAATATAATATTAAAGGCTTTTAGAAGCAAATTTGGTTATAAAATTTACATTCAGGTAGTCGGGCAGTCACGTCTAGACTGGCCTCGGATCAGTGTGAGTACAGCAGTCGACTGCCAAACGAACAAACCCGAACAAACCACATATTTAATTTTTCTAAAGACCAGTGCTCGACTGCCGAACGTCGCGGCCAGACGTTACTGCCCGCAGTTCTACCGAAACCATACCTTAAAGGTTCTCATAATCGCTCATTTCAAAAGTCAGCAAATTTCATCAATTATACGACCATCAAGATATGGACTATTATTTCTTCATCTTCATGATCTTCCAATAGGAAAAAGCCAGCTTATCGATATTCATGATATATGCACAGATAACACAGTACGTCTGTTTTTCTCAACGGGGATAATTGACTACCGATGGCCTCCAGCAGTTGTAGGGAAAACACTAGACATTTAACGGCTGGTCGTGACTGCCAGACGTCGCGTCCAGACGTTACTGCTAGCAGTTCCCTACGGCGCGTGCAACCATGATATCACTTTGTCATTTAACAAATGTTACGACGCTCGCCTAGTTACAACGTTCTCTATTAAATATAATAAAACTTATTTACTTTCTAATTTCTTTTAAAAAAATTAACTGAAATGTTGACTTTTTAGTGATTTAATTATATATGGAACAAACAAATTATATACTAAAGGTGATGGCACCCCAAATACCACCATTAAAGTTAAGAAATCTTTCCAACACCCAAACTTTACATATATTGGTAAAGATAAAGATATTCCTATTTATGATGTTGGTGTTTTGCAGGTAACATTTATTTTTATACAGACGAATGTAAATTAGTGACATATTCATGACTAGCTTATCTGATTACAATGATTCATATACGGAATGTAGATATAACAAACTAAATTCAGATATTAACGTTAAATTGTACAGTCACTGATATAAATTGCATGATTATTGTTTATGATAAATCCCGATTCATTTGATTGATGTCATAATTTAAACAACTCAGTTACCAACCCAAGTGCTTTTTTTCAAGTTAATGCCAGACTCGGACGACAAGTGTACTTAACCAATCTCTGTAATGGCAAAGCATCGTGGGAATGGTAGCATTGTCAATTATTGTACAAGTAAACTATTCACACGACGTGGCAGATATATTCTAGCAACAAATATTGGTCAAGTACACCAGTCATCGGCGCCTTGGTTTTTCAAAAATTTAGGTTGAACTCGAATGTGAAAGCTGCTTTGTTTTTTAAAATGAGTAGTTGCCAATACCTTCGGCTTGACATCCAGTCATTTAAAATTTGTAATTTTCTTCTGTATTGTTGATTTTTTATTAATAGTTTGTTAAGAATGGCAGAATTTTAACTGGGAATCAATATAAACCCGACGGTCGAGAGTACGACTCCTGTAAAGATAATATTTTTTAAAATTTCTAATTATAGTCCTGGGTAGGATTTTGTGCAATTGATTCTTTTTTTTTTAAATAAACGTACTTTAGTGAACAATGCAAATAAATAGCTACAATAAATGATTAAATAACTCTATAAACAATTTTGATATTTTATAATACTTGACCGAATACATAAAATTTTATTGTTGAATATGAAATTAAGAATTAAGACTGTAAAATATTTATTTACAAATGAACTCGTGCCTTTTGTAAACTAGACAATTTTTTTTCTCGATAGAACGAAAGCAGCACTACTAGCTACACAATTATACAGATAAAATTTACATAAATTTAATAATTCAATCAACTTGTAACTACGTTTTGATGGGACGACGAAGACTATTAAGCAAACCGATGAACTGTTCCTAGAAATCATCATGAAACCCGATTGCACCACTAAAATTCATCCTTTCATTGCTAACATCACTAATCGTGTGACTAAAATTGGAATTTGAATAGTTCATGTTAAAGGCTATGTACACTGGGGAACTGGTTTCATTTTTTGAAGGAGACCATAATTTTTGAAGCGCGTTAAGACGTTTTCTATTTCGTATTTCATTTCGTCTCGATATGAATTTTTGAAAAATATATATAAAGGGTGTGAATTATCATTTGTAGAATTACTTATTAAACGCTGTGGGCTATCGATGAAATCAACCACTTGGCAGAGTGTAGTTTTTTTTATCAAGGGATCTTCTTTTAATTTGCTTGTACTTATTACTATATCCCCATTGTCTTTACGCTCTTTTTACGATTGTATAGGGTTTATCCACTATAATTCCTTATTTACAGGTTTAACTATTATTTCGTGTTGTTGTTCTATTACTTTTTCTTTTAAAGCTTTCATGATTGTGCCAGGTTGCGAACCAAATTTAACATTATTGCTTATTTCTCAGTTAAGATTACCGGAGTGATTTTTAAATTAATCGTGGAAATTGAAGTCCTGTGGTTTATGGGAATGTTTATTGGAGTTTATGTTGGAACGTTAGAGATGTTTTTATTGTGTAATTTTTTTAAATCAAACATAGACATCCACCTTCTGGTCAGAAATAAGTATATCATTCTTAAGATATTCCTTTGATAAATTCTCTAAAGCGTTTTTTGTTTACCTTCGTGTAACAGGAATCTTTCCTTGAAACTTACAAAGTCTCTTATCATACGTTTTATATCATCAGTTAATGGAAATCTTCTCCTAGGGGCCTTCAGATTTTTCAGTTTATCAAGGCAGTGTAGTGTCAGATTCTTACTAACTGAACTACCCATGTTCATTCTGTTCCCGCGCCTTTCAGAACTACACCTTCATATATTACAATCCGGTATATCTAACCGATTTGGCATCATGCTATTTTGGTTGTTAGTGTAGCAGTTTTTTTTTGTGGTTTTTGAAGACTTGCGTTGAATTTAGTGTGTTTGTATTCTAGGATTATGTATGGAGGTAGAGTGTAGTATACTTTCAATGAGATATATACCGTGCAGATATCCCTCTGTTACTGGGTCAGAACAACGCAAAATTGAGATGGAGTGTAGACAAATCTCAGCCTTTCATTGGGATAGTATTGAAAGCGAAAACTGAAAATGAAAAGAATTTCCGTTATTTTACCTGTTATAACATTTTTCCGTCGATGTTAAACCTAGTATGCAGCTATCAGCTGCATAACCTCAAACTGCTGATCCGTAATTCAGTTGTAGTCTGGCTATCGCTTTTACCATCGTTAGTTTGGTGTTTATGATATGATGACAGCGAATATCTATTCCTGATTTAGTATAATTACGGGATTTAATACTAATCATTCTGGGACTTATGTCACTAGTACTCCTGGTACTGACCCTCTCTGTACCATTTTGACGGTGAAGGTTCTATCTCTTAGATAGCTCGATATTATCTTAAAGATGGTTTCTAAGTCTCCGGAGGTAATCGTCTTAGTCCTTCATGCCATACCTTATGAAAGGCTCTGGTTAAGTCTAGTAGGCTTAGGTTGTCTTCCTCTCCTGGAAATTTTGATTCCTCTTGTAAATAAGCACACCTAAAATGATATTTGATCTGCTTGCAAATACGACTTTATAAACTTAAAAAAGTTAAGGTGGGAGACATAATAAGTGATTACCATGTACAAATAAATCTACTAATATCCTGTTTTTAAGATAAACTTAGACGGTTTTTTTCCTTCCAATCCACCAAAATATTTCGTAACGAAATTTAATAAAAACTAAAGCTTTAGATTCCTTTTCTTTTTTCTCAAATCCCTTAGGGTGCCTCTGAGTTGATGGCTTTATGGGCTTCGGTGGGCATTTGCCTGTAGGTTAGTGTAGATACGGGTTTGTTCCGGTTTGTTCGATTGACGTAAGTAACTAACGTTTTATTTTCAATTTGGAAAACTCCACTTGTGGCACTTTTTTGGAAAGCTTATTGGAAAAGGAATTTGATCCTATTTTATTTTTTTACATCTGTCAAAACATGTGTCAGAACTTTAATAAAAACTAATTTTTAACGAATTACATTAACAATAACTTTAAAACTTAATGTCTCTTTTCAGCGTAAAAATTGTTGAAAATGTGCCCAATGAACCTGTTGGCACATACCCAAATGTACGCCAATTAATTGGCGTTGTTTCCTGGATATTACCAGTCAGTTCTCTTACGTTTGGCTAGTAGTTTAAATTTTTTAACGATTTTAAAAAATTTGAAAAATGCATTTGACTGAAACGCTTACAATTGAAATATTAATGATGGTCGGGTTTAGAGAAGAAAAAAAAACGTTGCCAAAGAGACGTTTCCGCGTAGTTTCATTTCCGATTTGCCACCTCCGTCGCGAAGTACAGTCAGCAAAATTAAAATTTAATTTTGAGAATTGCCTCAAATAAGACATGTCGTTCGAAGAAAACCTCCAAAAGTGTTAGATGGAACTAAATTAGATATCCTGGATATTGACCTATCAAGAAAGCTCAATTACAACAGTAAGGCAATTTTCTCGTGCCCACAATATTTTAAGGATATGTTTCAAGCAGGATGGAGCCTCTCCCCATCTTGCAAGAAATATAAGATAATTCTTAAATGTTACTTTTCCAAATAGATGGATAGGACAGTGAGGATTTATAGAGCGACTTTAGAATTTGATTTATGTGGCGATTTAAACAGAAAGGTTTATATCATCAGACCTAGAAAACTGAATGAGTTGACGGCAAGGCTTCGGGCACAGATACATTTAATCACTTCAGACGTTTTGGAAAGCGTAAGGGAAGAACAACAATCGATTGGGTCTTTTTGAAAATTGTTCTAAAAAAGTTACATTACAGTTTTAAAGTCGTTGTTAATGCAATTGTTCGTTAAACATTAGTTTTTATTAAATATGTGACATATCTGACAGATGTAAAAAATAAAATCTTGTTAAATTCACTTCTGAATAAGCTTTCCAAAAATGTGTCACAAGTGGAGTCTCCCATTTGGAAAATAAAAAGTTAGTTGGGGCCTCCCTTTGTATTTCAATAACAAAGAGATGGGCATAAAAGATCTTTGAGGACGTGTTTTTTAATTCTAGAGAAACTATGAGCTGCATTCCATTTAAAATCCGCAATCTGTATAAATAGAGGTGGTAAATATTTTGACTAGCGCCTTCTTAGAGAAGTTTTTAGTATTCCAGTATGAAAAGCGGGGAAGGAGAAAAAACAGCATTAACAAATTATTTATCGATAAATTGGGGTTGATCATCATGCAACACGCATGCATAATATAACGTATTTAAGGTACCAACTATAAAAGACACAGCAAATTAATTAATATCTGATTCTTGTTATGAATAAACAATCAATAGGAAATAAAATAAAATTAATTATGTGCCCAATACTTTTAGCTGGAAGGAGCAATTCCATTCAGTGCAACTGCTCAACCAATTAAACTAGTTGAAGCGAATGCCACGATTCCATTTCATGTACAGGGTGTACTCAGTGGATGGGGGGTTAATGACACGTATGGTAGTTCACCGCCATATTTACGAAAAATTAACCTTCAACTTTTAACAGACGAAGAATGCACAAAGAAAATAAATGATTTCAGTAATGATACCAGTTTTATTGCTACTCATAATGTATGCCCTGATGAATACTACAATGGAGGATGCTATGTAAGTATGCATCAATAAATCAGCCTTTATAAGGAATATAGACAATAAAAAAGAGATCAACTATTTAATCACCATATGAGTTCGATCTAAAATATAAATAATTCTCACTAAGGTACGTAACATAAGTTACTTTGGAACTAGTGTAAATCTGTAAAAATAAAAATTTTAGTTGGTATTCGATCATTTGATATAAGAATTAAACAGGGTGTGTCTTAATAACATGCTAATATTTAAGAAGATTATTCTTGGATAAATTTTCATATGTTCTAAACGTCTTAACTTTTGAGATACAAGGTGTTAAAGATATTCAAGAAATCTGCTTTTTTATTAATATCTGATACTGCTCTAGATATTGTTGTGAAATTTGATACACACTTACTATTCATCAAGAGGCATTTTATGATGAATAACATGTCTTTTCATTCCGACCAGTGTCATTTATCCGGGAATTCCCCTCGGTATTTTTGAAGAAAATAATGGTCCCAATACGACTTCTTGCGTTTTAAATAAAAATAATTTTTGAAATACTCATTCCTTGGTGAGCAAATGTCGTGTCACGATTTTTTGTCGTTTGACGTACAGTTTTCGTATAAAAAAATTAAATTCATTTATTTGCACTCTTTTATGAAATTAGGTATTAACAATTAAAAAGAATGGAGCACATTTTTTGTAAATTTTTTGTAAATACAAATTGTCAGTTGACTACCTAGTCCAGTTGTAACGTATTTAAGTAATTGACAAATTATTTAAAAAAAAACATGAAAATCTTTAACACCATGTATCTCAAAAGCTAAGATCTTTAGGACATATGTTCATATGAAATTGTTTGTGAAAACACCCTATATATTATCTACAGAAAACCGTCACTAGTAACTTTAAATTCATCTAATCTAGTACCTCTTAATTTTTTTTGCTCAAATTAATTGCATATTTGCTCGGTATCAGCTGCTCGTTAGCTGTCATTGAGTTCATCGGTCTAGATCTCTCAAAGCACACTATGTACACTTTGGTCTTGGAAAATAAGGTTGACAGACTGTCTGCGGGGGTCAGGGGAGAAAAATTATAACAACAGAAAGATTCTGAGATTATTTTAATAAATAATCAGTAACGCGGATGATATTTTTACTAAGCTTGAACTTTCTTCTTCCGTCTTTGATATTAAATGACGTCAAAAGGCAGCATCAATGAATTAAAAATAGGCACTTTACATATAATTTTCCTTCTTTTGTTCGTTTGTGTGTTTCATGGCTCTGGTTGAAACCAAATGGCTTAAAAGCTCTCTTAGTGTGTTACTTTTTATTCAATTTTCTGACAATTGTTAGGTGATTTATACAAAACAACTTATTTATCAGAATCTTATATTTACAATTTTTCATATATAATTGTATTAATAAAAATGGAAATATCGTCCGTACAATGTTAAACACAATGAAATGCTTCATTCTCCAGATACCTTAGGCGACTTTCAAAGCGTAAGGCTTAATAGATGTTTTAAATTCTGCAATTCTAAGATGCTATTTGTTTGGAGAATTTCTAAAATCTACTGTTAGTTTTAGAATAGTTAATGTTCTTTTGCCGATGTATACTTCACACTGTTTTGTTATTGTTAATGATTTATCTTGTTTTATGATTATTATGTAGTGCATTATTATAAAAGAATTTTTAAAATATTCATTTTAGTACCTACTGCACTGAACTCTTTTTACAAAATGATGGAAGATACAGGTCCGTATCTTCAAAAATTTCATGAAGATGATTAAAAAGACTCAAAACGTAATTAAACGATAATATGTGCAACATCATTGAATTTAGAATAAAAAAAAGATTTTAACATTATAAATAAGGGCCGTATTAGAAATAATTAAGTTGTTGATGATGGCTTGAAAAGGGAACGTCGTATAAAACAATATGTCATGTAATCTCTAAGTTCACTAAAAGTTGCTGTGCGAATGTTTTTTCAGTTTTCCTCTAACTTTACTATTAACGCTGAAAAAAAAATTAAATTAAAACTTTTCAGTGTTTTTTTAAATAACTCAAACTTAACAATCTTACCGAACCTTTTTGTGCGGCATATTGTTCGTGCTGTGATTGTGATACTTTTTCCCCATTTAATCGGACTTTTATCTGTCACCATTAACGAGATCCCCGTAGAGGCCCTTCTTATCCCAGATACGTTTTAAAGACGTCCATTTTATGCCTATCTTTAGCCTGAACGACTTTGGCGTACTTTGGACGTAAAAAAGACATTTTAAAGATGTCACTACATCGGCGTATTTAAGACGTCTTAGTTTAGACGTCTTTAAGATGTCAATAAGTGGACGACGATAGAACCTAAGTGTTTTTTCATAAAAAATATAACCTTAATTATGAAGCATTAAATTTAATATACTTTGTGTTTTTGCGAGGCCATCGTTTTGTACTTTTTTCTACATTATTGCCCTGTCTTGCAATAAATATGAAAAGGGTTTCATAAAACATTTATTATAAAGGCCGCAACAAGAACCGGCATTGTCAGATGTACTAACTAGAGGTGGTTATATTATATATAAGGGAACATTTCTTGTTTATATCAATTCTCTAAAAAATAAAATACTTATTATTTATTTGGAAGTAAAAAATATACAAATAACAGCAATACTCCGATCTTTATATGTCGATAAAGAACTAAGTAAATGTGACAATGCTGGATTACGATGCAGTGCTTATTCATTAAAATGACGTAAACGTCATTAGCGAATTGGCTTTCGGCGAGATTTCTAAACTACTCTTGTGATTGTGAATTGAGTTTATTATATTTTCTTTGGCGCTTATAATTCTGTTTGACAAAGATCCAGGTAAGTTAATTTTTATTAATTACTACACTTGCTATAGTAAACATGAGTGCAAGGGACATCCATAAATATTATATGAGGGCTAAGAGGGCTCGGCAGCCTTCGAGGAGGCTGTGATGTCCCCCTCGGTGTCCTCTGATGAAGAAGTAACGGTAGAAGTTAGCATTCCTGACCAACACAATCAGAAAAAGTGTAATAAATAATGGTTTTTATGTTAATCATTTGTATAACGTGAGAATTAAGGGTTTTATTTGTGATGTACCAGCTAAATCTTTTGTAAGATGTACGATTTATAATAATGTGAACGTTTACTTTTAGGGTCTGCTGAGGTAGCTAATATAGCGACAAGCCAGAAGGAAACTGAAGTGTCCATTCAGGCATGGTTACGACGGGCTAACCCCGATTTAAATAATATACTCATGTAAACATAAAATGGAATGATTAAAAATAAAAATATAGTGAGATTGCCAAGAACTGCAATTTTTTTTAAGTTTCAGAGAAATTCACAACCTATAATGCCGAAAACACGACGTAAGGGAACGTCTTTAAGATGCCGTAAAACGATGTTTTAAAGACGTACAATTTTGTACGTCTTTAAGATGTCGTAATACGATGTTTTAAAGACGTACAATTTTATAACAATGTACGTCTTTAAGACGCCTTTAAGATGTATTTAGGATATTAACCGATGTTTTAAAGGCGTCCCAAACATCTTTCGCCAACATCTTTAAGACGTCTTAGAGACGTGTTTGTGCTATTTGGGATCTTGGGCACCTTGTATATTAAAATAGAGAGAGATCTAAATAATTGAGCAACTCTGGGCGAGGAAGACTATGACAGCTGTTTTACTTTTTTTGGAGCTAATTCAGACTTTGTCAGGATACGACTGTTTGTCCAATAGTTCATATACCTACTAAATTATAGGTTTTTTTTTGTATCATAGAATTTTCCTCGGAGATAGATTATTCAAAAAAAATGACATTTCTACTCTTTTTTTTTAGGGAGACTCTGGAAGCCCATATGTGATAAATGGCATCGTATATGGATTAGATTCCTGGGGATTTCCACCATGTGGAATCGTTCCAGAAGGCTTCACACGCATTTCCAATCCTGAATATCGAAACTGGATAAAAAATATAACTGGTATTTAAAGTTTGGTAAAATAATTAAATAAAAAATTATTTTGTATTTTTTACTTCCAATATATATTCTTTGATTTAAGATGCGCTGAAGTATTTCTTATTGTCATAATTTAACATAATGTGATTTTTCCGATAGAATAATGTGTTGCTAAACAATGACATGTCGAATATTCGCAGCTTTTTCGATGATCGAGTGTGGTAATAAATGCGATTGTATTATGCTAAAAATTGTATGCCAGTTAGTTGCACCCAATCAGATTATTGTATTTTGACACATCTATGACAACTTATTATTTTCGATATTCAGCCTACCCACAGCTGTAAGATTAATAAGTAGAAGTCTCCACTAGCATCTAGGGACAGTGAGTTCACCTGTCACTACGCATGCGTAAGAATATTTAGTATTCAAGAATATTTATGTGAGTCAAATGAGCGCATACGTCTCAATTGTCTCGACCGCCGAAAATAAATAACATAACCTCAGTTATTCGTTAGGCAATCCAAACAACGGGGAGTTTAAACCATTTAAATTCTAAATATTTGTTAGTTCTGGCTAGTTCTTTTAAGACTATTTAATAGTGGAAACGTACCAGTGTATTTTATTATGCAGAGTTCACATTTGAAGAAATTATTGCAATAATGCTCAGACGTAGACAGAGGTATGTTTGTTTACATTTTGATTATACTTTCAATTTAAGATTCATAAGAATTTTTCTCATTTAAATAGTAAATTTCTATGCTTGAATATCATATTCAACTGATAGAAAATTATACTTTGTTGTAGATATCTAATGAAGCTGAAATTAATAAAGAATTTGGATGTTTTTACCACGACAGTTATTGATTTGGACTAACCATTAATGGGATTCTACCAGTGGCCTATCATTTTTCAGCCAGTTCTGTTACAAATCTTGGAATGAAGGTTGTAAAAGAGTTTTATGTCATGCTTGGAAATGTAATTAATTTTGTTTACTTCAAGTGGTTGATACCTAGTGAAGGACTGACCAACTTTTCTATCTTTCATTTTTGAACTAAAAAAATTTAAGGCGTGTCATTCATCACTTTATGTTAATGTATATAATTTTCTTTTTCAGGTGAAGCATTCACAAAAAGCCAGTGCTAAACCAATTTTTGCTGTGGAATATATCCACAGAAATAAAGGTATGATTTTTTGTACCGATGTACCTGCCATTATTGTCCACAGAACTATTCCAATTGCAAAAATGGACTTCGGCAGAGTTTCTGGTCCATTAAGACAGTGTCCAAAGAAGGGATGGTAAATTTATTCAAATATGAACTCAAAATATTGTTTGTAGGTTACTTATTTTTATTTAATAATAATTTCTTTCCATATTTTCCATTTGGTAAATATATTATTTATATTAAATGTATTGTTTTATTTATATATAATTTAGTGCGTATAACACATTTAAATATAAGTACTTGTACTAAATATCTTTATTTCACATCAATGAATGGTTTTTTAAAAAAATACCATTATAAAAATGGGTTTATCTACAAATATTATGTACTATATGTTCTACAAGATCGAAAATATATTTTTTAAGACTATGTAAGTATATTTTTAATTATTATAAAACTTAAGTAGATAAAGAGAGTAATTTACAAGTTTTGCTTTCATTGATAGGAAAAAATATTTTAAAGTTTTCTTCGAGTAGGGCCATTTGAACCACTCTCTGGTTTTCTTAAAATTGTTTCTGTAAGAGCTTCCCTCTTGATAGTTGCTGTGTTAATCACATATCCCGCCTTTTCTTTGATAAATCGTTTAGTTCTGGGTAATGAATAGTCTTTTTACTTGGAATCCGAAAAAAGGGAAATTGGTCGCGACCACTATTGCTTCCACAATTAACCACAATACACGTTGTCGGCATTTTTCTTCCACAAATACCTATTATAGATATACACTTAAATGAATCTATTCGAATAATAAATTTGTCAACAAAATTAACGGCCTTTGTCCAGCTGGAATAAAATTCGTTTTTACAAAAGAATGTAAAGTAACATCATAATTAATGTATATTTATTAAAAAAAGACATAAATTAGAAATTATTTTTTTTTTAAATTTTCAATGCTAAATAATAATTCCTTGAAAATTTTGAAAAATCATAAAATTAATTATTATTCGAAAACTGTAAACCTAGAAGCAAAATGTTATTAACAAGAAAATTGCAGATGGATACCAACTACAAGTTAGTAAAATAAACGTTCCTCTAGCTTTCATAGGTTATGAGATATTGACCAAAATATGGAAATTAGTTATTTGCAAATATCGCGAAAACGGCTAACTTCAGAAAAAAAGTTTCAAATAAAAAGCATGCGCAAGTCCATTGTCCATAATAATGGTCCTATAGGAAAATTCCATAATGATTAAAATAACGGAGAAAATTGAAGTAATGAAAAAAATTGCCAAAAACTGCGGGAATTTCATGTAAAATTTAAAAATTCGAATGTTGTTAAATTATCGGAAAAAATTGTATATTACCTAATAAATTATGTATATCCATTAAAAAGTTGACAAAATTTTAATTTTTTAAACCTTCAAAGATTTACCACATTTTTAATGCATCATTCTTGTGACGGTTGGTTATCACTATAGTGGGCTAGCGCACTCCGGCCTGCATGCCGGTTTGTACGCAATAAGCCAAATTACCGACGTCGACAATGCGTTCGCTTGAACATCATGAAACTCGAATGAATCTTCTTACGCATGCGTAGTAACAGGTGCACTCCCTGTCCGTAGACGCTAGTGAAGTCTCCCTGGCTTGCTAGCTGTAATAAAAGCACTGACGTAATAGTATATTACACACTAAGAGTGGTAATAAGTTTATTACACATGATTTCAAAAATTACGGAACGACGAAGCTAGTGTATATTAGTGTGTGTATATTACTAGACTTATCGCTCGAGTTGTATACTATACTTTTCCTACTACTTCAAATTTACATTTATATTAAATTATGCTAATAGAACATGAGTGAGTCGGTACTCACATGGTTATCAGTATACCAGTCAATAAATTTTGTAGGGAATTCATAAAGTTGTTGCTTGGAAGGACCACAGCCTATAATTTCGGCTGAATGTTGTAGTTGTCATAAGGTTGCTGTTGGTGGTTAAAACACAATAAAACGCCGGGTGACATTGGCTAATTCGGAGTAATCTCTATTGCATTACATATCTGGAATCCACACATTACCAAAAAATACCATATAAGGGGACAGTAAAGGCACAATTATATTCACCATTCCCTCATCTCAGGATAGATATTCCGTGATGTTGCTGCAGCCACCTAACCAACGTTCTCTGTCTGAGCGCTACTCCGCGATTCTTGATTCTCGTCCTGCTCCTTACACGCGACGTCGCTTACTAAAAAGTAACTATTTGACAGGGCGGCCATTAAAGTTATAATAGTCCAGAAAATATAGGTTAGGGATGTAAATACATAGTCCAGGGGGGTCTTGTGGTACATCATTTTGAAGATACTATCGAGTACTTTACGATCCCAGAATATTACTTCTGTATGCCCAACGAAAACAACATACATGACATAGAGTAGTAGGAATTAGAGAGCTACTCTTCTTTGTATATTTCATGGTGCTCAAATTGAAAATGGTCGCGGAGCAACATCTTGATAAGAAAAATTGAATAGGAAGTGAGATCTTGCGTCATTTTAAAGGTACTTTACGATCCCAGAATATTGTATACCCAAAACAAAATGGCGGCTTGTTAAAAAATAAATACTATTTTTTCTTTTGTTATTTAACTTTAGATTTTTTGTTGTGGTTGTTAGTGGGTGTCCTGTTCTTCCTGACTTTTCAGTTTTTTACATTGCCTAAAGAAATAGTACCTGTTCGCTGCGGACGTCCGAATTTTCGGACCTTGATTTTCCGTGTCGATGGTGCGTCGCCCGATATTTAGTATGAATTGAAAGTGTGTGAAAGTGTGTATGTTACTATAATTAATTGTTTGTTATACTTGGGTGTGTTATACCGGGTGTTTCAACAGGAACGCTCACCTCTATAACTTTTTTATTTTTTAAATTACGTTTGCATTTTATGACATGTCGGACTAAATGTTGTCACTTCCGGTTTAACCGGAAATTACGTCAACTTTAGATTTATAAATAGAATACCCAGTATAATTTTGGCTATATCGATTTGGAACATCATTCCAAATTCAACCACACCCCTACGTCCCTTTAAATAATTTTTATTTTTTCATTTAGATTGCTATGAACTCTCTAAAATGATCACTTCTAAGCCAAATAAATTATGGCGGATTTTAAATTTCTATTTATGTTTATGTGTTTGCTACCATTATGGGTACCTAGATAAATGCAACGTCGTTAGAGCTTCCTGTTGTATTTCTTGTCATGAATTCGTATTTTCAATAAATTATCTCTCCTTTTTTAAACTTGACACAAGGGTGTCTGATATCAAAAAAAAAGTGCTCTATCTTTTTGCCCGAGTGAGCCAAAAGGTTTTCATTTGAAAAAATTTAGTTTTCTGAGAAAAGGCTTTCTTAAAAATTAAAGAAGTGTGTACATAATTTACAACACAATAAAACTTGAAAATTGTATTTTTATCAAGAAATTGGCATAGAAGTAAAGTAAACCATTTTAAGGAGTCATATAGCAATATAGATGAAATAATAAAAAGAAAAGTTATTTAGTGTGTGGGGTGTCGTTGATTGGAATGGTGTTCTGAATCGATATAGCCAAAAATATAAGTACAGGTTGTTCCATTAAAAAAATAAAAGTTCAGGTCATTTCCGGTTAAACCGGCCGTTACAAAATGGAGTAGGTCATTTCGTAAAATGCGAAACATACAAACCAACCAAATTTTATTTCATTAATTTAAACAATAAAAAAACTTATAGGAGCGTTCCTCCTGAAACAGCCGATATGTGTTAATATGCGTATGTTTACTACGAATGTTTTTTATGCTTACGGGTATGCGACTGTGTGTGCAAATACTTTTGCGGGTGCGCGTGAAAGTGCTTATTCGAGTACATTTATTATTATTCTATATAAATATGAGTAAACATTGATTATTTCGATATTATTGTATTTCTTGTGGAAATTTTTCATTTTTGCAAACTTCTCCCATGCTACAGTACTATAAAGTATCCCGCACTGGAGACTGAGTTAGGTTGAAGACCTCTCCGCAGCGAAAGGGTTAAGTACATAGAAACCACTTGCAGGTGGATTCTGTAATATTATGCCATATTTGGCAGATATTTTCATAGCAAAGATTTTAAGGCTGATCTACCGCTCGTCTAAAACCACCTTTTCAAACAAACCAACAATCCTTTATCATTTTTAGTCCGATTTTAATAAAATTTGTATTTATTGTGTAGTTTGTGTATAATTTCTTGGCAAAATTATATTTTTTTTAAATTCAAACCGAACTAAAAAAAATCATAAATATTTTTTATTTGACATTTTTTAAATAGGTTAAAGAATAACGTAGTTATCTGCGTTTGAAGAACCTATATCTATTGTGTTCTCTGATTTAGCGAAAGCGAGGTGGTAGCTTTCGGTTTGTTCGACTTTTGTTTGGCCATTTTTGCAGCGTCATTCTTTTTATTTGAATTTATAATAATTAGAATAATTATTGATCGTCTGTAATATTGTGTATTTGGATTGTTTTAACTTAAACATATTTAGTATTTTTGAGCATATATATACAGGGTGTTCATTTGAAAACTTCCCACCACGGATTTATCGAAAACCACTGATTAAAAGAAAAAACGCCGAGACAAGTCAAAAGATTTGCCAAAGGGGACAACTTTTTAACCAAAAACTACTTCACCCCCTTTTACCCTCTGGCCCTCGGGGTCATCCCCTTAAAAATTGTAAATGACAAGGGGTAGCAAGTAATAGCTTGTTTGAAAGGTCTTTCAAAGTGCTTTATGATTTTTTTAAATCGGTCGATTCGTTTTCGAGAAAATTAGAAAAATCTTTATTTATCTTAATTTGTCCAGATAGAAAAAAAAGCACACGAAAATATCACTTTTATTTCAATAAGCGTTCAAAATATTGCCCGTTATTGGCCAAACAATGATATAGGCGATTTTCAAATTCCTGACGGACATTTTTAAAAACATGTTGTGGGAGATCATTGCAGCTTTCGGTGATGCGTTGACGATGTTCATCCAAACTGTTAGGTTGGGGAGTGAACACAATAGATTTCAAATGGCCCCATAGAAAAAAGTCTAATGGCGTCAAGTCAGGATATCTAGCAGCCGTTCTATAGGCCCTCTTCGCCCTATCCATTTATCTGGAAACTCGTCGTCTAGCCATTGCCGAACCGGAAGAACATAGTGAGGAGGAGCGCCGTCTTGCTGGAAATATATTTCGGCCTCATCAAGTATAGGGTTTCCATCGTCTTCGGTTTGGTTTTGAATGGTTTCAGTGATAAGCGGATTGATGGTATTTTCCAACATATCTAAATAAATGCCTCCATTTAAATTCCCATTAATAAACAATGGCCCAATCACTTTGTTTCCTAAAATGCCTGCCCATACATTAATTTTTTGGGGGTACTGAGTATGCCCTTCTACAAAAGCATGAGGATTTTCATTGCTCCAATACCTGCAGTTATGCTTATTAACAAATCCATTTAGATAAAATGTGCATTCATCACTGAAGCAGATATTCTTTACATGAATGGTATTATCATTAATCGCTGCAGTCATTTGTTCACAAAACTCAACTCGCCTATCGAAATCATCTTCGGTTAACTCTTTCAATATTTTCATTTTGAATGGATGAAATTTATGTAATTTAGTAACTGTGTGTACAGAGCCTAATGAAATGCCAGCCGCATCAACAATTTTGCGTAATGAAGTATTAGGATTTATGGCAAAATGATCCAAAACTTCAACTTGAGCGGCTTAATCCAAAACTCTACGATGATTACGTTTTTATTTGCAACAGATCCAGTTTGAGTAAATTTAGTAACAAGGTCCAAATCATACCTATGCGAAGTTATCTTTTCCGGATGTCTGGCGTTAAATGTAACGGCAGTTTGCCGAGCACATTGATTTTGGGCACCATAAATTAGAATAATTTCCACTCTTTCCGCTAGTGTGTAAACCATTTTGGAAGTAAAATCTGAATCAATAAATTAATTTTCACTATCCCAAGATTTTCACAAAGGTAACTGACAGCAAATTAAATTGTTTCTTTCCCTTAGTAACTATAAAAAACTAAACAGGTATAAAAAACTAAACAGGTATAAGAATAAAAACAGTTCGCCCATGTTATCTGTGTTGATAAAAAGAAGGCGGTAAAAATTTTTCTAATTTTCTCGAAAACGAATCGACCGATTTAAAAAAATTAAACGTCAAAATAAAGCACTTTCAAAGACCTTTCAAACAAGCTATTACTTGCTACCCCTTGTCGTTTAAAATTTTTAAGGGGATGACCCCGGGGGCCAGAGGGTAAAAGGAGGTGAAGTAGTTTTTGGTTAAAAGTTATCCCCTTTGGCAAATCTTTTGACGTGTCTCGGCATTTTTTCTTTAATCAGTGGTTTTCGATAAATCCGTGGTGGAAGTTTTCAAATGAACACCTTGTATAATAATATTATGTATGTAGTTTCGATTGTTGGTGTGATATGGTAAGAGCTATTTCTCATTACTTTAAGTAGGTAACGCGAAAACTCTCATTGACCTTCCTTGCGTATTCAAGGAAGGGCTAAATAAAATAAATATTATTTTATTCGAACTGCCGGGCGGTGAGGTAAGGGGAATATACCGATGAGCCGAGACCGGAGATTCACCGATTGACCCAATTCGATGGTTGTTGTGTTTCAGTGTGTAGCCACTGTTCAAGGAGTGATATCGCTAGTATGTCCAGCTCGCGGGAGTTTCAGTCGCTAATCAATTTCTTTCTCTACAAAGTACGGCCTCAAGGAAAATAACATTTATGGTCCCGCTTGAAGGTCCGAGACTTCGCGGCTCAACGGCTGGCGTCGACTGACTGCTCTATGACCAGTCTATCCGTAGACGCTCGAATGCTTTCATATAAATTTTATAACCTAATTTGCTTTTAAAAGCCTTTAATATTATTATCGAATTGTGTATGAAAAAGTGACAATAGTTCTGCCATGAGTGGCAACATTTTTTTAGCGGAGAACGATGAAATTCTCATTTCAGAAGTCAGCAAATTTCATCAATTATACGACCATCAAGGCAAGGATTATACAAATTTAGAAATACGAGAAAATATTTAGAAAAATATATCTATAACTTTGAAAAGAAAGAGTAAGTACAAACATAGCTATTGTATAGTATATGTATCTAGAGGTATAATACAAAACATCTTACTGTAATATAGTAGATTTGTAGGGGTGAAAGACCCACTTCGTCTAATCTTAAAATCTGCTGCGGATATTTAGTACTTCCAATCGTATTTTAGCTTCTAATTCATGTAACTCGCTCATTCTGCCATTGAACCGCTCTCTCTTCAGTAAAAAATTGTCTTAATTGATCTCCAACGTCGAATCCTTCGGCATTTGAATACCCTCCGGCCTTTACCAAATTACCTATATATTCAAGCAATTTTTCTGTTGAATCGTATTCAAAACAGGGTTATTGTTTTGTCTATAGATAACCGTCTCGTAGTAGATTATGGAGACAACAACTAGCCATTACAAGTTCATCACAAGTTTCTGGTTTAACAGTTATGGGCGTATAAAAAACTCTGAAAACTTGACACAATAACCCAAACGCGTTTTTAGTAACACGTCTTGCTCTGGATAACCGATAGTTAAACACTGAGTTTGTATGATCACCTCTTGCAGATCGCTTGTTGTATGGTTTAAGCAACTGTCTATGTAATCGAAACGTGTCGTCACCTACAACGACATAGGGCAATATTCTATCAGAACCTGGAAGCACTTTATCAGGTGGAAAAAGCCTGCCGGAAAACACCAGATTTTCCAATTTTGATTTTGTAAATATACTGCTATCTCCTTCTTTACCATATGATCCGATATCAACTGATATGAATTTATAATTTTCGTCCACCATCGCGAACAGTACAATAGAAAAGTAGTATTTGTAATTAAAAAATAATGAACCGGACTTTTTTGAACAAAACATACGAATGTGTTTAGCGTCGATACCCCCTACACAGTTGGCAAAATTCCATTTACTCCAAAATTCCTCAGATATTTTTTGAGGATCTATTTCATTCAGTGGTTTTAAAAATATCGGCACTAGTCGCTGACATAATACATGTAAGGTGTGTTGTATTATGTTACTAATGTAACAATGTTATATTCGAAAGGAAAAGGAAAGTGACCTGAATGTTTCTCCTGTGGCTAAGTAGCTAAAAAATATATATATAGAATTAAACCAACCTTTTTTTATTGTAGCTGAGTTATGTAAGAATCCCTGGAAAAAAATAAGAGGTTCGGGCGGAAAAAATAAAGCAAGAACTACTCCGCCGAGTAGCAGACTATCCATGAAGGAAGAAAAAGTATTAGATAATTTAAAAGGAAGGTCTAAAGAGAGGTTCAAACTTCTGCAAAATCTTGCTAACCGGCCAAAACAAGACAATGATGAAGTGGATTTGTTTATGCTAAGCATCGCTATGACTGTGAAAACAATGCCCCGGCAAAAATGGGCATTTTGCAACTAGTCACACATTTGCAACTGTCTTCGGACCCAGTCAAAATATTGCTGCAAATAATACACTTTCAGCCACATCCGTTTTACCCGACTATACATCATATTTTGATCTTTAAGTCTTATTATGTACCTATTTTTTTTTTGCAATAAATTTGTTTTGTAATAATTTCTTCTTTAATACACTGTGTTGATTCCGCATTCGGATTTCGTTTTTACTAAAATATGTGTAACTGCAAGCTTTTCCTGTGGTTGAATAGGAACTTTTACAAAGTGGGTGTAGGGTTTAGTTAAATCGTTAACTAGCTAGTATTCATGTTAGGACAAAATTAAACTGATTTTGATTTAATCTAAAACATTGTCTAAATTTTTTATCATTATAGGTTAAATGAGATTTAATAATTATGTTGAAAACCCCTTCATCTGGCGTCGTTTTATATATTCTGGATATACCTGCTCGCTTTTCATTCAACAATTGAACTATTCTAATATCTTCATCTTCATCATCTTCCAATAAGACAAAAGCGAGCTTATCGATAGTCATCTATACACACAGATACCACAGTACGTCTGCTTTTCTCAACGGGGATAAATTGACTGCCGATGGCTTCCAGCAATTGCAGCGAAAGCACTCATGACAGCCAGAAAGTAATGCCAGCCTTCGCGGCCGGCCGCCGCTGCTGGCATCTCTACCGAAGCCATACCTTCACAAGGATTTGGAACAAATTTTTTATACCCTCTTTCATAGCTCCCTGCATTTTCTAGTAATAAATTATTTGCTACAGGTGCAGCTTATAATGTAATTTTCCGTGGCGTTCCCTCAATCTAAATATTTTTCAAAAAAGTTTAGCATAACATTTCCTTATCGAATCTTCCGCGAACTTAAAGTCATATTTCGAAAAATTTTTACGCTATAGGTAGATTATATTGATTATTTTTCTTCCTCCATTATATTTAGAAAGCCATTTTCACTTGATTTTCAATGAAAATCAAACCCTCCTGACTTGTTCGAGCTGATATTCAATTATTACTGTGATATAATATTTATTTTAATATTCAGCTTTATTATGAAAATGAACAACAGTAAGATTAATTTGTCATACCCAACAGATAAAAAAATATTTATTTTTTCTGTTGTTATCCGATATAATTTTAGTACTTTTTAATATTGACACTTTCCTAGTATTTTTATAAAAATTTAAAATATAGATTTTGTAGTTGACATCTCTTGCATGTTTGATTTGAAGCCATTCTAAAGTTGGGCTCAGGTATACTTTGTCAATATTGGCTTAAAACACATCAAGCTCGGATCCAGGGGGGGTGGGGGGGGGGGGGGGTGGAGGTTGTCATGGGGATCATGACCCCCAACAAACAATGGAACACGAAAAATCTTGACATATGCTAACTTTTTTATTTGAAAAGAGACCTATAGTTCCTGAAGAAAAGTTTTAGGAATTAGTTCAGGTCCAGGTAAGTAAAATGTGTGGAAGAGATAAACGGATTGTTGCCGGTTGGGCGCTATTTTAATTACCTAACATTAATTTTTTTTTGGAAATGTTCCAACTGATTTTCGTGTTGGGTTCTGCAGCAACAAATATGTTTAACAAAATTTCTTTTAACATTATGTAACATTTAAAGGGTTATGTTTTGATTTTCTCGTTGTATGACTAGTTTTAATCCATCACAAGCAAAACTTCGGTTTTGGGGGGTTCATGTATGGAAAAGTTACGAAAAGTAATACCCTGCTGCGTTAGTTAAACTGGTATATATTTTTCCTATGACACTCATGACCCCCCCCCCCCCCCTGGATCCGTGCTTTCAATTGATGCAGGAGCTTTAACATAATCAAAAACTTTTCATTCTTTTTGTTTTGTCTAGAATCTGAAGATGTATCAAAATATGTAGAAGAAGGCGGTGTCGATATTTATGAAAATATTTTTTTTTAAATAGCCCCAAGTTCAACTAATTCCTATATCTTTGATTCAGGTACTATAAATAAATGTGTGGCTCAAAACTGGGAAATATTACAACAGCCGATGCCGATATCATTGTTTAAATTCGCATACCCAGAAACCCCTAAATGCAAAACTGTGTAAACGACGCTTTAGCGGTTTTGAAGATATTATTTTTTACTGAAAATGCGGTGTGGTCATATCTCAGCAACTAGTAGAGACCAAATTTATACCTTATTAAATCTTAGATGCTCAATTCATTGCAGAGTAAATGGGGCATTCCGTTTAAGATAACGAAACGACTACGTGTACCGCAAAACTGGAAAATGCAGCAATTGCACACAGTGTCGACACCATTGTTCAATTCGGCATGTCCAGAAATTCCCAAATGCCGAATTTTGTTAGCGCAGCTTTAGCTGTTTTGGAGATATTTAAGCGTAACAATACATACATATTATAATTATTTGCATTACAGTTTTAATAATTATTATTATTTGCTAATTTCTCTTCTAATTTGGATCGAGGGAACTAATGAAAATAAAATATACGATTTATTTATAAATGCCAATAGGGACAAAACAGGTACAATATATCCACAAGTATTTGGAAGTTTATATAAACAAAATATAGGGTGTTATGGAATGACTTATTATATTTAAATGAGTGACTCCTTGGGTGTCCTAGAGAAAGCCTACATCCTTTTTTTAAAATCAAATATCTAAACACTTTTTGCCTACTTGCTGTCGCGTCGCTCCATCTGCTTTCAGTTAGCAACAAGGTCACTATAGTAAACTACAGTGATTCCAATTCACACCGCCTGCCTCGCCACTGCTTGGATAACCACCCCGCGCGTATTGATATGTTTAACTTTCAGTTCGTTGTTTTAGTATATTTCGATACTCGGTGCTGGAACGACGTTGCCGAGGGTACCACGTGCTTGATGTAGACGATATCATACAATATCATAGCAACAAACCAGAAGTTTGTGGTTCTCTAAAAATATGTAAATCTATAAGTAAATTTAACAAATTCGCTCGCAGTTTTCAATAATTGTAATAGGGCATATCTTTGCATTTTAAATATCGTGTTGCTGTTATGTATTTTTCGAAATAAGGGAAATTTACTTTTGAGTGAATTAATTAATTTTTTACCTCTCTATACACGGAACAAATACTATAATAAAATTATTATAGCAAAGATTTTATTGTACGATTTTATATAAAATATTATTATAATTATTATAATATTGTATTAATTTCAATTTTCATTGTTAATCCGTACAAAATAATATTGTAGATATATGATAAAGGTATAGTTAGAATTTCTAATAAATTTAGTAGAATCAAGTAATTACTAAAATATATTGTCAATTTTACAACGATTATATAACTCCAGTAGTCAAATATTTTAAAGCGTATGGTACATTTCACTGGCTATTATCTAAGTTGTAAAAATGACAGAGTTTAAACGACTTGTAAAAATATTTTTACAAGAATAAAAGGCATAAACGAGATGCAACCGATTAATAGGATTTTCATTTTCGTAACAAATAACAGGTGAAGAGCTTCACAGGAAACATACCGTCGATCGATGAGGTGAGCCGAGGAAATGTGAGGATACAACTTTGATGGGTGACCGCTTGGGAATACCATTTGTCACAATGTTTACAAAAGATTTTAGTAAATTTTAAGAATGATTTTAGTAAATTTCATAAAAACTTTTTATATAAATGGTTTAAGTAGTAGTATTTTTCTAATTTTTACTAAAATTTTGCTCAAAATTTGCTATAACTTAATAGCGGTTCTTACTAAAAGTTATTCCAGTCTTACATAGAGCCTAAAGTATGGTTAGTTTTACTATTTCACTAAGTTTTTCTTTCCGTTATGTTGCTGTTTTTTTTTTACGATCAAACACAAGCACTATAGGAAATATCCTTTAGGGCACTCTGGGAGTGGTGCGTGTGCGCAAAAAGCGATTCACATCGGTTTTGAATCGTTGGAGGTTATATTCGTTGGGAAAAACGATCTCGGGAAGGTGGTTCCACATGGATGTAGTCCTCCAGATGAAAGAATTCTTAAATAATGAAGTTCGAGGAGTATTAAGCTTAACCACATATGGATGGGCGGCAGTGGTTTGTCGTGTATTTCTGCTATTCGTCGATCTGGACGGAATTAAGAGGGCAAGGTCAGCCGAACACCTTGCATGAAAATAACTTTAAAAGAGAGTCAAATCCCCCACCTGTCTACGATGTTCTAGGCTGTCGAGGTTCTTCGTCAGCTCGTGGTCTCCGATCAGATGAATAGCCCTCCTTTCGATGGAATCCAGTAGCCGAAGAGTATGTTTGGGTGCAGAGGTCCAGACATGAGAGCAGTATTCTAGCGATGGTCGAATCTGGGCTTTGTATAGTGTCAAAAGTTGTTGAGGTGTGTACAACTTTCTGGTTCGGAAAAGTACCCCAAGCTTCTGAGAAACTATCATGGCGATTGTCACAACGTGGTTATGCCAAGACCTATTTCCTCCCAGATTGACGCCCAGCAAATTAATAGATGAAGCCAGTGGGATTGCGTGTCCGCCCATGACTATTTCCGGTTCTGTAGTGTTAACCTTTTTAGAGAAAACTGCTGCCTGGGTTTTTTAGCGTTAAATTCGACTTGGTTACTGTCACCACAAGCCAAAATTTCTTCCAGGTCTTTGTTGAGGCGTGATACTTCATGCTGTCTGCGAAGTTGTGCGTTGGTAGCCGATGTTTGCGCATTCAAAGAGAAAGATGAGATAAGTATGCTATCGTCAGCAAAACTAAATATCAGATTTTTAGTTTTCACTAGAAGGTCGTTAATGTAGAGTAAGAAGAGAGTGGGAGACAATATGGACCCTTGAGGAACACCGGCATGTATGGTAAAGGGGTCTGAGAGAAATCCGTCAATCGCCACGTGCAGAGAGCGGTCCTTAAGAAAGCTAGGCAATCATGCACAGAATCGACTGGGCATACCATAGGATCGCAATTTACTTAGAAGCCCCTCATGCCAAACACGATCAAAAGCTTTAGAAATATCCAGTGCAACAACCCGATACTCCCCATGATGTTCGATTGCGACATAGGCTAGATCTCCAGTTGATCTGGACTTCCAAAAACCATATTGATGATCGCTGATAATGTTGAAGCCTTCCAGGTACGTTAGAAGATGTTGGTTAATAGCTTTCTCCATTACTTTTGATATAACTGAAAGCAATGCCACTGGTCGATAGTTGTTAGGCAGGGTTCTCTTACCCTTCTTTGGAATAGGCTGGACTCGCGCCGTCTTCCAGCAAGATGGAAATATTCCTTTTTTGTAGGATAAGTTGAAAAGTCTACAAAATACTGGTGTTAGTTCATCGGCGCATCTCTTGAGAAATATGATAATAATGCTTGCTTTTAAGCCATTCTAAGTGCACCTAATAGTATGATTATTGAACATCCACTAACATTTTCTTAGACGGTGCAAATAATAAAAAAAATTCATTTGTTGCACAATGCACATTTAATGAACCAAATTGTATAATTGTATATATGAAATAAAAAAAAACCGTCAACGAGGACATCTTCAGGAACTTAAGAAGTACAACTGGAGATATTAATGTTCAAACATGAGAAGATTGGAGAAAATTCCTTAAAATTAGCAAAAATTTATGTGTGGATAATTTCTAAAAACAATTTTTTTTTTCACAAAATCCTGAAATGCGTTTCAACTAATTTTATGTATACTCGGCTGATTCCGCGGTTGGTTCTTTATTAAAAATCTTTAAAATAATTTAATGTAAAAAAAGTAGTAGTAGTAGTGTTTATATGCGTATGTTTTCTAGGTGGGTTTGCACACAAGTATGCAAGTTGATAACTCGCACGTGTGCGAGTGAGGTTAATTATTAATAAGTTATGTGTGCGAGTACATATGCAAGTGCATATGCGAGTACTTATGCAAGTGCTTTTATGTATGTTCATCTACGAATGTTTTATATGCTGGTGGGTATGCGAGTGTGTGTGCAAGTACTTTTGCGAGTGCGTGTGAAAATACTTATGCGAGTATATTTATTATTATACGATATAAGCATGAGTAAACATTAGTTATCTTATCGATATATGTATTTTTGTGAAAATTTTACGATGAAAACTTCTATACTATCTATTATAAAGTAAACTATCTACTATAAAGTAACCGGAACAAACCCGCACTGGATTGAGTTAGGCTGAAGACCTTGCAGCAGCGAAAGGCTTAAAATTAATCACCTTTTTTCCAATGACTGTCAACATAAAAAAGACAAAAATTATATTTAATTATAGTCTTTTTTTCTAGATTTTCGGTCATATAGTGGAGTAAAAGAGTTTTTCTTTGTTATTATTTACAACCCAGAAAAAAGACTTAGGATAGTGAGGAAAACAGGAAGTTTTTATATTTAATAATTTTCTTTTTTTAAAGGATTAAATTTAATAATTTTCTTTTTTCAAAAGATTAAATTTAATATTTTTCCCTTTTCCAAGGACCTTCAAAACAAATAAAAATAAAAATTAATAATTTTTGTTTGCTTCATTTCAAATTTGATTTTACTGCTAACAAATACTTTAATTGTTTTGTGGCTAAACGGTGTGGTTTATAGATTCAAATTAAGAATAACTTTTTTATTAGGAATTTGTGTGTATAAAATTACATGTCCTTTTTTCGAATGACTGTCAAAACAAAAATTAAATTTGAATTTCAGTTAAAGTGGACGTTGGTGGCACAGTAGAGAAACATTTTTACAACAGAATGATAGAACTCGTTAAGCATAGTCTATGTGCTAAATATCAACTTGGTATTTGCCGCAAGATGTTAAAAATAAAAAAAAAATTGAACTTTGACAGGCTTTAGACCCAAAAATTATTTTTGTTATATGTCCTACTACTTTCATTTGAACATAGAATCACCTCTCCAAGTATCCTGATGTATTATGCGAAGACCCAGAGCACCCTGTATATTTTTGGTAAATATTCGAAATAATAAGTTTTATTCATTTGTAATCTTTGTCGAGGAAACGAATTTAAATAAAAAAAAATGATATTTTCGAACATAAAAAAATCGTGGTGAGTGCTTATCTTAACCCATCACGAAAAAGCACTATAAGAATTTTAAATATTTTGTGATTTGATAATTTCTTTTAATTGTATTATTTACGTCAAATTTTTTTTTATAAGTTCAAGCTTTTTCGGTCTTACTTTATAGTTTCAGACAATGAATCAACGATCAATGTTTCCTTTAATTGTGGCAATTATTGTCGGCTTTCAGTATAAAGGTAAGTTTAATTCACTTTCAATATTCACAATTTTGATATTTTGTCCAGGACCAAGCTAGATAAGTAAGCAAGATTCTTGAAGTAGTCCATCTCAAAGTGGAGTGAAGTTATAAGGAGGTAAAGAAACTCACAGTCTGCTCCACTAGTTTAATAGAAATAAATACTATAAACCAAACATGTTTCGAAGACTTAAGTCTTCATCTTCAGTGGTAAATAAAACATCAACAAAAGGGGGTACCTATGACATTGATGCAACTAGTCAAGCAGGAAAAGAAAACGTTTTGAAAATGTAAAAAATTCAATTATAGCAAATAAATACATGAAAACTAAAATTCATTTTATTGTAAGGTAAAACATAATAAAAATTCTTGTTGTAATTAAAATGAAATCATACTTTTAAAAAGAAATCATACTTTTAAGAAGGTTTTAATTTTAATTTTAAATTTAATATAAAAAATGTTCATGTTCTCAGAACCTCGTGCTAAAGATGAACGTTATTTCTAAAATGTGAATGAAACATGTTTGGTTTATAGTATTTATTTCTATTAAACTAGTGGAGCAGACTGTGAGTTTCTTTACCTCCTTAAGTAAGCAAGAGTTAAAACTAAACTAGTACCTTCAATTTAACGATGATCGTAAGAGATATTCGAAATTACCCCCATTTAGTTATAAATATTTCTCAAATCTTTTTTGATATGCTGCCCAGCCGATTCTGAGCATGGTTCTCTAGTTTTCGTGAGAACCGTTCTCTGCAACTAGCATTTGACGGATTTCTCTCAGACACTTTCACTATCAATGCCGGTATTCCTCAAGGGTCCATACTGTCTCCAATCATCTTCTTACTGTACATTAATGACCTTCTAGTGAAAACGAGAAATCAGATATTTAGCTTTGCTGACCATACAGTTTGATATTTAAATCATTAACTTCAGCGGGCATAGACATGATACAATTCGCAAATTAACTATGTGTTAAAATATTACACTACACGCCAACTCCCTCTACAGTGTAGACCAACTAGTCTATTTGAATTTCGAACTAAATGAGATTTTATTTTGAAAATTTGGCTGTGGCTATAAGATACGGTTTTCTACGTTAACAAAATGTTTTCGATGATGAAGTGTTGCCGGATCATACTGAAAGTGGCAGCAACTTCTAAATTTTAAATGGATTATTCTAAATATTATATTCTTTTGGAATCTAAACAATAATCTAGAACAGTTGTCTATATAATATCAGATAAAGTACGGTTCACGAAATTTGGATACGACTTAATGATTTCCTGGGTCGGTCCCATTGTGTCGACAAGAGCTTGGCAATAAACAAGTGAAGTATGAAGGGACGGACTAAGGAAAACAAGTAATGATATGATTATATTAATGTAATCAAATAAAATAATATTTTTCAAAAATATTAATATTCATATTTATTTATATTTATAATGTCATTCTATAGATAGTTCTGTTTCGCTACCGCTATCTTCATCAAAATTAATTATAATTGGATTAATTATACGATCTAGACTAATATACGAATTTTCTATAGTTATTACGTGACGGACTGAATTTTTTCAACTACCTGGGGTAAAGCATTTTCGTATTAATTCTACAACACTAGAACTTAAAGTCGGAGAAATATTTTCAGACCTATCCAGTGATTTTAACTGGTGCCACATATGCTCTACGGGGTTAAAAATACAATAATAGGGTGGGAGCCGTAGCACTGTATGTCCAATTTCTTCTGCCAATGTGTCACAAACATATACTTTTTTATACAAAATGTCTTTAAAACTTCTAAAAGATCACTTTTTTTTATAACTTTCTTCAAAATATATATCATTCGCCGCATGTAGTTCTGAATCTCCAATTTTGTATTATTTGAGCTTGGAGCTTTATGTAATTGGCGACTGTGATAGCTCGCATTGTCCATTACTATCACGCTATTCTGAGGAATATTTGGTAAAAGACAATTCTTGAACCATTCCTCAAAAAGTTCGGCCGTTGTATCTTCATGGTAGTCCACACAAGAGTCTTTAATGTTTTTTGCAGAAAGCCACAAGGCATTTGGAACCCAACCGTTTTCTGACCCAGCATGTAAAATGCGTTTTCTTTTTCCTTTATTTGACGGAGCTTTTGTTTTACTGCAACACTAGAAGAAGCACCATCAATGTTTTTCCATGGACGCCACATACTGTTTTTTTATACGTTTGGTAAAATAATATCGGTAATACAACTAAACTCTTCCAGCAAGAAATAAAAACTAACAAATTTTACCACAAAAAGATATTTAAATATAAATTAAGCAACCTAACCTGCCTGATGTGCCTATATTTAATTATAATTATTACAATCCGGTCCTTTGCACATAATAATAACAAACGGTCATAAATAATGGGATCGCCCCAGGTACTTTTACTGCAGTCATTAAGTTATATCCATTTTTCGTGAAACAATCTTTATCTATCTTTAATAGTTTTTTAATTATAACCTTGTGATTTTTCAAAGCCGTATCGGGACCTGGAAAAAAATCATATATTTTTAGCGGTTACAGCTAGAAAGCTGAACTTTTGAAAATAATCCCACAAACAATAGAGAATAATTCAAAGGGGCGTATCTACTGACAATTTAATTGTCAAATATATAGATTATTTAGCTTTCAAATTTCAATTACGCCCATATTTGTAGTTACAAACGTATTAATAGGTTTTGGTAGCATATACTGCTTTCGAATAGATATTTGGATGAGCTCATTCAAGGCACGTTTCTTGAACGATATAAGTAACACGGTCGAATTCTCGTTCTAATGAAACTTAAAGAATTTTTTTAAAATGAGTTTCATATTCTATTAAAATGACATTTTTTTTTATGATCAAACACAAGCACTATAGGATAAATCCTTTAGTGCACTCTGGGAGTGGTGCATGCCATCATTTATTTATATTTTGTCGGAGATCCCAGAATTCCTGAATACGCCATCATAATAAAAGTTAAATAATGAAAAAAAAATCCGTCAAAAGAAAGTTACTCGTATACAGAACAAATTTTTCTAGCCTTTGCGAATCCACCACCTCTACGTATAATTAATGGAACCACAGCGGATGAGGGTGAATTTCCATATATGGTATGTACGGGCTTATTTACTGATTAAGTAAAAATAAAATTTATTAACTAAATAAAAAAGAGTGACATGACTTTTCATGGTCATGGTGGTCATTCCTTCCAAGCCTACAAACTATATTAATAAAAATTACTTCCTGTGCTCTTTCTCACACAATGTCATACATAAAAATCCACCTGAAACTGTTTCACACTTGATTGTTGACCGAACTTCTCCACTCATCATTCGGTGGAACGTAATCTTTCCCACTCGTTAGTTATATAATTATTAATTTTATAGGTGCAATTACATAACATGTTTGGTTTCTGTTTATGTGCAGGAGGAATAATAGGATCAGAATGGATTATAACAGCCGGTCATTGTGTTGAATTCCCAATAACGTAAGGTATAATCTAGTTATTGAATCGCTTTATTGAGTTTCTCTTTATTCTCACAAAGTTGGAAGTTAAAATAATTGATTAATAGTGCATGTCGAACCAACGAAGCTATCTGTATCGAAGTTACAGGACCAGGAACATTCAAATCAATTATTTATTCGTTCAAATTTGTATTTCTCGGATTTCATACTCGATACAAACCCGTTCTCTACTGTAAAACTAGTATTAGCCGATAAAATGTATATACGTATGCTCTAATCCTAATAAACCATTGGCTAGTTGCTCACTTACACAACGACCGTCCATTGGACCGTCCTAACGATCCTGTCTATACGGACAAGGGATTAGAAAACATATGATGATATTATGACAATGTGGCCTTTCACACGCACCGGTTGGTTCTCTATGCACAGCTCCCTCTGTAATCCACGGCGACTGTCTAGTATTGTTGCCGTGTTGACGGAGGAACATGCATCGTACAGATATAGATTTATCCAATTGGTACTTTCATATGTGCCGCATTTACGGCATTATTAGTTCCTTTATTTGCCTTGATTTATTAGCGGGAACATGTGTGCATGTGTTTCAGTAGATATGTATCTTTCGGAATCACAGTGGTAGATATTACACCCCTATAATTTTTCTATTGTTTAAATTAGAGAAATACCATTGGGTGGGTTTATATGTGATATTATTTTATTTTTAAATATCCACCATGGATATTGAAAATATCTTAAGGATATCCAGTGACGATAGAGGGATATCCATAGGATAATTAAATGGGACAAAAAAATTTACAAAATCTACCAACAGTTTTTATGGGATTATTAATAATATTCTTAAGATATTACGTGGACCACACCTGTCCAATTATAGGATAATTCCAGCACGCCCTGGGATTATTAAGATATTATAGAAATATGTAAAAGAAAGGTATTGGGTGTGCCACACAATTTAAAAAATGAAATGTTAGTCTACTCTCTCCGCTTATAAACGAACCTATACCTCAGAGACTGCTCTTTTACAGGATGGACAGGATTATTTATAATCTTATAGCCCGTAAAGTATAAATGAAAAACCTTTTAAGCAGAGTTGGTTAACCACGTATATTAATAATTCATTAGTTATACATCTTCATTCATTCATACATTTTCTTCTATTCTTCCATTATACGGGAGGAAAGGGAAATATTTTGGGAACATGTTCAGAAGGTCAAAATAAGAGAAAATAACCCATATGTTTAATCCGATTCTTAACCGTCTCTGAAATAATCGGTTCTAAAGTTTTTTTGTAAAGTTTTGGAGTAATTAAGAAGTTTTGTATTTCTAACTCCAGTTTGTAGGTATTTCATTGTTTGTCAATACCTAATTTAATTGACAAGCATTGTTGTCAGTTTGATTTATTCTGAGCGTTTCGACTTGAAAGGAGAAAAGGTTCCATGCGTAATGCCTCACACATTCACCAATAGAGAGTATGCTGACATGATATTCGTGTATGGTTTCTGTAATGGTAGCGCATTACGGGCTGTTGATGAATACCGACGTTGTTTTCCAAATCGAAGAGTTCCTAATCGAAAAGTGTTTCAAAAGGTTTTTGCAAATGCTCAGGAAACAGGAATGTTTACAAGCGTAAGGATTGATTCTGCACGAGCGGCGGGTCTAAATATGGAAAATGAAGAGAATGTTCTGGATATGGCTGAAGAGAACCCAGGTATTAGTACGAGGTGGATTACGAAAGAACTTCGATTAGAATCACATGTGGGCGTTTGGAAGACACTTAGAAATGTTTCGAAAACATTCTAAATTAGTGGAATTTTGTTGTTTTACTAGTATCTATTGGTGTTGCTTTTGAAATAAAAAATAGTTACAAAAAGAAACTTTAGAACCGATTATTTCAGAGACGGTTAAGAATCGGACTAAATCATATGGGTTAATTTCTCTTATTTGGACCTTCTGAACATGTTCCCAAAATATTTCCCTTTCCTCCCGAAATACCCTGTATACTGCTTTGTCATTTCTTGCCCTCGTTGGAGCATGACGCAGCCAGTCCTTTATTTGTTTTTCGATATCCGTGCAGTCATTTAATTTTTTTACAGTTTTCGATGCATATACAAAAATATTTTCATTAATTTTTTAAATTGATTTAATTTAATTTTAAAATACAATCCAAAAAAGTTTTTTGTAGTTAACAAGAGCAATTTTGTTAATGTGAAAAAGTATTACTTACATAAGTTCTTTTATTTTATTTTTATACAACGGAAGGAAATAATATATTCTTTATTTTGATACAAACAGTAATGAATTGCAAAATTTTTACATTGTAATGCCTTTGTTAGATGATAGACTCCAAACGGTTTTTTTTCCTTTATTCCCAATAAAGGAAAATTGGGAACAAACCCGGCAAAATACGCCCCATTACTCTCTTGACAAAATCATATGGGGACTCTCCACCAATCCTTGACATAAATTTAACATAAAACAATAATTAAGGCGGAGTTAAAGAGGGAAGAAAAAGCAATTACTTTATTTCTGATAATCATTATTAACTAAGAAACATTTTTTTACTTGACAAAGGAATATTCAGAAAATAATTTTAATCAATTTCTAAATTATTGAATTTATTTAAGATTCAGTTGAGAATGTACAGTTTTATAGAGTAATTAGTTACTGTACTACTTATCAAAATTTACACCAGTAAAATGAATAAACTCACAATTTTCGAATAATTTTCTTCGTGTGCAAGGGTTTCATCAAATTGTTTCAAACTTTCAATACTATCTATAGGGAATGGGTATTCTGATAAAGTTGGCTGACTGGTTGCCTCTAAATGTTCTTTTATAGAAGCTATATAGTTAACTGTCCCTTTTACGAGAAGAGATAAGTAAGAAATTCTAGAGCATAACTTCTGAAGTGTATCTAAAATAAAACATACTAGAGGATAATACTTGCAAGCAGCGCATTTTAAAACTTTAACTTCTTCATTATATGGTTGGCGTTTATTTGTGATTACTGGTGTGGTTGGGAGAAGATATGACTCTTTTGTAATCATAGGATTTTTGTTAGTAATGCTAGGAATTGATATTGAGGAAGCATGACTTTCGTCGGAACTAGCAGCATCATGGTATGAATCAGGTGAATATCTTTTGTTTTGTTTTATCGTTCTTCCTTTGGAAGAATTTAGCGTCAGTTTGTTGCAAACAATATCCGATTCTGACGAACTTACGTCAGATTTATAACATGCCTTAGTTGCAACGTTTGAGGCGTGTGTATAATCATCTAAAATTGAAAAATAATATTTTTACAAGGAGATAAAAAGAATACGAGTCCTGCGTTTAAAATATGAAAATTTAAATTTAGATTATTATTTAAATGAGAAATTTAGAGCTCATCAATTAATTCTGATGGCAAATGGAACAAAATTGTTTAATTTGATAAGTTTAAATAATTTTTTCCATGATTTTAGTTCGTTGGTAACATACCTACCATATAATTTATTTGCCCCCATTAATCTTATTTTTACAATATTCCATTTTCCTTTTTCTGGGAAGGAACAGTTTTTAATAAGTGATGTTATAAAATGTTTTTTGGCATCAGGCCAATAACACAAATCGTTGTTGATAAGCCAACATTTAGAACAACTTCCACTCTTTCTTCATCGACAAAAAGCACAGCATGTCAAAACATCACCATGTTTATATTTTCAATATTTTGCTTCAATAACATAAAAAATATCTAAATAGTGCAGGCATAAAATCTCTCAGTCAAATTATCCTTACAAAACTAAAATGTACACCCAAACCCAAAACAAAAATATTTTTATTAAAACTAACAACAATAAAGTTACTAGGCTTTTCATGAAGTTCCATAATTTTTATTATTATTCTAGGTCTAAGATAATAACAAGACTGAAAATATGAAGGAAATAATACTTGAATGACATTACGGGCATGTATAGGGTGTTCGGTTGTATAACAGATAAAAGTTTATTTTTCTGACAAGATTATCATGTTCTTTCTATATCCGATTTTGATGCAGTAACGCATCATTATACAGGGTCCGAAACGAAGCGTGGACGGAAGATTAAATCGTTATCGAAGAACTTATCAACAATACTCAATCAGCTTGAGATATTGGATTAAAAGCGGCATGTTTTAAAAATATTTTACATTATACAGGGCCAAAAAAGTGTGACAGCATAAAGTTGTTTTTTTAAATGGAACACCCAGTATTTTATTGCATATTTAGGTTCGTATTACCATCGTTTATAAGTGCCTCAAATTTAGTAGTAGTTTCGGAGAAATAAATTAAAAACTAAAAAAAAAAGTTTTGCAGTCCTGAATAAAAAAATCGAGAAAAACAATCCAAAACTATTTTTTTAACCTCGGCATTGAGTGAAATTTATGACAAGAGGTCTAGAGGCACTTTGAATGTAATTGCGTTTATTTATTTTATACAGGGTGTTCATAATAAGCTTTCAAAAACCCCACATTTTAAAATAATTTTTCTCAAGTTTTTCAAATTGAACACCCTGTATATTATTTGGCTATTTGACGTAGAATTCATAGACAATTTTTTTTTATAATACAAGTATATAAGTTATATCCAGCCGTTTTCGAAATAATTATAAATATCATAAATTATGTTGTTTAAATATAGTTTTTATTGGGAAATTTTGTTATAGGCGACTAGACTAATAATTGTAAACTAAAGTAAATGTTCAAAATAGCTTCCTTTTACTCTTAGAGTTTACCGTATTTAAGTTATTTCGATATAACTTTTAAAAGCCTACATTTTTGCTACTTTTATTTATTTAATTATATTTTGTATTCTTAATCGAGCTGCCATGATTTTTTTATTCAGATTGTCACTCTGACAGCCAAATAAAATTATTTATATTTGTTCAGTCGTCGAAATTAAGTACTAACTTATACAAAATGTCGAATTTTACAATTTTAGAAATGGTAAATATGATTTTTATACTGGGTGAATGTGCAAGAAATTGCCTCCTCGTGAGCAGTGTGTATGCTGAAATATATCCAGATATTGAGAGAAAGCCGAGACCAGAAGCCTTTGAGAAGTTGTTGCAAAGATTTGTTGCAACAGGAAGCATTGCGTACACAAAAAGGAGATAATCAATAAACCCGTTATTAATGAAGAAAATGAATTAAGAGTTATGTTGGCAGTAGAGGAAAATAATTAAATTAAGTAAATTGAAGCTATTTTGAACATTTACTTTAGTTTACAAATATTAGTCTAGTCGCCTATAACAAAATTTCCCAATAAAAACTCTATTTAAACAACATAATTTATGAAATTTACAATTATTTCGAAAACGGCTAGATATAACTTATATGCTTGTATTACAAAAAAAAATTGTGTATGATTTCTACGTCAAATAGCCAAATAATATACATGGTGTTCCATTTAAAAAACTTGAGAAAAATTATTTTAAAATGTGGGGTTTTGAAAGCTTATTATGAACACCCTGTATAAAATAAATAAACGCAATTACATTCAAACTATCTCTAGACCTCTTGTCATAAATTGCACTCAATGTCGAGGTTAAAAAAATAGTTCTGGATTGTTTTTCTCGATTTTTTTATTCAGGACTGCAAAATTTTTTTTTTTAGTTTTTAATTTATTTCTCCGAAACTACAGAACCAAATTAAATAAAATTTTAGGCACTTATGAACGATAGTAATACGAACCTAAATATGCAATAAAATACTGGGTGTCCCATTTAAAAAAATATAACTTTATGCTGTCACACTTTATTGGGCCACCACAAAATATTTTTAAAACATGCCGCTTTTAATCCAATATCTCAAGCTGTTTTAGTATTGTTGATAAGTTCTTTGATAATGATTTAATCTTCCGTTTGCGGACTCTGTATGACTTTACATGACGTTAAGCTGTCTTAATTTTTAAGCCGGCTTAATACGGAGAATACTTTATAAGTATTTAACAATTTTGTATGTACACTTATTTTATACCTTGTAATTCAGGGAGAATAATCGAGTTGAAATACTATAATGAAACACCCTATACCCCTTTGTGCATAATTATATGCTTTACATTTACCATGCTTCTTTAACTCTCAGTATGTAGTAAAGGAAAAACTACAACCTTTGATTTAGTAAGTGGCAATTTTACATATTTTAATTTAATATGCCACTTATGCCCATATATTTAAAATATCAGTCTGACGCTGCGAAACAACCGAGATAGGAGGAAGAGCCTTACTATAAAAAGAGAGAGAGGCTTACTATAAAAATCAGAAATATTTTTAAATTTCCTACCAACTACCCTAGTCTCATTTTTATTATTTGATACAAAATTCTCAGTTATTATAATATCCCCATTGGTTAAACCACAACAATTATCAGGGGATATTATTTTTAACTTAAAATGTTTAAAGGGATATTCAGTATACTTACTGTGGATTAAAACATCCGTTTGGAAGAGGTCCCGGAGAATGTGTTTTTGATGGAAAGTGGCAGATATTATTAGTGTGCATTATTTTTAAATTTGCACTTTCAAATTCACTTTGACGATTTATTATTTGTTCGAGAGGTTTTCCTGACTTTCTGATCAACTTCTTTAAACTTTGTAAAAAATTTTCAAACTTAAATGCTACTTGCTTAAATTTCCAAAAATTTGGCAGTCAGCAGTTAGGTGTAATAAATTATGAATATTGTGTAACATAAATTCAACAGAATAAAGAAAGAACATTGAATTTATTTACAAAATATTTATAAGGCTTTCTGCATATTCCATTTTTTCTTGTATGCATTCTGCACTTGATAATATCAATATTGCTGATGAATGTAAAAGCATAAAATCCTGATAATATTTTTTTTTTAAATATTTCTGGTTACCCATGGACCTGTTATATAGCAAAAATTGGCGAAACTCTCTTGCCTTCCATCTTTTAACCTCATTTAGGGCCGTGGATTTCCTACAAAATTCTAATGGAATGTGTTTTCTTAACAGCACCAAATTTTCTGATATGTTTAGTAAAGATCTACTCGATAACTTGAAAGGAGGTTTCCCTACACACCACAAGTATATCAGAAGCTTTTTCATTACACCCAAATAAATAAGGTGCATAGGATATAAAGGGAATGATCGAGTCGATGTAACAAAAAATCATCATCTGAACGTTTATTAAATTCTACAAATGGAAAGCATACACGGTTATAACAAACCCGAACAAACCCGAACAAACCCGAACAAACCCTTCTTGACAGCACTTTGTACATGAATTATAAACGGTATGACCCTTTGTATATCGGACAAAAGATTTTGCGGGAGCATCACAGATAAAGCCTCTGATTCTGAATGGTATTGAGCTGTTCATAAAGTTAACTCCATTGTTAGTAATACTGATTGCTTCATTAACAAGCTATTTTAACAAATCATTGCAGTCTTTTGGTTTCTCAGAACAATGATATAGACCAACAACAGTTACAAAATCTGAATTAAAAAGTGGAATTAATATTGGGGACAACTGATTTCCTGAGCTTTTACTTATAGGTAAACCATCTACATTTACTAATATTTCACAACTTTTTATTAGTTGAGGTTGTGCATTAAATTCATTTTGATGATTTTTTTTGTAAACCAAAATGATAATACCTCCAGGATGTACTGATCTAGTTATAACAGTTTTAGAACAGGTTTTCAATAAGGTTCGAGCAATCGAGCATCTATTGGTAAGGTCGGAAAGTGTGATTTTAAAATGTTTAACAATTCAGATAGTGTCACGTTGTTGACTTTATTTGAAATAGCCCAGTTCTGTAGTGGTTGATGTATACTAGTATTCTGCACCTGTGAGAGAAAAGTCTGTTTTTCTAATTAACGTAATCGAAATTTATAGAGTCGACATCAGAGTCAGAATCTGTCTGTAAATCATTATCAAACAGTTCGGAGCAGGGTACAATAAAGTTGCCATTCTCAGCCACAATACTATCAACACTTTTATTTAAAGAAGTAGACTTACAGAAGCTATCTCCGATCTGAGTTTGAGGCTGTTGACGATCCAGTAAATTTGGTGTGATTGAAATAAAAGGCAACTTATTGATAGGGCTATCGGTAGAAACACTAGGATTAGATATTCTGATCAAATTTAATGTATCTTTCCTCAGAGAGATAAAAAGTAGATTTACGCTTTCTTATTTTAGGTTTAGGCATAGCTGAGTTTGGTCGCTAACTCACACCATAACTACAATAAAATTAGGAGCAATTTTAAGTACTTACTTAGTTATTATTTTAATAAACACACAAAAAAAATTCACACAAATTGAAATACCACGAAAAAAATTAAGCCGAACATAAAATGGCTGTTGGCTGGCTTGTGGCTGATAACAATGACATTTAACATAGAAGACAGATCGCCAATGGCGCCAAATTTAAAATCTGCATTGATTGCTACTAAAATAAAGTTCTTTCTTTAAGTAATAGTAATAACGTTTACGATTATTAGAACAAGTGCAGTTCGACTATATCGTATTATTTTCTTTCCTATAAGTAAACAAGAGTCATAATTACACGTGTTTGGTAGCCCACCAGTCCACCAGTGTTTTGCGAGATGGCGGATTAAAATCTTTATTTTGGGGTTACGTCTAGATACACACAAAATTGGTATTATTATTATGTATTTAAGGACTAATTTTGAAGAGTATTATACCAGTGCCCAAGATAACTAGTCTTATTTTCTTTTATAGTAATATATAAGACAAGGACGATGACAGTCGAACAGCACGCTGCACTCATAAAACTATTCAATTCAACCAAATGATTTACGGGATATCTTGATCTCTTATAATGCTTGTAATATAAGATCATCGGATTCGTAATGAATCTTTTTACTAATAGAAGGTATTTTTTGCGATAACTAAGTATATTTAACACCCCTGCGACAAGTAAGTAGATAATTAAATTTTTTTATATTTTTTGTCTCAAGCTAGATATTAATAGGAAGTACAATTTGGATATTTCGAAGAAAATATAACATAAGATATCGAGAGGAGATTTACAAGATCCAGTGGATATACTATAGATATTTTCCATCAAGACGATCTTGTGCTGAGACATTCTGACTATATCCTGAGGATTTTTTCTGTTGTATTTTAATACATTATCTCCCCTTATTGTAAACTTGACATAAGGTGTGTGCTAGCATATTGTTAAAAAAAGATCCATCTTTTGGCCCTAGTGAGCCAACATGTTTCCATTTGAAAAAATTAAGTTTTCTGGGGAAAACATTCTTAAAAAGTTAAAGTGTTTAAAAAATACACAATACAACTTGAAAATTACACTTTTATCAATACTTTGCCTTAGAAGTAAACCATTTTAGGGAGTTCATACCAATCTAGAGCCAGAGGTCATTTTGGATTAAACCGGAAGTGACAAAGTGGGGTCCGTCACGTCATATATTGCAAAATAATATCACATACAAACCCACCAAATTTTTTTCTATAATTTAAACATTAAATGAGTTATAGGGGTGAACGTTCCTCCTCCTACACCCGGCAGATAGTTTCCTCGTGACGATCAAGATAGGCGATCGCCGCTCGGCGATGAACGTGAATTGCTGCTCGATGAAAAATCAATGTAACCGTCTCCCTTCACACGACTATTTTGAGCGACTGTACATGGTTTTACTGCTCTGAGAACAGTGCAACCGCTGCGCTGGTTGGTCAGACTCTGTTTCATTTGTGCCTATAGTCAATTATCCCCGTTGAGAAAAGCAGACGTGCTCTGGTATCTAAAATGAGCATTTCATCATCCTGGGCTAAAAAAACTTTGCTACTCATGGCTTAACTGACATTTTTTCATACACAATCAATAACAAATATAATATTAAAGGCATTTAGAAGCAAATTTGGTTAAAAAATTTACATTCAAGCAGTCGGGCAGTCACGTCTAGGCTGGCCTCGGATCAGTATGTATACAGCAGTCGACTGCCAACCATTGAACCGCGACGTCTCGGAAGTTCTAGTGGAACCACATATTTTATTTTTCTAAAGACCAGTTCTCGACTGCCGGACGTCGCGGCTACCAGCAGTTATACCGAAACCATACCTTAAAGGTATGATCAAATGCTCATTTCAAAAGTCAGCAAATTTCATCAATTATACGACAATCAAGATAAAAACTATTATTTCTTCATCTTCATGATCTTCCAATAAGAAAGAAGCAAGCTTATCGATTATTCATGATATACACACAGATACCACAGTAACTACGTGTACTTTTCGCAACGGGGATAATTGACTACCGATGGCTTTCAGCAGTTGTATGGAAAACACTCGACAGTTGACGGCTGGTCGTGACTACCAGACGTCGCGGCCAGGCGTTACTGCTAGCAGTTCTACCGAAACCATACCTCCAGAGTTGATACTGATGCTCGCGTTGGATCAAGTCCTCTGCTGGATCAGTTCCAGTATTGCGCGTGCAACCATGATATCACTTTGCCATTTAACAAATGTTTCGACGTTCGGCTAGTTAGGACGTTCTCTATTTAAAATAAAACTTACTTACTAATTTCTTAAAAAAAACTAAACATAATCTTGACTTTTTAGTGATTTAATTATATATGGAACAAACAAACGATATCATAGAGGTGATGTCATCCCAAATACTTCCATTAAAGTTAAGAAATCTTTTCTACACCCACACTTCAGATATATTGGTAAACATAAAAATACGAGTATTGCTATTTATGATGTTGGTATTTTGCAGGTAATACTTATTTTTATACAGATGAATGTAAATCAGTGATATATTCATGACTAGGTTATCTGACTCATATACGGAATGTATAATAAACTAAATTCAGATATTAACGTTAAATTGTACAGTTTTCTTACAAGTCATAAATTCTTCAGTGATATAAGTAGCGTAGTATGTTTATAGTTTATAATAAATCCCGATTCATTTCATCGATATCATAATTTATTCACACAACGTGGCAGATATACGCCATCAACAAATATTAGTCAAGTACACCAGTCATCGGCGCCCTGGTTTTTCAAAAATTTAGGTTGAACGCGAATGTGAAAGCTGCTTTGTTTTTTAGAATGAGTAGTTGCTAATACCTTCGGCTTGACATCCAGTTATTTAAAATTTGTAATTTTCTTCTGTATTGTTGATTTTTTATTAACAATTTGTTAGGAATGGCCCAATTTTAACTGTGAATCAATACCCGAAGGTCGAGAGTACGAATCCTGTAGTTTCCTGATTTTAATTAATTATTTATATTTTTAAAATTTCGCATTATAGGTAGGAATTTGTGCAATTTTTTTTCGATAGCACAATAACGGCACTACTAGCTATAAAATTATACAGACAAAATTTACATAAATTGGAAAAATGGATTCAACTGCATCTATTATAACTATGTTTTGATGGGACGACGAAGACTTATGACTATTAAGCCAACCGATGAACTGTTTCTAGAAATCATCATGAAACCCGATTGTGCCACTAAAATTCATCCTTTCAATGCTAACATCACTAGTCGTGTGACTGAAATTGGAATTTGAATAGTTCTTGTTAAAGGATATTAAAGACACTGGGGAACTGGTTTCATTTTTTGAAGGAGACGACAATTTTTGAAGAGCTTCGAGACCTTAGTTGAACGTCGCCTCTATCATGGGTATTTCTGGTAGTTACGCTGATACCTATGAACCTACCTTTTCTATGTTCGTATTTGATTTCGTATCGGTATGATTTTTTGAAAAATATAAAGGTTGTGAATTATCACTTGTACAATTACTTATTAAACGCTGTGGGCTATCGGTGAAATCAACGATTGGGCAGTATGTAGCTTTTTTTATCAAGGGGTCTTGTTTTGGTTTGTTTGTATTTATTACTATATCCCCATTGTCTTTACTCTCTTTTTACGATTGTATATGGTTTAACCACTATAATTTCTAAATTACTAAATTAAATATTATTTCGTGTTGTTGCTCTATTACTTTTTCTTTTAAAGCTTTTATGATTGTGCCAGGTTGTGAACCAATTTAACATTATTATTGCTTACATCGCTAAGTTTCTCAGTTTGCCGAAGTGATTTTTAAATTATTTCCTCAATTTAATTTAATAATCGTGGAAATTGAAGTCCTGTGGTTTATGATTTGGAGTTTATGTTGGAATGTTTATTGGAGTTTATGTTGGAACGTTAGAGATGTTTTTATTGCTGTAGTTGAACAGAATTTTTTTAAATCAAACATAGACATCCAACCTTCGGGCCAGAAAGCAAGTATGTCATTCTTAAGATATTCCGGTGATAAATTCTCTAAAGCGTCTTTCGTGTAACAGAAATCTTTTCTTGAAACTTACAATGTCTCTTGTCATAAGTCTTATATCATCAGTTAAGGGAGCCTTCAGATTTTTCAGTTCTTCAAGGCAGTGCAGTGTCAAATTCGTACTGACTAAACTACGCATGTTCATTCTATTCCCGCACCTTTCAGAACGGTACTTACCCATACATTACAATCCGGTATATCTGCTCTGCATGGTAATGCATGTTTTCCTTTGTAACCTTGCCTATAAAGTGATGGTATACGATTTGGCATCATGCTGTTTTGGTTGTTAGTGTAGTAGTTTTTAATATACTGTATGGATTCTGCAGTAGGTTTTTTATGAAACATTTTTTAAAATGAAATAAAACTTTTGTATTTTGCTTTTAAATGTTTCAAATTTAATAGAGTATTACCCTACATATGTTTCGCCTTCTTAGGGCTTTATCAAGAGTACAGACTATACTAAAGTTCATTTACATTTGTCGAATTATTTAGCCTATAATTTGTTACCTACTTAGTGAACCTATTTACATTTTATTGACGTAGAACACATTTGGGAAGGCCCCATCATAAAGAATGTAAATATTTATCAACAATAGGTGTGTTGTAAAAATTTTGCTGGTCATTCGTACAGATGGCCGCATTTTTAAGAGATTTTTTAATTTCTAGTTGCTCTAACATGTCCAGTCTTTTGCCCTTCCTTTCACTATGTAATAATTCAATGTGATCTACATCAATAAAATGGTTATTATCGATGCAATGGTTTGACATTCCTGAACTCCTGACATTGTTTAAAATTGATGTTCTATGTTCTTTAAGTCTAGTTTTAATGTTTCTACCCGTTTGACCTATATAAACAGCGTCACAATCTTTACAGTTAATTTTGTATACCCCCGATTTATTTAATTTGTCTGTTTTATCCTTATTGTTAACTAGTATTTTGCCTAGATTTTGTTTATTTATACATATCGTTTTGCAGCCTAAATTACATAATCTATTACATATATTATTACTAATGGTTGAAGTATAATTAATGAATTTGAAGTTATTATTTTTAGGAGGGCTAACACTATAAAATTCTTTCCTCAATAATTTGTTCTGTTTATTTTTTAACATATTGTCAATTAGACTTTCTTTGTATCCGTTATTTCTTGCTATTTGTTTTATGGTACCTAATTCTTTGTCGAAGTTACTTTTGTTTAATGGAACTGTTACTAGTCTATGTATGAAGCTATGAAAGGCTTCTTCATACATAGACTAGTAACAGTTCCATTAAACAAAAGTAACTTCGACAAAGAATTAGGTACCATAAAACAAATAGCAAGAAATAACGGATACAAAGAAAGTCTAATTGACAATATGTTAAAAAATAAACAGAACAAATTATTGAGAAAAGAATTTTATAGTGTTAGCCCTCCTAAAAATAATAACTTCAAATTCATTAATTATACTTCAACCATTAGTAATAATATATGTAATAGATTATGTAATTTAGGCTGCAAAACGATATGTATAAATAAACAAAATCTAGGCAAAATACTAGTTAACAATAAGGATAAAACAGACAAATTAAATAAATCGGGGGTATACAAAATTAACTGTAAAGATTGTGACGCTGTTTATATAGGTCAAACGGGTAGAAACATTAAAACTAGACTTAAAGAACATAGAACATCAATTTTAAACAATGTCAGGAGTTCAGGAATGTCAAACCATTGCATCGATAATAACCATTTTATTGATGTAGATCACATTGAATTATTACATAGTGAAAGGAAGGGCAAAAGACTGGACATGTTAGAGCAACTAGAAATTAAAAAATCTCTTAAAAATGCGGCCATCTGTACGAATGACCAGCAAAATTTTTACAACACACCTATTGTTGATAAATATTTACATTCTTTATGATGGGGCCTTCCCAAATGTGTTCTACGTCAATAAAATGTAAATAGGTTCACTAAGTAGGTAACAAATTATAGGCTAAATAATTCGACAAATGTAAATGAACTTTAGTATAGTCTGTACTCTTGATAAAGCCCTAAGAAGGCGAAACATATGTAGGGTAATACTCTATTAAATTTGAAACATTTAAAAGCAAAATACAAAAGTTTTATTTCATTTCGTAGTAGTTTTTTGTGGTTTTTGGACACTTGCGTTCAGTTTTGTGTGTTTATAGTTTTACCCAAGTCAGAACAACACAAAATTGAGATGGAGTGTAGGCAAGTCTCAGCCTTTCATTGGGATATTATTGAACGCGGAAACTGAAAATGAAAAGAATTTCCGATATTTTATCTGTTATAACATTTTTTCAGTCGATGTTAAACCTAGTATGTAGCTGTCAGCTGTATAGCCTCACGCTGCTGATCCGTAATTCAGTTGTGGTCTGGCTATCGCTTTCATCATCGTTAGTTTGGTGTTTATAATATGATGGAAGCTAATATCCATTCCTGATTAAGCTATTGTTCCTATGTAGGTGACTTCCCTGGATCAGGATCATTCTACCTCCTCGTCTCCAATGACGATGTTCCTAAGGCAAACTAAGACTCTTTTGTGGGATATGATTTCTGGTTTGTTCATTTATTTGTTCTGGATTTTCCATTTTATGCACCGTTGCATTATTCCATCTATCTCTTCCTGCAATCTTCTACTGTTCCTAAGACTTTTGGCTATTGTCACGTTATTTTCATATAGTGCTAGCCGCGTGCTTCCTATTGGTATCATTAGTATATGTGGAGTATAATTACGGGACCTAATATTGATCGTTCTGGGACTTATGTCTCTAGTACACCTGGTACTAATCCTCGCTGTCCCATTTTGACTCTGAAGGTTCTATCTCTGAGATAGCTCGATACTAAGTACCCGGAGGTAATCATCTTAGTTATTAATGCCATTCTCTATCAAAGGCTCTTGTTAAGTCTAGTAGGCTCAGGTTGCCTTCCTCTCCTGGAAATTTCTAGTTATTTATTCGACTATTCCGAGTATCTGTAGTTAGAGAAGTGTTCACTCCCGGATACAAATTGTTCGGCAGCAAAATTTTACTAGCTGCATTTGAAGACGAGGAAGATTAGGAAGACGACGATGATGTTCACAATTTGCCGTAAAATTGGAAAAGAGGTTTTGAATCTCCCTGTAAATAAGCACACCTAAAATGATATTTGATACGCTTGCAAATACTACTTTAAAAACTTTGTAAAAAAAACTTTTTGATTTTTCTCAAGTATGGAAAATAAAAAAGTTAAGGTATTTACATTATCCGTGATCACCATGTACAATAAATCTACTAATATCAATTTTTAACCACGAACTTGTACTGCAGTAAAATTCACACATGCACGAATTTGAATGCGACCTTTGGTTAAAATAAACATTTTTTTTTTCGTTTCAATCCACCAAAATATTTCGTAACGAAATTTAATAAACCAAAGCTTTAGATTAATTTCTTCTTCCTCAGTTCCCTTGGGGTGCCTCTGATTTGGTGGCTTATTGGGGTTCGGTGAGCATTTGCCTGTAGGTTAGTGTAGATACGCCTCAGTCTTCTACTATGGATGTAGGTAACTAACGTTTTATTTTCAAATTGGAAAACTCCACTTGTGGCACCTTTTTGGAAAGCTTATTGGAATTTGACCCTATTTTATTTTTTTACATCTGTCAAACCACGTGTCAGAACTTTAGTAAAAACTAATTTTTAACGAATTACATTAACAAAAACTTATTCTTTTTTTCAGCGTAAAAATTGTTGAAAATGTGCCCATGAACCTGTTGGCACAGACCCAAATGTACGCCAATTAATTAGCGTTGTTTCCTGGATATTACCAGTCAGTTCTCTTACGTTTGACCAGTACTTTACATTTTTTAACGATTTTAAAAAATTTGAAAAATGCATTTGAATGAAACGCTTACAATTGAAATATTAATGATGGTCGGGTTTGGAGGAAGGAAACGTTGCCAAAGAGAGGTTTCTGCGTAGTTTCATGAAAGTCATCCCGATTTGCCACCTCCGTCGCGAAGTACAGTCAGCAAGATTAAAATTTAATTTTGTGAATTGGCTCAAATAAGACATGTCGTTCGAAGAATACCTCCAAAAGTGTGAGATGGAACTAAATTCGATATCTTGGATATTGATTTATCAAGAAAGCTCAGTTGCACCAGTAAGCCAATTATCTCGTGCCCACAATATTTTAAGGATATTTTTCAAGCTGGATGGAGCCTGCAAGAAATATAAGATAATAATTCTAAAATGCTACTTTTCCAAATAGATGGATAGGACAGTGAGGATTTATAGAGCGACTTTAGAATTTGATTTATGTGGCTATTTAAACAGAAAGGTTTATATCATCAGACCTAGAAAACTGAAAGAGTTGACGGCAAGGCTTCGGCCACAGATACGTTTAATCACTTCAGACGTTTTGGAAAGAGTAAGGGAAGAACAACCATCGGTTGGGTCTGTACCAACAGGAAAATTGTTCTAAAAAAGTTACATTAGAGTTTTAAAGTCGTTGTTAATGTAATTGTTCGTTAAACATTAGTTTTTATTAAATATCTGACACATCTGACAGATGTAAAAAATAAAATATTGTCAAATTCACTTCTGAATAAGCTTTTCAAAAATGTGTCACAAGTGGAGTCTCCCATTTTGAAAATAAAAAGTTAGTTGGGGCCTCCCTTTGCATTTCAATAACAAAGAGAGGCCCATAAAAGATCTTTGAGGACGTGTTTTTGGATTCTAGAGAAACTATGAGCTGCATTCCATTAAAAATACGCACCCTGTATGAAAAGCGGTGAAGGAGAAAAAGCAGCCTTAACAAATTATTCATCGATAAATTGGGGTTGTTCATCATGCAACATGCATGCATAATATAACGTATTTAAGATACCCACTATAAAAGACACAGCAAATTAAGTAATATCTGATTCTTGTTATGAATAAACAATCAATAGGAAATAAAATAAAAGTAATTATGTGCCCAATACTTTTAGCTAGAAGAAGCAATTCCATTCAGTGCAACTGCTCAGCCAATTAAACTAGTTGAAGCGAATGCCATGATTCCATTTCATGTACAGGGTGTACTCAGTGGATGGGGGAAAAATGAGACGGATGGTAGTTCACCACCATATTTACAAAAAATTAACCTTCAACTTTTAACAGACCAAGAATGCGCAAAGAAAATAAATGATTTCAGTAAAGAAACCAGTTTTATTGCTACTCATGATTTATGCAGCGACGATTACTACGGTGAACAATGTTCTGTAAGTATGGGTCAATATATCAGCCTATACAGAGTGTGATGGAAATTACTTATTATATTTAAATGGGTGACTATTTGGGTGTCCTACAGAAGCGCGATATATATTTTAATGGACGATTTTAAAAGTGGGGTATAGCTCCATAAACTCTCAGCTCATACCGCGATACTGTACATGTCACCCTGTGGTGGCGTGTCGCAAAACACGTGTTACGTGCAATGATGCCAAACTTAATGTAAAACTAAAATTCCATATTAAATCATAAAATTAAATTACTACCTACATGTATTTATCTTTATACCTAAAGAGCGAGGAAATCCAGGCACAAACCCAATCACTTTCTTTTTCATGGGAACATAGAACACTCCCGGGAATACGCAACACATAGTGATAGTAACATAATTAAATTTTGAAAACACATCAGGCTAGACTATTAGGTTTTATTGCATGCGACGCGACGAAATTTGACTTGTTCGATATGTCGATATGTCGATCAGACGCCTGAGTTTGTGACAGAGATGGAGAGATGGGGCCGTTCCTAAGAACGGGACCTAAGCCCTGTGACAAAGAAAATGAATCGGTGCTAACATCTGCCCGGCCCTTCTAGGTCATTTCTATTCAGAACAAGTCAGCGGAGGCGCGGCGGTATCAGTACTATTTTATGCAATTTGGTCAAAATTCCATTAACGCCATACAAATTACACGCCTTGCAAGAAATCTCGGGCCTTATGGTAAATAGCCTAGTAATAGAGAAGAATTGCGTTTATCACAATAAGAAAAACACGCAGTTACCGGCCTCCGTATCACCTATTATTAACTAACAAATCCGAACAAATATCTTATAAAAGAAATGAAATTCCAAACGGCGAATTTTCGATACAAAATCACACTCGACGGTTTCATGTCTGTGATATCACAGGTTGTGATGGTGATTTCTAAATCACTGAAAAAATAATAAAACTGTGAAATATTGTCCATCTCTAGTTCCGAGTTTTGAACGTTTTCGTTTCAAGCAATTAAATAAAATTTCATTCTTAAATTGTAATTGTATTTAAAATGTATGTTTTTAACAAATAAATCTACGCTAGAAAAAAGGGACAAGCCAAAAATTAAATAAAACAACGTTCCCGTGTAATCCGTGTATTCTTTCCATTTGAATGGCTGCTATGTGTGAGGTTTTGTGCGGGTTTATACTAAAACTTACGTTCTGTGTGTTTTTTTATAGAAATTATGGAACTAATAATTGCTTTTAAATAAGAAGAGGTAAGAGAGCATGTATCGTAAAATTGTATATTTTTTTTTAAATTTTGAAAACTAATCATTCAGAAGGTCAATGACGTCTCACTTACTTACTTTCTTGTGCTTGTGATGGATTTCAAATTTATTAATTATTAATTACTATTATTTGTGTTGCAACACATTTTTCGCAGTCGATTTTCTGGAATAATATTTATTCATAAATGATAGAATGAAAAAATTTGTTAAAATTATAGTATTTTTTCTAAAGAGTTTGTCGTGTAAATATAACACCGGGCGAAATGCGCTGACGCCTTTTGACACTAGGTACCTCAATGTTAATTGTTTCGCCAGTGCCACCGTGGATTTCTGGTTTGACATAAGGTGATTTATTCCGCTTATTAATTGTAAGCGGTTAATGGGTATTTTTCTTTAATTTGTTTTCATCTCAGGATTTGCGCTTTAAATATAGTAGTGTTTCGGTTTAGGTGGCGTAAAGCTTGCTCACTTTTTCTCATTGAGTTGACGTTTCGTCGTTGTGCCGATGTTTCCGGTTACCAGGGTGGGACCCCCCCCCCCCAAACAAAAAATAGCATGATGGACGCTCCAGGCCCAAAATACTCCGGAGATAAACTCGCCCCTCTTTCGGATCTTCGGGCGGGGGCTGGACTTGGGGCCCCATCAAGCGACGTTCATCAAACAACAACCATTTCCGACAATTTACTGGGATCTAACAACACTCAACGAAGAAATGGTGTTGCACCTACAGTTGCTAACCAACCCAGAACTAGCAACTTCAAAATTGATTTCTGCATTATTAGAGGGCATAACACGAACATCAATTCAGTCCACCAGCACTTACAATCTTTCAAGCCTCACGTACTCGCACTGATCGAGACAAAGGCCAGATCGTCAACAAACACCGTCAGCTATTTATACCCTGGATACGATTTTCATTTCCGATTCCGACGCAACTTCGGCGTATGTCTTTTTATTCGAGATAATCTCTGCTGCCAATGAGAACCTACACTGGAACCGAAAGACCTTGATGTAATGTGGTTTAAAATATCAACGCCCAAAATCACCAAGTTTATCTGCTGCCTTTACCGTCCTCCAAGTGATACCCATTACAGAGACCTTTTCTCAGCACTAGCCAATACAATCGACTTCTTGCAAGCCAACCATCCAAATGCCGAGATTGCTATCTTTGGCGACTTTAACCGTCCACAATGTCAACTGGATTAAATATTCAAATACAGACGATGAGCAAGGCCGCGTGGCCGAATCTTTTGCGATCACTTCTGGTCTAACTCAACTCGTAGAAGAACCAACGCGGATTCCAGACCGAGCTGGAGATTTTGCTAGTTTCTGGATCTTTTCTTAACGTCAAATCCCGATCTCTATACAGTCACCGTACAGCCTCCGTTAGGATCTTCCGATCACAAACTTATTTCAACTCTAAGCGAACTACCAATTCATTCTTAACAACCTCCTAAACCTCGCAAGATATGACATTACAAATCGGCAAAGTGGGAAGACCTGAAAGACCATTTTCGGACTTTTCCTTGGATGAGCGTATGCTTCTCTTCTGATGATCCATCCGTCTGTGCTGGGGAGGTCTCCGACGTCATTCTAACGAGCATGGAAGCATTTATCCCCTCCTCCCAAAAACGCCCTTCCAACGGTAAGTCCTGGTTTAGCAAGGATTGTGAGCGTGCTGTCAAATCAAAAAACCCGAACAAACCCGAACAAACCCGAAATGACCGAAATCGTATTCCGTCACCGTCCCGTCAAACGAATCCTGAAATGACTCGACGTCAAAAAAGCTACTGGTCCAAACGAAATTCCTATTATAGTTCTCAAGAGATGCGCCGATGAACTAACACCAGTATTTTGTAGATATTTCAACTTATCCTACAAAAAAGGAATATTTCCATCTTGCTGGAAGACGGCGCGAGTCCAGCCTATTCCAAAGAAAGGTAAGAGAACCCTGCCTAACAACTATCGACCAGTCGCATTGCTTTCAGTTATATCAGAAGAAATGGAGAAAGCTATTAACCAACATCTTCTAAAGTACCTGGAAGACTTCAACATTATCAGCGATCATCAATATGATTTTCAGTCCAGATCAACTGGAGATCTTCTAGCCTATGTCACCCATATTTGGAATAACGCAATCGAACATCATGGGGAGTTTTGATCGTGTTTGGCATGAGAGGCTTCTAAGTTAACTGCGATCCTATGGTATGCCCAGTCGATTCTGTGCATGGTTGTCTAGCTTTCTTAAGGACCGTTCCCTGCAAGTGGCGATTGACGGATTTCTCTCAGACACCTTCACCATCAATGCCGGTGTTCCTCAAGGGTCCATATTGTCTCCCACTCTCTTCTTACTCTACATTAACGACCTTCTAGTGAAAACTAAAAATCCGATATTTAGTTTTGCTGACGATAACACACTTATCTCATCTTTCTCTTTGAATGCGCAAACATCGGCTGCCGACGCACATCTTCGCAGACAGCATGAAGTATCACGCCTTAACAAAGACCTGGAAGAAATTTTGGCTTGGGGTGACAGTAATCAAGTCGAATTTAACGCTAAAAAACCCAGGTAGCAGTTTTCTCTAAAAAGGTTAACATTACAGAACCGGAAATAGTCATGGCCGGACACGCAATCCCACTGGCTTCATCTATTAATTTGCTGGGCGTCAATCTGGGAGGAAATATGTCTTGGCATAACCACGTTGTGGCAATCGCCAAGATAGCTTCTCAGAAGCTTGGGGTACTCTTTCGATCCAGAAAGTTGTACACACCTCAACAACTTTTGACACTATACAAAGCCCAGATTCGACCATCACTAGAATACTGCTCTCATGTCTGGAGCTCTGCACCCAAACATACTCTTCGGCTACTGGATTCCATCGAAAGGAGGGCTATTCGTCTCATCGGAGACCACGAGCTGACGAAGAACCTCGACAGCCTAGAACATCGAAGACAGGTTGGGGATTTGACTCTCTTTTACAGATATTTTCATGGAAGGTGCTCGGCTGACCTTGCCCTCTTAATTCCGCCCAGAGCGACGAATAGCAGAAATACACGACGAACCACTGCCGCCGATCCATATGTGGTTAAGCTTAGTACTCATCGAACTTCATTATTTAAGAATTCTTTCATCTGGAGGACTACATCCTTGTGGAACGACCTTCCCGAGGTCGTTATTCCCAACGAATATTACCTCCAACGATTCAAAACCAACGTGAATCGCTTTTTGCGCACACTCACCACTCCCAGAGTGCCCTAAAGGATTTTTCCTAAAGTGCTTGTGTTTGATCATGCATAAAAAAACATGTGTCATCGTTGGTGTGGTGATTCCTTACCCAAAAATAAGATAAGGAGTTCCTATCAACGTGGGTCCACAGATGCTTTGTGGGAAAGTTACAGGATGTTCAAATTTTAAATTTTTTGTTATTGTTTTCAAGAAATCTATTTCCGAAACGGCATTAGTATCTTTAGTGCAAATTTGGGTTAGTAAAAGTATCTAAAATAGCACACATTGTAGCAATAAAAAAATCTGTGAACAGGTTTGCAACAGGAGTGCGTGTGATCAGACGCTCCAATAATTTCTAACAAAAAATAGATTTGGCACTTTCACATTTTGATAGCATCTATTAATATTCATTTGAAATCAGCCTCGTTTACAGCATAAATGTAATTTTATTAGGTAGCTTATGTAGGCAGTGTAAAATTATTTTATCTATTCGCGAATGGTAAGTAACTACTTACCGCACTGATTTGAGTGCGGTAAGTAGCACTTTACCGCACTAATGCCGTAAGTAATTACATACTATAAAAATAAGTTTAAAAGCCAACTATTAAATTTTTATAATTTATTTCCCTAGCAACCTGATATTAATGCACTGTTGATAACGACTTACGAGGCACCTACGAGGTAAATGTAAATTAAAACAATGCTCTTTTAGTTCTTAATATTGGTGCCCTAAACCACGCTCTGGAAATACATCTACCTAAAAAATACAGTAAATGTTGTAAATGGCCACAATCAAGTTCAATACAAGAATGCCAGCCGTTTCGCAAATATTTTAAAAACACTGAAAAGTCTTAACATTTTAACTCCCTGTATCTTCCAAACCAAGCATCTGCTGACCTATGTTGATAGAAACTATTGTCCTATTTTTGCGTAAGAAATCACCACACGAGCGACAGTACCTGTTTTTTGAAACACTCTGTACATGGAATCTTGATCTTAAAAAACATAAATATCAAAAACATCCCGTATATCAAAAACGAGGAGGCCTAGAAAAATTCTAATAGAGTCGTCTTTTGTTTCACAAAAAAGTAGCACAGCACTGCGAAAACCGCACCCATCTATCTTTATTAATCACGGAGATATCCCCCATAAAACCATCAACAATGGACAAGCTCTATGTACACTTATTGACACTTCCGTCCTTATCGGAAAGTAGGGTTGCCCATGGGTGTGAAGGGGTAGGGGAGAATTTATAGTTTCAAGAAGATTATGTGTTAATAAAGAATCAATAACGAACATAACCTTTTTTCCTAAGCAAGAACTTTTTCCTTTCTTCTTTGATATACCTAAGAAATTGAAATAAATATTTTACATATCTCCTATTGATAGAAAATACTAGAAATTACACCTATATTCTTTTTCTAGGGAGACTCTGGAAGCCCATACGTCATAAATGGGACTACATATGGAGTAGTTTCATGGTCGCTTAAACCCTGTGGGATCGTTCCAGGAACCTACAGCCGTATTTCCAATCCTGAATATCGTAACTGGATAAAAGACGTGACTGGTATTTAAAGTCTTGTAAAATATTTTTATAAAAATTAAAATTTTTTTTTTATTTATTCTAAATTCAATATTTTCTTCTGGTGAGTGAAATTTAACGTCGTTTGAGGACTTCTTGAAGGGTTCATGAGTGTCATAATAAGTAGCGATTCCAACTGATTTATTTCAGATCAAATATGTTCTGAATTTTATGCAGAAATAAATGTTTCCATTTAAAAGAAGTGAGTTGTCTTAATTTATTTTTCTAGGATCGTGCAGAAAGTTATTTGCACTACATACTGTGTCAAAAGATCAACTTTTTTTGCACTGTACAAAAAACACTTTAATATAAAGATAATATTATGGTAACAGTTAACATTAAATATTCTTCAAAACGTTTATTGTTGGATATAATATTAGAAATAATTGTTAATCTAGTTTTAATTGAACATTATAACAACATTATATTAACGGTTTTGAGGTTTCTAGAATAAGTATTTAACGGTAACCTTTTTTTATAGAGCCATGCTATTATGGCACTTCTTTTACGTTCAACCCTAAGGTATATTTTTATTTAGTTGAGCGTTGATAGCGTTGTAAGGAAATTGTAATTTTTATGCGCTGGTATATAAAGAGACGTATTTTTTTTAGCAAAATTATATATTTTTATCATTTTATCATGTGAATTGAATTTTTGTTGATTTACATTTGATTTGATTATTTAATTAAATTTACGTTCACCATATTTTATGTTTTATTTATCCCCAGGTGTACTAGGCCTCTAGGTTCAGGCACACCCACTTACAAGCTGAAGTATTCCTTATTGTCATGATTTAACATAATGTGATTTTTTCGATAGAAAAATGTGTTGCTAAACAATGACATGTCGAATATTCGCAGCTTTTTCGATTATCGAGTGTGGTAATAAATGCGATTGTATTATGCTAAAAATTCTATGCCTGTTAATTGCATCCAATCAGATCCTTGCATATTAACATATTGTAAGGTTAATAAGTGGAGATCTCCCTGGTTTGACAGTTTAAATTAAAACAGTGACGTAATAGTATATTACACACTAAGAGTGGTAAGAAGCCTATTACACACGATTTCGAAAATTACGGTACGACTGAAGCGAGTGTGTAATAGGCTTTACCACTCGAGTACTATACCTTTGCTGCGACTTCAAATTTACTTTTAAGTTAAATTATGCTAATACATCTTGAGGGAGTCAGTACTCACATTGTTATCAGTACACCAGTCAATACATTTTTAATACACTTTTTCATACTGCTCCCTGCATTTTTTAGTAATAAATTATTTGCTACAGGTGCAGCTTATAACTTAATTTTCCGTGGCGTTTCATCAATCTGAATATCGTGAATTCTATTCAAAAAATTTTATCGAATCTTCCGCGAGCTTAAAGCAATATTTCGGAAATTTTTTACACTCTAGGGAGATTATATGTGACTATTTTTCTCCCTCCATTGTATTTAGAGAGCCATTTTCACTTGATTTTCAGTGAAAATCAAACTCTCCTGACTTGTTTGAGCTGATATTCAATTATTACTGTCATATATACTAACGTGAAAGCAGCTACAAAATATATGATATCCATATATTTATTTTAGATACAAGAAGACACAGAAAATTATATGCACATAAAAACAATGAATAACGAAAAAATAAGATTTAAGCCAAAACTAGTACTAAGGTTTTTTGATTGTCAAAAAAATAGAGCTACGACACACAGATCGAAACTGTCGTCACAGTTTTTACAAAAGGAAGAAGATAAATCTTTGATTAACAACTTGCTATTTCCTGAAACTTCAGAAATTTCTATTGAGAATGACGACGTCAGGCTGGGAAATGCGATCAAATGTTTAAAGATATGGATGTTCAAGTGTTATCTAAGGATGAAGTTCGCAGCTAAGGAGTCAAGTGTACAGTACGTTTCACGAAATTTGGATACGACTTAATGATTTCCTGGGTCGGTCACATTGTGTCAACAAGAGCTTGGCAATAACCAAGTGAAGTATGAAGGGACGGACTAAAGAAAACAAGTAATGATATGATTATATTAATGTAATCAAATGAAATAACATTTTTTTAAAATATTACTAGTCATATTTATTTACATTTATAATGTCATTCTATAGATAGTTCTGTTCCGCTATCGCTATCCTCATCAAAATTATTTATAATTGGATTAATTATATGATCCAGACTAATATACGAATTTTCTACAGTTATTACGTGACGGACTGAATTTTTCCAACCACCTGGGGGAATATCATTAAAGCATTTTCGTATTAATTCTACAACACTAGAACTTAAAGTCGGAGAAATATTTTCAGACCTAACCAGTGATTTTAACTGGTGAAACATATGCTCTATGGGGTTAAAAATGCAATAATAGGGTGGAAGCCGTAGCACTTTATGTCCAATTTCTTCTGGCAATGTGTCACAAACATATACTTTTTTTATACAAAATGTCTGTAAAACTTCTAAAAGATCACTTTTTTTATAACTTTCTTCAAAATATATATCATTCGCCGCCATGTAGTTCTGAATCTCCATTGTCTCGCATTATCCATTACTATCACGCTATTCTGAGGAATGCTCGGTAAAAGACAATTCTTGAACCATTCCTCAAAAACTAACAAATTTTACAACAAAAAGATAGTTAAATATAAATTAAGCAACCTAACCTACCTGATGTGCCTATATTTAATTATAATTATTACAATCCGGTCTTTTTCACATAATAATAACAAACGGTAATAAATAATGGGATGGCCGTAGGTACTTTTACTGCAGTCATTAAGTTATATCCATTTTTCGTGAAACAATCTTTACAAATAAAGATATGCCATTGTCAAAAATGAGAAAAAAGCGTGAATGTCCTTATAAGGAGAGTTCCGATGAAAATGCGGTTAGACGGAACTAATACCGGTTCAGTTTCCAGTAGCGGCTCTACATTAACATTTATTTTAACAGATTTAAGCTTGTCAGATTCAGATTCCGATAATAGAAAATATATAGATATTCCAGAAGAAATACCAAAGAGAACATTTTTATTGATAGAAAAAAAAAGAAGTATGGATAACAAAGTAGAGAAAAGGTGTCCCAACTTTTCGGAGGAACATATTACATTATTAGTTAATCTAGTGAGAAATTATGGGGATCTTATAGAACGTCAGAAAAGCGACATGTATACTTGGAAAGAGAAACTAAAGTGTTGGACCGAAATAACTCAAAAACTAAATTGGCTCACAGTCATCGAACGAGATACGAACTCAGTGCGACAAAAATATGAAAACATCAAAAAATAAATTTGCTGAACAAAAATCCGAGACCAATAAAACTGGCGGAGGAACATCCACTAATGTTGATATTACGGCAATGGACGATGAAATCAAAACGATTATAGGCCCTCAGTTACTGGACTACAAACCCGAACAAATTTGATAATGATGAATATGAAAACATCACTGCGATAATTGAGAGTAAATTATTCTCTGATTGGGGGGTATAGTCTTTTATATTAAGAGGTTGGGAAGTTATATGTCAAAAAAATTATAGTGGTGCCGGACCTGATTGTTCTATTCTTTCTGATTTTATTATTTTAACAAAACATTTCATTTATAGTTATTGTTGTGTTAGATGAAACAGAGACTGTGGAAGACAAAACCGAGGAAGACAATATTGAGGAAATCGAAGCCGAAAGTTAGAGACACCAGAAGGAAAGTATGGGTAAGCTAATAATTAATCTAGTCAATATCCCATCTTATTTACGTTTCAAAATTTATATTGTAGATGAGAGTTAATGGCAAAAATGGAATCCCGCATTGATGAAATTCCCAGTCTCAAAATTACTGAAAGGTAAGCAATTAAGAATTGTTTTTTTTAAAAACGTTAAGAAATACCTGTAAGCTTAAACTTCAATATTATTTTTAATTGATGTGCAACATTTATTAGTTTTGCTCTAAAATAAAAGTAATAGTAACTCTAGAGTCAATTATAAATCATTGGGCTATTTCACATTTTAATATTTTTTTTCTGAACCCTGCTCTTTAGGTAATAATTTTTAATTGCAGCCAAGAACTACAAACTGTTATTCATATTTAAATAAGTAAATCTGTTCTTAAAACATTAGCCCTACCTATAATTGAGATATGGCCTGCAACAAAAAATTGTTTATTGTTAGGCTATTTTTACAAAAAAGATCCATTTATAGGAAGTAATATTTTCTTGACACTTTCATATTTATTTAGAACATCATGTCAATCGCATTTTGTAAACTTAAATATATTAAGGTTGGCTTCTCTCTCTATTCTTGAAAAAGCATGTCTCATGCTCAGGAAGTGTGAATCTGAATTTCTGACTTCATCAGGGGTCTCCACTAGAAGCACGCATGTCATACTCTATCGATTTCTTCTTCTACTTTAACATATAATAGCAGAAAATTATTTGATCATCCGCTCCTTAGCTTACGGAAAATCAAATTGACAAAGAAGATTTCGGAAAGAGCTAAAAAAACTGTTGATTTGGAGAGTTCTATAAATGATTATTTCGAGGTATCACTGATTTGAAGTGTACGTTTCTTTATCTTTTCTTTTTTACATTTGTACGGTATCTTATAACTTAACTGCGTAGACTACTACTATGACTGAGGCATTTCAACTGTAATTGTGTTTTCTGTAATTTATTGATTGATTTGATTTATTTTAGTACCAAATAAGATGACAAAAGATATTTAACAAGAGCCTGCAGATTAAGAATAAAATCATTATCCACTGCAAAGGTGGAGTTAATAGAACTGCAGGAAGACCGGTTACGAAGAGAAATGGCGATGAAAGAAGAAGAATATGAAGATAAAATGGAAAAGCATAAATTATAAATTGCAGGTCTTAAAAGCCAACATGGAAGACGCCTACTTTAAATGTGTCTCTCTATTATACAATAATTGATTAGTTTATTGCAAGAATGTACTGACATCATACATGTTTTCAATATAATAAAAATATAGATAATAAAAAAATTAAAAAACATTATGCAACAGTTCATTTTCATGATAAGGAGGCTTAAAATAGCAATTCACACACTATAAACTTAGTTATTGTCCTTTATTCTCTAAATTTGCTAAATAATTATCCATTAAATTCCGCCCAACCCGTAAAAAAATGTTTGCCATTTCCATTGTCCTATACAGGGTGTTATGGAAATGACGTATTATATTTAAATGGGTGACTCCTAGGGTGTCCTAGAGAAGCGCTACATTTTTTTTTTAAGTCGAACGTTTAAAAAGTGGGGTAATTCACCCCTAAACCTACAGGTGACTCCGCGGCAAAATATGATATTATCCGGCGGAGCTGTCTGACAAACACATGTTCCTGCAATGTTGCCAAACTTTGTAAAACTGTAGAACTTTTAGTTTCTTATAAAATTAATTATTTAGCTTACCTTAGGATACAAGGAAAGTAAATCGAGGATACTCTGTGCTCACACTTTATGCTCTATACGTGCCCTGATAATAGTTTGGGACTGCCTAATAGCTATTAAGAAGTAAACTCAAAGTCACAGTCTACTCCTCGCTTGCTTACACCCACTAGAACTGCTTTGTCCTCTTCTTCCCAATCTCGGGACATTACCGGCATATCTAAACTAACTAAATCATTAACAGAAACACACAGACACCCACAAAACCACTATAAACACTACCGTACGCTAGAATAAACGCACATAGGACGTCCAAATTTCAGTGACAATCCGTAAACTATGCTTGCAGAAGCCCTTATCCGACCTAAAGGAACATTTTCTAAAAGTTCTGGCAGGTCGTTTTGCAGGATATGTGGTCCTATTAGGTGATTATCAATAATACCTGCCGATATGTTCAAGAAAAACTTTATTGGTCTCGCTAATTAAATATTCCATCTCGGGTAAAGCCAACCTCATCTGTGATCTATCCTTCGGAATTAGTCAGGTACTTCGACTTGACTGTATGTACCACTGTTGTAACCTTCTTGTAAAGTAAAGGGAGTCTTGTAGTTTCAACTTTTTAACTTTTGTAGTACAGCGGCTAACGTGTTTGGGTTTCTCTCTCCTCTATAACTCGCTGATTAAATATTCCATCTCGGGTAAATCCAAGCTCCATGTATAGGCTATTTTCCTGTGCTGCTCCATAGCACAAGACCATGTCCGTTAGTTCGATTGAAGTTCTTGGCATTTTGAGTTAGAATAGCAAATTTATAATATTAGAAAATAATTTATATCTGTCTATCGCACGCACATATCGAAAAATACCAGAACTATGGCGCTGTTGCCAGTTTTGAAACTGGAACGTCGAAATTTTTCGCGCCAAAACATTAAATTGAAAATTCGATTAAAAATATGAATTTTGTCCTAAAGCATGAATGAAAATTATACGGAGAAGTAATATTCAAAAGCAAATGACATAATTTATGAATATAATCTTATAAAACAGCATCTTATAAAAAAGACGCCAGCAGGTGGCAACATTGTAGTGTTGTTGTGTAGGTGATGCCATACAGAACAAAAGAACAAGAACGAAAATATCAAATCAAACTGAGTAAATCAAACGGCCCGAACGGGTTTGTTTGTTTACTAATTATTTGGAGAAAATTGAGTTTAAAGTTTTGTTTGGCACGGTCATCAGTACATATTACCTTCATCAACTTGTATATCTGTTATTTACCATTAGAACAATATTGAAAGTAGTTGTAAAAAATGTTATTTTCATAAATCCTTCATCCATGCAAAAAACTTAGATGGGAGCGTTTTCTAACCAGTAAAAGTGTTGTGTATGCGTTAATTAATGTGCATTTCTGTGTTGTTTTAAATAATACCGAAAAGGTAACAGAACTTAAATTAAAAAAAAATTTCCCAGCGAAGACCTGAACGTAAAAGTTTAGAAATGTACCTTGAAAAATAAACATCTTCTGTCAACCGGTTATTGACCTTCTAAAAAGTTTAACCGACAACATTGCTCAAATTTCAGTGACGTTCTTGGCCATAACCTATCTCAATATTGCTTTGTTTACATATGGCTACAGTTTGTTTACGTTTGGTCAGTAGTAACAGGTATGTTTAGTTGGTTTTACATAAGATGTTATAATTCAGTTATTAATTGAATGCGCTATTTTTGGTTATTTTTTTTCAATTTCTTTTCATCTCAGGAATTGCCGGTTTAAATATAATACGTCATTTCCATAACACCCTGTATACTGTAATGATGAGATTTTCTTGGTATATGTATAGATATTTCAAACAGATATATTATTTACTTACCTATCTATCTGTCGCTGCAACAATTGATTTAGTCTTTGCGTGCATTTATGTATGTTCTTCTACGAATGGTTTATATGCTGGCAGGTATGCGAGTGTATGTGCAAGTCCTTTTGCGAGTGCTTGTGAAAATACTAATGTGAGTACATTTATTATTATACGATATAGGCATGAGTAAACATTAGTTATTATATCGATATATGTATTTTTGTGAAAATTTTACAATAAAAACTTCTCATATGATACAAACCCGCAATGGAAATTTAGTTAGGCTGAAGACCTTTCCGCAGCGAAAGGGTTAAATCTCCTTTTTTCCAATGACTGTCAAAATAAAAAGACAAACATTACAGTCAATTATAGTCTTCTTTCCTACGTTTTCGATCATATAGTGGAGGAAAGACTTTTTTTTTGTTCGGGTTTGTTGTTAAAGTTTCAGATTTATTTACTACCAAAAAAAAGACTATAATTATAAAGAATAGTCAGAAAAACAGGAACTTATTAAATTTAATAATTTTCTGTTTTCAGAAGATTAAATTTAATAATTTTCTTTTTTCCAAGGATTTTCAAAACAAAAAAGACAAAAATTAAATTTAATATATTTTTTTTGCTTCATTTAAAATGTGATTTTACTGCTAACAAATACTTTAATTCCACTTCTGTGTCTAAACGGCGTGGTTTATAGATTCGAATTAAGAATAACTTTTTTATTAGGAATTTGTTTGTCTGTAAAATGGCATGCCCTTTTCCTCGAATGACTATCGAAACCAAAAAGGCAAAAATTTAATTTGAATTTCAGGTCTTTGGTTGCACAGTAGAGACACAGTTTTATAGCAGAATGATAGAAATTGTTAAGCATAGTCTATGTGCCAAATATCAACTCGATATTTGCTACAGGATGTTAAAAATAAAAAAAAATTACACTTTGACGGGCTTAGCCCGAAAAGTGTTGGGTTTTCGACTTTCTGTTATATGTCCTACTACTTTCATTTTAACATACTACCTCTCCAAGTATCCTGATGCCTTATACGGACACCCAGAGCACCCTGTATGTTTTTGGTAAATATTCGAAATAAACTTATTATTCATTTGTAATTTTTGTCGAGGAATTTAAATAAAAAATATGATATTTTCGAACATAAAAAAACGTGGTTAGTTCTTATCTTAACATATCACGAAAAAGCACTTTAAGAATTTTAAATATATTGTGATTTGATAATTTCTTTTAATTGTATTATTTACGTCAATTTTTTTTTATAAGTTCAAGCTTTTTCGGTCTTACTTTATATTTTCAGACAATGAATCAACAAACAATGTTTCCTTTAATTGTGGCAATTATTGTCAGCTTTCAGTATAAAGGTAAGTTTAATTCACTTTCAATATTCACAATTTTGATTTTGTATCCAGGACCAAGCTAGATAAGTAGACAAGACTTAAAACTATAATAATACCTTCAATTTAACGATAATCGTGCTTTAGGAAATGTTCGAAATGACCCCCATCTAGTTATAAATATTTTTCAATTCTTTTTTAATATGATGCCCAACCGATTCTGAGCATGGTTCAATAGCTTTCTTAAGGATCGTCCTCTGCAATTAGCGATTGACGGATTTCTCTCAGACACCTTTACCATCAATGGTGATGTTCCTCAAGGGTCTATCCATATTACGCCTCAATAAAGACATGTAAGAAATATTGTCGTGGTGACAGAAACCAAGTCGAATTTAGTAAACCCAGGCAGCCGTTTACTCTAAAAAGGTTAGGATTACAGAACCGGATATAGTCATTGCAGGACACGCAATTGCACTGGCTTCATTTATTAATTTGCTGTGCGTCATTCTGGGAGGAAATATATCCTGGCATAACCACGTTATGACAATCACAAAAACAGCTTCAAATATACTAGGTGTACTATTACGGACGGATGTTGTACTACCACAACAACTTTTGACGCTCTACAAAGCACAGATTCGTTCATCACTAGAATACTGCTCTCATGTCTGGAGCTCTGCACCCAAGCTTGGGCTACTGGATTATATCGAAAGGAGGGCCATTCGTCTAATGGGAGACGTCGACCTGGTAAAGCACCTCGATAGCCTCTAGAACATCGAAGACAGGTTGATAATTTGACTCTCCTTTGCAGATATTTCCATGGAAAATATTCGATTGACGTTGCCCGCTTAATTCCACCTAGAGCGTCGAACACCAGAAATACTCGATTAACAACTGCCGTCCATCCATATGTAGTTAAGCTTAGAACTCCTCGAACTTCGTTATTTAAGAATTTCTTCATTTGGAGAATGCCATTTTTGTGGTAATACCTTTCCAACGAATATAACCTGCAACGGTGCAAAAAGCGCTGTATCCCCACACGCACCACTCCCAGAGTGCCTTAAAGTATTTTTCCTCTAATCCAGGTGTTTAATCTTAAACACAGGTAATGTGGACATACACTTTTCAAGAGCTTAAGTAAATACTTTTTGATTAGAAAAACTTGTGCTAACTATGTATTAACTTTCAATATGAATGTAACATTTGTAACATCGATGAGAATGCTTACTTTGCGTTTCATTTAGGAAGTTATTAAAACACTTTTTCAGAGAAATGGCCTAGCACGTCTCATTTTCAAGAACATGCTTCTCTTTTATATAATGCGATCTTTGAAATCATTTTTACCTGCCTTAGGACTGGAAAGTACAACAAGACCGCAGAGGGGTTATTTTCACAGTATTGTACGAAGCTTTAAGAGTTTTATTGTTTTCTGCAGTATAGTTGGTATCTGTCTCGTTTACAGTAGTCAAGTGTTTTAGTCGATTTTGATATAAAATTGCAAGTTCGAGTCGTCGATGTGCAAAAATCCAGCTGATAAGTTTTGTTATATATGTGGACGATTTAATATAAAGTCCCAAGCTAGATCTATATCTGAGGAAGTCAAAAAATCCTATTTTTTATATTTTAAGTGCCAAATTGGGGATCAAGATATAAGTTGGGCTTCTCATGTTTGTTGTGCGAGTTGTCACGTAAATTTAGTGCAGTGGATGTATCGCAAGAAAAATTCTATGCCGTTTGCTGTTCCTATAGTATGGAGAGAATCTACTGACCATGTAAGTGATTGCTACTTTTGCATAACTAAAACAGAAGGGATTTCAAAAAATCATAGAGACAAAATAGAGTATCCAAATTTGCCTTCTGCGCTAAGGCCAGTTCCTCATTGCCAGGAACTACCGGTATCGTGACGGACATCGTGATTGTAATTCTTCATCCGAATCTGATCCACAACTTCCTGAGAACACCAGTTGTGACCCAACATTTTTACCAACTACCAGTGAACCTCACTTAATAACTCAGAATGAATTAAATGACTTGGTACGTGACCTAGGATTGTCAAAACAAAAATCGGAACTTCTTGGTTCTTGTTTTTTTTAAATGGAAGGGTCGCTATGTGTCTGTTGTAATATTGATGGTTTAATGAATAAGCTTAATATGGAACATGATTCTAGCGAGTGGCGTTTATTCATAGATTCATCGAAATACAGCCTAAAAGCAGTCCTGCTTCATAATGGAAATAATAAACCATCCATTCCTTTAGCCCATTCAGTGACAAGGATAGAAACGTATGACAACTTAGCAACCATATTAAATCGTGTTAAATATGAACATCATCAGTGGGATATCTGTGGAGATTTAAAAGTGATAGGTATATTGCTAGGACTTCAAGGGGGTTTTACAAATTATTGCTGTTTCTTGTACCTGTAGGACAGTATGGCAACAAAAGAACACTACAGTAAAAAAGATTGGCCTCATAGAACTTCTTTTGAACCTCGTACTTCAAACATTAAATATGCCCTCCTTGTTAACCCAAAAAAGGCGCTGCTACCGCCTCTCCATAATAATCTTGGACTAATGAAAACCCTTGTCAAAGCCATGGACAAAGAAGGTAGTGGTTTCCAGTACCTAAAAGAAATATTTCCTCACCTAAGTGATCCAAAGTTAAAAGAAGGCATATTATTGGACCTCAGATAAGGAAGCTCCTAGATAATCTCCGTTTTCAAGAACAATTAAATGAAAAGGAATTGGCAGCTTGGACGTGTTTTGTACGTGTAGTGAAAGGATTTCTGGGCAACAAGAAAGATGAAGACTATAAAAGACTCATAGATGAACTGGTGAAAACCTATGAATTACAAGGGTGTCGCATGTCTCTAAAAATACATTTTTTGCACTCCCATTTGAATTTTTTCCCGGAAAACTTGGTTGCAGTAAGCGGTGAACAAGTAGAAAGGTTTCACCAGGACATCAGGACGATGGAAACAAGATACCAGGGATGCTGGAACCCATCTATGTTGAGCGACTACTGTTGGTGTTTAAAAAGGGATGATGCCACAGAACATAAAAGGAAAAAAGTGAACGTTTTTGTCGCTGTATCATATCTTGTGCAATGTGTTTTTTATTAACATAACAACCAATCAGTAATAGATTTGTGAGAGAGCACAATGAGGAGGAGGTGGTGGGAGGTTCCCCCACTCCAAAAAACCCTATGAGAGAGCAGAATGAGGAGGATTGCGCGCGCACCTTTCCGTACTATGAAGTGAGAAGGTAGATTCATATATTGCAAGGGAGAGAGATGGGAAATAGCAAATACAAGATGGCCGAAAATGACTTGTACTAAATTGAAGTGAGAAGGTAGATTCATATATTGCAAGGGAGAGAGATGGGAAATAGCAAATACAAGATGGCCGAAAATGACTTGTACTAAATTGAAGTGAGAAATATTGAAAGGGAGAGAGATAAAATATTAAATTCAATATGGCCGAAAATGACTTGTACTAAATTGAAGTGAGAGATATATTGAAAAGAAACGAACAAACCCTCCCCACTCAAATCTATGAGAGAACACAAAGAGGGGAGATAATCTTTAAAATGTTGGAAAAGAATTGTATCATCATCAAAGTTTAGTTTACTTTCAATCAAATGCAATCAACAAACAACAACCTGTTACAATGTGTTAAAGAATTGGAGAGTGAGTTTAATAAAGAAATTAATTCAAAATTTGCACATATTATGCACAGTAAACCAGAGTGGATTCGTTATTATAATAATGTGATACATCATTACGAAAAAGGTGTAAAATTGTGTCAAGAATACTATGATGACGAGGAGATTACAAAGTTTTTAAAAGGCTTGATAGATGTTGGATTTGCTTATGAGTTGAGAAAATTTAAACAATATGTGTCAGATGATAATAAAGAAGCATTGAAATATATATTATTGGCTGAAGACGAAATGTGTGAAATGAGATCAATGATTACTGACATTTCATGTGATTATTCGTAAAATGGATCTTATTGTTAGAGAAATGTTTGAGAACTTTATTATGTCGGAAGCGTGTTCACAATATTATGCTCTTGTGGGTGATAGTGACGCTCAAAATACAACATTATGGATAAACTATATGGATCATGTATCAATGTGTAAAATGGCTGCTAAAGCATGTATAAACTTTTTAGAGACTAAGAATTTTTATAAGTTAGTGTTAGAATTTAGAATGTTAGACTTAAGTGATCATATTAATGTATTAATGTTAGAATATAGTAAAATAAAACAAATTAAATAAAATAATGTTTTTTTTTATTCATTCATAAAAAAATTATCATACAAATAAAATACATTTGAAAGAGCACACATTGACAGTGTGTTTGAATGATGAAAACATTTAGGATTAGATTTATGCAGAATTGGTGCTTCACAAATTTCAATTACAGTGTTCTTACAATATTTTCTAATATAATCCGCCTTCTCAGCTCCTTTGACATAAATAAATTGAAAGTCCTTGGTCAATTCACTTACTATTTTAGAAAAATAGTGTAATGGAGTAAATCCACTGTTCCAATCGATATGGTGATGATTTTTCATTAGCCAAACAGTTTGTTTATGCGATTCTGGAGATAACAAACTTAATGGATAGGGTGGTTTAAAGATATAGTGACTGATTCTGTTTCCATCATATGTAGCTAATTCCTTTGGAATAAACTTGTTTTCATCATCTTTAAATCCTTGCAAATCCAGAATTAATCGCATATTTTTATATCTGCAAATCTCTTAAAGACAATTTTTTTAGTGGTATAAGTATTAATTTGGTTTTTTAACTTTTCCAACTATTTTAAAAAATTATCAATTTGTTCTATTACAAGTGAAATCATTTAAAAAATAGAATGTTTCATCTTTGAAGACAAAAATATAACTGCAAAAAATAAAGCACATACAAATAGTATTATAGTTGTTTTACAATTTTAGTTAGTGGGTTGTAAGCAAATACCTTATCATAAATAATTAGACAATATGCTGCTGTTTTTGGAGGTACTTTGTCTTTAGTTTCAAATTCAATTTTCAAAGTAATCGGACCAGTTTGAAGCAAATCTTTCTGATGGGAACAATTAATGTAAACTATTGGTGCATATTTCTTAAAATCGGTTGGATTGAAAATTGGTTCTGTGGGTTGATTATAATACATTTGACGAAACTCAGAAAACATTTCATATACGGTTGCAAATTTATTGTTTGCAAAATCAAGTTGAAGATCATTATAGGGATATCTTTCAGAATTTAAATAAACATTTATATTTCTTAAGTCGCAATGATCAAATTTGCTCATATCCATTTTTATATTGCCACGTCTATTCGTTTGCAAACAAAATAACACATGACGTGGAGAATTGATTTTGGAAGAAGTCTTGACAGTCCAGTTGTGTCTTGTTGTTTCTAATAATTCAGGATATTCAACCAACTCCCAACTTCGGAAAGAAATAAGTATGTCACTATTCTTATCGATTAGTTTTGTTAATGCTAGTTCTTGTGGAATAGCTACAGTAATGTGAGGAACTCGCCAACAAAGCTTTGTTATTATAATTTTTGCTGTTTCATCTTCATCACTAGTACGTAATAAAGCATCTATATGATCATTACTTCTAATAAGTATAAGCTCTTGTTGTGAATTCAAAATAATTTTATTATAATCCTCAAAGAATCCGGAATACATCTTTAGAGGAATACACAAAGAGACATTCCCCTTGTCATCAGTCATAATTTTGTCTGCTACTTTTGATTTTGGATACCATCCAGCATTTTCCAATTTTGCACTCTCGTTTTGATTAAAAGATGCATAACCCTTAATTGTAGACGTTATACCAAGATCCCTCGCAGAGTCAAGATTGACACCATTCAAATTATATCGCATTTCTTTAAATATAAATGCAGGAGCATTATTGATTAATACTGTATTTTTTAGCGGAGTACCATCCTCTTTAGTAACTTGTAATTCTAAATATATTTCACTCTTGCAAGGTAATGAATATTTTCCTGTTTGTTGTAAAGCTATTGTAATTTCATCATTAGGTCCTAGTTTGTTCGGATTAAAGGGGTCGAATGAAAGTATTTCATAACTAGTTATAGATTCATCTACAAGAATGTTTTGCTTTACATTAAGATGATCCATATTATGTTTTAAGTTTGAAACCCAAAGATATTAAAAATTTTCTATTAGAAGATGTTAACCCTTTAGAGTTTTCTCTATTACTAACAGAATCTGAATTAAAGCTTTTTATATGAAAGTTTTTATTACTTGACAAAATCTTGTTGTAAAGAAAGACCATTATTCTTCTACCTTTTTAAGATGTAGTCTTAGCGTTATGGTTTCCTCTCTAAAATTAACAAGTTCCCCCTCTTGGTCCAATATTTTAATAACTATTTTATCAATAACCTTGGCAGTAACTGGAAAATATATAACGTTTTGAGGTGATTCTATAATTTTAAAACCAGGAGCTACACTAGGAAAAAATTGATGTATTATGTGAACCGGAGCACCGTTTAAGTATGACCCTTCAGCAATGCTACAATCGATATTTATTGAGTTTACTTTTATTATTTCTGCAGGGCGTTCAGAAATATGAATTTGTTTCGAATCCAATATTTGATTATTAAATCCCAACAATGTACCTATAGATCCATCTCTAAAGATAATATTTTCAGAACATTTAATTATTGAACGTAATGTATTGTTGTTAGCATGAAGATAAAAAGAAATATTTTTTTCTCTCAATTTTTCTTGTAATAATTTATCAATATTATCAATTTCATAACTACCTGGCGGGATAGTTATAAATTCACCAATTTCTCCATAAAATAAACGATTATTGCTTTCATCAATATTGGGAATAGCATTGAATGTCTCAAAATTAACAAGTCCAATAACATAGTTGTTATTTTCTTCTAAATATATGGGAGGATGAAATTTTGTTGCTAAAATGGCAGAATTGCCGCTAATCACAAAACTATAGGACATATCTCCGTAAGATTTCAACAATGAATACTTTTTATTATGTTTCATGTATTATTATAAAGAAATTTTAAACATAACTGACCACAATTTGTGGTACCAAAAGTTTGATACTTGTCATAATTGTAATTTATAACATTGCTATTATTATCACTTAGAAAATATGTAATTAATTCAGTTGGAGGTCGCAGATTACCATAACTATCAAAATAATTTATTTGTTTTCTTTTTTTTATGTAGGCTGTCCAATGAGTTCCATCACCTTTAGAATCGTCTAGATTAATAATACCACATTCAACACTCTTAATTTTTTTAGGTAATTTATTTCTCATAAATATTCCTCTAAAATTGGGAATTTTTAGCAACTTGACATATTTACCTAAATCATAATTAGTAAGAGGTGATAGGGGTATATGTTTTAGCAGTTTTTTGAATATGGTTTCAAATATAAACCACATCCTGATTTATAAGGTTTTAAATAAAGACCACTTCCTTTTTGTCCTAACGCTATAGACTCCATCGTTTGATTGTGGCGTTTATCTTCTTCTAATTTTTGTTTGGCGGCTTTTGCATCATTGACAGCCTTCGTGATCCCAGAAATACCACCCCCCAAAGCGCCTAATGCGGATAAACCAGCAAATAATGGTATCAAGGGTAAAAATCCACCAGTTTTTGGAATCGGTATTATTCTTCTTTTCGGAGATATTACTTTACCATGTTTCCTAATAGACTTTAGAGCAGTTTTAATACCATCATTTAAACTTTTAAACTTTTTTCCCTTCATTCCTTTTCGTGCTTGAGCAATAGCTTGAGATAATGTTATTCCTAACCCTTTTTTTTTCTTAAGACCCATACCAAACTTTCTTTTAACTTTCATGATGCCGACTATTCCCAACGATGCTGTTTTTTCTCCAAAACTAGAGTCCTTAGCTTTAAATCGTGCTGCAGCCTTCTCAGATAGTAATTGATCGGCAATATGTCTACTTTTTATATCGTTCGATTTTGAATATGCAATGTCGTGCTCTTTACAAGCCTCATCTAATAAATTTACACCTTTATCACCCCTCAACAATCTCTTTTCTAACTTTGTTCCAGGTCCGCAAAAATTGTAACCAGGAAGGTGTAATTCAAAAGGCAATTTATTGATGAGAGAATTTAGTAAACCACACCCTCTTTTCTTGTTGTTTGGATTACAAGTAACATGTTTCCTATATGGATGAAACATTATATAGTTAAAATATCTAAACAAAATGACTAGTTTTACATTGACCATCAACTTAAATACTCTCTATGAGGATTGAAAAACAACCATACTCTATTGTAATTAAGAATCATGATATTGAAACAAATAAATTTAGGAAACATGGAAAATTGTTTGAAGGGTGTAGTAAGCGAGCCTTAGTCGTGGGTCCCTCTGGCTGCGGTAAGACCGCTATAATTATTAGTTTAATTGAAGATCCCAACGGATTGCGATTTGAAAATTTATATATTTATTCTAAATCCTTATACCAATCGAAATATGAATATTTAAGAACACTTTTTAAATCGATAAAAGAAATTGGTTATTATGAATCAGAGAATGAAGAAAACATAGTTTCACCTCAGGAAATATTGTCAAATGCCATAATAATTTTTGATGATATAGTTTGTTGTAATCAGAATGTAGTAAAGAATTATTTTTGTTATGGAAGACATAGAAATACGGATGTATTTTATCTAGCTCAGACATATTCGGCAATTCCTAAGCAATTGGTGCGAGACAATGCAAATTAAATTATTGTTTTTCAACAAGACAATACAAATTTAAAGCATATTTATAATGATCATATAAATGTTGAAATGTCGTTTAATCAGTTTAAAGAAATGTGTTTATTATGTTGGAAGGAAAAATTTGGATTTTTGGTAATAGATAAAGATTCCAATATAAATTCAGGCAGATATCGAAAAGGATTTGATTCCTACATTTACTTATAAAACAACATAATTCTTTTAAAATAGTCAGCCATGAATGAACAGTTAGCAAGACAACTTGTTAAATCAAGGATTTCAGTTAGAAAAAAATATCAAGCTTTAAAAAATGCTGAATTCGAATCTCATGCGAAACTGGAAGAAGCCTATAGACCAATAATCCAACCATTACAAGAAATAATTTCAAACATTGCTAAAATTGAACCCCTTGACATAAAAGAAGAGATTCCATCATATACAAAATATTATGAAACATCAACTCCACAAAAGACAAGAAAAATCAAAACTGGTAAAACTCCAATGCTCCCAACAGAACTACCATCATTTTTTGACACAAGTATTGCTTCAGAGATTAGTATACCCAATATGCAAGAAACAAGTGTTCTAGCCGAAACAACTCCTCCATCAGCATCATCAAACGATTCAACATTAGGAAACCTTTCAGATATCTTGGAACAAACTAGACAATCAATTCAAACATATGTTGGAACACCTGCATATCAACAATGGCTGACAGAGTTTCATGCATTACCTCGATCCTATATCGATGATGGTGTTAAGGATTTAGAACATAAATTTGATCACCATTATGGAATAGTTCACGATTTGGAAACTGAAAAATTCTTTTTAGGATTAACAGGAGAAACTGTTGAGATTAAAGGAAAAGATATAGTAGTAAAAGGTATTATCTATCCAGGTACTACCGGTTTATATGAATTATTATTTAAAAAACAACCGACAAGTTATAAAAAAGAAGATTTGGAACATTATATGAATATATTAGCACAAACTAATGCATATCGCAGAAATAATGATCCTAACGAACAAGTTCAAGGAAATGGATCACATAAATATGTTACAATAATAGGTCCCTATTTGCAAAAGAAAGGTGTAACCAAAACAAAAATTCTTAATCCTGCAGCTCAAAATTTAATCTCAACATTCACAAGACGTAAAGCTCCATATCGAGTTAAAAGAACAACTTCAAATATACAAGGAACTGGGTTAACTTTAAAAGTTAACAAACCAAATACGGATTTTGTGCTTTGGAATGATCCAAATGAACTTGTTGACAGATTACGCTTACTGGTGGCTTCTATGAATGCTGGTCATACAGGACACAATAACGAAGTTATTTCAATTATAGAGGAACTGAAAGAAGCCAATATAATAATATAAAAGAATACAACAAACGTTTTAGCACATTTTCAAAATGACGTTAGATAAATTCGGTCGTCATATAACAAAACGTTATAAAATAAATGATATAGATATTAAAGATCTTGTAAATGAAGTAACCAATAATATTTCATTAACAAATTTTGATGTTGAATCAAATGTTAATGCAAATATTAATAAAATTAGTAGAGATATTAAATCGCTTGAGGAATTTGTTAAAAATGAAAATAAACTTTTTAAAGAAAATATTCAAAAAATAAATGAAATAATGAATACAAAAATTAAGGAAGTAGTATTTTTTAATGCAAAAGAAAGTATTAAAAAGTTTAGAAAGGATATTGAAGAGTTAAATACAAATAAAATCGAAATAGCTGTTCTTAAAGGTCGTCAACTTAATGAGCTACCTATATCAGATAGGCGAATTGTTCTTAATATTTATTCTTTGTTTAATAACATTATTAAAAAATTAATTGAAGAAGTGAATAAAATAGATGGAGGAATGGGTGAATTGGACACCTTGCTTAATCCCACATCATTGAAATATTTAAACACTAAAATTAAAGATATGCTTGATGACATGCGCAAAAACATTGATAAAGTTAAAGAATATTTAAAAGAAGAGGATAAAGTTATTTTAACACAAAAGCTTCAAGAATGGAATAATATATATAAAAGTAGTTGGGACAATTATTTTATTAAATCATAATGTCTCTCGTTAAGGAAACGATAGTTGATGAATTACACAAGCCAGCTAGAAGAAATTATAATAGAAGAAGGGTAGTTGTTAAAGGAATAAACGATTTGTGGCAAGCCGATTTGGTAGAAATGCAACCCTATGCTAAAATAAATAGAGGCTACAGATACATTTTGATCGTAATTAATGCATTTTCAAAATATGTTTGGGCTCAACCTCTTAAAAGTAAACGAGGAAATGATGTAACTCTAGCAATGAAAATAATTTTAGACAAAGCAAACAAACCGACAAATATACAAACGGATTTTGGGGCGGAGTTCTATAATAAGGATTATAAGCAGCTTATGAATAATTTGAATATAAATCATTACAGCACATTTTCAAATCTAAAAGCAAGTATAGTTGAGCGTGTTAATCGAACCCTAAAAAATAGAATGTGGAAATATTTTAGCAATCAAGGTACTTATAAATGGTATAATATCTTACCAATTATTATAGAAAAATATAATAATACACCTCATAGTACAACAGGATATAAACCTGTTGATGTTAAACCTATAAATGAAAAATCAATTTTACAACATGCATTTACTTTTAAAAAAATAATTGATTTAAGTCATACCAAGTTTAAAGTAAATCAATATGTTAGAATTTCGAAACAACGTGGGGCGTTTGAGAAAGGATATACTCCAAATTGGTCTACAGAAATTTTTCAAATAAGAAAAGTGAATCTAACAAATCCAACAACATATCTTTTGAAAGATAACAAAAATGAAAATATTGTCGGTGGGTTTTATGAAGAAGAGTTGCAGAAAGTCAAATTTCCCGACGCATATTTGGTGGAAAAAATATTAAGAAAAAATAAAAGGAAAGTCCTGATTAAATGGTTGGGATTCGATGACTCACACAATGAATGGATATTTAAGAAAGATGTATTATAATAGAAATTAGTATAAACTTATTTTAAGAAATAAAAAAATATATATTTTAAAACATTTTTTTTATTTATTAAACATTTTACAATAAATAGTGTTGTATATTTTAAAAATAGTACAATATTTTTTTACAGATTAGTTTGGTTCTCTGCTGGTTTTTTCTTTTTTGTTACTTCTTTGATTGCACACTCTGTACACATTGGTCCAGTTAAGAATGGATTATTAACTTGTTCATCACAAAATATTATTGTTCGTTTAAAGCGCCATTTACAGCTCACACATACAAATATCTTTTCCATATTGATAGTTTATAGTTAGTTCACTACAACACAAAATTTAGTATGCCATTGAAATAAACCAAACAAGAGTTATATGGTAATAATTTGAATTCATTAATATTCACTGTTTTCTTCATAGTATTTTCTTTTCGGAGCTCTTCTTATTTTACTTTCTATAACATTTGGATATAGGGATAATAGTTCAAGCATTGCACTAACATTTTCACTATTAGTGTTCTCACAAGGATTTAGAACATTATACACACTAGTCGTTAAATCCACAGAAGGGTTCAATGTAGTTTGAATCATTGAAAAATATTTTTCAAACTCCTGACTTTTAAGCATTTGAATTCGATAATCAATTAGCTCTTGAATTTCCCATAATTTATCCAGAGTGTCTTTTGTAAAGTAGAGATAATCGTTAAACTTTTCAAATTTTATAAGCGGTTCTTGATGAACTGTTTCAAAGTATATTGTTACATCAGCAATCTTAATTGGAATATGATTGTTATCTGTTGAATAGCAATAGTTGACCACCACTCCTTGTTGTTTTAATATTCCCTGCCACTCCTCCTGAGTAAGAATAATGTTAAATCCTTTTTGATTGCAAATTTTTATTTTAGGTTGAAAATTATCTAAGCTTAATCCCACACTAACATATTTTGAAGTATTTAAACAAAACAACTTATTGTTTAAAAGTATTTCTTTGTTTCTCTTCAAATTTTGTTTTGGATATGAATATTTAGGTTGACTAATATATTGATTAAAATATGACATGTTGGAGAACAGAACTGAACTACTTGTAAATAATTATGATTCCTACTCTTTATATATTAATATCCCCACCCTCAAGTGACAAAGTAAGGAAATTAAAACAAAACAAATATATATATATATATTTTAGTATATTATACACAAGAAGGGACATGTTATAACAAGTTACAATGGAACAGACATATTAGAAATATACAATTTTTAACAATAACAATAATATAATAAACATTATGTACGCATTCGTTTCAGTATGTTTCGAACAATCGGTTATCATAATTTGGTTACATTTCTTGTATTTTGCATACCATAAACATTGTACAAAATCACAACAATTTTTCAATCTATAGTGTTCATTAATTGGACAATCATCACTCTGCCAATTAAAGATTTCTAGACCACAATAGAAACATTTACAAACATCTTCAATCGATGTATAATAAAATCCTGAACTAGCAAGTAGCTCTGAAGATATTTTTCCATTCCACAGTTTAAAGGATAACAGTCTTTTTTGATAAGTCTTAAACAAACAGTTGTCGATTTCTTTTTCAAAAGATTCCACACACATGATAGTAATTCTACTTTTAAAATAAAATTATTTGTAAATGTTTTTCTTATTTATAGAGTTTGGAATGGATTTAATCCATTTCATGATCTTTGAACCACAAATAAAATGGAATATCTTGATGACCCCATGCTAGAGTGTCAAAACTATTTGGAATTTTAAATCGTTTATCATCAGTTGATGTTAATGCTAATTTGCTGACTAATTCTGTATAAATATTATGTAATCGTGACCTAAAAACATACATTGAACAAAAAGTTTTACTATTATTCTCTACAACATCTTTATAATGAATAAAGTCCAACTGTTTACTGATACTACTTTTCTTAACTCCTTTGGCCTTTTTTAACAAATTATTTTCTGTTTTTACACAATATGCTTTGGCTCCTGTACCATAGAAAGAAAGTATTACTTCACCCGCATATTCATCTTTAAATTTTCCAATAATAGATTTGTTTATAGGCATATTGTGACTATTATTAATTTTATAATTTGAAGTGTCAAATCTGTCAATATTTAGCTTTATGTCTTCATAAACATTATCTGTTTGAATTTCTAGAATAAATGAGTCTGTATCTGTGTAGAGTAATTTAACATTTTCTTTATAAAGAGGTTTTAAAAATCCATAAAAGAAATCATACATAATAGTTTTAGATATGTCTAATATTGAAAAACCAACGTATATAGGCTTATCATACTTAATTAATACTTTTTGCATTTGAATAGCAACTAAGTTTTCAGAAAATATCGTATGATCTTTATAATAAGGTTTTGCTATTAGATTTTCAGCACCATCTCTTCTTTTATTTTTAGCCCATTCACTAACCAACCTTATATCGGTCCTTTTATCAACATTTTCCATGGTTTTACCGTAAACACTATTATTTGCAAGTTTATAAAAATTTCTATCAAATTCATTTTTAGATTTATTTCTTAACTCGGTGTTAAGATCAATATATTTTTTTAACCAAGGAGATTGAGTAAATTGTATTACTCTATGTATTTTAGTTAATTTTATGCCATATTTAAGACATTGTTTCAAAGCTCTATAGTGAATTATGTAATTTTGTTTATTTTTTAAATTCGGTATTAATTTTGCTGTTTTAGAATCTTGAGGTATAAAGCTTTCTGGCAAAAATGGATATTCATTATGAGAATCATGTAAATTTTTAGGATATTCTAAATCAACCTCCAAAACAAACCCTTTAGAAGATGTGTCTGAAATATTCATTATATTTAAATTTTCAATTTCTTGATTCGAAAGCCAAACAAAATCTTTTTCTGGAAGATATTGAGACATTGCATAACCATATAGATTTGTTGCATCCAAATACATAATATATTTGGTTGGTTGTGATGGATCATAACCCTGAAGAAATAAATTATTTGCTATCGATTTTCTACAAACGCAACTACTGACGCCCCCTCGTACGCTTGATTTAAAAAAGTGTAACATGTCTGGATCAGTCAATAACTCTAATTCTACACCAGTACGTAAACATGCCGAAAAGCTCATTCCTGGAAATGTGTAGAAGTGAACTGCGTCTAATTTATATGTATTTAAACAAGTAGATCTAAAATTTTGAAATATATCTGCTAAAAGTAAGACATCTGATTTGAGATAAACATCTGAATATTCACCTAAAGAAGTGCAATTAAATAAATTCCAAACATATTTTGCTCTTTTATATTCCTCATCGCTAATGTGTTCATCTGTTAACTCATTATAAAATTGTTCTTTATTTGGTAGAGTGTTTTCATTCAATTTTAAATAATTATCAACATGTTTATACGGAAACACACCTTTTTGACGAATATAATTAAATTCTTTATCGTTTTGAAAAAACTTTCTTATTTCCTTACATTGATTATCGTTTAGGGTGTCTGATAATTTAGTTAATGAATGTGGTAAAAATTGGAAAGAATCTATGAAACGAAGATGTATTAATTTCCTTTTTTTTTCTTTCGTCTTTTTGTCTATATAGCTATCTACTTGTATAACTTTTTCAAACGAGATGTATTTTTCTTTATTTTGTGCTATAACGGAGAGTGACTCTTTTTGCAAACACAATTTCTTTATAAAAAGATGGGAATCATAATTTTTTAAATTGTGAAATATAATTGGAATAAAATTAGGTTGTGTATAGTTTAAGTTGCAAATAGAATGTGCAGGTCCATTATAGCTCCCAGTGTTGTGATTATGATCAGCCACCTTTTCTGCCTGATTTAAAATGGGTTTGTTACAAATATGACATTCGGTTGCATAATTGTGACGCAACATTTGCATACTATTGAGTTTTTCCATTGGTTTAATATGTTTAAGATAATTATTGTAAATATAATGAACATCCCTCTCCAAATAATTTATAAATACTTCATCACAGTTAGGACCCCTATAGAATTCAAATTTTGATTTACTATCATCATAACTACATTTGATATAGTATCCAAATGAATAAGGAATATGTTCACATTTTTTAATAGTGCAAGTGGGAAAATTATTATCAATAGTCTCACTTATTGGTTTGAGAATGCATTCGAAATCTGCGTAGATTACGAATGGTACTTCCATTTGTTTTTGAATGTCTTTAAATTTAAGAATATTTTCTGGAACCATATTGCCAAATTTATCAAGTTTTGGATTTTTTGTTGGTAGTATTATTTTAATAAAGTCACAATCATGCAAGTTATGTCGATCTAAATTTTCTTTTGTTTGAAAATATTGTAAGCAACCATCACAAATAAATTTTTTCCCATTATGTTTTGATAATTGATTAGAAATTAATCTTGATAAATCGAAGATATAGCTATAATGAAAATTTCCGTCGTCATCACCAAATAATAATAAATTTATATGTTGATCAAGTTTCTCTTTTCTATAATACAGAGGGCCGACAATTTCGTATTTAGTTTTAAAATCTTTTTTAACTTTTTCCAATGTGTATACATTAATTGATATATTGTTTTGACTTTCAAACTTTGGAATATCTTTAATTGCTATAGGAAAATTAATATTTGTTAAATTTAAAACTGTGGAGAAATGAGGATACGATGATGTTTTATAATTAGGACCTGTTGGTGGAATGATACCTGCTAATACGGACCAGGCAAAACAATAATCGTCATTATTTTGAATGTTAATTATAGCTGCTTTCTTTCTAATTTCTTCTGGTAATGGTATGTGTGATGTTGCCTTGAGAGGGTTGAACTTATTAATATTCACTTCCAGATGTATGAGTTTCAATAAAATCCATCCTGAAATAAGTTAAAAAATAATTATCAAAAAATAGTTAATTTTAAAAATATATTTAATATAAAATTAAATTACCAGAATCTTTCTCTGCAAACTCATCGGCTTTCCTATCAACTATTTGATTCATTTCATCAATATTACCCTTGATATCTGAATTGTTGCATATTATTCTGAATGGAGTATTAAATGACTTTATATTATGATTTCCATCGTTTGGGTTTAAATAAAGTCCGAATAATAATAAAAAATATTATTTAGATCTACTTTGACATCGTTAGAGTGCGTTTCCAATTAAATCTATTTAGTTTAATTTTACAACAAAAAAAAAATGGTGAGCGAACATGTGTTTATCGATATTCAAGGTTTTCCATTGGCAAGCGGTTTCATACCTAAAGAGTTAGCTGTATATGATGGTGTGCATTTTTCTTCCTTTCTATTCAAACCACCTTATAGTAAGAAATTATTAAAGGAAGCAGATATGAAAATTGTAAATCATTTGGAAAACACATATCACGGTTTACTCTGGAACTCTGGATCTATCAACTTAACACAATTTGAAGATATTTTGTATAACATTCGTTTACGATATAATAGTCCAAAATTTATGATTAAAGGTGATTTAAAGGCTAATTGTTTAAAGAAACTTTTTGATTCTTGTCTTATTCTTAAAATCCCAGTACAATTTGAACCGAAACTTAGTAAATATAATGAATTTGTTGAATGTTATAATCATAAAGATTTTAAGCTCTGGCATTGTGCTTGTAATAATGTCAAATTATTATATAACTTTCGACATTGTATATTGCAAAATATGGAATTAAATAAAATATTAGGGTCTGACAATCAATAATTGTAATATTTGAACTATTTGGACTATTATAAAATGTTATCAAGAACAATAAAATATGTTATTCTACATACCTGTATTTTTCTTTTTCTTGGAACATCCTTGTTTTGTTGGTTTGTTGCAAACACTTTTAACATGACGTATCAAATTATCTTTTCGATTAAAATTCTTTAAACACTTGTTACATTTAAACACCATTATTACTAACTATCCCTTCTTGTGGAAGTTAAGATGCATACAACAATACAAAATATATTTGTAAGGGGTTAAATATGAATTATAAACAAAGGTGGAGAACCGATTAACATTTTAAAATTAATTTAATATAGAATGTTTGAATAAAGCATCAAAATATTTCTTTTTTCCCTCATCAGTTAAATAATAAAACATTTGATTAGGTTAGATTTAGAAAAACACATTTGTAAAAATTAAACCAAGATAGCAAAAAAAAAACTCTTTTCTATTATTAATTTATCACAAAACCAATTAATTCTGATGTTATTATGTTGTAAATGCATTTTATTTCTGTTCCTATATAATTTAATCTAAAATCAACTGGTTTCTAATTAAAATTTACATATTTTTTGAATAAAATTAATTCAATGTTATATTAATAGTATAATTATAGTGTTTTTACAAATTCATTAAATATATCATTTAATCTTGCAAAGTTTTGGTTTGTTTGTTTACTTGTGTATTCTAAATAAAACGCCAAAGATTTCAATTTAGCAACACTTTTTCTCGATATTGTAAATTTTTTTTTAGTTATTTGAAATAGGGTAGTCTCTATTTTTTTATAATTGTTATTTTTCAGTTTGTTAGTGTTGTTCTCTATATTGTCAAAACAGTTAAGAAATGTATTTTTAGTTGTTTCTTTTGAAGTATTGTTCTGAATTAATTCATTTAGTGATAATAAAGTATTTTTTTCAATGTTGTGAGAAAATGAATCATTTGAAATATCAGAATATTCGTCTATGATTAGTAAGTCAGAGGCGTCGAAATGGTTAACACATTCGCTTAAATTATTTTTTAAAATGTTAGAATCATTTATTTGTTCATTTACATCTTTTAGTTTATTGGGGTTTGTTTGAGTTTGTTTGGATTTGTCAACACTGTTATGAGATGTATTTTTAGAATCAAAGGAATCTTTGTCATATGAATTATGTGAATTGTCTGAAAATTCGTCTAATTTTATGTTTAGTAAGTCATAGGTGTCGAAATTATTATCAAATTTTAAATATTCACTTAAATTGTCTTGTAAAATGTTAGAATCAATAATTTTTTCATATACCTTCGGTAAAATACGAATATTTTGTAGTATATTAACTTTGTCACTAATCTGGTTTTCCACTGTTATGTCTTCAATTGTTTTTGACATTATATGAATCGCGTTGTTGCTTGCAAATTAACTTGTTGCATGTTGATTTCTTTCTTCTTATATAGTCTCTAAATTACAGAGACAGTGTCGTTCCAACAAGAATTTTGTAAAAGTTTATTGTTAATTTAATTGTATATTGTTTATCTATTTGTTAGCTGTTAGCTGTTTTGGCTGTATGGTTGTTTAGCTATTAGCTGTTAGCTTTTTGTTAGCTGTTAGCTGTTTTGTTAGCTGTTTGGTTAGGCTGTTAGCTGTCTGTTTTGCTGTTAGCTGTCTGTTTAGCTGTATTTTAGGCTGTTTAGCTGTCTGTTTTGCTGTTTTTAGGCTGTTTAGCTGTATTTTAGGCTGTTTAGCTGTCTGTTTTGCTGTCTGTTTTGCTGTCTGTTTTGCTGTCTGTTTTGCTGTTTTGTAAGACTGTTTATTTGTTTTGTTAGCTCTCTATCTATCTATCTAATATCTAACTATCTGTTTGTATAGTAGTAATATAATCGCATTGTTTATTTAGGTTCTACGCCTATGTCTTCTTGACAATTTTTAATCCCGTTGCGTTTAATATATAACTGTATCTAAATTATATTTAAACATGATCACTGGGTACTTTTTTTAATCTCCTTGAATTCAATTTAAATTTAATAAAGTAAATTATATAATACATTGTGGTTTAATTGCTGATTGGATTCTTCCTTTTCTCCTAAATTAAGTGCCAATATCAATTTTTAATCTTCTTGAATTGAATTTGCATTTAAGAATGTAAATTATATATACATTGTGGTTTAGTTGCTGTTTGGTTTCTTCCTTTTCTCCTAAATTAAGTGCCAATATCAATTATTTTTTATTGTAGCTTTTTAGTTTCGGCTTTATAAAATACATATGATGGGTTTTTTCTTGATAATGATTACATTTAATAATGTAATTATCATCTTCGTATTCTGCGATGTCTTTTCAGGTTTTTAAGGAGTGGTTTTATTGAAATATATTTTGAAACTTTTTAGTCTCGCGTTGAATTTTCGAAAGACGGTCGTTGAATTTTCGAAAGACGGTCGTTGCGTAATTATGGACAATATTATTCGTTTAAATCGTAGAAACATCCCGCGGGCTGTGCAACGTCCGAGACCTCCCCTACGTGCAATATTTGTGCGTAGAACTATCGATCAATGGGAGCGTTTGCGTAGAGACAATAATTGGGAACAACAGGTTAATGTTGTTTCGAGTTCGGACATGTTCCCTGTTGAAGTTCCTATTAATTTACCTGCTGTTATTGACAATAATTGGCAACAGCAGGTGAATGTTGTGTCAAGTTCGACAGACTAGGTGTTAATTTGGCGTTTTATGGTGAGTTTATATTTTTTTGTAATAGGTTTTCCTTGCAAGATATCTCTCTCTCACTTTAATTTAGTTTAATCATATTGTATTTGATATTTCTTATGTCTCTTCTCACTTCAATTTAGTACAAGTCATTTTCGACCATATTGAATTTAATATTTTATCTCTCTCCCTTTCAATATAGCTCTCACTTCAATTTAGTACAAATCATTTTCGGCCATATTGAATTTAATATTTTATCTCTCTCCCTTTCAATATTTCTCACTTCAATTTAGTACAAGTCATTTTCGGCCATCTTGTATTTGCTATTTCCCATCTCTCTCCCTTGCAATATATGAATCTACCTTCTCACTTCAATTTAGTACAAGTCATTTTCGGCCATCTTGTATTTGCTATTTCCCATCTCTCTCCCTTGCAATATATGAATCTACCTTCTCACTTCATAGTACGGAAAGGTGCGCGCGCAATCCTCCTCATTCTGCTCTCTCATAGGGTTTTTTGGAGTGGGGGAACCTCCCACCACCTCCTCCTCATTGTGCTCTCTCACAAATCTATTACTCCAATCCTCAGTAATATTATTGCATAGATGCCACATGTTTTATATGTTTATATAAAATATATATTAAATATATTAGATTGTAAAAATATGTCGTCTCCTCTTTTTTTTCCACCACCCACCCCTTATAACAAAAAAACTGTACGTGTTACAGTAATTAGCTTATCATTTTCGGATTTAGGACTCTAAAATACTTCAGACAAACCTATTTTCATCAATGTTACTTTACAAAAATTTAAATTTGTCGACTTGTGTTATTAACGATTACAGCTAGAAAACTGCAATTTTTAAAATAGTTCCACAAGACAATAGAGAATAATTCTGCAGTATTAATTCAAAAGGGCGTATCCACTGAAAATTTAATTGTGAAATATATAGATTATTTAGCTTCTAAATTTCAATTACACCCATACTTGTAGTTACAAACGTATTTTTGGTAGATTTTGGTAGCATATACTTTTTTCGAATTTAATAGACATTTAAATGAGCTCATTCATGTTATGTTGCTTGAATGGTATAAGTAACACGGCAGAATTCTTGCTCTAATGAAACTGAAAGAATGTTGTAAAATGAGTTTCATATTCTATTAAAATTATGACAAGCTATCATTTATTTTATATTTTGTCGGAGATCCCAGAATCCATGAATACGCCACTGGGTTGATATCGTAATGAAAGTTAAATAACGAGAAAAAAATCCGACAAAAGAAAGTTGCTATTACTTGTACACAGAATACATTTTTCTAGCCTCTGCGATTCCACCTCTACGTATAGTTAATGGAACCACAGCGGATGAGGGTGAATTTCCATATATGGTATGTATGGGCTTATTTATTGATTAAGTAAATAATATTTATTCACTAAATATGAAACAGTGATATGATTTTTCATGATAATGGTGGTCATTATTTCCAAGCCTACAAACTATGTTAATAAAATTAAAAAAATTACTTCATTTCATGTACTCTTTCTCACACAATGTCATACAGAAATATTCACCTGAAACTGTTCCACACTTGATTGTTGACCGATCTTCTCCACTCGTCGTTCGGTGGAACGTAGCCTTTCCGACTCGTTCGTTACTTAACTATTACTTTTATAGGTGCAATTGCAAGACAAATCTGGTTACTACAGATGTGGAGGAGGCATAATAGGATCAGAATGGATTATAACAGCCGGGCATTGTGTTGAATTTGGACACATGTAAGGTAGAATCTAATTATTGGATTGCTTTATCGAGCTTCGCTTTATTATCACAAACTTGGAACTTAAAATAATTGATTAATAGTGCCTGTTGAACCAACGACGTTATCTGTATCGAAGTTACAGAACCAGGAACATTCAAATCAATTATTTATTAGTTTAAATTTGTATTTCTCCGATTTAATACTCGTACGTTTTCTTCCAAAATGATTAGTCGATAATATTTATATACGTATGCTCTAATCCTAATAAATCATGGGCTAGTTGCTCAATTTCACGACGACCATCCATTGGACCGTCCTAACGACCCAATTACCAATTACATTTATTTGTCTCATATTTACAATTTTTCATATATACAGTGATGGGCCAAAAAATGGAACAAATTCATTTAAAAATCAGGTTTTATTTTTTTGTAAAAACGCTCGGACACGTCGATTATAATTTTTTCTTCCGGATTTTTTGCCTCAAAAAGAAATTATACTGGGTGTGTCAAAAAGTAGATGTTGTACAATTTTTTTGTATTTTAAATAGAACCACCCTATTTTTACTTATCACATAAATTCTACGTCAAATTCTGAGCATAATTTATGTAGCATACTCTATCCTTATCTCTAACGGTTTTAGAGAAAAATTACATCTTAAAAAAGAAATTTCTTTAAAAAAAGGTACATGTACCTACTTAAAGGTAAACAGGTAAATTTAAATTAATTGTTACTACGATAGCAAGTCATGTGTCAATCAAAAAGAATTTTAAGTATAATTTTGAAAAAACGGTGATCATGGTGCATTTAAATGAAACTCAAAGAATCGAAATTTTAATTTTAATTGGACGTGGAGACAAAACAAGAAGTCAAGAAGAAGTTTATAACTTGTTTAGCGCTAAGTATCCAGAACGACGGATTACAAGATCTACAGTGAGTAAAATTGAGAAAAAATTCAGGGAAACAGGTAATGTAAAGGATCGTCTACGGCCAGGTCGTCCAAAAATTAGTGAAAACACAAAATTGAACATTTTGTTAGAAGTTGAAGATAATCCCCATAGTGCATCCACTGAAGTAGCCCTTAATAATGATGTTAGCCGACGATCTGTTTTGCGGGTATTGAAACAAGAAAAGTACCATCCGTATAAAATTAGGTTGCTGCACGAGCTAAACGAAGATGATCCTGACCGCCGACTACAGTTTTGTGAAACTATGATGGAAATTTGCAACTTAAATCTATTTTTCCATCGCAGCGTACTTTTTAGCGATGAAGCCACGTTTTGTTTGAATGGTTCGGTAAACAGACAAAATTTTCGGTATTGGAGTACAAATAATCCCCGTTGGACGAGAGAACAGCATACGCAATACTCACAAAAAGTAAATGTTTGGGCAGGGATATTAAATATTGGATCCTTTTTCTTCGATGGAAATCTTACAGGAGACCGGTATTTACAATTTCTTCAAAATGAATTAATTCCCACACTAGCAGCGGATTTTCCAAATCCGAATCAGCCTAATCTACCAGAAGCGTCTATTTGGTTTCAGCAGGATGGTGCTCCGCCTCATTTTGCTCGACAAGTACGAGAGTATTTGAATACTATTTTTCCCCAACGATGGATAGGTAGAAGAGGACCCAAAGAATGGCAAGCAAGATCTCCCGATCTTACACCAATGGATTTCTTTCTTTGGGGTTATTTGAAATCAAAAGTGTATAAGGATAAACCACAAAATTTGGAAGACTTAAAATTTAAAATTAGATATGAAATTAGGCAAATTAATGAAAATACTGTAAATAATGTTTTAGAAGGGTTTTTAAGTAGATTGGCATATTGTCAATAAGTTAATGGTTTGCATTTTCAACACTTAATAAAATAATTTTTCAAAATTATACCTACATCTACTTTTTGACACACCCAGTATAATTTCTTTTTGTGGCAAAAAATCCGGAAGAAAAAATTATAATCGACGTGTCCGAGCGTTTTTACAAAAAATTAATACCTGATTTTTAAATGAATTTGTTCCATATTTTAGCCCATCACTGTATATATTTTCACAATCTATTCTTTAAGTATTTTAACGGTTCCTCAGAGTACGGCGAGCCTAAGACTGCCCACTCTGGCGACACGGCCAGGCTGAAACCTAGTCCGGAGACGATGTTAACCCTTGGATTGCTTATTGTGTTCATTGTGTAGTAGTTTTGTCGGTTTCAAGCCAGTGCTTCTAGTCGACAATTGCAATGTTAACCTAGCATGGACTACTATGTTTTGTATGATTTACAATACCGTGATTGAGTTTGTCTCTGCTGGAAAACATTTCACAGAAACCAGCTTAAATGAAAAGGAACGTTGTGGTGATTTAATGATAATATCCGTGTTTGTGGCTCATTTTCGAAAATACTCCATTCATTCTGCTTTCATTCGTCATTCAGTCGTATGTACATCCCTTTCATTCTATGTGTTATTTATTTACTGTTCGATGTTCTCAGAAGTTTACCGATGATTTTATATTTATTATAAGGTGAGCGAGGCTAGGATGCTGCCATTTCTCCGTGGACCTATCGGGTTGTAGTGCAATTTTGCCAGTATAAATGTATTTAATTAATATTTTTGCTTTGTACCTTGATCAACATTCAAAATATATTGGCAAATTTCCATATAGGGGTTAGTGTTTAGGAGAATGAATACCTCGGGTTTGTAGTATGTCTTGTGTGAATGGTGTCGTTTGTATTTCATGTCTGTAAAATTTGTCAGAAATGATGAAAGATGTGGTCTTGTATTCTTGGCATATTTGTGGTGTCATGTAACTCATATATTCTTACGTAATGTCCTGCAGAGGTTACACCTCTGAGCATTTTATTCTGCATCCTCTGCAGGCGTGCCATTTGAGTTTTACTAATGCCACACCAGACTGGTGCTGCATATAGCACAGCTGGGCGAAGGATTTGTTTATAAATTATGAGTTTATTTGTCGGTGAAAGGCAGAAAGGCGATAGCAGAGGATAGAGGCTCTGCATCGCTGGAAAGCTACGTTTCAGTGTGTTTGTCACGTGTTGTTTAAAAAATAGTCGCTGGTCTATTGTCACTCCGAGGTATTTCATTTTGGTTTTTTGTTTATCTATTTTTATTGGCATATTGATGTTTATATTAGTATATTTTTTTGTAACCACTATGCATTCAGTTTTAGTAGTATTTATGTTAATTTTCCATGTTTTAGTCCAGGGAAGCAGCTTAAGGAGGAGATATTGGATATATGTGCTAGCCAAATTTTCTGAGAATGGGTGCGCGCATATATTAGCGAATCGTTCGCAAACATAGCTTTTTTAGTATTTGGATAATTAGGGAAATCGGAAATGAAAAGGTTATATATTTTAGGGGAAAGAACCGTCCCTTGGGGGACACCGGCATGTATTTTTTGTGGGGTTGATAGCTCGCCTTCTACCCGTGCTTGGAACGTGCGGCCCATTACATATGAATGCAATAGTGTTATTACGTGGAGGGGGAAATTATGGAAACTTGTTTGTAAATGAGGCCGTTGAGCCACATGCTATCAAATGCCTTTTTTATGTCAAGAGAGAGCATGACTGTGCTTTGTTTGATGTTAATTTTGTCTCATGCGTCGTGTAGTACTTTGGCGACAAGGATTTCAGTATTATGCCCTCTCTTGAATCCGAATTGTTCTTTTTGTATTTTATCTTCGGGGTTGAAGATTTCAAATTTAGATAGGATGGCTTTTTAGGTGACCTTCGACATTGTGTTGAGGACGGAGACGAGTCGATAGAAATCAGGGTTTGAGGGTTCTTCTTTAAGTTTCAGGATGGGAATCACAATGGCTTTTTTTCCATTGCGAGGCGACGGAATGACCCAGTCTATACGGGCAAGGGATTAGAAAATATATTATGATATAATGATAATGTGGCTTTCACCCGCACCGGTTGGTGCTCTATTCACAGCTCCCTCTGCAATCCACGGCGACCGTCTAGTATTGTTGACGGTCAGTCAACAGACTGAGGAACATGCAGCGTAAAGTTATAGATTCCGTGGCGGGAACATTGTGTGTTTAAGTAGATATGAATCTTTCGCAATGACAGTTGTAGATATTACACCACTATAACTGACTCCAAATTGTCTCTTCCGGTTTAACCGGAAATGCGCTAAATTTACGATTTTTAAATAGAGCACCTAGTATATTTTTGGCTATACCGATTCAGAACACCATTCCAAATTCAACGACACACCATACGACACTTTTTGACACTTTATATCATTTTTCATTTAATTTTTTATTTTTCATCTAGATTGCTATGAACTCCATAAAATAGTATAAGTCAAATTATGACCGATTTTAAATTTGTAATTATGTTTAGTTGCTTGTTAGCATTATGGCGTCATGGCGTCCGTTTGAAAAAATTTAGTTTCCTGGGGAAAAGCATTGTTGGGGAAATACTACCCGTTCCCCTCATAAAACACTTAACCTTCCATAAATTTTACATTTAAAACCCCATGAAACATGTCTCGACAACTTTTGACAAGTTACGAAAAATCACCTTACGATTCCAATAGTAAACCCATTTTTCCGTACATTCTGTACTGTATTATAAAGATTTAAAACTTGTTTCCGAGGCCTAAATTTGGCACAGACAGTAAGTTTAAAATACCGCAAGAAAAATCAATACTTGACAATTTGCTTTCACGCGATTTCCACATCTATTTATCATCCAATTAAAGACTATAATGCCAGGAAATAAAAATATCTCTCCATTACCCTCCCACTCGCATAAAGCCAGGTGTCCGTCTCACAGACAAGCGATATTAAGATTCCGAGAAATTATGTATTTAAAAACACCTAAATATTCACTGTTAAAACTATCTTCCTTGTTTGCGCCACTTGAATAAAAATGTCATTCCAAACATACTAAACTATGTAATCGATACTCCACCGTTGGGCAAGTAACCAGTTACCGCCTTAATTAGTAGTTCATTCAAGGCGTTTGACGATCTAAGATTATCGTTTGATACGTCGTTTAAGGCACGCGTGGCCGATCTTCTATCTTAACTAAAAAGTATATTACTGTGTTACAAGTCGTTCAAGGCATTTGCCGATCTTAAGACATTATTAGTGACAAGGTACTGTTGAAATCCAAAAGTGATAGTGATAGTCGATTACGTACGTGAACGCAAATATGTGAATTTCGCGAGTAACCGAACCCCGCAAGTTTAAAGGGTCAGCAATCATTGCAGCTACAAATTAGCTGGTCTTACCTGCCAAACAAGCCACGGTAAACCAAATGAACCGGGTTATAACCTCAATCTAACTGACTCTTATCTAACTGAACTTTTTATACCTCGGTAATCCAAAGGAACCGGGAACTAATTACAAAATACGGACTGAAACAATCTGCACAGACTACCAGTAACTACCGATCTGAAAGTACTATCCGAATGATTAACAGTGCAGAATAGACACGTCATAACAGGCATGTTTAATAGCAATAAATAAACCGTTTTGTACCCTAATCATATAACTACCCGAAGAGAATAGATTAAGTTATTTGTTTACACCGAAACTTGTGTTTGATTTGTACTATACATAAAAGGACCAGCGAATCCTCTATGTCATGCAGTATGGCCCAAACGCTTGGACTCCAGGAAGTAACACCGTAGCCCAACAAGCATTCTTAAAAAGTGTGTAAAAAATTTAAAACACAATTAAACTTGAAAATTACATTTTTATCAATATTTTCGCTTAGAAGTCAATTTTAAATAGTTCATACCAATCTAGATTAAAAAATAAAAGAAAAAATAATTTGAAGTATAAATAAATAAATTTAGAATCTAGAATGATATTCTGAATCGTATAGCCAAAAATATCTCGGGGGTTCCATTTAAAAATTCAAAGTTGAGATCTTTTCCGCTTAAACCGGAAGTGACAAAATGGAGTCCGTCACGTCATACATTTCACATACAAATCCACCAAATTTTATTTCTGTAATTTAAACATTAAAAACGTTATAGGCTGAGCGTTCCCCATGAAACACCCGGTAGATGCCTTTAGTGGAAACAAGGCAAGTTATTTGGGATAAAACAAGGTTTATAAGGACATAAACTGTACTAAATGTGTCTGTAAGGATATGGGAATCCATCACATCAATATGGGAAGAAACTGCTTTTTCCAATATGGATGGGATGAATCCACAGAATTATATTTCTTGCTTTTCCTCGTTTGATTGATACGCCTGTGAGATATTGAAATCGCCATAGCACTCTTATGATCCATACTCGAATCACCATAGGATCAAACTGAGATATATCGTACATGTGTGAAGGGATAACACGATCGCGGTAAATCCAGTTGACGGTGCCTTTAAGGTACTGCACATGGGGCAGACTCTGTTTTATTTGTGCATGTGGTCAGGTGTTGCCCCACCTCTTCAATTTAGTGGACTGTATTAATCTATGGTATTTTTGCTTTTTAAAACTTGTATTTTATGTAAAAGAAACAGAGGATAATACAACGTAAACTTATGACTTTTCTTCTTGCTGCTGTCTTGTTGACTTCTCTCCTGGTCGTTGCTAGGCGCGCTCTCATTGTTGTTAGTACCTTTGACTAATTAAGTTCATAAGTATCATATATTTATTTTACATTTTAACATACTCCCCCCTTTTGAACACTATGTTCAAAACAAAAACATTGTACTTTCGCTTTTGTCTTAAAAACACTCATTGTCATTTAATGGTAGGGGACATATTTTTGAAATGGCTCGCTTGTAAGTTCCATTTATCGTTTTGATTGCACACTACACGCACTTGGCCATCTTCTCCAGGATGTACTTCAACTATCCTTCCGAGAATCCACTTGCATGGAGGAAGGTTGTCATTCATCATAACCACCAATCTACCTATTTCGACATTTGAATTACCAACTTTCCATTTATGTCTTTTCTGAAGTTCGGACAGGTAGAAACACGACCACTTCTTCCAGAAACTTTGGTGTAATTGTTGTAGTAGTTGAAACCTTGACAATCGGTTCATCTTGATCTCTTCAAACATAGGATCTGGAGGTGTCGTCAACGGGTGGCCAATTAACATGTGGGCGGGGGTAAGCGGGGCAAGATCATTTGGATCAGCTGACATGGGATAGAGCGGTCTGGAGTTTAATGTAGCTTCGATTTGTACAAGTAACGTAGAATATTCCTCATACGTTAATACGCTTTGACCGATGACTCTGTATAAATGATGTTTTATTGCCTTGATATTTGACTCCCACAACCCACCAAAATTTGGACTATTAGGCGGAATAAAATGCCAAATGATTCTTTGTTGGGCACAAGATGTTACAAATTCGTCATTAGAATTTTTCAAAAAATCATATAATAACTTTAACTCTTTCTGAGCAGCAACAAAATTGGATCCGTTATCGGAGTACAAATGCGCAGGAGTGCCACGCCGAGCAGCAAATCTCCTAAACGCAGTAATAAATGCTTCGCAAGTTAATTCTGTAACTAGTTCGATATGAATACATTTTGTTACGAAGCATATGAACATACAAATGTAAGCCTTATAAGTCTTGTATGGACGACCTTTCCCATCGCGTAAAATTACAGGCCCAGCATAATCAACACCGGTAATCGAGAAAGGTCTTGCAACTTCAACTCTGTGTTTTGGTAAGTCACCCATAACACTGGGGAACAGCAAAAATGTTTCCGAGACCAAAATAGCAAAATCTTACTTATTTTATTATACTAATTAACAATCTGTCTTGCAAAAGGCTCAGTTGGCTCCGGTTTTATAGATCCATCCCAATTATGATAATTTACCTACCTGCCCTTAATATATGGGAAAATTTCACCATTAAATGAGAAATACCTGGATTTATTATAACAGGTGTACTTTATAAGGGGTTTAAATACATATAATATAAATCCTAAATTGTTAGTTAGTTGTATTTCAACCACCAGTTGATCGAGAGCTGTTCGTATTTGAGAAATTAGAGAGTTTTGAGCAACATGTCGCGAGTTTGTGTAAATAAGCCGGATCATTTTTGTTATATATGTGGTGAAATGACTTTTGTGAAACAAAAACGTACGCTTAGCCCTTTAATAAAAAAGGCTTACCACTTGTATTTTGGCTGCAAAGTTGGAGACCAGGATAAAAATTGGGCTCCCCATATCTGCTGCTACAAATGTGCGTCCAACATTCGCGGCTGGCTAAGTGGAAAAAACCGTAAGATGCCCTTCGCTGTTCCTATGATCTGGCGAGAACCGAAAGACCACGTTACTGACTGTTACTTTTGTTTGACACCTCCCATCAAAAAAGGCTTTTCAGAGAAAAAAAGGTCTGCGATACAGTATCCAAATTTACAATCCGCCATACGCCCGGTGCCTCATAGTGACGAGTTGCCTATACCTAATCCACCTCAGGAATATACCCTTCATTCTGATGATGATCAAGAGGATTCAAACGGTAGTGTACCGGAAAATGTCGCCGGCCCATCAACCTCGCAAGACTCCGATTTTGTCTGTGAACTTCCAAGTAAAAAGCCTCACAAAATAAGTCAAAGTGAATTAAGTGACCTTATAAGGGATTTGGAACTGCCCAAGACAAAAGCAGAACTATTGGCCTCTCGATTGCAACAATGGAATTTACTTGAAGATGAAGTAAAAGTTTCTGTGTACCGAAGCCGTCAGAAAAACCTAACACCATTTTTTAACATGGATAACAATTTGGTAGCCTGTAGGGACATTGAGGGATTAATGGCAGCTTTAAATCTGGACTATGATCCAAAAGACTGGAGACTTTTCATTGATTCCTCAAAAGTAAGTCTTAAAGCTGTGTTACTCCATAATGGAAACAAATTGCCTTCAGTCCCAATTGGTCATGCAGTCCATATGAAAGAAACATATAGCAATTTGAAATTGTTACTTGAGACCATACAATATGAAAGATATAAATGGCAAATTTGTGGGGATTTAAAAGTTGTGGCGATCTTGCTTGGAATGCAGCTAGGTTATACCAAATACTGCTGCTTCCTCTGCGAATGGGACAGTCGAGCACGATCGGATCACTACAGAAAGAAAATTTGGCCACCGAGAGAGTCTTTTGAGCCAGGAAAGAAAAATGTGACCAGCGCGCCATTAGTTGCCCCAGAAAAGATTTTACTACCGCCACTTCATATAAAATTGGGACTTATGAAAAATTTTGTGAAGGCAATGGACAAAGAAGGCCGTGCTTTTAGTTATTTAAAAGAAAAGTTCCCTAGAATCAGTGACGCTAAAATTAAAGAGGGAATATTTGTGGGTCCCCAGATTAGGAAACTTTTCCGAGATGCGCAATTCGATTCCATACTTGAAGGCAAGGAAAAAGACGCTTGGAATGCCTTTAAAATGGTTGCAAAAAATTTCTTGGGAAACATAAAAGCAGAAAATTATAAAGACCTGGTTGCCCAACTTCTTTTGTGTTACCAAAACCTAGGGTGTAATATGTCGTTGAAAATTCATTTCCTGGATTCTCATCTGGATTACTTTCCGGAAAATTGTGGTGCTGTAAGTGACGAACACGGTGAGAGGTTCCACCAGGATATTTCGAACATGGAAAGAAGATATCAGGGAAAATGGAACTGTGAGATGTTAGCCGACTACTGCTGGACTATTACGAGAGATGCCCCAGAGGCTGCTTTCAAAAGGCAAGCTAAGAAGCGCAAAATGAGTGTCTAAACTTTGGATTCAATGATAAAAATGTGCTATTTAGTTGCTTTTGTTGAACCAACAATATATTGTTATCTGTATTTTGTATGTCCATTGTATATGCCTATGAATTAAAATTTTGTAACAAATAATTGAGATTTTTTTTTTGCGAGCCAACTAAAATCTTTAATAGGTATTTTTTAGTTACTTGGGTACAGTTGAATCCAAAAAAATAGGTTTTGTTCAGGAAACAAAAAAAAAGTTGAAATTTGTTTCCCAGTGTAATGGCGTTAATTGGCTTTGGTTTAGTCCGAAAACATCGAATACAATTTCTCACAATCATTTTTGCTACATTCATGCCAGACGTAGCCCAATATTTTTGACGCACGGAATACAATAATAATTGGGGACCTGCATGATGTAATCTCTTATGCTCAGATTGAAAAATCAATTTTGTTAACTTATGTTTACCGTCCAACAAAATAGGATGCTTCTCATCAAAAGATAGAGAAGAATGCTTTAATCTCCCCCCAACCCGCAACAAACCATCTGAATCTAAAAATGGAGTTAAGGAGAGTAACCTATTTTTGGTACTTAGCTGTTTATCACCTTGAAGAATAGAAATTTCAGTCGCGAAACTTTCGCGTTGTACTAATTTTAGCAAATATTGTATAGCTTTATCAATCTCGGGAACAGTAATTGAACCAGTATCTTTATTTTTATTATTTTTAGAATTTGAAATAAATCTTAAGCAGTATACTAAAGTTCGCTGAAGTTTTTGCAATGAAGAAAACCTATCAAAATCTAAAAATTGAGTTACAGTAGTCGCAAATACGTTGCACTGCTTGCGTATCTCTGGAATATCACAAGTTTTGTTAAACTGAATTTCTCGCGGCCAGTTTGCATCTTCGTAAAGAAACAAAGGTCCATTCCACCATGCATTACAATTATATAAATCGTCAGGATACATTCCCCGAGAAGCAACGTCAGCGGGATTGTCTTTTGTATTAACGTAACTCCATTTAGATATCTCACTCAATCTTTTAATTTCAGCTACTCTATTACTGACAAAAACTTGAAGTTTGTTGGCATCTGTTTTAAGCCAACACAATACAATCTGAGAGTCACACCAGTAGTAGATTTCAAATTTGCATGTAAGAGAATCAGAAACTTGTTTTACTAATCGAGCAAGTGCAAGAGCACCACATAGTTCTAACTTTGGAATAGTTAAAGCTTTTACAGGTGCGACTTTTGTTTTTGAGCAAAGTAATCTAACATAAATATTTCCACTAGAATCAATCGTTCTTATATAAACTGTAGCACTATACGCTTCTAAACTTGCATCGCTGAATCCATGCAATTCAATATTAATCGGAATATCACACATAACAGATCTAGAAACTTTTAGTTCATTAAGAATAGCTAATTTTGACTGAAAATACTCCCACTTATTCGTTAAATCAGAAGGCACCATATCATCCCATTCTAATTTCAGTGACCACAATTTCTGTATTAAAATTTTGACAATAATAATACAAGGACTGATTAGCCCTAGTGGGTCATAAATTTTAGCAATATTACTAAGTAAAGTTCTTTTTGTTATTGGCAATTTTTCCGAACTAGCTAAAACTTTGTACGATAACAAATCGGGATTACTAAGCCACTGAAGTCCTAGCGTTTTTACTTTATCATTCTCACCTATATGCTATATGCTAAAAGCATCAGAGGTATCTGCTAAACCTTCTAAAATTGCATTACTGTTAGATGCCCATTTCCTGAGGGGAAAAGAAGCTGACTTTAATATTTTTGAAATTTGATTGCAAATGACAATACCTTTTTCTTCGTCATTAAATCCAGTTATCAAATCATCAACATACATATCACGATTAATCAACTCGCATTCAACAGGATATGTAATTTTATTATCAGAAGCTAATTTTTTAATACATTTAATAGCTAAATATGGTGCACTAGATGTGCCATACGTCACTGTTTGTAACTCATAAACTGATATATCATCATTTGAATCATTTCTCCATACTATATTTTGTAAGTATCTCTCATCAGGATGAATAAGAATCTGCCGGTACATTTTTGCTATATCAGCGATTACAACAAATCTATGCTCCCTAAAACGTAACATAATTCCAAATATATCGTTTTGTATCGTTGGCCCTGGATATTGTATATCATTAAGAGATTTTCCTGATTTAGTTTTAACCGAAGCATCAAATACTATCCTAACACTTGTAGTTAGACTGTCATTACGCACAACAGCGAAATGAGGTAAAAAACATCTAAACATATTAATCGACTGGCTATTCGTTAATCGCTTCATATGTTCTAACTTGATATACTCATCCATAAAATCAAAATATTTATTTTTTAACATATCATCCTTTTTTAATCTATTCTCTTGAAGAATTAATCTTTTAATCGCCAAATCTCGTGAATCGCCTAAATCTAGGGGATTTTCTTTTAATGGAAACTTTACCACAAATTTTCCAGAAATTTCGCGTGAAACTGTTTTGTTAAAATAATCCTCACAAATCTGCTCCTCTTTGGTTAAAGGAGGTGACTCAATTGGGATTTCTTCTATTGACCAAAACCTTTCTAGATCATCATTCACAACAAAATTACAATGAACTTTTTTCTCAACGGGACTACTAATTAAACCTGTTACCACATACCCAAACAAGGTTTCAATTAGAATAGGTTTGTCTTTACCTAACAGTATCTTTTCTTTGCCAAGAATATTCCAAAACAAATCTGCGCCTATCAAAATATCTAGGTACTGGTCTAGGAACATTGAATGATGGATTAGCTAATTTTATGTTTTTTGGAATGCACCAATCTGAAATATTGAACCTATACGGAGGCAAACTATCTGTTATTTTTGGTACTACTAGACATGGTAGTTGTGTTTGATAATTATTTATTGTTGATTTAATCAATAAATTACATTTAGAGTTTAAGTTTGAACTGACGCTATTATTAATCCCGGAAATAGAAATATCAACACTATCGACTTTCAAATCTAACTTGTTTTTAAACTCTTCAGAAATAAATGAACACTGACTGCCTGAATCTAAGAGAGCTTGAGCTCTATGATATTTACCTTTACTATCTCTTACCTCCACAATAGCTGTGGACAGCAAAACATAATTATCGTTACTTGAACTTGCAGCATTTATAATCGAGGAACCATTAAACGTATGTTCATGCTTTTCAGAATCTCGTACCTCATTACTCTGATTTTTTTGGTTATCGACGGTGTTAGTTTTATTATGCAATAGAGAGCTGTGCTTATTATTACAAAATCTACAATGACCTGATTCACATTTGAAGCTATAATGCCCAAAACATAAGCAATTTGAACACAATCGCATTTTTTTTTTTTACAACATCCCATCTTTTTGTTATGGTCTTTTTTAAAAATTCTGGACATTTATAAATTAAATGAGCCTTTTTGCAGAAATTGCATTTTTGTTCAGATCTATCATTAGAACCACTAATCAAAAAATTATGACGCCTTGTATTTCTACCATCAGCTAATCGCGTATCTCTTACTTTTTGAATATCATTTAATTCTAAAGTTTCAAGAAAATCGGCTCTGTTTTTTAAGAAATTAAAGAAATCTTTTAAATTTGACAACATTTTATCATTTTTTGACTGCTCCCATTCTCGCATGGTACCTTTATCTAATCTAAATGCAATCATATAAATAATCAAAGCATCCCAATGTTCCGTTGGAAGCTTAAGCGTTTTCAATGCCCTTAAATGTTTATTTACTAAATCGATTAAGTTACGTAAACCTGACGATGACTCTTTTGTTATGGTTTCAATTTCAAATAAAGCTTTTATATGATTGTTAACCAATAATCGAGTATTATCAAATCTATCACAGAGTAATGACCAAGCATCTATATAGCTATGTGCTGCAAACTCCAAACTATGAATAATTTTGAGGGCTTCCTCACCTAAACATGACCTCAAGTAGTGGTATTTTTGAATCTCTGATAAAGTAGAGTTGTTATGAAATAGGGCTTCAAATGTATCTTTAAACTCTAGCCATTTGTTAAACTCACAATTGAACGTTGGACATTTTATCGAAGGCAATTTGACAAAATTTAAATTATCTTTGTTTGAAACATTAACTTGAGGAACACTTGCTGAACTAATCGAGGAATTCTCATTATTATCATATCTATTTAAAACCTCTTTGGCTTTCGCAAACATATCTACATGGCAATCACTAAATTTACTCCTCTCCTCGTATTGCTTTTCGAGTTGATCAAGAGGACAAATCATTTCTAATTCTGTTTGAACAGACTCAAATTCATCATAAAGAAGCTCCAATTTATTGACTTTAAATTGAAGTTCGATAATTTCCTTCGTATTTAACTCTTTATTGTTTAAAAAAGCATCACGAAGGGGCTCAATATATTTTCCAAAGTTTGTCAGTTTAAACTTGGCCGTGCCTCTTTTCCTTATCAACAAATCTAATTCCGCCATTTAATACTCAAAAAAATCGTTTTAATCGTCTGTAACCAAATAGAACCAATCACTTTTTATAATCAAGAGAACCAAGTACCGTTGTACGTAATCGAATCCAATTTCATTGAACACTCAAATATCAATATATCACTCAATATCAATAGTAAATCGTATTAATCACTCTAATAATCTAAAACTTACTTGGGAAATCTTGTACTACCCAAACAAATGTAACATTTTTAGTAACTTCCAGCAAAACTTACCATTGCATTGGTAACTTATATATCAATATCTCAAAATACCTATCAATTTCAGATATCTAAAACTCAAGAAAGTAATCAAAATCGTGCTCAGGCTCTTTAAAGCCTTTAATCAAAATAAAATCTGCTGGAATTGTAATCGTACATCAATTGTAAATCAAAATTCAATCTTGTGACAGCAACATAATCAAATTAATCGCAAATAATCGTGAAAATATCATTTGTTAATTAAAATTATAGTATGAATATTCTCGAAACATCCCGAAAATGCACAAATAAAATTCGTATTCTACTTTAAATTACAAATCGAAACTACGGTTAAACGGGAAAAGGAAACATGGACGATTCCTGTTACTTATCTTGGTATGCTCTGTTTCTCATCCGGATCGTGGGATCAAATTCTATGGTCAGGTGTTGCCCCACCTCTTCAATTTAGTGGACTGTATTAATCTATGGTATTTTTGCTTTTTAAAACTTGTATTTTATGTAAAAGAAACAGAGGATAATACAACGTAAACTTATGACTTTTCTTCTTGCTGCTGTCTTGTTGACTTCTCTCCTGGTCGTTGCTAGGCGCGCTCTCATTGTTGTTAGAACCTTTGACTAATTAAGTTCATAAGTATCATATATTTAAGTTACATTTTAACAGCATGTTCCCAAGTTTGTGTTGAATTTAACATAAAAATTACTTTCGAGACGCAGAAGATGTGAAGCTAATAGCAATGGTAGTGGGAAACACCCTTCATTATTTGATCCCGCATACAGAAATCAAGGAGAAAAAATGCTATAAACTTCTTCTTTTCACTAACATATTATAATAGCCTTCGTTTTCTCTTTCGTTAAATAGGATGATGGTCATTGAGTGTGTTTTGAGTTAATCGTATTTCTTCAAAGAATAACGGAAATGCTTCCATGGTGAAGCGACTGAAGCGGCTCGATAGCGACGAGCGCTAACCACTATCGGAGTTGTTCGGGTTTGTTCGTCTTGACCGTCGTGTAAGGCTGGTCATCCGCAGATCATCTGGTTTTTGACGACTATTCAGGGACTGTAGTTAGGAACTAGTCGGATATTGAGTTTTCGTACAATTCGACTAAAAAATAATTAGAAAAATATTAATATACCGATAGCTTATGTACTGAGATGGATATTCTGTACTATTACAATCATAGAATTAGGCGATTCTATCTCCATCCCTACATATAATGAAATTTACACTGCAGATAGATGATTGAACGTTTCATTCCTTCTACAGAATGAGCAAATAAATCTATAAACCAATCTAAAATCACACAGAAACTAGGGAAATATCACTCGGCGACCGACATGGTCAGTCTCCAGTACAAATATTTCGGCTAGTTAGAACGTTATTTATTTATAATAAAACTTATTTACTTTCTAATGTCCTTAAAAAAATTAAATAAAATCTTAATTTTTTAGTGTTATATATGGAACAAACAAATTATATGATAAAGGTGATGAGAATCCAAATACCTCCATTAAAGTTAAGAACGCTTTCCCACACCCACACCTCGCATATATTGGTCCTCATTATATTCCTATTTATGATGTTGGTATTTTGCAGGTAACATTTATATTTATACAGACGAATGTAAATCAGTGACATATTCATGACTTTATATCAATTTTAATTTTATTTTTATTTTTTCACCTAGATTCTATGAACTCCATAAAATAGGTTAAGATAAATAGTTTATTATAAAGTTGTAATTATGTTTATTTGTTTGTTTGGGCATCATGGCGTCCGTTAAAAAAATTGAGTTTTCTGCGAAAGAGCATTCTTAAAAAATTTAAAAGTATTTAAAACACAATAAAACTTGAAACATATACATATACGGAAACCAAATTCAGATATTAACGTTAAATTGTGCAGTGTTCTTACAAGTGTAAGCAAGTCATAAATTCGTCACTGATACAAGTAGCGTAGTATGTTTATTGTTAATAGGTTCGTTCCAACCACCCTAAAAATCGTACAATGTACGGTCACGCACATGCGTAGTAGTCGAAAGGCGTTCCAACCGACACAAATCGGTGCAGCTGGCGATCCCTTTGGTGTTCCAACCAAATTGTGATCGTTCGCAAACCAGTTCCTGAACGGTAAAAACGATACATGGCCAAGACCAGGAACCGCTTGTACTGACTTGCGCCCTAAGAATTTTAACCGTTGTTTTTTATCCCTGGCATTCATGCAGTTCTTTTAGCCTTGTTTTGTAGGAGTTGTTGCTTAATATTTTGATTATTTAATTTATTCTTATTAAATTTGTATAATCCGGTTCCCAAACCTACAAGATATTCTTAACATTAAACGTTATTCTCTTTCATGATTATTAAATACAACAAAACGGAACGAAAAAAGATAATACTCAAGCTTAGACGAAGAAATCAAACAAAACAAAAATAGGGTTGTGATTTATGAATGTTATGGTAATTAACTAATTACTAAACTTCTTTCCTAGAATCAGACAGGCGATCAGCTGAGATTTTTACACAGAATGGTCACAAAAACGTACCAACCTTGCCTCCCTTGTGCATCGGCAACAAACAGTGCGAAATTAAGGCCTGCGCACAAAATCGATTCCAACAATTTCGTGACGGTTCTAGAACGATACAAAAATAGGGTGTTGGAACAAACCTTATATTAAATCCCGATTCATTCATTCAATATTACTGGCTGCATTTGAAGACGATAAAGACGACGATGATGTTCAGAATTTGACATAAAATTGGAAAAAATTTTTTTGATTCCTCCTGTAAATGAGCACACCTAAAATAATATTAATTGATCCGCTTGCAAATACTACTTTAAAATTTTTTTAATTTTTCTCAAGTATGAAAAATAAAGAAGTTAAGGTGGGTGGACATTATACGTGATCACCCTATACAAATAAATCTACTAATATCCTTTTTATCCATGAACTTGTACTGCAGTAAAAATCCCACATGCACGAATTTGAATACGACCTTTCATTAAAATAAACAAAAAAATTTTCTCGTTCCAATCCACCGAAATATTTCGTAACGAAATTTAATAAAAACGAAAGCTTTAGATTCCTTTCTTTCGTTCTCAGTTCCCTTAGGGCGCCTCTGAGATGGTGACTTTATGGAGTTCGGTGGGCATTTGCCTGTAGGTATAGTGTAGATACGCCTCAGTCTTCTTCAATTGATGTAGGTAACTAACGTTTTATTTTAAAATTCGAAAACACTTGTGGCACCTTTTTGGAAAGTTTATGAAAAAGGAATTTGGCCACATTTTATTTTTTACATCTGCCAAACCTTGTGTAAGAAATTACATAAAAATTATGTTGAACCTGTTGGCATAGACTCAAATGTTCGCCAATTAATTGGCGTTGTTTAGAGAGTTATTATCGGTCAGTTTTCTTACGTTTGAACAGAAGTTTAAATTTTTTAACGGTTTTCAAAAATCTGGAAAATGCATTTGACCGAAACGCTTACAATTGAAATATTAATGATGGTCGGGTTTGGAGGAAGAAAACGTTGCCAAAGAGACGTTTCTGCGTAGTTTCATGAAAGTCATCCCGATTTGCCACCTCCGTCGCGAAGTACAATCATCAAAATTAAAATATAATTTTGAGAATTCGGTATTATTAGACGTGTTGTTCCAAGAAAACCTCCAAAAATGTGAGATGAAACTAAATTAGATATCCTGGATATTTCCCTATCAAGAAAACCAAATTGCACCAGCAAAGCAATTATCTGGTGACCATAATATTTTAAGAATATTTTTCCAGCATGATGGAGCCTATCCTCACTTTGCAAGAAATGTAAGATAATTCTTAAATGTTCCTTATAGATGGATAGAATAGCGAGGATTTATAGAGCGACGTTAGAATTTAATTTATGTGGCGATTTAAACAGAAGCATTTATGTCATCAGACCTAGAAAACTGGAAGAGTGGCAGGCAATGATTCGGGGACAGATACATTTAATCACCTTAGATGTTTTATTTATTTATTTACATTTATTTACGAAAATAGGGATACAACAGGCACTGAACCCAATATAGTATCCACGTTGTGGTATTTGCTAGCGGGAGTTATTAAATTCAGTATACATTAAATTATATTAACCTAAACTTTACGAACCTTTATAGCATTGATTTTACACATTTTTAAAATCTAATTATAGACATATCGAACATTTCCATCCCTAAAGAAAGTCTATTACATGCCCTAGTCGCTCTACCGAGATTAGAATTTTCTCCAGAATTTGTATTTCTGAGTGGAATATTAAAAGTATTTTGAAGCCTTAAGTCCCTAACCGGAACATTAAAGCTTAACTTTGACCTCAGCGTTGGCTAATCTACAAGACCGTTCACCAACTTGTAGATCATAACTACATCGGAAACCATTCGTCTCTCAGGAAGTGGCATTACAGAAAAATTTTCCACATTTCTCCACTATAGGCTTATAGTTGCTATTGACTATAGCTATGTCTGTTTTTCGTGATAAGAACCGTAAAAATTTGTTTTGAATACTTTACAGCCTTCGGTGGTAAACCGCGTGCTGAGGGTTCCAAACAACCGATGCAAAACTAAGTTTACTAAATATAAAGTTTAGAACTGTTTGAGAATTATTAAAATTTAGACTATTTCTTATAATAAATCCTAAAAATCGATTACATTTATTGATAACCTGTTCAATGTGGGAGCTAAAAATTAACTTAGTGTCCATTATAACACCCAAATCGCGTATTTCATTAACTGACTCGAGATCACTATTATTAATAGTATAACGAAAATTGTGTACATTCTTGTTGCTGGTAAATGTAAACGATACACACTTCCCTAGATTAAGAAATAAACTCTGACTTTCACAGAATCTTACCAAGGCATTAAGATCATCTTGCAGCAAATGGCAATCGCCTGGCGCCCTGATTATTCGAAAAAATTTTAGGTCATCTGCGTACATCAAAAATGTAGAAAATTTAAAACGTTGTTGTATGTTATTAATGTATATGATAAAAAACAGGGGACCAAGGTGACTGCCCTGAGGCACACCAGAGAGAGTTAAAGGTTTAGAATAGAAACCACTAACGGAGACCATCTGTCGTCTATCACTAAGATAGGACCAAATCCATCTCAATAAGCTGCTATGCACACCGACATCAGCAAGACGCTCCATCAGTATGGAATGACTAATTTTGTCAAATGCTTTACTGAAGTCCGTGTACACAACATCAATCTGCTTCCGATCATCCATACTTCTTAAAATAAAATCTGTAAATTCCACCAGATTGCTATCAATGGACCTACGTGGAAAAAATCCGTGTTGTTGTTTTAAAATAATATCTTTAACTTGCTCCAATATAATGTTGTGAATAATTTTTTCAAATATTTTCCCAAAAATGCATAATTTACTTAGGGGTCTGTAGTTTTTAACGTTACGTTTATCACCTCCCTTGGGTAAAGGAGTTATATGAGATGTAGGAAAATACCCTGTATTAATGAGAGGTTATATATGTGCAAAAGAGGCTTAACAAGATAAGCACTACATTGTTTAATAAATATGCCAGGAATATTATCTGGACCGGGACACTTTTTATGATCCAGAGCAGCGATGGTATCACATATTTGTTTTTCTGTAATTAAAAGTTGATTATTACCACTAGTATCAGAAAATATTGGTTGATTACCATGCTGCCCAGGAACATATACCTCCTGAAAATAATCTGCAAATAAGTAACAAATTTCCTTACCCTCGCTTGCAAAGCGATTGAGATAAAATACAGAATTAGGAAAATTTAAATTGCTTTTCTTTTTATTTTTCATAAATTTCCAGAACATTTTTGAGTTTGAATTGATTTCAGTTTCAATATTACTAATATAGTCTTTATAAACCCTACGCATCAAGTGTTTGGAGGTTCTCCTCAGTAATGAAAATGTTCGATAATAAAGAGGATCTTGATTAATTTTATACATTTTATGAGCTTTATTTTTTTCTTTTAAAATATTTATAGTATCGTATTTAAAATATACAGGGAAATCACCCCTCACTTTGAACGAAGGAACGTTCTCACTTATTAACTTATCGATTGTGTTGTAAAAATTACGTAATGCCTGATCTATATTATTGGTTTCCAAACATCCCGATCAAGATTCCGAAATTAATTGGTTGTTTATAGTATTGTAGTTTGCACGGTTAAAATTATAAAACTTTTGATGTTGTGATTTAAATTTTTTGAAGTCAATATGCTTAAAAACAATAAACAGAGCAGGGTGGTGAGGATCTTCATCAACCATGGGATCGATACAGTGACCGATAGTGTCTATGTTATTTTTTTTACAAAATATTAAATCTAGTATTCTGTGATTTATATTAGAAATACCATTGTATTGCATAAGTCCCATAAAAGAACAGATTTCAATGATTTCAGAATACTTCGTATTGACATTTGTTGGTTCAAAGTACAGTGTATGACTTAAAAAAAACCGATTTTATTGTTGAAAAATTAAAATCTCCCAAAAGTATCACTGTATTTTGGTCAAATATACTTTGATTGGCTTGCATCTTAGATAAAAAGTGCAGTATGCAATGGTGTCACCCGGGGGTAAGTATAAGCAACCGATATAAAACTGCGGATGATGCACAATTTGAAGGTCATGGTGGGACGCGATAAGGACACCGCCCCCCTCGGTTTCTTCTGATGCAGTTTCATATCTATCACGCCTAATAACCTGATAGTTTTGGTCAAATAATTCACTATTAAAAACACTGATTCAGCCAGGTTTCTGCCAGGCAAATGATATCGTATTTTGTATCAAGAGCATTATGATAAAAGTCCTCTACAGTTTTGATAATATATTTGAAGATTTGGAGCCATTTTATTCTTGTTGACTAAATATATTGTTAAATGGATCGTACAACACTTACAATTTGGCCAGCGTTTCGGAATTTCTAACATGTAATATCGAGGAAGTTTCTGTTTTTCTTGCAAAAATTTTACCGTGTTTGACCCATATAAATTTGTAGCCTTTACTTTTAGCAGCTTCCCTGGTATTTTTGTGCAATAGTTTGTTTGTTATTGTAAGGTGTTCGTTTATGTAAACTTTATCAGAAACATTCGGAATGTTTAGGCCCAAATCTCGGGTGTCCCGTTCCAACCGCTTATTTCTAATGGCTACAAAAATTGCATCCCAGTGTTTTTTGAGGTCAGGCAGACAATTATTGTTTTCGGTAAATTCTTGGTTCGATAATTATGGTTACTTGGTACTCGATGAGCAAATTCAACGACAGCATCATTTATTGGGTAATTAATGTATGTCCCAATTTTTGTTCAGGAATACTTTCATTTTCCTTTACAGGAATTCCATGTATTTCCAGATTCCTGGCCCGTGACGCCTGATCTATCTCATTCAGCTTTACAATTAGAACTTCCATATCTGCTCTGAGTTGCATATTCTCCGTTTCCAATTTATCTACTTTCTTGATGTAACAAACCCATCCTGGAAATCAGTGCTTTTGTTGCTACAAAACGTTACAGATTCTCGCAGCGAGCTCATTTCTTCCCGCATATCATTAATCGCAGAAAGAACTTCCTCAAGGCTAGTTTCCATATGGGACAGCGGTGGTTGCATAGCTAGGGTCATTCCCGGCTGTGATAGCGGTGTGAATGTTTGCGATAAGCGTCTATTGGCAGGCCTGCAGTCGACACTTTTCCATTGCGCACCATCTACGCGCAAAGCATCGAGCTGGGTTGATGATAAATTTAAACACTTCCCATGAAAAAAACACTCACAAAAACCATGACACTGGGCATTCAGTGTCATGGTTTTTGTGCATTTTGTGCGTTTTACGGCAAACCTGTGAGCCGCAAACTTTGCATGGTTTATTAGACATGTTTATGTTTTGGTTTTTGTTTATGATGTAGTTAATCCTTACTTTATTAATACAATACGAAGGTATTGTATCCGTAAATATACTTTCCTAAAATTCACATTTAAATAATCCACAAGCGACGCGATTTTATCTGAGCAGATCTCGAGACGTCCGAGTCTCACCGAGACCCACTGACTTTACTTTGGAAAGAGTAAGGGTAGAACAACCATCGGTTTGGTCTGTGTCAACACGTTTAAGGGGGACATTTTCAAAATTGTTATTCCAAAAAAACGTTACATTACAGTTTTAAAGTTATTGTTAATATAATTGTTCGTTAAAAATTAGTTTTTATTAAATATGTGACGCATCTGACAGATGTAAAAAATAAAATATGGGCAATTCACTTCTCAATAAGCTTTCCTAATAGGTGTCACAAACAAGTGGTATTTTCCAATTTGAAAATAAAAGTTAGTTATGGCATCCCTTCGAGTTCCACAGCGAGGCCCATAAAAGATCTTGGAGGATGTATTTTTGGATTTTAGAGAAATATTATTCCAGAGCCACTATGAGCAGCGTTCCATTTAAAATTCGCACTCTGTATAAAAAAGGTGGTAAATATTTGGACTAGCGACGTCTTAATCGAATTTTTAGTGTAGCGGTTAAGGAAAAAAACAGCCTCAACAAATTATTTAATCAGAAATTGGGGTTGTTCGTCATACAACATGCATGCATAATATAACGTGTTTAAGGTACCCACTATAAAAGACAGCAAGTTAATTATTAATATCTGATTCTCGTTATGAATAAACAATTATTTGAAAATAAAATAAGGGTAATTATATGTCCAACACTTTTAGCTGGAAGAAGCAATTCCATTCAGTGCAACTGCACAACCAATTAAACTAGTTGAAGCGAATGCTACGATTCCATTTCATGTACAGGGTGTACTAAGTGGATGGGGGGCTAATGGGACGTATGGTGGTGCCATGGCATATTTACAAAAAATTAACCTTCAACTTTTAACAGACCAAGAATGCTCAAAGACAATAAATGATTTCAGTGGAGATATCAGTTTTAATGCTACTCATCATTTATGCGCTGATGAATACTACAATGGAGAATGCCAGGTGAGCATGCATCAATATATCAGCCTTTATAAGGAATATCGACTATAAAAAAGATTACTTAATCACCATATAAGTTCGATCTAAAATATAAATAATTCTCACTAAGTTACGTAACATAAGTTACTTTGGAACTATTGGAAATCTGTAAAAATAAAAATTTTAGTTGGCATTCGATATATGAATTATACAGGGGGTACGGAAATGACGATGAAAAATTTTAAGGTATGATTCTACATAAAAATATATGAAAAAAAGTTCATATTAGCATAGGTCTGGAAATGCTTCCAGAGGGAGCTACAGGCCCTTGAAGATGGTGCCATAAAAGTGGTTCCTATTTAATTTATTCGGCTCTACTTACAATACAGTAATTAACTTCTACGTATAAGTTACAGTAATTGGAGGTCACTTTTTAAAAATATCAGGTGACCCATGCTGCAGCCAGTGGCGTGGGAACAAAGGGTTGGTTAGTTGTTTAGGGTTTTATTGTTTTTTCTTCGAGTGTATTTTCGCTATCTTTAAAATAAATTATGATTCTTTGAACATTTTTACGTAAAAAAGGTTCCCTTGGTATAAAGTCGTATAGTCGACAGTTTTCAAGATAAACTGAATTTAATGCTAAGATTTTTCTTTTTGAATAAAAATTTTATTAATAAAAATCAATAACAAAATAACGCTGTCTCAAAAATTCTAAATCCTTTTCAATGTTATTATAAATTTTATAACAAGTGTTGAAAATGATTTCCGTTCATTTAAATGCATCCTCGAACTCTCATAGATCTTCTAACTTTTCTAAAAATATGAGGTTTAATTCTTATAACTTCACAATAAGCAAACACCCGCTGCTCTAATTCTTCAACGCTGCGAACTGGTACCTCGTATACTAAGGATTTTAGGTAACCCTATAAAAAAATAATCTAATGGATTTAGATCTGGAGAACGAGGTGGCCAAGCTACAGGACCCCTTCGTCCTATCCATCGCTCAGGATAAACTTCATTTAAATACGCCCTCACATTAAGACTAAAATGTGGTGGAGCCCCATCTTGCATGAAGCAAGTCCTTAGAGCATAAGGCACATCATCAAGTTTGTCTTGTAGCACATTTCGTAGAAACTCTAAGTATGATTCGCCGTTTAATCTATTTGGTAAAATGTAGGGCCCTATTAAATAGTCCCCAAATATTCCCGCCCAGACATTAATGGAAAATTTTTCTTGGTGAATTGATTCAAAAATCGCATGTGGGTTTTCGTCTGCCCATACGTGGTTATTATGGAAATTGATAATTCCGTATCTAGTAAATCCGGTCTCATCAGTGAAAAATAAAATAAATCTCGGTGCCATTTTTGTCTTAGCCATCGACAGAATTGCATCCTGGGTTCAAAATCTTCGGGTTTTAGAGCCTGCACTCTTTGAATGTGGTATGGGTAGAGACACTGTTCATGCAAAATTTCCAAAACCGAGCTCTTTGGAATGCCTTCTTGCGTAGCTATCCTTCTAATGTTTATCCCTGGATTACCTGCGACTATTTCAAGAACTCTCTCTTCAGCTTCGACAGTTCGAGTGGTACGTGGTCTACCAGTTGAGTAATCTGGTTTAAAAGATCCTTTTCCACAAAGTCTTCTATGTACATTAATGAAAAATTGAATGCATGAAAGTTGCCTGTCAGGGTATGATATAATCTCCATGCTTCGAAAGCGTTACCATTTGCTTTTCCATGCAGAAAGTGCATTTGTGCCATTTCTTGAATTGAGTAATTATTCATTTTTCAGCTTTTTAGTGAAATTCTTAAATAGTAAAAACACACAAATCACAATAACGGGTTGTTCAACTAAAACTTCAAAAAATGACAAAGTGAAGTTGCTTATTAAACAAGTTCAAATGCATTTGAATTAAGCCAACTATGATTTGTTGCGAAGTGCTTGGTACCCTATGCGTTACATTTTTAAATTAAGTTTCTGGTGGAAAGAAAAATCTGAGCATTAAACTCCGTTTATCTCGAAAACGGTCTACAATACGACTTTATACCAAGGGAACCTTTTTTACGTAAAAATTTTCAAAGAATCATTTATTTAAAAGATAGCGAAAATACACTCGGCGAAAAAAATAAGACCCTAAATAACTAACCAACCTTTTGTTCCCACGCCACTGGTTGCAATATGGGTCACCCGATATTTTCAAAAAGTGACCTCCAATCACTGTAACTTATACGTAGAAGTTAATTCCTGTATTGTAAGTAGATCCTAATAAATTAAATAAAAACCACTTTTATGACACCATCTTCAAGGGCCTGTAGCTCCCTCTGGAAGCATTTCTGGACCTATGTTAATATGAACTTTTTTCATATTTTTTCATATCTTTTTATGTAGAATCATACCTTAATATTTTTCATCGTCATTTCCGGACACCCTGTATAGGGTGTGTTTTAATAACATACTAATATTTAAATAGGTTATCATTGGGTCCAATTTGAGAAAAAGCTTCATATGAACATATATATATTAAACGTCATAACTTTGTTACTTACAGCTTTCGTATAAAAAAATTAAATTCATTCATCTGCACTCTGTTATGAAATTAGATATTAACAATTAAAAAGGATCTAGCAGATTTTGTTTTGTAAACATAAACACTTTAACAGTTGTCTACCTAGTCCAGTTGTGACGTATTTAAGGCATTAACCTTAACAAATTATTAAAAAACATGAACATCTTTTTCACCATGTGTCTCAAAAGTTAAGACGTTCAGGACCTTATGTTCAAATGAAGTTTTTTTCTGAAAGTGGATCCAAGAATAACCTTAAATATTACCATGTTATTAAGAAACACCCTGTATATTGTGTACAGAAAACCGTCACCAGTAACGTCACATAATTTGAATTCAACGAATCAGGACCTCTTAATTTTTTTTACTCAAATTAATTGCATATTTTCTCGGTATCAGCTGCATATTAGCCGTCATTGGGATATAAGAAGATAAGAGTTCCTGGATCTCTCAAAGTACACTTTGGTCTTTAATTGAAAATACTGTTGACTGCGCGGGTCAGGAGAGAAAAATTATGACAACAAAAAGATTCTGAGATTATTTTAATAAATAATCAGTAACGTGGATGATATTTTTACTAAGCTAGAACGTATTTCTTCCGTCTTTGATATTAAAAGACATCAAATTGCATTGCATTAATGAATTAAAAATATATACTTTACATATAATTTTCTTTCTTTTGTTCGGGTTTGTTCGTGGTTCTGGTTGAAACAAAATGGCGTGACATCTCTCTTAGTTGTCTTATTTTTATCCAATTTTCTGACAATTGTCAAAATAACACAACAAACAAAAATTATAACAACTTATTTATCAGAATCTTATATTTGCAATTTTTCATATACATTTGTATTAATAAAAATATTAATATCGTCCGTATAATGTTAAACAAAAAGAAATTGTTATTTCTCAAGAGACCTAGACGACTTTCAAAGCGTAAGACCACAAATGTGAATAGATGTTTTAAATTATGCAATTTTAAGATGCCATTTGTTTGGAGATTGACCCAAATCATTTCAAACACCTTCTGGAAAATTAATGTCTAAGAATCTACTGTTTATTTTACTATAGTTAATGTTTTTTTGCGATGTATACTTATACTGTTTTGTTATTGTATAAATTATCTTATTTTATGATTATTATATAGTGCATTATTATAAGAGAATTTTAAATATACTAAATTTAGTATATACTGTATTGAACTGTCTTTACAAAATGAAAATACAGGTCCGTATCTTAAAAATTTCATGAAGATGATTAAAAGACTTGAAACGTAATTAAACGATAATGTGTGGTACATCATTGAACTTAGAATAAAAAAAGATCTTAACATTATAAAATAAGAGATTAGAAAATGATAACGTCACTAAAAACGGAAAATTCACTAAAAGCTGATGTGGGAATGTTTTTCAGTTTTCCCCTAATTTTACTATTATCGCTGAAAAAAAATTAAATTAAAAATTCAAAATTTCAGTTTTTTTAATTAACTCAAAACATAAAAATCTTACCAAAACTTTTTTAGCGGCATATTGCTCGTGCTGTGATTGGATACTTTTTCCCCATTTAATCAAATTGGTATTTGTTACCATTAACGAGATCCCGTAGAGGCCCTCCTTATCTTGGACACTCTGTATATTAAAATAGAGAGAGGTCTAAATAAATGAACAACTCTGGGCGAGGAAGACTATGACAACTGTTTTACTCTTTTTGGAGCTCATTGAGACATTGTCAGGATACGACTGTTTGTCCAATAATTCATATACCTACTTAACTAAATTGCAGTTTTTTTTTATATCATAGAATTTTCCTCGGAGACAGAATATTCAAAAAAACTACACTTGTACTCTTTTTCTAGGGAGACTCTGGAAGTCCATACGTGATAAATGGCACCGCATATGGACTATCTTCATGGGGATATTCACCATGTGGAATCGTGCCAGGAGCCTTCACACGCCTTTCCAATCCTGAATATCGAAACTGGATACAAAATGTAACTGGTATTTAGTTTGGTAAAATAATTAAATAAAAAATGATTTTATATTACTAGCAATATATATTTTTTTCATTTAAGATGCGCTGTAATCCTTAGTGTCATAGTTTAACATAATGTGATTTTTTCGATAGAAAAAAATAATTATTAATATGTTGGTAAATAATGACATTTGGAATATTCGCAGTTTTTTCAATGATCGAGTGTGGTAATAAATGCGATTGTATTAGGCTAAAAATTCTATATGTGTTAATTGCACCCGATCAGATCCTTGCATTTTGACATATTGCTATGACAACTTATTTTTTTCGATATTTAGCCTACCCACATTCACCTAGCTGTAAGTCCCTGGCTTGACAGCTATAATAAAATCAGTGACGTATAGTATATTACACACTAAGAGTGGTAAGAACCCTATTACACACGATTACGGTAGGAGCCAAGTTAGTGTGTAATAGACTTACCATTGAGTTGTATACTCAAACTACTTTTTGTACTTCAAATTTATTTTTATGTTAAATTATGCTAATAAAACATGAGTGTTGGTTGGAATGTCTAGGGGTGTTAGTCGCAGTATGACTTCCATTACTGTAGTGAGGGTGCTTCTCATCTCCCCACTGATACACAGTCAGGCCAGCCTCTGCAAACTGTTAAGTTTGTTCTCTGTTGTAATCTGCTGTGTTTTTGTCCACCAGACTACAAACATATATGATATCACGGGTCTGACAACTGTGACATATAGTCATTGCATCATTTGAGACCTAAGTCCCCAGATTTTCCCAACGAAGCACCGCATTAGGCACATTTATGCTTTATTTAGGAAATTGTTGTTCCATGTCAGTTTGGCGTTCAGTTAATCCTAGATACTTTACCTCGCTGACTGTGTTTATCTGTTCACCAAAGATTTTTAGGTCATTATAGTTCCCTAGGTGCCTTGTGAATAATAGTATAGCAGTGTTTGTAACATTGACTTTGAGACCCACCCTCAAACACCAGCGCTGCATGATATTCAGAGCTCTACTAATATGGTGGGATGCGCTCCTAAGATGAGTATTACCACATTATCTGCATAGTCTTGGGCGTAAAAGCCCTCAGCATTGAGATATGTTAGTAGCTTTTCTATCACCAAATTCCAAAAGAGAGTCGGAATTACCCCTCCCTGCGGACATCCCTGTGTTACTGCGGCTTCAATGGAGTCGCAGTGTAAACTGATTTTGATTTGCCGGTATTTCAACATGTGAATCCATATTCGTGTGGTTTCTACGATTCCATATTCACTGGCAGCTGACATCATTGCGATGCAGGAGGCGTTGTCAAAAGCCCCCTCTATATCGATGAAAACGCTCAGGGCAATCTCTTCCTGATGCAGAGCTGCTACGACCCTTGATATTAGGTTATGCAGCACAGTCTCACAAGATTTTCCTGGTTGGTAGGCATGTTGATGTTTATGGAGGGGTTTCTCCATGAGTGCCCTGTGTCTTATATGCCTCAAAGAGTTTCTCCAACGGTTTGAGGAGACGCGATGAAATTCTTATCGGCCGATACGCCTTGGCCTCGGTGTACGTTTTTCTTCCAGGCTTGGGGAAAATAAAAATTATATTAGCCGTTCTCCATGCCTCGAGAACATAGTCCCAGACAATGCAAGCACGGTATATTCTGCAGAGGTGTGGTACTAAGTGTTTTAGCCCTGCTTGCAGAAGAATGGGATAGATTCCATCCAGCCCCGGAGACTTGTAAGGTTCGAAAGTCTCTCTCCTCCTTTTAACTTTTTCATAGCTAACAGTATCAGCCGCTATTTTCATGTCTAGCTTCCGGTTGTGTGATCCTCGAACCCGGAGAAGGCCCTTGAAGGAGAATTTCAAGAGTCTTTCTTTCGTTTATAGTGTAATCCCCTGTTGGTTTTAATATTGTGCCAACTGAGTTTGATGTATCCTTGGGGAGATTTCCGTGGATGCGTGCTGCTTGGGCAGTTGTTTCTATCTCCCCACAGAATTTTCTCCATGAATCTCGTTTGGCTTTCCTTAGAGCTTTGTTGTACTCAATAAGAGAACGGGCGTATCTGTTCCAGTCTCCTGTACTTTTTGCTCTGTTGAAAAGTCTTCTGGTTTCTTTTCTTAGGTTTACCAAGTGTTGGTTCCCCATGGTACATCTTTCTTTTTCCCCTGGATATACAAGAGACAATTTTCTTCATATGCCGTGACAATAGAGGTCAAATCCTGCTTCAGTTGACCTTAATAGAGTCAGACCGTGCTTCAGTTGACCTCAATATGATTCCCATTCTGTGTTACAGGAGTTTGATAGGGCGCTATTTCCCCGCCGCAATTCAGAAATGTAAACTGTGTGTCTGTGGTCGAAAACGATCCAGGGTTCCTGGATCAGTTCCCCTGATGTGGACTCGTTTATAAGTCTGCGGCATAAGGCCGCAGACCCAGCTCTACTGTGCTGTAGATTTGCCTGCAGCAGCTTCAGGTTCACGGACGGTGTTTGAGTCATCACTCTTCCCCTTTGCGGTAGCTAGGAAGGCCTTCCAAAGTCCGAGGCACGCCTTTATGCCGAATCCCTTTAGACTCTTCAGGGATTGTTCATCGATGTTCAGAACCATCGTGACACCGTTTTCATCCTTGGTATGATTTAAAACATACCAATCGTCGGTTTTTTGAGTCTTGTCTTTCGGGTTTTAACCAATTGCAGGATTTCTTTCGGCGTTTTCATATGGATTTTAGGTGCCAACATGATGACTTTCGCCGTTCTGGTTTCTGTCATCCCTACTTTATCTTGGCGTCCTCCCATAGCTTCAGTGCAGGGACATCGGTTTCTACCCAAGTTTTGGTCCCTTCACCTCTGCATAAGAGCACAGCACAGCTCCTTTGTCAAAATAGCAACTGTTGAAAGCAGGCCCAGATCCCTCCGGTCCTAGTTTAATTACATCCAACAGTCCATTTTTATTTGGTCCGCTTGTTCCTCTGTTAGGCATCTCTCTGGGAAGTCCTGAGGAACAATGGCTAGCTTCAGAGCTCTTACGTCGTCCTTGGAAGCGGTCATGCTCTCTTTATCCCTCTTCTTTTTCTCGGACCGATGAACATCAGGCGTGATGCCACAGAGACCTGTTCGGCTTCGGAGATCCTGCCGGTAGTTGCCTACCACCGACCTAGCTCTCTGAGTCAATGAAGCTCGCAAGCCCCACCGGTACGTCAACCAGGGAATACATCAGGGGGTAGTGAATCGGTACTCACATGGTTATCAGTACACCAGTCAATAAATTTTTGATACACTTTTTCATACCGCTTCCTGCATTTTTCCAATAATAAATTATTTGCTACTGATGCAGCTTATAATGTATTTTCCCAGGCGTTCCCTCAATCGAACAAACCCGCTATAGGGAGATTATATGTGACTATTTTTCTCCCTCCATTGTATTTAGAGAGTCATTTTCACTTGATTTTCGGTGAAAATCAAACTCTCCTGACTTGTTCGAGCTGATATTCAATTATTACTGTCGTATAATATATTTTTTTAATATTCAGCTTTAATATCTAAATGAACAACAGTAAGATTAATTTGTCATACCTAACAGATATGAAATTATTTATTTTTTCCGTTGTTATCCGATATAATTTTAGTACAGTTTCATATTGAGGGGGGTAGTCATGGTGATGACCCCCCCCCTCCCCCTCCCCCTCCCAACAAACAATGGAACACAAAAAATTACATATGCAGGGTTATTTTTTTAAAACTTGACATAGGCTAACTTTTTTATTTGAAAAGATAGACCTATAGTTCCTGAAGCAAAGTTTTAGTAATTAGTTCAAGTAAGTAAAATGTCTGAAAGAAATAAACGGATTGTTGTCAGATTGGGCGCTGTTTTAATTACCTAGTATTCATTTTTTTTAATGTTCAAACTGATTTCCTTGTTGGGTTTTGCAGCAACAAACAAATTCGTTCAACAAAATTTCGTTTAATATTATGTAACATTTGAAAGGTTATGTTTTGATTTTCTCGTTGTATGGCTAGTTTTAATCCATCAATTGACACAGGAGCGTTAACATAATCAAAAACTTTTCATTCTTTTTGTTTTGTCTAGAATCTCAAGATGTATCAAAATATGTAAAAAAGGCGGCATTTAAGAAAATATATTTTTTTAAATAGTGCCCAGTTGAACTAATTCCTAAAACTTTCAGGAACTATAGGTCAACGTGTAGCGCTAAACTGGGAAATATTACAACAGTGCCGATATCATTGTTTAATTTCGTATGCCCAGAAACCCCAAAATGCCAAATTTTGTAAGCGCAGCTTAAGCGGTTTTGAAGATATAACTTTTTACCGAAAATGCGGTGTTGTCATATCTCAGCAACTAGTAAAGACAAAATTTTGAAAATTTGGGATCTTACTAAATCTTAGATGCCTAGTTCATTGCAGAATAAATGGGGCATTCCGTTTAAGATAACAAAACGCAGCAATTGCAAACAGTGTTTGATATCATTGTTCAATTCGGCATGCCCAGAAATGCCGAATATTGTTCGTGTGTGCTGTTTTGGAGATAGTAAGCGTTCCGGTACTTTTTACTAACCCGGTATGACAAAAAATACATACATAATATAATTATTTGCAATAAAGGTTTAATAGGGATGAAACGGGTAAATTATACCCACAAGTATTTGGAAGTTTATATGAAGAAAATACGAGGTGGGGTGTTATCGAAATGACTTATTATATTTAAATGTTTGACTTCTTGGGTGTCCTAGAGAAAGCCTATACATATATATATATATATATTTTTAATCGAATATCTAAATACTAAGGTAAAAACCCCCTTTGCCTACATGCTGTCGCGCCGCTCCATTTGGTTTCAGTTAGCAACAATGTAGGTCATTAGAGTAAACTACAGTTATGCCAGATCACACCGCGTGTCTCGCCTTAGCTTGGGTAACCGCCGCGAGCGTATTGATCTGTTGAACCTTCAGTAACGTTGCTTCAGCATGTTTCGATACTCGATGTTGGAACGAAGTTTATTTTATTAGAATTTTAAACGTTTTGTTAGTTGCAGTATTACCCGATTTTTTTCTGTTATGAAATAATTCATAATAATAAATGTTATAATGTGATTTCAAATTTATTTGATATTATAGACTGTTGGTTCTGTTGCAAACCATACTTTTTGTGTTTTATTTTTTTATGGAATTTAATTATAAAAGGGATTATTTTAAAATAAAATCGAGGATAAGAGAGTATATACCTTAAAATTGTAGTTTTATTTTTCTAAAAAGTGATAACGCGGGTCGAAGATGTCTTGTTGTCAAAAATTGAACACGTACGTTTACAATTATGTATAATACAATAAGTTATTTCCATAACACCCTGTGTAAGCTTAAATATATCGCACAATAGGGTGATATAAGAATACAAATAAATTCCTTCATATGCCACATTGCGCAACTGAAAAATTACGAAAAAATAAAGATAAAAAAGCAGTCGTCAAAATCATTTATACAATGATGATTTTCGCTTCTCGCAGATATATTGAGAAAACATCAATATTAACAGATACTTTATTAGTTCTTTCAAGCCGTATTAGAGTAGCAATTTCTCTCTTGTGGCTGCAATTGCAATAAAAATTGCACGTAGGCATGCGCAGTAAACCATTCTCGATCAACTTGTGCATTGCCAAAAGTCAAAACAGCAGTTAGTAGTGTCAAAATTCCTAAAATACCCCCAGAACTAGAGATGGGCAAACCTGATCATTTTGATTAGCAGTTAAAGCAGCTACTACTACTTAAAAATAACAGTTCAAAAAAGTTACTACGAATTAGCAGTACATATGCTTAATGAAGAATCTGAACTGCTAATTTAAGTACCAGTTAGTTCAAATAGCCATTAGCAGTTCATAGTTGCTTCGACCGAAGCTAAAACCGTTAAAAATTAAAATAAATCTATCTCTACCCAGAATTACAGCGGCAATTGCAATTAAAATGATACACGACTCATTTCTGGCAATGCAAGAGGTATAGTGCCAGCTGATCGAGAACATGCTGCTTACTGCGCATAAAATCGTTCAGTTTGAATTGCCGACTCCAATACGGCTTTTATATTGCTACATTGGCAAGGTTTGAGCCACATAAATGTACATAAATGGCAAGGAAAATAATTCGGTTGTTGTATATTATAATTTTGCTTCATCGTAAGGTATTTGATCAATTTATTTTTGAACATTTTCTAACCTACAAATATAGATTTTTTGTTTGGGAGGGTGCAAGTAGGCATCATCATCAATACAAATTCACTGCGTGGTGGAAGCGTTAGAGTCACCACAAACTAAAACTGCTTGGTTTGTTCGGGTTTGTTCGAACAAACCCAATTGGTAAGTTACTTAATTTGATTGAAAAACTTACATAACCAGCATTGTTATTGATATGTATTGATATTGGATAGTTTTGCTCTTAAATATTCTGTAGCCATGATTGTTGAAGAAAATGACTAGAAAGTTTACTTACGAAAAATATGCGTTGAATTTTATATCGCATTTAGATCTTCTGGCTTAGCTACTAGAACTAAACTGCTGGCCATTTGCTTTCGAGCAAGAAAAATTTCGCCTAAATTTAAAAGTTAATATTTTCTGAACCAGATATGACATCGATCTCCGGTTATTAATGGTTGATAGATTTGTCCCTTAGGAAACAATTGCCAAAGTTGGATTGTCTTAAACTGTCAGAAAATTTTATATACAGGGTGTTAAAGAGGACGATGATTTTTGCTCCAATTTCAATAGCATGTAACTTTCACAATAATATTTTTAAATTTTATCACTATACGTCAATTGAATCACTGGTTCATAGCAAAGAAAGTGATCTGTCAATTTTTTTATATCTGCTATATTTTAAGAGATACCGATTTTTTTGAAAAACTTTGTTTTTTTCCAACTTTTTGTTAGCTAGATCCCACTGTGCGTTGTATCGTGCCAACTTTGCAAGTGATTATTATACCTTCTGAAAAGCATGTTTATGTTCAGTAACAACAATTGTACCTAAATGTTGTGATGTGCAGTGGCGTACTTATAATCATTTATATGTCTATGCTTTATGAATATCTCACAATTTTTTTGTATTGGAAAGTACTCGCCCCTAGATTAGGCAAGTTTGTCCTTATTTTTTAGTTTTTCATATCGCGCTACATGTATATTATTATACAGTGTCTACAAAATTTAAAAAAGATTTTTTTTATTTAATTGTTTGGTTTGACGGCAGCTAGCGTTATTTAATATTAAAGTGCCTTTCAATGTAAGTTTAATTTTACTAATAGTGTCGTGTTAGAAAGTTAGAAATTAATAAATAAATTTTTTCACACGATTAAACAAAAAAATTATCTTTTTTAAAATTTTGTAGACACTGTATAATATACCTGTAGCGCGATATGAAAACTAAAAAATAAGGAAAAACTTGCCTAATCTAGTGGCGAGTACTTTCCAATACAAAAAAATTGTGAGATACTCATAAAGCATAGACATATAAGTGATTATAAGTACGCCACTGCACATCACAACATTTAGGTGCAATTGTTGTTACTGAACATAAACAAGCTTTTCATAGGGTATAATAATCACTTGCAAAGTTTGAACGATACAACGCACAGTGGGATCTAGCTAACAAAAAGTTGAAAAAAAGCAAAGTTTTTCAAAAAAATCGGTATCTCTTAAAATATAGCAGATATAAAAAATTTGACAGATTACTTTCTTTGCTATGAACCAGTGATTCAATTGACGTACAGTGATAAAATTTAAAAATATTATTGTGAAAGTTACATGCTATTGAAATTGGAGCAAAAATCATCGTCCTCTTTAACACCCTGTATATAAAATTTTCTGACAGTTTAAGACAATCCAACATTGGCAATTGGTCCCTAAGGGACAAATCTATCAACTATTAAGAACCGGAGATCGATGTCATATGTGGTTCAGAAAATATTAACTTTTAAATTTAGGCAAAATTTTTCTTGCTCGAAAGCAAATGGCCAGCAGTTTATTTCTGTATTTTCTGCTTTTCTAGAAAATACGTTGTAAAGGAGACAAATGTTCATTTACAAAAATCTGCTCGAAACTCTATATAGTTTAAATTCTCGTTTATTTGCTGGACTGACACACCTTTAATCAAATATGGATAGAGATTCTGTACCTTCCGCTATTTTATAACCTGCAATTAAGTTTGGTCGATCTATATATTGATTTCTGACATACTCGGTTAGTCCAAAGTCCAAAAGTAACAGGTTAAGAAATAGCGGAAGGAAAGGAATCTCTATCCCTATTTGATTTACGGAGTGCCAGTCCAGGATTCTTCCTAGCAACCTAGCAGCTGACAAAATCGACAATCGACGGACGTGACTCAAAAGTCTATATTTTTATCCAGCTTACGGCAGACTTGGTAAGTCTTACGAGTTAAGAATTACTATTTTTTCCACAACAATACATGAATTTAACACACAAACACTGAAAAATAACAAAGGATTTGAGTTAACAATAACGACAAATATGTTGTTAATCTGGTAGTGTCAAACGTGAAAGCAGGTATGAGAGATGACCGATCCAATAAGGGTTTTATAAAAAGTATGTACCGGACGGTCGATGGTGCTCTAATGTATTTATTAACAGGAAATTACAAAGAATTTATACTAATTTCCAGTGCTCCCCGATTGTTTTTCTGGAAAGTTGTTTACAATCCACCTAAATATGGTTATTGTTTATTCTTCAAAAACTGTGAACCATGGTCGTATTCTCCTTGATGTAGGGTTCTTGGAATGCATCTTATGTAGGTAGGGAAATTGTGCCTAAAACGGCATAGTTATTACTTTTTAATTGTAATTTTATTTGGTAAATTTAAAAAAAGATTCCAGAACTTTTAGAGACATGGCATGAACATGGTTTCGTTTAATATCATCTAGAGACAATATTGAATAGTTTCTGTAAAAATCTATAAACAAATTGGTGAAATTATTCATTGTGCCTATGTATATCGGGTAGTATGACACAACTCTGTCATTTTGCCATAATATTAGATTTTAAGCCTACTTAAAACAAACCCGAACAAACAAAAAATAATAAGAAATCCATATATGGCATGGCCAAAAAGATCTAAAATGTTCAATTTACCGCAAACTAAACTGCTGACCATTTGCTTTCGAGCAAGAAAAATTTCACCTAAATTTAAAAGTTAATATTTTCTGAACCAGATATGACATCGATCTCCGGTTTTCAATGGTTGATAGATTTGTCCCTTAGGAAACAATTACCATAGTTGGATTGTCTTAAACTGTCAGAAAATTTGATATACAGGGTGTTAAAGAGGACGATGATTTTTGCTCCAATTTCAATAGCATGTAACTTTCACAATAATATTTTTAAATTTTATCACTATACGTCAATTGAATCACTGGTTCATAGCAAAGAAAGTGATCTGTCAAATTTTTTATATCTGCTATATTTTAAGAGATACCGATTTTTTCGAAAAACTTTGTTTTTTTTTCAACTTTTTGTTAGCCAGATCCCACTGTGCGTTATATCGTGCAAACTTTGCAAGTAATTATTATACCTTATGAAAAGGTTGTTTATGTTCAGTAACAACAATTGTACCTAAATGTTGTGATGTGCAGTGGCGTACCTATAATCACTTATATGTCTATGCTTTATGAGTATCTCACAATTTTTTTGTATTGGAAAGTACTCACCCCTAGATTAGGCAAGTTTTTTCTTATTTTTTAGTTTTTCATATCGCGCTACAGGTATATTATACAGTGTCTACAAAATTTTAAAAAAGATAATTTTTTTATTTAATTGTTTGAATACTTTATTTATTAATTTCTAACTTTCTAACACGACACTATTCCTAAAATTAAACTTACATTGAAAGGCACTTTAATATTAAATATCACTAGCTTCCGTCAAACCAAACCACGTCCATCCGAGTGTATTAATTTGAATCGATATTATCACGAAAAAAAAACAATATTAAGTCAGCCATGCTAATGCGTTTAGCAACAAAGCTAACCATGTATCAAGTAAGCCATAACGTAATAGAGCATGTGTGGTCTCGGCTGAAATTATTAGTGCGATCCAGAGAAAATCCGCCTCAAACTTTGGAGGAACTGGCAGTGGCCATTGAAGAAGAATGGCAAAATATACCTAGGCCATTTATCAATCTGTTAGCCCTCAGTATGCCACAGCGATGTCAACAGGTCGTTAATGTACGAGGAGGGCCTACAAGGTATTAATCCCATCAAAATCAAACTAGCGTTATTTAATATTAAAGTGCCTTTCAACGCAAGTTTAATTTTAAGAATAGTGTCGTGTTAGAAATTAATATATAAATTTTTTCAAACAATTAAATAAAAAAATTATCTTTTTTAAAATTTTGTAGAGACTGTATAATATACCTGTAGCGCGATATGAAAAACAAAAAAATAAGAAAAAACTTGCCTAAACTAGGGGCGAGTACTTTCCAATACAAAAAAATTGTGAGATATTCATAAAGCATAGACATATAAGTGATTATAAGTACGCCACTGCACATCACAACATTTAGGTACAATTGTTGTTACTGAACATAAACAAGCTTTTCATAAGGTATAATAATCACTTGTAAAGTTTGCACGATACAACGCACAGTGGGATCTAGCTAACCAAAAGTTGAAAAAAACCAAAGGTTTTCAAAAAAATCAGTATCTCTTAAAATATAGCAGATATCAAAAATTTGAGAGATTACTTTCTTTGCTATGAACCAGTGATTCAATTGACGTACAGTGATAAAATTTAAAAATATTATTGTGAAAGTTACCTGCTATTGAAATTGGAGCAAAAATCATCGTCCTCTTTAACACCCTGTACATAAAATTTTCTGACGGTTTAAGACAATCCAACTTTGGCAATTGTTTCCTAAGGGACAAATCTATCAACCGTTAAAAACCGGAGATCGATGTCATATCTGGTTCAGAAAATATTAACTTTTAAATTTACGCGAAATTTTTCTTGCTCGGAAGCAAATGGCCAGCAGTTTAGTTTGCGAGAGCTATGAATTCTCAGAAGACGACACTCATATTCGCAAATAAACTTTGAAGATAATGATAAAAATTCACAAATAAGTTCAAGTTAGGTTACGTTCCTGTCAAATCTTTATTTATAATTGTGCACGCGCCTAACAATTTACTTGCAAACAATTCGCAAACTGTTTTGAGAGTCACAAACTAACTGAGAATTTGTTTTCGAACGATTGGAAGTCTTATAGGAAAGCTTTTGACTTTGCGGTCTTATTCGGGAACTGTTTCTGATTGATATGTGATAAACGTAAGAATTACAAAACCTAAGAGATACAGCAGTACAAATATTATATTCTGACTTTTTTTCGTTTCAGCATACAGTCACTTCAATCCTATTTAGTAATTTGTTTAGTTTAATTACAGAAAATTCTTAACGTTTGATGTTTGTCACACTAAGATTCCACTATTTGGTTCTTAAAACACAATGACTTTATGTTATCTCTATACTCAGGAAAAACCAAAACCATTCAAATATTTTGTTACTTAATAATTCTAAAGATTTTAAAACAAGATAATTTTTTATAATAGATTAGAAAGAATTTTTGCAAATATTTTTTATCGATATTTTAAACTTTATGTGCTCGGAAACAGCTGTTTCCTGAAACAAAATTTTAGCTTCCCTAAAATGTAGTTTCTATCCCACAGCTAAACACACATGGTGTTAAGGTCGACTCCTTAGATACACGTGTCGCTGACAAGTATTTCAATCTCGAGACATATAGCAGCATGTGATGTTAAAAAAAAATCACCAATCTGTCTTTGATGATCTAGGCTGTCGCTGGCATACGCTCCGGTCAGACGAATGGCTCTCCTTTCGATGGAATCTAGTAGCCGAAGAGTATGATTTGGTACCAGAGCTCCAGGTACGAGAGCAGTATTGTAGTGATGGACGAATTTGGCTTTATGGAATGTCAAGAATTGAACAAGCCAGAACCATAATTAACACAATGAACAACAATGTAAAGATATTAATGTACACCTCAGAGTCAGAAAATTGAGATGCTATGTATTCTCGGTGTTACTTATCCTGGACGTCGAAGAACAATATTAGTGACCGACTAGAAGCACTTGATATGTGATCATATAGAAAGATCTGAAGAATAAGTTGGGTAGATATGGTAACGAATGATGAAGTACTGGGGAGAATGAGGAAGGGAAATATTAAACACGATTAAAGTAAGGAAGTTGGTGTATCTGGGCCGCGTGATGAGGGGAGATTGGTATATAATATTGCACATATTTCCTTCCAGATTGAAACCCTGCAAATTGATTTACGAATCCAGTGGAATGGTGTATGTATCCTATCTTTTACACAAATAGCAAGCAAATTCTATGCACAATTAGGGCTCTTTGCTAGTAAATTCGACACATTACTCGGAACGGAATAAACTCGTTCTAAAATACCAAATTTTACATAAATACAAGTTTAAAATTAGATTTCTTCAAGAAAGCGTTATTAGTAGACGCTATCTAGCAAGTTTGACACTATTAGATTAGCCACAACACTGCTTAGCTACATTAAATAACTTTAAAACACCAAATGTTACATCCACATAAGGGATGCGAGAATACGTGATTCGTGCTGTATCAATGTACCCGGTAGTAACAATCTTTTCTCAGTGTAAGACTTTGTGAAAATTCTCATCATAGGGTTTAAACTTAACGGAAAAAATAACGGGAAACGTTGGCAACATAGTCCTATAGACATGGAGTCTCAAAACATGCCTTTTGACTGATCATATGGATCTATTTACATTAGTTTGCATTAGTGGGCGTGGATTTTAAATGACATAAGGTGATTTTGCTCGGTCATGTGCCATTTATGGCTATTTTTCTGCTACTTGATTTCATCTCAGGAGTTGCTGGTATACATAAATATAAAAAATCCACTGAATCGCTCTTCAAAAACCATATAAGTCAACAAAGTTAAATTTTCAGGGTACAAAAAAAACTGTTCAGTAAGCCGGCGACTTATGTGGAACCGAAATTTTAAATAGGATTATTCCTGTAATGGCTTATATGAATTCTGTGGTTTTTACGGATAACGAAAACGAAAAACCCGATATTTTGTTTTGCCGACGATAGCACAATTATCTCATCATTCTCTTTGAATGCACAAACATCGGCTGCCGACGCACATCTTCGCAGACAGCATGAAGTATCACGCCTCAACAAAGACCTGGAAGAAATTTTGGCTTGGGGTGACAGTAACCAAGTCGAATTTAACGCTAAGAAACCCAGGCAGCAGTTTTCTGTAAACAGGTTAACATTACAGAGCCGGATATAGTCATGGACGGACACGTAATCCCACTGGCTTCATCTATCCATTTGCTGGGCGTCAATCTGGGAGGAAATATGTCTTGGCATAACGACGTTGTGGCAATCGCCAAGACAGCTTCTCAGAAACTTGGTGTACTCTTCCGAACCAAAAAGTTGTACACACCTCAACAACTTTTAACACTATACAAAACCCAGATTCGACAATCACTAGAGAGACTTTCATGTCTGGAGCTCTGCACCCAAACATACTCTTCGGCTACTGGATTCAATCGAAAGGAGGGCCATTCGTCTGATTGGAGACCACGAGCTGACGAAAAACTTCGACAGCCTAGAACATCGAAGATAGGTTCTGGAATTGACTCTCTTTTACAGATATATTCATGGAAAGTGCTCGGTTGACTTTGCCCTCTTAATTCCGCCCAGAGCGGCGAATAGCAGAAATACGCGACGAACCACTGCCGCCCATCCATATGTGGTTAAGCTTAGTACTCCTCGAACTTCATTATTTAAGAATTCTTTCATCTGGAGGACTTCACCCTTATGGAACGACCTTCCCGAGGTCGTTTTTCCCAACGAATATAACCTCCAACGATTCAAAACCAACGTGAATCGCTTTTTGAGAACACGCACCACTCCCAGAGTGCCCTAAAGGATTTTTCCTATAGTGCTTGTATTGGATCATAAAAAAAACACGTATGTAGATAGCCCCGAAAAGTCATCTCATGGCAAAACACTATTTTGGGCAAATGTTGACTTACCTATGTGGTTTTTGAAATGAGCGATTCAATTACATAACGCCCTGTATATGGCAGAATTTTCTCTCAATAAACTCGTTTGCAAAAACTCTCCAATACAATTTAAATCAAGGATCTAAATTGATTGATTCATTCGTTTAGGTGACTTGACCAATTGAAAATGGAACAACATTTGATATTTTCAATATTTTTGGTAATATTTATTAGTTTGCAGCATAATAGTAAGTATAGTAAATGATATATTGACATCCGTAGAATTAGACTAGAGAAAGCTGATCCAGGTAAGTTTAGGTGTACTGCCTTTCACATTGAAGTATGCAGGAAGGTCCAAGCACTCCCTGGTCTATATACAGTATGATCATTTAAGTTGGAAACCATATGGGGAAGACATGTATTTTTCGATTTAGATAAAATTTAAAATTAAGCTATTAAAATTATTGCTTCAATAGAGAACATGACAAAAGTAAATGGGACCATGCGGCTTTTGATAACTGTCAAATTTGACATTTTCTCCACCAAGCACTGATTGAATTTTAAAAGTTTTATTCGCAAAAGTTGTTTGTATTATAATCTTATGCCCACAAATCAAATTTGAATCACTAATAATAACTTTTGCTTCCTACACACACTTTTCACACACACACTGGTCTCCTAGCCGATATCTCTTTTTTATGTAAATGCAATAATTTGTCTGATTTAAAATATTACATTGAGGGCCGATATTTCACCTTAAGTTACACCTTAGCTTAGATAGCCTTAACATGATAAACCTTTAAAAATCTATGTTTTAAATTAAGATGAACTCTGACGCAATTGACGCGTTAAGTAGAAGTTTGCCACGTCCTTCAAGATCTACTCCTTTAGATGAGAGTTAAAAAGAACTTTAACATAAGATGGGAACAGCCAGCACAGGAAGTCACATTTTCGACACTTCCCGGGAGTATTAGAGTTATTACTACAGAGATTATTACAATGTTTCGGTTTCCACTTTACTTTCCCACTTTGTAGCAAAAGGAAAGATTCCGGTCAAATTAGTCACGGTTCTTTTGGTTTTTAAACTACAGGCTGATTTCGCTTTTTAGATATCCCTCGTATTTCTGTTCCTCGGTGAATGCTAAAAAATTAAAAAACTGATCTTGTTAGAGATGTTTAACTAAAGTTCAGGTTAGGTTTTGAGATAATAACAAAACTGTAATTTTTTCAATGCCGACCCTGTATATTTTTTTTAATTAATTAAGCTTACTTTGGGCTAAAAATTTTGGTTATATTTATCTGCAAACGTAAATATTTTTAATAATTTATGTTACTTATAACAGTAGGTCATGGGCAATTTATTAGGAACAGAAACAAATGTCTCAAACTTGTCTCATTGGTTTGTACAAAACATAACAACAAATCATATTTTTCATAATTATCATGAACGGTCATTTTTAAGACCAAATAACTAAAATTTCATATTATAGGAACTCTTAGGTAATAAGTATTTCATAAATATTAATAATATGGTGGATATATCAAGTTTTGGACATTTTAATTTGTTCCTAATAAATTGGCCAAGGGCTACTGTTATAACTATCGTAAATTATTGAAAAAAATGTTACCTTATTTTTCTAGATACGTATGTATAAACAACTATACATTTTTATAACGACCAAAGTAGCTCAATTAATTAAAAATATTATAAGGGTTTGTTCGGGTTTGTCTCATTTCAATTTTTTTACTTTTCAATAACTAAGAAACTAAAATGTTTTGGCGAAAAACTGCGCCACTGAACTTTACGTAAATATCTCTAACAAGATCAATTTTTACATATATGATAAGTTAACGAGTAACGAGTACCTAACAAGCACAACATTTTAAAAATCACCTTGTAGATTAAAAACTAAGAGAGCCATCAGAAACTTGAAACCGGAGACTTTGGTTGCATTAAAAAGTGTGACACAAAAGTGGAAACCACAACATTCTATCTTTGATAATAACTCTATTATCCCTCGAATGTATCGCACAAACCCGAACAAACCTCAACATTATATTTTTGATAATAAGTCTATTACCACTCGAAAGTATTGATAATGGGACACCCTGTATAGCCGTGACAAGAAACTTCACTCAACTCACAGCCTAAACACATGGTTTATACCCAAGTACTTTTAATACACTACATTTTACAGCTGACGGAAACGGGTCAGAGAGTATAGTTTTTGCAGAATTATATCGTTGATCTCTTGACTGCAATAAAACCTCATTAACTATTCGACCATAAAATAAATAAGGAAATCCCAAATTTTAAAACCTTTTCGAGCAGAGCAGGACCAAGTATACAAATTCAATTTATACCTATGCCTGATGCATATATAAATACAAAGTGGTTTTCCGGCGAGTAATTTTTAGTTAGTCTTATTAGTGGTCCTTGAAATTGTGCTGATAGGGGGCAACTTCAAGTGTCGGGAATGGAGACTTAAATATTTAAGAGCTGTTAAACAATTCAGAGAAAAATATCGTCCAATTATTTACCTTGACGAAACATGGTTCGATACCCATGATACTCCAAGAAAAGGTTGGGATGATTCTTCCAAAAAATGTCAAACCAAGGCACCATCAAATAAGTGCAAAATAATCACAATATTACATGCTGGTTCAGAGAACGGGTTTGTTCCAAATTGTCTATTGCTTTCAGCTAAAAACATAGCAGATTCTTCTTTAGATTACCATCAAGATACCGACGCACAACTTTTTGAAGATTCGTTTAAACATAATCTCCTTAAAAATATACCTGAAAATAGCGTCATTGTAATGGACAATGCTAGTTATCATAGTCGGCAAGCAAAAATCATTTCCAATTCTAATAATACAAAAGCAGAAATTCAAAATTTTGTGATTGAAAATGATTTATATTTTGAAGAAACTTACAAAAAACGAGAACTGCTAGAAGTATTAAAAGCTTTTAAAATAAATAAGGAATACGAGTGTGACAAACTTGCAGCAGAAAATGGACATACAGTGTTGCTTCTTCCTCCGTACTATTGCATATTCAATCCTATTGAGCTAATATGGCACCAATTAAAATCCAATATTAGGAGAAATAATATTTCTCCTACATTAAATGCATCTCTAGTAGAATTAATTAAAAACGAAGTAAGAAAAATTTCTGCAGATAGCTGGAAAAACTGTGTACAGCATGTACTTAAGGTGGAAAATTCTTACAATTGTATGATTACAAATGTTCAACCCTTAATTATAAGTTTAGGCTTAGATGAAGATAGTGATAGTGATACAGAGTTAAATTTGGAATAAATTATCAATAGTTTCTTAGAATTTAATTAATTTTTATTGTACTTGTTATCCTAATAGTTATACTTTTAAATTATATTATTTTCAATTATCATTAATTGTTATCATTATTTTACATTTATTATAGGTACCTAAAACTAAAAATACCTATCTATTTATTTTAAATTATAAAAATAAATCATGTTGTGTGGTATACATCTTCAAGCCGGCCCTGATTCCATTTATTGAGCTTTGAAGAGGTTGAGGCGTATACAATAGGGTCTAATCAAGTAGTTTATTTATGGCAGTCAGAGTCAACGGTATAATTTTGCAACAACTATACTTGAAACATTAAGCATATAAAAAATAAAATATATCTGTTATCGATAGAAAAAAACAGTTAAACAAGGACTTACTTACTTACTTACTTACTTAAGTAACTTACAAATCGATAACGTACTATCAAATTATTAATTATACAAGTAATAAACATAATGATTAAGTGGTCAGTCAATAGCCAGCCAACTCACTTCCTTTCGGGTTTAGGGTTAGTTTAGCGGTGTAGCGTAGTATGATATTTATATTTTTGATTCTAATTGTTACCAATTCAATGTTTATAAGGTCTGATGATGTTCGCATATAGAGCGAAACATATAATCAGAAAACAATTAATTATTTTGAAACAAAGAGTCCTTGATCCATGAAATGTTAAACATTGAGACGTTGTTTTGACGCATCTTAATCAGATAGTGAATCAGAATCTTTTTATTTCCTGTCAAATTTTTTCCATAAAAAGCACCGACCTATAACAATAGATACGTACAACTTATTGAGTGCGCATTAAAAAGTTAAATTTTATGAGTGAAAAAATAGGTTGGTGGGCACGGTTTACCGGTCATATTTTTATAGGCTGCTCGTCGGTGGTCTTGCGCACAGTGTTGTGGCTGTATTGGTGCCGGTTTGGTTGCCAACGACCGTCCTGAATCGAAATCAGTAGTAGGCATGTAACCACAGGGTGTTATGGAAATGACGTATTATATTTAAATGGATGACACACAAATAGGAAATTGCCACTTTATAATCTAAAACGTTCAGCAATTATTTTATCTGCTGCATTCAATATCTTCGACTTTATAAACTATTTCTTTATTCATCGTACCCCCATAGAAAAAAATTGCATGGTGTAAGATCCGGTGACCTTGCGATTTCCAGTCTCTTACTAAAGGAACATTTTCTAATATGCCTTCGACTTGATTTTTCTGTATGTACTAAACATTTTTATTCGCACTGTACAGTTGATTAAATATCCCGAGAAAACCCTTTCGCGCGAAGCCGCAGAGGAATATCTTGTTGTCAAGCAAATGTCAACTTCTAACCTTCTGTCGATTTACTAGAGATGGCTAATCTTTGGTTTTAAAATGCCGCTGTGAAACGATCGATTTAATTTTTTAAGCTTTTCGAATGAAATATAGCACCAGAGCAGCGATTAACAAGTTTTTTCGTCTTTATTGGTATCTACAGCAGTGAAGGAAAATAATAAATAAGTGCTGTTATTATTTTATATTATTATAATTATTTATTTGAACCTTTTTGGTGAATGCGCTGGAATCTACCGGAAAACATACATTGCATTAGTACATTTCTAGTTTTTGACAGTTCGTGTTTTAAATGTTTCAGTTCAGATGTCATTTTTAATTCGAAGAAATGTTATTTACATTTTACAATGTGTTTTTTAATTAAAAACAAAAGTTCATACAAATCTAGGCGAGACAACCCAATGTTAATAAAAACGATGTCTCCAAGTGAATTTTGTGTGTGTTTTGGCCAGTGTTCATGAGAAGTTTTGCGATATGGTTATGGGTTATGTGATGTGCCGGTTTCTTTACTAAAACGCTGTATAAGTTTTTATAGAAATTGACATTAATTTTTAAGTAAGGCCGACAAGGTAAGTGTATGTGTGTGGCCTAAATAAAATTACATTAAAAAATCAGTCAGCCAATCAAAAGTAAAAAGATCATTGACATTTGACCTAGTACGTAGTTGCGTATTTCAAATTTAAAGAGTGCAAGGTGTATTTCTGACAACACCGGTGAGAATTCGGGTGTGCCGCAGTGCCGTACAGAAGTTTTCCTGGTTTGACGTCAGGTCATTTTTACCGCTGAAAGAATTGAAAGCGCCATTTAAGGATATTTTTCTTCAATTTGTATTCTTCTCAGGAATTGCCGGTTTAAATATAATACGTCATTTCCATAACACCCTGTATATTAAAAATCTATCGATACGTGGACAATAGATATCAAAATTAATTCTAAAAGTAGCTTTTCAGTGATGGCCACAAGGCCTTCGTTTATGCGAGAAAATAGATTGTTTATGTTCTAATAAAGTAGGTTTTATATAGCCGTGTAATTCTTTTTCATTAAGAGCGAAGTGCAGTCCTGTTCGCCGGTTAAGGTAAATAGTTTATTAGTCGGCATTGCGCATGACATCTGATGATCAGCTTTGTTTACATGCGCGAGGCCTTAAATGTGTTACTTTTGCTGGCTATCCATAGATATAGGTCGGTGATAAAAATACTTTACTTTATTTAGTATTGGAATAATTATAGCGGCCGGACAATCGAATACCACAAAAATTCATCCATGAGAGTTAAAACCTAAAATTCGTGTATTCAAAGAATATTTATTTTTTCAACTATTTCTTCATTTCATTTTTGGAAGTGACTAGTATCCCGAACGCGGTATGATTTGAATAAATTAAAATCCCGAAGAGGCGTGTCTTAAATGACGCTATTCAGGACTATTATAAATTAGTAATAATATCGAACATAAAGTCATTGTTTATTGATATGCATTCTACATTATCATTGGCTCCGGATTCAAATAGATACATACACATGTATGTATATGAGCAAAGAATTTGGAATGAAAGGTAATTAATATTTTATATTTATATATAGACATTGTTTAACAATGACAAATAATTTCCCGCATTTTATTTTTTGCCGCATTTATTTCTTGCTGGGACTACTGTCGTTAAATTGTTGGATTCTGGATTTGGAAATAAATTACAAATACAAACGTAATACACTTACTGACAAATAAATATTTTCGATATCACCACTGTTACATGTTTCTTTTTGAGAATTGTCTATATTTTTATTTGCTGAAACATTACAATCTGAATTGGCTGCTAAATAATCTAATTCTTCTTGGTTTAAAAATTTTTAAGGATACTTTGGAAACCTATTTTGCTTTCTAGCTGCTGATCTTGGGCAACAAAGTTGCTGTGCATCTCATAAGTTTCAATAGGGTTACAAATGACTAATTCTACATGGTTCGATCGGTATTGTTACTAATTTATAACAGTGCCGAATAGCTTCGCTAGAACATACCTCTTCGAGATTTTAATTTAACAAACGATACCGCGTTCGGGATTCTAGCCACTTCATTCATTTTTATATCGAAGAACTCATTTTGTCGGTATTGCATATATGTAGGGCTTGTAATAACTGTGCTATATTTTTTACAAAACAAGTAACGATGTTATGACAAGAAAAAAAGAAGGAAAATAGTCTACTATGTGTGAGAAACTGTTAACAATTCTAAAATAATACCCTCCACCAAAAAATACTTTACTAAATTGAAATGTAGATTTATTTCGGTTACAATATTGTTTTAATCGATGTATATAGAAGAAACTATTTTTAATACTGGTAGTGCAAAAAGTTATAACATTATTAATTTCATTATATTAAATTTTTAGCTGCAGCAAAGCCACCCCTGAAAATAGTTAATGGAACCACTGCCGATGAGGGTGAATTTCCATATGTGGTATGCACTTCTAATTATTCATATTTATAAGGAAACTAAAAAAGAGATACACATCAAGCACATGGAATCAGATTATTTCACAATACAACAGAACTTTACGGTAGTCAATCAGACCACGCAGTTAAAGTCGATTCGTTTTATGAAGTCCGATATCGGATTAAATCATTAAAAGATGTTATCGCATTTTCAACAGTAAGACGGTTAACTTGATCGTACCGAACCTTCCGCTGGTTCACTGTATTCGGCCACATGTTACTGGGCAAAATCAGCGGTTCCAAAACAAAATTATCTTAGAATTATTTAACTCGATAAATATTTTTATTTTGTTTATTTTTCGCTCATAGTTTTTTTTATTTATCAAATGAAAAAAGTTAAAGATTTTCTCAGGTATTTTTTCCTAAAATTTAATTATTTTGGGATCATTATAGTTAAATCTATATAATAATCACTGTTTTCCAATTACAATTTGCTCAAGTGGAGGATGGTATGTTCTATTTTAAATAAGTAGTTATGCTTTTAGTTTGTTTCTCATTGTGAGTGAATTAAAAGCAATTATAAAGCAAAGTGCAGTAAGGTAATACAACGCCTAGAAGATGTTTATCTCCAGGTGAACGCCGTTTGGTAATACAAGTGGATCGTTATTTTGCATTAGAAAAAGGTAACTCGGGCCCGTTAGTGTATGTTTTGGCAATACGTCTGATGCTTGTGGCATTTCAGTCAGATAAGATCTTAAGAAGACTTCGAAAAAAGAGTGAAGAGGAATTGGACAGACCATATAAAAGGGTTCGACTCTATTCTAAAACCTTTGATTTATCCCAAGGGATAAAACTATCGATTAGGAATATTGTTTATGATATGTATTAAGCGAGGGAATATGTTACCCTCAAAGCTATTCTTGAAAAGATAAAGAAGAAAGTACTTTGCGATATTGTAACTACCATTTTTTGCATCATTTTAAAAGAAATGGGGTTCTAATATAAAAAACGAACCACAGAAAAATGCTATAAAAGTTAAAAATAATTATTTTTCTTTACCTTAACTAATTTTTTATTTAAATACTTTAAATTAGAAAATACCTAAAATATAATTTATTGTTTGAGAGCCACCGACTACCCTGTTCAAGAGGTTTTATTGCTTAGCGGACTTCATATACCGTACCGACTTTAGTTTGTATTTCCCTTGTTAAAACAATAATAAGTACTGGTAAATTTGATACCTTTGAGAAAGAGCACCTTACACGTTTCAAACCAATACGGTCGTTATTTTGAGGGAATCGTGGTCGACGTACAGCCACCTGAAGGATAATCCAAGCATGCGGTAACATTTCTTCCGAAATGCTAGTCAACTCTACGAAGTGATGCGTGAATTTATGCTTAGATCATAATGGTGGTCAGTTCCAGCAATTTTTTTATATTTTTTAAAATTATTTTTATGTTAATAGGTTATTAGTTTTGTAAGAATAAATTAAGTTTGTATCTGAGTTTTAATTTTAAAACATTTTCTTATGTCATTAGTTTAACCTAAATGTGATTGGGCGTTTCTTTCTCTATAATGATGACCTATAAGAAAGACGCAGATATGACCAGTTCATAATGTGGTGAACTCCCAAATCGACATGAAGTCAGCGGGCGTTTCGTGTTGTAGCGCTTGGATATCCAACGCGGTATGTCTGAGATTGACCGAAATCGGTATAATATATGGAAATGACGTATTATATTGAATCCAGCGCTTTCAATTCATTTAATGGTAAAAGTAACCTGACGTCAAACCATAAAAACATCTGTGTGGCACTGTGATACATGTAAGCAATCAAGGAATTGTCCGGTGTTGTCATATGTACACCTTAAACTTTTTAGACAAAATAAAATAATTTAAACACTTTTCCTTCCTGTAATACCTTTTGTACAATTAATTGAAGAACATTTACGACGGACTATGTTTTAAACAACCCGAAAAAATATATGGAATAGTAATAGCCACGAACGTCACTAGGTCAAATGCCAATGACCTCTTGACGCCTTACATCGGCTGAGCGAAATAGTTTCATATAATGCCGCACGCTTGCATCTGTTAGCTCAAGACAGCCAGCGGCCGGATACGTTGTGTCTCGTCGATTACCAACACACTCTCAGCAATCCGCTCTATTTTTCAGTTTACGCGTGTATCTTGCCCGTCCATAAATAATCTTTCAAAATTGTTATCATTGATGCGTTTCTTCTGGGCGTCAAATTTCGTCGCGTGTAATAAAATCTAATAATCTGTAGTATAATCTGTATTATTGTATTTTCAAAAGCTAACTATCGGCTCTGTTTCACTATTACTGTGTGTACATAAAGTGTTTCCAAAGAACAAACCCATGAAAAAGAAAAAAAAAATTGTGTTTGTGCTGAATTTCCTCCTTATTTAGGTATAAGGATAAATACAAGTAGGTAGAAAATAATTTATTTTTATAATTTTATATGGAATTTCAGTTTTACATTAAGTTTGGCAACATTGCCATTAGCTCTGGGTGAAATGTTGCACAGTAGCGCGGACTGACCTGTGAGTAAGAGTGTTTATTACCCCACTTTTAAAACGGTCGATTTAAAAAAAATAAAATATGTAGCGCTTCTCTAGGACACCCAAGGAGTCACCCATTTAAATATATTACGTCATTTCCATAATACCCTGTATAAATTGATAGATTTTTACATTGATCTGCTTTTCTTTAATCTTCGATATTCAAAGCCTAAACCAAGCCCTATTACGTTTTTCAATCCACAGCTCACTCGATTATAATAATTTTTGATCGCCCGGTATCTATTTTCTTATTTTTAATTTTATAGGTGCAATTAAGAACTAACACTGAGTTTTTCACATGTGGTGGAGGAATAATAGGACCCGAATGGATTCTAACAGCCGGTCATTGTGTCGAAAATGGATTAATGTAAGTAAGGGATGCAATTTTTGTTGAAAGGAAGTCGGAGAGTGTCCCAAAATGTAAAATTCTCAAGAACATCCCGTATATCAAAAGCGAGGAGGCCTAGAAAAATTCTAATTGTGGCATAGTTAGTTTCGCAAAAAAGTAGCAAAGTGCTGCGAAACCCGCATCCTTCTATCTTTACTAATACCGGAGATACCTCGTAAACCATCGAAAAATGGACACCCTGTACTTTTATAATTATTTTTTAGAGATTCGATCGTATATGGAACTAACAAATTATATAATTACGAAAGCCCTAACACCACTATTAAAGTCAAAAACTGGTTCCAGCACCCCAATTTTACTTATATAGGCGGAGGGATTCCTATTTATGATATTGGTATTTTGCAGGTATGAACTTATAAGTAATTACCTTGAAAAGTAGTTTTAAAAAATGCTCCTCGCCATACACAGTGCATTTTCACATTGGAGGTACCCAACAGAAAACCAAATGTGATTCCAGTAATTTATGCACTTCTTCCCAATCATTTTATAATTTAGGTAAACGTGTTTATTGTGTTATTGTTACATGTTTCATTTGATTTTGGGCTTACTTTGTGTATTATTCGTAACCTTCTATATAAATGTGTATATAGAGTCCGATTTATGATAAAACTTAGTATACAGGGTGTTTCGGAAGGAAAGGGAAATATTTTGGGAACATGTTCAGAAGGTCAAAATAAGAGAAATTAACCCATATGTTTTAGTCCGATTCTTAACCGTCTCTGAAATAATCGGTTCTAAAGTTTTTTTGTAACTATTTTTTATTTCAAAAGCAACACCAATAGATACTAGTAAAATAACAAAATTCCACTAATTTAGAATGTTTTCGAAAATACCCCCACCAACTTCAATACAAGCTGCACCACATCTGTTAATCGCTCGTGTTGCGCGTTGAATTGCTTGGGGATTGTTTATAATGATATTTGCAGTATTAAAAATTCGATTGTGGAGTCCTTCAACGGTCTCTACTCGTGTTTCGTATACTAGTGATTTCATCCACCCCCAGAGGCAATAATCCAGTGGGTTTAGGTCTGGTGACCTCGGTGGCCAAGCTTGAGGTCCTCCTCTGCGATCAGGAAAACGATTATTCAAGAAATTACGCACCCGGCGACTAAAATGAGGTGGGGCTCCATCGTGCTGAAAGAACATTCGGTGTCGAACAATTAGCGGAACATCATCCAACATGTGTGTTAAATGGTCGTCCAAAAACCGTAAATATCCATCTCCAGTAAGACGCTCATTCAATACAAAAGGACCAAACAACTGGTCGTTGAGCATTCCAAACCACACATTAATACTGAATCGATGTTGAAAGTTTCGTTCAAACGTGGCATGAATATTTTCATCTGACAACCGATGTTCATTGTGACAGTTATTGATTCCATCGCGGGTGAACTGAGCTTCGTCGCTAAATAAAATATATTTATGTAGGCCTCGATTTTGTTGGATCCATTCACAAAATTGAACCCTTAAGCCATAATCACCTTTTTGAGATGTTGAGATGTTGGGCCGGTTGAACATGGAAAGGCTTTAAACCGTTTTTTCTAAGTGTCTTCCAAACGCCCACATGTGATTCTAATCGTTCTTTCGTAATCCGCCTCGTACTAACACCTGGGTTCTCTTCAGCCATATCCAGAATATTCTCTTCATTTTCCACATTTAGACCCGCCGCTCGTTCAGAATCAATCCTTACGCTTGGAAACATTCCTGTTTCCTGAGCATTTGCAAAAACTTTTTGAAACTCTTTTCGATTAGGAACTTTTCGATTTGGAAAACGACGTCGGTATTCATCAACACCCCGTAATGCGCTACCATTACAGAAACTATACACGAATATCATGTCAGCATACTCCCTGTGGGTGAATGTATGGGGCATTATGTATGAAACCTTTTCTCTTTTCGAGTCGAAACGCTCAGAATAAATCAAACTGACAACCATGCTTGTCAATTAAATTAGGTATTGACAAGCAGTGAAATACCTACAAACTGGAGTTAGAAATACAAATCTTCTTAATTACTCCAAAACTTTACAAAAAAAACTTTAGAACCGATTATTTCAGAGACAGTTAAGATTCGGATTAAAACATATGGGTTAATTTCTCTTATTTTGACCTTTTGAACATGTTCCCAAAATATTTCCCTTTCCTCCCGAAACACCCTGTATATTGTGATGTTAGTGCGGCGTTACACTGTCCCGCAAAACGGGAACCGTTCGGAGGAATGGTAAAAATACATTATCTCTTATCACCACCGTCACATCTTTTCCGCGCGTGTTACATTATTCTGCAAAACGGGTCCCGCTATAAATTATGTGCCTCTACAATATTATTTTGGTACGAATTATAAATGAAAAAATAATTAATACTATATTTTATAGGAAATTTTACAATTAAATCTTTACTATAATAATTTTATAATAGTCTTTTTTCATGTACTATTTCCCCTAAACACTAACATATTCATTAAAATAACTATTTTATATACCTTTTAGCTGGCAGAACCAATTCCCTTTAGTGCAAGTGCACAACCGATGAAGCTGGCAGAAGCTAATGAAACGGTTCCGTTCCATATACAGGGTGTTTTAGCCGGATGGGGAGTTAATCATACATTCGGGGGCGCAATGCCATATTTACAAAAAATTAACCTCCAACTTCTTACGGACGATGAATGCGTACAGAAAATAAATAGTTACAGGGATGACAGTTTTCTTCCCATTCATAATATATGTAGCGATGATTACTACAATGGAGAATGTTCGGTAAGTATAGTACATACATCAAATGGTAGGTTTAATTGAATCATGTTTAAATAAAATATAAGTACCTAAATCGTTGAACAATTTCTTTTGCTGGCTGATAAAGTTAAAAAAAAATATAACCTACATTTTTAATTAAATTGGAATCTTTTCATGGTTAGTATTAAATCAAATCAAGACTTTTACGCCAAAATACCAATAGAAAAACTTTTGCATAAAAATTTCTTGCAAAAGTTAAGACAACTATTAAACCCGCACATTAGGTTTTACCTGACGTCTTAGGTCTTCAAGTACGACTGTTGTACAATACTGTTTTAATAGCCCCGTTTACACATGAGGCTTTACTTGATGTTTTAGATCTTGAAGTAAGACTATCATGCAAAACTGTGTTAATAGTCCCGTTCACACATGAGGTTTTACCTGACGTTTTAGGTCCTCAAGTACGACTGCCATGCAAAACTGTGTTAATAGCCCCGTTCACATATGAGGTTTAACCTGACGTTTTAAATCTTTAAGTACAACTGTCATTCAAAACTGTGTTAATAGCCCCGTTCACACCTGACGTTTAAGGTCTTCAAGTACGACTGTTGTACAATACTCTTTTAATAGCTCCGTTCGTACATGAGGTTTTACCTGACGTTTTAGGTCTTCAAGTACGACTGCCATACAAAACTGTGTTAATAGCGCCGTTCACATATGAGGTTTTACCTGACGTTTTAAATTTTTAAGTACGACTGTCATTCAAAACTGTGTTAATAGCTCCGTTCACACCTGACGTTTAAGGTCTTCAAGTACGACTGTTGTACAATACTCTTTTAATAGCTCCGTTCACACATGAGGTTTTACCTGACGTTTAAGGTCTTCAAGTACGACTGTTGTACAATACTCTTTTAATAGCTCCGTTCACACATGAGGTTTTACCTGACGTTTAAGGTCTTCAAGTACGACTGTTGTACAATACTCTTTTAATAGCTCCGTTCACACATGAGGTTTTACCTGACGTTTTAAGTCTTCAAGTACGACTGCCATGCAAAACTGTGTTAATAGCCCCGTTCACACATGAGCTTTTACCTGACGTTTTAGGTCTTCAAGTATGACTGCCATGCAAAACTGTGTTAAATAGCCCCGTTCACATATGAGGGTTTACCTGACGCTTTAGGTCTTTAAGTACGACTGTCATGTAAAACTGTGTTAACAGCCCCGTTCATACCTGACGTTTAAGGTCTTCAAGTACAACTGTTGTACAATACTGTTTTAATAGTTCCGTTCGCACATGAGGTTTTACCTGACGTTTTAGGTCTTCAAGTACGACTCTTGTACATTACTGTGTTAATAGCCCCGTTCACACATGCGGTTTTACTTGACGTTTTAGGTCATCAAGTAAGACTGTCATGCAAAACTGTGTTAATAGCCACGTTCACACATGAGGTTTTACCTGACGTTTTAGATCTACAAGATCATACAAAACTGTTCTAGTAGACGCGTCCACACATAATATTTTATCTGTCGCTCTTCAAGTAAGGCTGTCAATAGAAACGTATCTACATGCTCTGTAAGACGGACGTCTTAATAAGTATTATTTCTTTACAGGGAGACTCTGGAAGTCCATACGTCATAAATGGCACCGTATATGGAACGGTTTCATGGTCGTTTAAACCATGTGGTATCGTTCCAGGGACCTACAGCCGTATTACCACTCCCGAGTATCGTAACTGGATAAAGGATGTTGCTAATATTTAAATTTTAATAAATGCATAAAATATATATTGTTTATTACGAAAATTCAATCTATTTCTGTGTTCTTATTAGGGCTTTATGCATTTTAATTAGTAGCATATGGTTCATCACCTAATGAATATCGTGCATTAAATTAATAAAAAGTAAATGTACATAACTACAGTATTAAAAATCAAAGGGTTTGAGATCGGGTCATCTCACTGGTCGATTATAAATTAGGAAGCTAATTTTGTTCTTCTTTAATAATCAAAAATATTGGAACTGAATTTTAATTTTGAAGAATTTAACAGTTATGCGTCAACAAGTCATAATATTTAAATACCATGGATAGCTTTGAAAAAACCTCAAAAGATGATACTTTGCAAGGTTCTATTGAGGAAACCTCAAGGTTTAGGTATAGGGATATGATATATCATTTGAAAGCTCTCTTTTAATTTTTAAAATACTATACAGGGTGTTCTATTAAAAAAAGCGCCAATGATCGATTTTTATCAGTAACGGACATAATTTTAACACTGGCGTTCCTTAAATAACAAAATTTAAAATTTGCATGGGCTTAATCTACAAATGTACATGATGTTGGGCTTATCATATCACTGTGCTACTTTTTGTGAACAGATGCATCAATTAGAATTTTTCTAGGCTTCGTCGTTTTTGGATATACGTGATGTTTTTGAGAATTTTACTTCTGGGGACACCCTCTATATTTCGTTTACCCTATAACTTATCAAATAGAAATAAAATGTTCTCCTTGCCGTTTCTTACGTAGAATCAAGGGACCCAGATTTTGGGCACCATAAATTAGAATCATTTCCACTCTTTCCGCTAGTGTGTAAACCATTTTGGAAGTAAAATCTGAATCAATAAATTAATTTTCACTATCCCAAGATTGTCACAAAGGTAACTGACAACAAATTAAATTGTTTCTTTCCCTTAGCAACTATAAAAAACTAAACATGTATAAAAAACTAAACAGATATAAGAATAAAAACAGTTCGCCCATGTTATCTGTGTTGATAAAAACAAGGCGGTAAAATTTTTTTCTAATTTTCTCGAAAACGAATCGACCGATTTTAAAAAACCAAACATCAAAATAAAACACTTTGAAAGACCTTTCAAACAAGCTGTTACTTGCTACCCCTTGTTATTTAACATTTTTAAGGGGATGACCCCGAGGGCCAGAGGGTAAAAGGGGGTGAAGTAGTTTTTGGTTAAAAAGTTGTCCCCTTTGGCAAATCTTTTGACGTGTCTCGGCGTTTTTTCTTTTAATCAGTGGTTTTCGATAAATCCGTGGTGGGAAGTTTTCAAATGAACACCCCGTATATACTGTAATAAACGACTAACAGTAAGTACGCTGGTTCGTGCCACGCTACCGAGATAACGATGCGCAGACAGGCAGTTAAAAGAAACGATTAAACCCTATACCCTCTACAACCTATTTTAAGCCTAAATATGCATTCGGTTGGTCTGTGAGACCGGGCGCGACCACTGAAAGGTTAAAGAAATTGGTACGCCTCTTTGTTTTTAAGTTTTTTTCTGAAATTCTCGTTCCTTGCTGCGCAAATATCGTCTCTTGATTTTTTTTTCGTTTGACGTACACTTTTCGTATAAAAATGGAATTAATTTATTTGCACTTCGTTATGAAATTAGGTATTAACAAAGATTAAAAAGGATCTAGTATGTAAGAACCAGGTTTTATTTTGTAAACATAAACTGTTTTGACAGTTGCCTACCTAGTCTAGTTGTCACTTATTTAAGTCATTAACCTTAACAACTTATTAAAAACAATTAATTTTTGTTATATTTTTGGCTGGATGTAGCGTATAGCCACTTCAATATTTTATTTATTTATTTTTCAAATTTTTAGTCTTAAGTTCGGTTTCTTATCTCAATTCTCAGGAAAATCTCCAACAAAAAATTTAAATGTTGATAATATATTGTTTATAGATATTGAGACTTTCTGTAAATAATTTATCGATAAACTAAACGCTAATTAATAATAATACACGAGCGTACATGCGTTAATACAGCAATATACAATAGGGTGGAACGAAAAACATTTTGTTCTCACCTATGCGACAAATTCCCACGCAAGGTCGTTTTTGCTTGCGCGTACATGGTTGTCCATTCATGTTTCAATGCATGTACACTCGTGTGTGGCCACTGTCGCCGAAATAACGATACTTTTCCGCCTTTGTTATTGTTGGCAGCGCGGTGAATTCGCCTGCGGCGCTTTTGTAACTGATCGTTACTGTGGGTCCCTCGTATACCCAATTTTCCCATTGTTTATTTAAAGCTAGGTCGCTATGCCGAATACTACTCTCGTCCCATTTGAAGTTCAAGCCCGAAGGCGGCGATTCCCCACCAAGATGTTTGTTTAGAGAAAACGTTAAGCGTTGACGTGCAGCGGACCTAGTTATAGAGTCAGTGTAATTCGCCTCCAGGTACTGGTCGACACTACCGGTTAGGTCGCCAGTCCTGCAGAGGTCATGAGAGTCAATGCTAGAATTGGTGTGTGCATTGTTGACGTTTTCCGCCATGTTTCGAGTTTTCGATTTTTGTTTCGTCAGGGATGCCAGCCGACAGGGGTCTGTCGGTCTTAGTGGGCCCACCACCTTCCCCCGCTAACAGGAAGTCGTCAGCAGTCCACCAATTAAGATGAAGATGAGGGCAAGAATTTTGTCTTAGAATTTAAATGAGATTTTATTTAAATAAGTAATAGTTCGTAGGATGATACCTAATTGAGGTTCTAACTATTACTTTTAATTGTATGTATTGGCTCGGGCGCGTCCAATTAAATACAACAACAATGCTATTCTGTTATATTGAACACGGATGGTATTTTTTCTTTATTTCATTTTAAGTCTTTTGTCTTGAGGGTTAATTATGGGTTAGTCTTACGCATGTCGAGTCTCACGACCGGGGCGATTTTCGATTAATTAATTTTATTTTCTTTACAATAAAAGATTAACCTAAGCTAGAAATGGTCCTCTACTAAGAAGGAATTAACCAACCTAACTGTCTCCTAAGACCATACACGCGAATCTTAGCTTTGCCTTAAATATATCAACTTAATATATTTTATAGACTTAGAATATTTTTTACGAACCCTTACCTCACGACGGAAAAATAATAATAAACGTTACTTGTTATTCCTGGGGCAAAACGTCTATAAAGGAATAAAACGGTAAAAACGAATATTCTCAATTAAGTTATTTCGTTCGCAAATGTCTATATAAAATAACTTATTGATTAATGCAATATTTCTCTCAACCTGCGGTTTTTTGAGAAACTTATGCGTGTTGCAAATTTAAGAAGTTTTTTTCGAATTTTAACGCCACGCCGGCCGACGCCTCCCTCAGTGCAGGAACAACGATGCCTTAATGACCGAACAGAAATGACTATTCCGTTTGTCTCTCTACCTTAGCTTACACCTTATAAAAAGGACGCTATTTTAACGAACGCTTAAGAGACAAACTAGTCCTACTCCGACCGAATTTATTCTTCTTGCTTCAAAGATGTCTTCTTTTTTTAGCCTTTTCACACACAATATTAGCGATATTTGCCAGGGCGGGCGACTCAATAAGACTTCGTTAGAAGGGACCGACACAATGGAGGTATTCTCTCGATCGAAATAATATTGAGCCTGTGCAACACCGTTTAGAATAATCTGTCGGTATATAGGTGATACCTTGCAAAGAAAAATCTATAAAGATTGCACTGAAATCCCTGGGGACCGAGCCAGGTAACGCACTGGCCTGCTGTTCCAACCGTGGACGCTGAACGCTGAATTAGAAAGTTTATACTCCGCGTTAAAAAACAAAGAGTGTTAAATCCCTCGTTGTACGGGTTTCTTTAAAGTTTATACTCACACTCGTCAAAATACGAGTTTTCGTGAATACTTGTCGACTGTACTGGACATTTCTCAGCGAGTGATCTCGCAGGGATTGATCTCTTAAAGCAACCAGAAATCAACTGCAGTACTCGATTTTTTTACATATTAGTTTTCGTCATTCCATCTAATCTCCTGCTGACGAATCGTTTCGATAACGGAAAGCAGGAACCACAGCTGTTGACGTTGCAGAAACATAAAAAGCCCGTCTAATTTTGGCATGTTAAAAGATTATATTATAACCTTGTTAAATAAATCGTGCTTTATTATTTTATGAAATATAAAAATAATTCTTTTTAGGTAACTATAGGAAAATATGATGCTGGGTATATGTTAAATTATTCAAAAATAATCTAATATAAAAATCCTCATAATTTTCTTGATTTGAAAAGGCCATTTTTACAACACCACCTTATATGTTTACCTCTGAATAAAAACTATGTATTTATTAAAATTTTATATATGACTTCGAAAATTTTTACGTTAAAAGTCCATCAACCTGTTTGCCCAAACTGTCTAATATTACTATTTAAAGAAGGTATCTCAATTGATTGCTTTATTGTTTCAGTTAATTTTACCAATTGAAAATGGAACAACATGTGATATTTTCAATAGTATTGGCAATATTTGTTAACTTGCAGCATGGAAGTAAGTTTAATTATATAACAATTACAGACGCAGCTGTAAGGTAGTGTCGGAATGACAATTCTCTGAAGGATATATTGCCGACCGAGTATACTCCCAGTGTAAGTCAGGATTGAGAGGCCTTTAACTTCTTTTCACTAACGTGTGTTATTATTGCATCATTTATGATTGCTTAGTTTTTAGCTTTTAAGCTATACATTTATGTTTGGTGCCAGCTCTTGAATCTTTCCTATTCGAAATTAATCGAATGAGCAAAATTTAAGAGCTCCTAACGTATTGGGGTAGGGAGCGGAGGGTAGGCTGTTTGGTCTCTTTGGTGTTTATCAGTTTTTGAGTGTTATGCAAACAAGGTCTTCAAGGTCAAGGTACGAGCTGACGAAGAACCTCGACAGCCTAGAACATCGCAGATAGGTTGGGGATTTGACTCTCTTTTACAGATATTTTCATGGAAGGTGCTCGGCTGACCTTGCCCTCTTAATTCCGCCCAGAGCGACGAATAGCAGAAATACACGACGAACCACTGCCGCCCATCCATATGTGGTTAAGCTTAGTACTCCTCGAACTTCACTATTTAAGAATTCTTTCATCTGGAGGACTTCATCCTTGTGGAACGACCTTCCCGAGGTCGTTTTTCCCAACGAATATAACCTCCAACGATTCAAAACCAACGTGAATCGCTTTTTGCGCACATGCACCACTCCCAGAGTGCCCTAAAGGATTTTTCCTATAGTGCTTGTGTTTGACCATAAAAAAAAAAAAAAAAAAAAAAAAAAAAAAGATCTTAAGTGTTTGTGTTTTTAAATCTGTTGCATTTTTGAATGTGGTGTTTGGCAGTGAGTGTGTGTGCGATAAAAGTATCTTTCTGTTGTCGGCAAAGTTAGCCTTAGTGTGATATTTTGTAATAGTTTTGAAAAACTCGGAAATTGTTTCAACTTCGAGATCTGTATGTATAATGTCGTTTCTAGTGTAGCGTGGCATGTTTACGATGATTTTTAATACCTTGTTTTGCATCACTTGAATTCGTTCGTCTCAGGTCACACTTGCTCAATGTGCATCAGAATTTCTTTATATATTTTAAAATGGTGTATTAAATATAGTAGTTCAAATGGTACAATTATGAGACATTATTTTTATTTTTCAACTCTTAATAACAATTTTAAGAATACCCATGAGATTCAGAATAATTTGCAGAATATTCGCAGTTAGTCAAAATGGCAAAAACCCTTTTTTTAATATAATATTTTTAAGTCTCTTTTTTCATCTCCGGGAAAGCGCAATTATGACACATAGAAAATGCTTATTATTAAAAATTAGGATTAATATAAGCCTACCACCGACCTATATCTACAGATAGCCAAACTCTAGAAGCACAGTTAGCAAATTTATGACCTCTCGCATGTAAACAAAGCTGCTCGTCAAATGTCATGCGCAATGCTGACTTTATTGGGAAATAAACAATCTATTTTCTCGCATAAAAGAAGACCTTGTGGCCATCACTGAAAAGCCACCTTTTGGACGGTCGTCCTTGATTCACGTCCTTGGTGGGCAAACAAGCCGGCACCAATACGGCGGGGTTGCCTATATAACGACGACAACATTGTGCGCAAGACAACCGACGGACAACTTTTAAGAATATGACCGATAAACCGTGCGCATCAATCCACTTTTTCACTCATAAAATTTGACTTTTTACTGCGGACCTCATAAGTTGTACGTATCCATAGTTATAGGTCGGTAGTTGCAATGGAGCAGAAGCAGATAGCAGCGAAAAGCGATAGGGAATGACTAGCGCGGTGTTGTCGATGTTGGATATTTCTCGAAAATATGCAAAAAAATTAAAATTAAATATTTATCAAAGATTAATTGTATAACACAAAACGCCGACGCGACGTTGCGATATAACGAGCAGCGAACCTTTTGAAGCAGTTTAGAACTGAAACAGGTTCCTTGAAACAGGTATTTTTTAAAACCGAAACAGGATGCACCTGTTATTTAAAATACCCTGTTCCAACCATCCCTACTTAGTACGGGATTACTTAAGTCGAACAGAAAGTTAGTACAGGGACACCTCGAAATACGAGTTTAATTCGTTCCATAACCTTGCTCGTATGTCCATTTGCTCGTATCTCAAAGCAATTTTCCCCATTGAAATTAATTGAAATCCCATTAATCCGTTCCAGCCTCAAGAATGCTACCCCTAATTGTTGTTGTTACGTGTTTTTCAATAAGAAAAATGTATTTATAAATGACAAATATTGTATAAAAACATAATAAAAGAGAATATGTAAAGCAAAAAAAACTGGTTTTATAAAGTGTACATACATTTTTTGCATTTTGGTCACTTAAATGCAACTTACACACAACTTAAATGCAACTTACACACAACTTAAATGCTACTGTATGCTTAATTTTAGTCACTGCTATTCTCTTCACTGGTCTTTGCCTTTTTCGCCGGATTAAAAAAAACTGTCCAAGGAGGTTTGTTGTTTCCTCCCTTTCAGAATTCTGCGGAAATGAGTTAGGCAAGTGTCATTAAACAGCTCCGATACACGACCAGTTGCAACTTGTGTGCAGCATCGCAGCCAGCCCGGTGAGACCTCTTATGGCGGGGATCGAAGCATATAAGTAGGCCGTGCAAGTGACGTCACAGCCAGGCAGGTTACTCCATACGTTTATCCTTTTGTGTCGATCGTTCTGTGTCAATATCAGACTCGGGTTTGTTTGATTTGACCTAGGCCATATTTATCTCCCTTTAATGAATCGGAGAAGGTTGATGCAGACAGAGACAGACATAGAATGCGAGCAGCACAAGTTCTTAAATTATTTTACAACCGAACATCCTTCGTCTGGAATGGAATAAAAATCAAGTAACATATGATTTATAATGTGATTGAAAATGGTGGAGGAAACGTCATTAAATTCTAAAATAATTTTTAATTTTCTATTCTTTCACGAAAGCGGACCTTTTCGTTTTGTTGCTGGTAAGTAATTTATGATTGAAATATTTTTTTATTAATTTTTATTCGTTATTGTTATTTTACATTATAAAATTGTCCCATTATGTCCCAAACTTCTCACGCAAACTAGCAACACATTTTTAAATAATTTTACTTAAATTTTACAATCCACAAGTCAAAAGCTGCAACATAATAATTACAGCTTAGTTATATTAATCCGTGGCCAGAATTTAGATAAGTCCGGTAATTTATTATTATAATAATTCTTTCCTTTCATAGTTTAATTGAGAATCCCATAATGACTGAACATTAAAGAGGACTTCGATCACTAATGTTGCCAGGAGTATGCTACGAAACAAACAAATTGGAAGCCCATAATCATAATGATGGTGCATATATTTACTTGGTTAGTAGCTGTACATATAGTATTGTATTTTCCTTGATTTGTTTGAAGTTTAAGATGGTAAAATATTTTATGTAAATTTTGATTTATTTCCTATTTTTTAATAAAACTAATTACAACCTTCAATCTCTGAATTCTGTATTTCTAGTATTGTTACTAGTTCAATAATAATATAAACTACTTAGTAAATCAAATGAAAGGGTTTTGATGTTTTCTTTGCTTAAATGTCACTTTAAAATATTGACAGTAATACAAATTTGGACAAAAGTGACATTTGAAAAGCACGTGCGCGCCAGGCATAATGGATGTCGCCGTATCATCGCCTGCTTCGAATATTTAACACGGCAGTTTGTCTTCTTCCTGGTTATAAGTATTCGTTGATCGCAGCTGACCGTTCCTCGTATCTCAAATCTCGCTCGTATTTCACAACAAAACTTCGCCCGCTCGACAGCTCGTATCTCAAATAACTCGTATGTCAGGGCACTCGTATCTCGAGGTACCACTGTATATATTTATTATATCGTGAAGTACTAGTACCTCGTAAGCCACAAATGAAAATTGATATTGTCTTACACATAATATGGGCATTTGCAATACAAGGCATTAGAAATCTTAAATATTCAGTGAAGTGATCTTTTGTGGTATAAAATATATTAGCGAAGTTGTAAAATTTGGCTTACACTACCCAATGCCACCAACAACGCAATTTCGAGTATTTGTGGGTTAAGAGGCATTAGTACTTTAACGAGATATATTATTATCATATAATTTTTAGCTGTAGCAAAATCACCCCTGAAAATAGTTAATGGGACCACTGCAGACGATGGTGAATTTCCATATTTGGTAAGCAGTTTTCTTTATTAGCATACAGAAAAACTCAATTTAAAAAATTGAAGGTACAAACTATAAACTAATTAAATGATAAAGACAAAGCAAAAATCATAATGAACTATAACAATATAAGAAAAAAATGGTTCTACTTGATTCTACTTCTAGTAGAGTATTAGAGCATACTCTTTTGCAAGATCCTCTTTGCATTAAACAATTAATGATATAATTTTTGGATTCTGTACATGGTATTATTAATTCCATAATTACTTCTATGAGAAGAAAGCCTAAATAGATCATGGTTATGAGTATAATTCCATAATCCCTTGTACAGCCAGGGGTTAAAAGGTAACTTAGAGGTAATACTTGGCTCTTCTTTTTTACATAATTGGTTATTGCCAAAATTAACAGGAAATGGGAAGGAAAATAAACTGAGTTTATAAGTCTTCTTTGGCATCATCAATGTTCTATATATTTTATTATACAGTATGTCCATACAAGATTTTCAGGAGAATATGTGAAATCCCCCGGGTATGAAGAAAACAAATGAAAAGAGTACTAAAAGTTCTCCTCTTCGGAGATGTGGGTTTCCTAATAATTATTGAACCACCGATATAATAATTTTTTTTTAATATGATGTATACCCCTTTAAATCGCCATCAAAGAAAAGTGTTTGAATTACTCACGATTTAAATCAATGTTGCTACAGTTGATACAGCATCTTATGCACTAAATGACGATATTGGCCTTGTTGTCAGCTATTCAGTATATCTAGAAATCAAACGAATTTTAAATTTTTATATGTAACATACTGTATATTTTTTTATTTATAGTTTCTACGCTACATTTGTTACACTTTTGATATAACACAATTTTTCCTAAAATCAGTGGTTTTCGAAATAACGAATATAACTTAAAAAAATTATATTAAATGTTCAAACTGTTTTCCTTGAATAGCTTGACAGTGAGCTAATTGAAAATTAAATTTTTGAATTGTGTTGAAATCATGGTGTTATTATTTGAAATTCGTCCAAAATATGACGCTGCAAATATATAAAATCTTGAGGTTTTGTGGTGTAAACTTTGTTCTTGAAGTGTCCCCAGAAAAAGTACCTAGTCATTAGGCTAAAAATCAGGGGATCTGGGTCCTCGATTGTACCCCCTGTATCGATCCACCTATTCGGAAAAGTGTTTGTTCGGGTCTGTTAAAAAATTGGCTCACGTTTCGAAAAAAATGTGGAGGAGCTCCGCCTGTTAGAACAATGTCCTTGCATAAGTTTATCAATCCCATTCCGTATAGTGGACAATATTTACATTTCTAAGAGCTCAAGCTAAAGTTTTGGTGCCCAATTTTCATTAATAACAACTGGTCTTTTATTTGATATTGTAAAACATTATTTCATGTAAAAGTAACAGCTTTCGTTATTTCGAAAACAACTGATATTAGAAAGTATATGACATATCTAAAGTATCTAACTATCTAATGTAATTTAGGAACTATAAATGAAAAATATACAAGGTACATATAAGAACTGAAAATTCGTTTAATTTCCAGACAAATTAAACAGCTGGCAGCAACGCAAATACCGTCATTCGGTTAAATCAATTTTTTCATTTTATAGGTGCAATTGAGATCTGTAGCTGGGTATTTCGAATGTGGAGGAGCAATAATAGGACCAGAATGGATTCTAACTGCCGGTCATTGCGTTCAACGTGGAGCAATGTGAGTAAGGGTGGGATTCTTCTTAATTCGCTTTACTTTTATTATTACATCTATTATACAATAATTACACAAATTACCTGTTAAGATCACATTAATAACTTATTATAATTACCATGGGTTGGTTGGTTAATGGCGGAGGTGGGTTATGTGGCCCAAACTTCGTCCACTGCGTTATTCTGGCTTATAGGGCAATCCAGTCTTGTTGTAGAAGACTTGTCCCTTCTATGAGGTACAATAGTTTCCTCCCAAGTTTGTCATGCGGGAGGTTATGGTCGCTTTGAACATTCCTGAAGATTCTAAAGCGGATCAGCGCTTCGCAACTGTATATGATGTGGGAGGCCGTTTCATCATCCACGCCGCAAAGTCTGCATTCAATGGGTCCATTGTAGATTCCTATTCGTTGAAGGTGTTTTCTTAAGTAACGCTGGTCTGTTGATAAGCTAGTCACCTGTTTTAACTGAGTTCGCGTTAGGTGTAGCATACCACAGAATTTCCTCCATTAATCTCATTTGGCTTTTCTAAAAGCTTTGTTGTACTCAGCAAGGGATCAGGTGAATCCCACCCTCTGAAGTTTTAAGCAACGTATGTCTAAAAGCTGTTTAACATTATCCCATTTCTTGTCCAAGAAATTTTACAATTTTTTGTAGAACTTAAATTGTATAGTTTCATATAATTGAGTCATAAATTTTATTGCGTTACAATATTGTACGAAAAATAGAACAGGTCCTATTTTTCATCCAATTTACGGAACAATTTTCAATTGCGCTTGTGCCAATTTGACACATTTCTTGCCAATCGCCATTTACACTTTTTGAAACCAAAAGTTCTGAAATATCAGAGATAATTAATAAAAACCTTATTTAAAATTAAAAACAAATTTAGATAGGTTATAAGCCTCACAAACATTTTTGTTGTTAGCAACATAAAAACAAATATTTCTCTAAAACCACTGACTTAATGCGCAGTATCCTAGAACATTTATTCTACAATAAATTTAAGTTTAAAATAGTCAACACTACAAATTATTCATTTAAAAGTAACTCGTTCACATCGATTTTGTATTAGCTGTGTTTACGGCGTTCGCAACACCAGCCATTGGTAAAGATTGTTTCGCGAAAAATGGATATAACTTATTGACTGCAGTAAAAGTACCTGGGCCATCCCATTATTTATGACCGTTTGTTATTATTATGAGGAAATGACCGGATTGTAATAATTATAATTAAATATAGGCAATACCTGATGTTAGGTTGCTTAATATATATTTAAATATCTTTTTGTGGTAACATTTGTTAGTTTTTGAGGAATTGTTCCAGAATTGTCTTTTACCAAACATTCCTCAGAATAGCGTGATAGTAATGGACAATGCGAGCTATAACAGTCGCCATTACATAAAGCTCCATACTCAAATAATACAAGATTGGAGATTCAGAACTACATAGCGGCGAATGATATATATTTTGAAGAAAGTTATAAAAAAAAGTGATCTTTTAGAAGTTTTAAAGACATTTTGTATAAAAAAATTGTATGTTTGTGACACATTAGCAGAAGAAATTGGACATACAGTGCTACGGCTCCCACCCTATTATTGCATATTTAACCCCATAGAGGATATGTGGCACCAGTTAAAATCACTGGTAGGTCTGAAAATATTTCTCCGAATTTAACTTCTAGTGTTGTAGAATTAATACGAAAATGCTTTAATGATATTCCCCCAGGTAGTTGGAAAAATTCAGTCCATCACGTAATAACTGTAGAAAATTCGTATATTAGTCTGGATCGTATAATTAATCCAATAATAATTAATTTTGATGAGGATAGCGATAGCGAAACAGAACTATCTATAGAATGACATTATAAATGTAAATAAATATGACTAGTAATATTTTTAAAAAATGTTATTTCATTTGATTACATTAATATAATCATATCATTACTTGTTTTCCTTAGTCCGTCCCTTCATACTTCACTTGTTTATTGCCAAGCTCTTGTCGACACAATGGGACCGTCCCAGGAAATCATTAAGTCGTATCCAATTTTCGTGAAACGTACTGTACAAGATTAGTGTAAAATAAGGATTAGACACACTAATAAAATCGTAAAATATGACGTTATAAGCGTTCAATTTTCCATATTTATTTAAACTTATTTTTTAGAGATTCGATCGTATATGGAACCAACAAATTATATGATTACGGAGATGGCTTTCCTAATACGTCGATTAAAGTTAGGAACTGGTTCCAACACCCATATTATTATTATTATTATGAGACAGCGATTCTTTATGATATTGGTATTCTGCAGGTAGGTAAAAATAATTCTTAACTATAATATACGATACATTTTCAAAATTAAAATATAAATCAAATAATTTGGCTTGCAATTGGTTTATTTCTGGTTCTGTTATAGTCAGGATCGCGTTAACTCATGTTGGAATACTTTGGGAATTAAAATATTAAAGAATAACAATAACTTTTTAACTTTAACATCAATATAAAATACTTATAATGCATATAAATATAAATATTATATTTGGAAAGCTTATCCCTATACTTTTGAAAAAATTGTTAAAGTTGAAAAAAATTTGAAACGTTTCTTTTAATCCTTCAAAAACTTTTCAGGATTTAATTTTGTTCATGACGAAGCATCTAAATATTTTTATTAAATATACAGGGTGCTCTATAATGAATGCGCCATAGAGTACCCATATATTCTATAGATGACGATAATAGGACTGAGCTAAACATGCCATAATTAAAATTTTGATCCTTAATAAAATACAAACCCGAACAAACCCAAGCTTCTTACATTGCAGCATACTTGCTTTTAAATATTCTTGTCCAATATATACACGGTGTTGAAAAAAGGTCGTACCCAAGGAATAACTCCGGTGCATCGCATTGCAGCGGAAAATATCTAGGGAAAAAGTTGTTTGGTTTTGAAGGAGGAATAGTTTACAATTTAAACCATCCCGGCCACGGGTGGGGGTAAGTTAAGATTTTTAAATGGAACCCCATGTTTTTTTTGGCGTATCGTGGAAGACAGAGAAAAACAGTATTTCCGGGATAAAACTTGATTTTCGCACGGTTCTGATTTTGTCTTTCTCATGGTGATTATTGGTGAAGGATGGGCCCGATTAAAAAAATTTTTCGGACCAAAGATGTTTATTTTTGCTCGCAGAACACGATACGCCAATAAAAAATATGGTTTTCCATTTGAAAATCATAACTTATCCCCACCCGCGCCCAGGTGTTGAGGGGGTGGGGGATGGTTTAGATTGCAAACTATTCCTCCTTCAAAACCAAACAACTTTTTCCCTAGACATTTTCCGCTGCAATGCGATGCACTGGAGTTATTCCGGGGTACAACCTATTTTCAACACCCTATATAATAAATAGTGTGCCTCAGTTTTGTTAGAGAAGACATGTTCCTTCTATGAGTTTCAGTAGTATCCTGCCAAGTTTATCATGCGGGAGGTTGTCGCCTCATTGAATATTCCCAAAGATTTTGAATCTTCTGCGGATCATCTCATTACTTATGCCGCGCAAAGTCTACATTCAATGGTTCCATTGTAAACTCACATTCGTTGAAGGAATTTTCTCAACTGACAATGGTCTGTTAGCATACCAGTTGATAGTTAATTCGAGGGATTGACAATTACGGCCGATGCGGGTGTTTGGCCAGGTATATATATATCGAGATAGATGTTGTTTCTGCTGTTGAATTTTGAATATCCATTTATCGGTAGGTACATTCCCTCCCAACCAAAGTTTTACGATACTGAGGTGCTTAATCTCTTTCGTAGAAGATAGTAGTAATTAGTAAATAACCCTGGAATGGATTGAAAGGTTGATTGAAAGATCATTTAGTTGCGTATTTTTTCCCAGTTTACATATATTAGTCGTTTCAAGTATTCTCTGTAATCTGCAACATGGTTCTTAATATTATTTTGAGTGAAAACGAAAAGCACATAGTAGTTATAAATAACTGTAGTATAGTTTTCAAAAATTTTTAAAAAGTGGTGAAAAGCAGTGGACGTGTATAAATAAAAAGTGTAGATCTTATTTGTTTGGTATGGTTGAAGTGGACAATGTAGCTGTTATAAAGCATGTGAATGAGATTGCCATAATGCAAATGTAGAACAGTTGAACCGCTAATTTGTAAGCACTTCTTGGAAAAGAAAGGCTATTGACATTTATATACCTATATAGTTACTGTAGACATTTCCTGGTCATTAATTGTTATTCCTATCAGATTCTGTGTCGACACAATATTTTGTTCAATAGTATTATTAATTGTTTTGTTCAATATTTTGAACTTTGTTCTACTCGCACCATAACTGAAAGTTTTGCATATTCTTTTTAAAAGTTTTTCTAGATTATTTTCTGGAATTTATCGTATTTCTACGGAGTACAACTTTCTTCGTCTCACTCAACTCATTTGTATTGACTTCAATAATATATTTATTTTTAATTATATCGGATGGGAAAAAGCTTTGTTTTGTTCAATTGCTTCTATCATGGCATATTTGATACCTACTTGTATTGCTAACCCAAAAAGAAAATATTAATTCAAATTGAAAAAATCTACAGTTTTTTAGACTTTAAAGACCCAAATAGAAAAAATATTATACAATACACTGTTCATAAGACAATTAGAGCACTTGTACTTTAAAAACTTCCCGCTTCGCGGGTCGTTTTCTAAATTAAACGCGTGCTCTAAGATAATGTCTTATGAAACTTATATCTTAATATACTATAAGAATAAGGTAGAAATAAGTTTGAAAAATTGATTATTGTAAAACTTTTCTGTGTACACACATTATACTGTATTTAAATCTTAAACTTAATTTTAATCTTGTATTAGTCTGTAGTCTAAATTGGAGTATTGTAAATTTAAATGACAACTGTATGTTATTATAAAAACTTAATTTTTATGGAAAACAACAAATCTGTATTATCTTTATATCATTTTTTTTACTGCCTCAAACTGTCTCTTTAACTGAAAATAAAAATAAATAAATATATAAGATATATTTTCAAGCCAACCCTGTACCAATTTATTGTGGTTTAAAAAATTAGGGGTAGACACAATAGGGATTAATCAGGTAGTTGGTTTATCAACGGTATATCGTGAACCAAAGTATACTACAGAATGGATTCAGTTAGTGCTTCTTGTATTTTACATCTGGCACTGGATCTTCAGGTTCGCTCTTTAAGGTGTAACGTCTTGGTATACTTAATTTATGGCTTAGGTGAAGAACATAGTCCGTAAAGAAAGAATTTTTAGCATAATTATTTCTAAAAAACTAAAGATTTTCATTTTGTGAAATATTCCTAACAAAAATTAAATTACACAACTTTTAGTTGGAAGAAGCAATTCCCTTTAGTGCAAGTGCACAACCGATTAAACTGGTAGAAGCTAATGCAACGATTCCGTTCCATATAGAGGGTGTTCTAGCCGGATGGGGATCTAATTGGACTTTTGGAGTGTCAGCTCCATATTTACAAAAAATTAACCTTCAACTTCTTACGGATCAAGAATGCGTAGAGAAAATTAATAGTTTCATTGGGGATGACAGTTTTAATGCAACTCACCATCTATGTAGTGATGACTATTACAACGGAGAATGTTATGTAAGTATGATCATCAATGATCTGTCAAAAAAATTCGAACCAATAGGTCTATCTCCGATTAAGGTAACACCCAATTATTGATATTCGACCAATAATCTTATAGCCCAATAAACGAAGCCCTTAAATAGAAATTTTAGTTAGAAAGCTGCATGTTTGGTGGAAGGTAGACTTTATAATGTGAAAGAACATTTGAGTACTATTTTAAGTCTATCCCTTGCACAAGAGTTAACAAACCCTCTAAATGGGGTTAAAAATAATTTTCTGGTCTATAACTCTTAATATGGAAAAAAGTTTTTACAAATGTTACAGATCAATAAATTTCGCACAAGAAAGGTTATTAATACTTTTTTTACTATTAGCAGTTATTGATATTCAAACAAATATCTTAGCAAGATGGCGCCCATCGGCCATTTTGACAGTTAGAACTGTCGTTCTTGCGTCAAACGTTAGTTTACCTTCTCCTATTGGCCGCAACCAAATTTAAAAAAAAATTATCTTCTATATTAGAAATAGAAGTAGTATAGGTATTCATATAGATAAATTATACCCTAATATTTTTTTTAGGGAGACTCTGGAAGCCCGTACGTTATAAATGGCACCACTTATGGACTCTCTTCATGGTCATTTAAACCATGTGGAATCGTTCCAGGAGCCTACAGCCGTATTACCAATCCTGAATACCGTAATTGGATAAAGAATGTTACAAATATTTAAATTGTAATAAATTCGTAAAATATATTGTTTATACCAAAAGTTTTTTCAGTCTCAAAGATCTAGATTAATGTTATCAAAATGGCGCCAACAGTCAAATAAAAGTGTTCCTTTAAAAATAGTAAAATTCGATTTTAGTTAAAACCCGATTTTCCTAGGGAAAACTAGTTTTAACTATCCGTCCTAGTCCATTCTAGATTGAACTAGTTAAAGCTAGAATTTACAAACGTTCTCGTTTAATTCTAGTTTTTCCTAAACATATTCCAGTTAATACTAGAATTAACTAGTTATAACTAGAAATAACAGATATTTATTTAATTATCAGTTAATTCTAGTTTTTACCAAACATATTTCAGGCAAAATTAATTTTCTAGCCCGAAAAAAACCCGGACAAAGGCGAGTAAGTGAAACCGTAAAATTAATAATCTTCTACACCGAGAGAAGATATGTATTATCTTCATAAAAATTTCTGCAGCAAAAATAGTATATTAAAGTATAAGTGGATATTCAGGTCTTTTCTATTTGGGTTTCATAATAGCTAATGCACGAAAATTGAATAACCTGCCACGTATGAAACTGAAATTTTATTTTTTTTATGTTGGCAGCAAGTAGAGTTCGAATTTTAGGCCTACTTCGATTTCGTTGAAATTAATTTTCTAGGCATTACGGATTTGACAACAATTATAGAAAACTTTAAAATACTAACATTTAAGCTGGATTTATAAACTTGACGTTGACGATTGACGGTGCTGTTTGACGGTGACGTTACAGCTTAAACATGTTGAAATGCATAAGACCATTTATATTTGACGATGACGGTGCAGTGTGACGGCCGACATAAACCCATTTTATCTCTTGACGGTGGACGGTCGTAGCAACGTTCGTAGCAAGTTTCCACAGTCAATCAAAATCGTGTTTGCCTGTCACGTGATATTTAGTAAATATTATTTTACTTTATACCATCTTATTAACCATTTTAAAGTGTACTGTTGATATGTGTTGATAGTATCATTCAGATCACATAAACACCAAAATTAATATAATCACATAAAAATATAGAAAAGTCGAGAAAAGCAGGTTATGTTATCGTCGTCACCGTCGAGTTTATAAATCCAGTTTTTTACGGCACCGTCAAACCGCACCGTCAAACTGCACCGTCAATCTTCATCGTCAAGTTTATAAATTGGCCTTTAACCTTGCAAATTGATCATTTTTACTAGTTATTTATCTGAAATACCTATAGTCGGATGACGGTGTCCGTCAACTAATTTCTAGTCACAACTATAAAATAACATAACCTAAAAATAATAGAAATATTTTTCAGTTTATGCTCTATTTCTAAAGTTTTATTGAATAAAGTACTATTTTTATTTTCAATTCAATATTATACATATTACTTTATATATACATATTTATAGTTACTGTAGACATTTCCTGATTCCTGTCAAATTCTGTGTCGATTCAATATTTTGTTCAATAGTATTATTTATTATTTTGTTCAATATTTTGAACTTTGTTCTGCTCGCACCATAACTCAAAGTTTTGCATATTCTTTTTAAAAGGTTTTCTAGATTATTTTCTGCAATTTCTTGTATTTCTGACGGAGTACAACTTTCTTCCTGACTCATTTTTATTAACTTTAATAATATATTTATGTTTAATTATGACGGATGGGAAGAAGCTTTGTTGTGTTCAATTGTTTCTATCATGGCATATTTGATACTTGGAACATTTTATTAAATTGTAAAATTATTGCCAACCCAAATAGAAAATATTAATTCAAATGGAAAAAATCTACTATATTTTTTAAAGTTGTTCCAACTTTAAGAACCTAAATAGAAAAAGTATTATAAAATACACGGTTCATAAGACCATTAGAGCACTTCTACTTTAGAAAACTCCCCGTTTCGCGGGTCGTTTTTTAAATTAAACGCGTGCTCTAAGATATTGTCTTATGAAACTTGTATCTTAATATACTATTAAGACACGCGCAAAATAAAATAAATATTTTAAAGACTAGTTATCCACGAATACTTACATTTTTTTTTAAATTGTGTTGTCACCTCAGCTGTTATTGATTGTATATTGCTTAAAATAATGAGTTTTTACATTGATTACTTAAATAGTAAAACAGAAACGCAAAAATTGGAAGCGGCTATTAAAAAGAATACGACAAGTTCATTAAATTGATGGAAGAGCAAATGGTAACAGCATCTCGTCTGATTTAAAAAGTCGTATTAAGTATTAATATTTCAAACAAAATCAACTGCACTGTTCAGATCTATTTAACAAAAAAAGTTTGTCAAATATTTGAATTAAGCTTTTTGAACATTTACACCTTAAAAAAATACTACGTTTTGTCCACCCTACCACCGTAATTATAAACAACTGCGCTATTATTCTAATATGTATATTTTTTCAACGTATTTATTATTTAAAGGACAAAAGTCTAATCTTTGTTGGTTAAATCTTTAAGGTTATAAGGAGTTTGCTCCACAGATGACAACATTTTTAAACTTCAATTTAATTTTTTGAGGAAATTGAGTATTTTGGTATAACTTTTGGTATAAAAAATTAATTTAGACGATGAGTATTGTATAAATAAATATGTTTACGGTGGTAGACTTCCGTTTTCAGTGAAAATAGATATTGGCCAAAAATAGATAGGAAACAAAAATTATCATACGTGATTCAAGTTTGGTTTGTGGGCTCAAAATTACAATACACTTTATTAACAATTAATGCCATTTTGTTGTGGAGAAAGTGTCAAATTTGACAGTTAACACAAGCCGCATGGTCCCATTTAATTACGTAATTTTTGGTCTTTATTTATGCATAAACTTTTATTAAGTTAAATTTGATCTAAATCGAACAATGAATTTTTTTCCAATAAAAAGGAAGGAACTTACATAAAAGTATACAGGGTTTCCGGGAAAATGTAGGAAATCTCCTGGATATAAAAAAAAACAAAGAATGAAACCATTGCTACAAGTTCATATAAACTTTTTTCGTATAGGCGTCCTCTTCGAAAGTATCGGCTCTCAAAGAGCTCCAATGTAATCAAGTTTTTACACATAATTATTGGACCACCAGGTATATTTCAATTTTTTGTTAATATGATATATACCAGGTCAGATCATTCCAATTACTATCCAAGAAAATGTTGTTGTAAAAAATTCCATATTTCCCAAGAGGAGATCTATACGAAAAAAGTTTATATGAACTTGTAGTACCCTTTTCACTTGTTTATTTAATATCCGGGAGAATTTCTATATTTTTCCGGACACCCTATACAGGGTATTCCTTAATAACGTGTTAATATTTCAGGGTATGATTCCTTAGGTCATTTTATAAAGAAAAGTTCATATGAACATACAGTGAGTCCCAGAAGAAATGTCTAAATTCATTTAAAATTCAGCGGTAAGTTTTTTCAAAAAACGCTCGTACCCGTCGATTTTGATTTTTTAATTTTTTTTTTGTGGTAATTTCATGTATACAGGGTAGCTCAGAAATAAGTTACGACCATCAACTTCATTTTTTCAAATGAAAACATATATTTTTTTAGTTCATTTTTGAATTTTGCATTGAATTCTAAGCATGTTTCATGTACCATGTCCTATACATAAACTCAACAGTTGTTGAAAAAATTAGGATTGAACATATCATTTAGGGAATCCAACGATCTATCAAATCTTCTGGCAATATGGATGGCATTTTGGGCTCCATAATAAGTAAGAGTGTACTGTCTCACTGTCACCGTTTATTTCCATAGAAACTGTATGACAATTTTATTTCAAATAAGTATAATTATTGTCAAGCGTAGTTTCAAAGTTGCGGTTTTCACAATAATGGTGAATCAATAACGGAACGGGAAAAAATTGAAATTCTATGCATGGTTGGGTTTGGTAATAAAACACGTACTCAAATAGAAACAGCCCAATTATTTAATGAAATCCATCCTGATCGTCCTCCCATATATCAAAAGATGGTGAGTAGAATAGAGGCTAAGTTTAGAGAATTCCGTCATGTTAGAGATTTGCCTAAATCTGGTCGTCCGCCTCGAGATTGAAATGAACAACTTGACGTTTTGCTTTCCTTGGAAGAAAATCCATGTACTCCCCTGTCGCACATTGGGGCCGATTTACACATACCGAAATCTGTTGTTCACCGAGTAGTTCAAAAGCACAAATATCACCCATACAAAGTTATTCCAGTGTATGAGTTATTTGAAGATGATTTCGATAGGCGAAGTGAGTTTTGCGGACGCATGCAAATTATGTGCAATCTAGATAATAATTTAGTAAAAAATATTATTTTTTCGGATGAAGCTACGTTCTATTTGAATGGTAATGTGAACAGACAAAATTGTCGATATTGGGCAACAGAAAATCCGCATTGGATGATAGAGGTTCACAGACAGTACCCTAAGAAAATAAATGTTTGGTGTGGAATCGTACGCGAAAGAGTAATTGGTCCATTTTTCTGTGAACAGTCTTTAACTGGACAAGTATATCTCGAATTTCTCCAACTAGAATTAATTCCAGCATTAGTGGCTTTATTTCCGAATCCATTGGATCCAGACTCCCCTGACGAAGAACTGATGTTCCAACAAGATGGTGCTCCTCCGCACTATGCGGCCACTGTGCGCACATTTTTGGATGAAACCTTTCCCACTCGGTGGATTGGAAGGAGAGGACCTATCGAATGGCCTGCTAGGTCGCCAGACCTAACTCCGCTGGACCTTTTTTTGTGGGGTTACCTCAAATCAAAAGTATTGGTTAACAGGCCAAACAATATGCAGGAGTTGAAAGAAAGGATCCGAAGAGAAGTGCGTGTCATAACTACGGAAATGGTTGGAAACTTGCAAAGAGAGTTTATTGATCGTCTTGGATATTGTCAAGCCGTAAATGGCGCACATTTTCAACATTTAATTTGATTTTGTTGTGTTTTTTTTTTAATAAACAGGTCTTACTTATAGATATGTTCAATCCTAATTTTTTCAATAACTGTTGAATTTATGTATAGGACATGGTACATGAAACATGCTTAGAATTCAATGCAAAATTCAAAAATGAAATAAAAAATATATGTTTTCATTTGAAAAAATGAAGTTGATGGTCGTAACTTATTTTTGAGCTACCCTGTATACATGAAATTACCATAAAAAAAATTAAAAAATCAAAATCGACGGGTACGAGCGTTTATTGAAAAAACTTACCGCTGAATTATAAATGAATTTAGACATTTCTTCTGGGACTCACTGTATGTCCGCAACGGCTTAAATTTTTTGCTACAATGTGTTGAATTTATATTTTTTAAATGGTTATTTTTTAATATCTCCGAAATAGATATTATTTTAAATTTTGGCATGTATTAATAGAATATAGAACCACAAATTTTAGTTAGAAAAGTTATTCAATTGTTACACCAGTGGAGTCGCTGCAAACAGGTCCTCTGATATTTTTTACAAAAAAGATTGTCCGCCGCTGACACTTTTCCATGTGGATACTTTTCTGATTAGCCTGGTAAATTCTATATGAAAATAGTCTCTTGAGTTTTTCTCGTCAGAATAAAACCACTAAATTCATATTGTTTCATTATGTTAGAGTTAGTCATGTTTAGAATGAAAACAAGAAAATATAAAATATAAATGACAGAATGGACGTACCTTGTACAATTCTCATCCACTTACACTAAGATAGCATTGAAATTAGAAACATTTTGTCACGTTGTTTAATGGATGTGAACTATACTATTTTGGCAGTAAGTAATATTTAGTTATAATAAAATAGAAGGTATGCATATTTTAACAATTTACATTTTGGGTTTTTGGCCTGTTTATATCTTTACAATAGGGTTTGGGAATTCCTATATTAAAATTATTTGGTGCCATCAGCGTTCCTTTTATGATGGTAAAAATTTTCATTAAGTTTGATGTAATTATATTATTGTAAATATTACTAAGGTTATCTGTATCAGTTCTAAAATTAATCGTATTATTGTTTTTTTTTTGATATGATCAATGATCATTTCTTTGATGTTGCGTTTTTTGTAATTTGTTTCGTAATCCAATACTTGAACTTCGTCGAAATTAAAGTTGTGAAGGTAATCTAATGAGTGTTAAGAGTTAATACTAATGAGTTTCAATATGAATTTAGTGGTTTTAATCATGAACGGGTGCGTCTGACGAGAAGCACTCAAGAGATCGTTTTCATGTAGAATTGACCAAGCTAATCAGAAAAAATATCCACGTGGAAAAATGTCAGTGGTATACCATCTTTTGGATAAAATATGAGAGGGCATGTTTGCAGGGACTCCACTGGTGGAACAATTGAATAACTTTTCTAACTTTTTTTTTTTTTATATGATCAAACACAAGCACTATAGGAAAAATCCTTTAGGGCACTCTGGGAGTGGTGCGTGTGCGCAAAAAGCGATTCACGTTGGTTTTGAATCGTTGGAGGTTATATTCGTTGGGAAAAACGTCCTCGGGAAGGTCGTTCCACAAAGATGTAGTCCTCCAGATAAAAGAATTCTTAAATAATGAAGTTCGAGGGGTACTAAGCTTAACCACATATGGATGGGTGGCAGTGGTTCGTCGTGTATTTCTGCCAATTGTCGCTCTGGGCGGAATTAAGAGGGCAAGGTCTAAAATTTATGGATCTACATCCTATTAATACATACAAAAATTGAAAATAATATCTAAAGTACTTTCAGAAAATAACCATTTAATAATAAAAATTCAACACCCTGTAACAAGAAATTTAAGCCGTTGCGTTCATATGAACTTTTCTTCATAAAATGACCTTGAACACCTTGAAATATTAGCACGTCATTAAGGAACATCCTGTATATGCAAACGAAATTAATGGTTCTGATGCATTCAAATTTATAAGAATTGTCAAGATTATGTAAAAACATAAGATTCTACAGAAAAAATAATCGACGTCAAGCGACGTGACCCGGATATATAATTTCTTAAATTCCACTTGTTATTTAAATGAAGTAGCTACTTATGTAGATATCTATTAGTCTAAACACGAGTTATTTATTTCACCGGTCCCATTATTTATATACTATTATTATACCGTACATGGCAAACCATTCCATATTATTTTTAAAAAAATAACTATCATCAGGTTTAAGGTGGATTTATTTGTCTTCGCCTTTCCGTCCACCGTCCAAGCCCACCATTCGTACGAACAGAGACGAGAAGCGCAGAAAATCAGTGAACAGAAGGGAGACGGCGAGAACTGCGAGACCAACGGCAACTATAAATGCTCTTATGGAATCCGGAATCCCGTGCTTTTAATTTGCAACGGCGGACGGAACGGCGAACGTAAACGGAACGAATTTATAAATCCACCTTTAGTAACATTTATACGGATATTGTTACTAAAACTTATTATGTATTTCCTATTGTAACTAAAAAATTGTTCCATAATAGGATTTAACTACAATAAAATCTCTGTTATTGCAGACGCATTCATACCAAAAGTTCAGTTTATGACAATATCACCGTTGTTTTCAACAAAAATGAACATTCAGCCTAAAGTAAATTCTATTTAAGAAATGGAAAGTCTATGCTTAGCAGGTGGTATTAATATCAAATACCAATATGAAAAATTATTATTTCCCAGACCTTATACGTAAAAAGTAGGGAGACTGATTTATTTAATTACCAGTCTGTAGAATGACTGCTAGAATAGGGGGTTCTGAAATTAAAGAACTGACTAGTTGTTTGTTGTTTTCTTAATTTTCTTTATTAAGGTTCAGCTATTGGTGGTCAGTTAAAGATCTAAATAAGTTGTTGTTATGAAATTATACTCTAATCAATAAAACAGAAACATAAAACTATAATTTTATAAAAGGGGCATTTTTACACTTCCTAGGATACAAACTACGAATTTACTTTAAGATCAAATACAAATATGGAAAATTATTATTTCCCAGACCACCCGATGATCCTTATACAATATGGGCGTATTTTTGTCTATATAGTAGCACTTTAAAATACAATTTCTGATTGAATGGTACTACCAAGAAAAGGAAGCCCCCCCCCCCCCCCCCCCCCATTGATAGTAGACCGGTTTCGAACTTATTTGTTCTCGTCCAAACAGGGTAGGTGTACATACCCATCATCAGAGAGGACTTTAACTCAACGCCGTACTATCGACGATAGTCGACAAAATACAACGCGCCGCGCCATCTCTTAGTAGTCCCACACAATCTGAACAGATATTATTTGATTAAATCAAATTTTAAAAATCTATTTAAGAAATGAAAAGTCTATGCTTAGTAGGTGGTATTAATATCAAATACCAATATGGAAAATTATTATTTCCCAGACCACCCGATGATACTAAGAGATGGTGCTGCGCACTGTATTTTGTCGACTACGGTCGGTAGTACGGCGTTAAGTTAAAGTCCTCGCTGATGATGGGTATACCTACCCTGTAATGACGAGAACAAATAAGTTCGAAACTGTTCTACAGGTGGTTGCATCCTATCAATGGAGAATGCTTCCTTTTCTTTGTAGTACCATTCAATCAGAAATTGTATTTTAAAGTGCTACTGTGTAGACAAAAATACGCCCTTATTGTATAAGGATCATCGGGTGGTCTGGGAAATAATAATTTTCCATATTGGTATTTGATGTTAAAGTAAATTCGTAGTTTGTAATCCTAGGAAGTGTAAAAATGCCCCTTTTATAAAATTATAGTTTTATGTTTCTGTTGTATTGATTAGAGTATAATTTCATAACAACAACCTGTTTAGATCTTTAACTGACCACCAATAGCTGAACCTTAATAAAGAAAATTAAGAAAACAACAAACAACTAGGCAGTTCTTTAATTTCAGAACCCCCTATTCTAACAGCCATTCTACAGATTGGTAATTAAATAAATCAGTCCCCCTACTTTTTATGCAGGGAACTTCAAGATTTCCCTACAATACCTTACCAATTAAAAGGGGTTTTTAATTCCCTATACATTGCCATTGACCAATATTTGATTCCCCGAAGGTGGTCGCTAAGGAGAAATTTTACTGTAATACAGTAGTAGCAAAATAAAAAAAAAATCATGTGGCGTATGTAGAGACAATGACAAGTTTCAAAACAAGGATAGCTTACAATAAGTTTTAAATTTGAAGTCGAACTAAATTTTAAACCACTCTAGTTGAAACAGTTGTTGAATATATAAAAGGAAAATTACTCGTCAAAACTTTTGTTTTAAATCAAAAATAAAAAGTCTATATTTTTCACGTGGTATAATATCAAATACCAATGTCTGGAAAAATTATTATTTCCCAGACTACCCGATGATACCTTATAGAATAAGGGCTTATTTAGTCCACACAGTAGCACTTAAAATACTATTTCAGATTGAATGGTACTACCAAGAAAAGGAAGCATTTTCCATTATAGGATGCAACCACCTGCAGACCGGTTTCGAACTCTTTTGTTCTCGTCGAAAAGGCTTCCTTTTCTTGGTAATACCATTCAATTTGAAATAGCATTTTAAGTGCTACTGTGTAGACTAAATACGCCCTTATTGTATAAGGTATCATCGGGTGGTCTGGGAAATAAATTTTTGCCATATATTGGTATTTGATATACTTATTTGTTTCACTTTTTTTTTTTTATAATTATTAATTTTTTAAGATCTAATTCTTAGTAATCACGAAAACCAAAAAAAATCCGGTATATCGTAATATAAAAAAAATTAAAAAAAAATTATTTATTTTTTAATAGATTATTGAGAGTCTTGAAGTGTTTACCGCTGAATAAAAACTATATATTAGGTTTATAATGGTTTTGGAAAATGTTACGTTTAAAAGTACTTCAATCTACTTGCAGGCACTGTCAAATAGATACTATTTAAAACAAATATCTAAATTAGTTGGTCATTCCTTCAGTTGATTTTACTAATTGAAAATGGAACAACATTTGACATTTGCAATAATTTTCGCAATATTTGTTAGTTTGCTGCATGGAGGTAAGAGAATTTATTTAACAATTTGTTTATATGTTTTAAAATGTTATTAAATATAGCAAATTCAAATAACACTAAGTCTTGGTCTAAAAAAATTCATGTGTTATTCGGTTACATGTTTCGCTTGATCACCAGACCTAAAACGTAATTAAACTATATACAAGCGAATAAATTGAGATAATTATTTTATTAGCTTACCAACATCAAATGTTTATTAAATTCGATTTTTTATCTATCAATTATTTACTTATAATACCTTAGAAACGGTTGCTATCAACATCATCATAATATCACAGGAAATATAAAGTTCGGGCGATAAAGTTCATAATGTTCGATGGTTTTCATAATGCCCGTTATTTTTACTTAATATCTTCTGTTTTTCCTGTTATTAAATGTACAGGAATTGAATTTTCCTGAGAAAGAAGCTGGACCTACTATAATATTTTGCGACTCCATTGCTGTTTCTCGATATGCATGCGGATTCCTGCTCCATTTCAACATTAATTAATATATTTTCTTTTTCGTTAAAAGTGCTAGCTGACATTTTTTCTATTCGGTTTTTCGACGTGATGCCTTCCTCTATATAACCCTCAGCTATGCTAATACTATTCCACTTTCCATGTAGCTTAAGGGTTGCAAGGGAAGCACCACCCTAGATAAGAAGTGCGGACGAGGTCCGAAGTAGGCAATGTCCTATATATTCCTTGGCGTTTCCTAAATTAAGAAATTTTGATATGATTGAAGGAACACATCCTATACATCCTTTACCCACATTCCTTTTTGGGCTTAATGCCTGGTCCTGTCTAACCAATTTTAAGACATCTCTTAGGTATTCTTAGGTCCTTTTGGCGTATAGTATTTGCAGAATTATACCGTTGATCTTTTCACTGCAATAAAACCTCATTATCCCTTCGGCCATAAAATAAATAAGGAAATCCCAAATTTTAAAACCTTTTCGAGCAGAGCCGGACCAGGTATACAAATTCAATTTATACCTATGCCTGATGCATATAAATACAAAGTGATTTTTAATAATTTTAATCTTTAGTGATTTTCCGGCGAGTAATTTTTAGTTAGGCTTATTAGTGGTAGAATGTGTCGTCCTTGGAATTGTGCTGGTAGGGGGGCATCTTCAAGTGTCATTTTTAAAAGAAAGCATTTATCTACCGATGCCAAACTAATAATTAAAAATGTGTATCAATCGTTGTTGAGTAGAAATTTTAATTCGATGGATGCGTTAGCAGAGACGTCTACTTTGACAAAAACTTCGGTAAGAGACTTAAACAATAACTTAAACAACTTAAACCTGTTAATCCTAGAAAAAATCGGAGTGATTCTGGCACATTTAGAAGCATTGACGAAAATGACATGGATTTATTAAGAAGAAAGATTTACCAAATGTATGAGGCACAAACTGTACCCACTTTGATTTCCCTCAAAGAGCGGCTGATTAAAGACGAAACAAATATGCAGCCTTTCAAGCCTTAGGAAAATATTGCGTAAAATGAGTTTTAAATACCGATGCATTGATAAAAGACAGACATTAATGGAATCTCAACGTTTACGGGAATGGAGACTTAAATATTTAACAGCTGTTAAAAAATTTAGAGAAGAAAATCGTCCAATTATTTACCTTGACGAAACTTGGTTCGATACCCATAACACTCCAAGAAAAGGTTGGGATGATTCTTCCAAAAAATGTCAAACCAAGGCACCATCAAATGAAGGCAAAAGAATCACAATATTACATGCTGGTTTAGAGAATGCGTTTGTTCCAAATTGTCTGTTGCTTTCAGCTAAAAACATAGCAGATTCTTCTTTAGATTACCATCAAGATACCGACGCAAGACTTTTTGAAGATAGGTTTAAAAATAAACTCTTTAAAAATATACCTGAAAATAGCGTCATTGTAATGGACAATGCTAGTTATCATAGTCGGCAAGCAAAAATCATTCCCAATTCATATAATACAAAAGCAGAAATTCAAAATTTCATGATTGAAAATGATTTATATTTTGAAGAAACTTACAAGAGAGCTAAGAAGTATTAAAAGCTTTTAAAATAAATAAGGAATACGAGTGTGACAAACTTGCAGCAGAAAATGGACATACAGTGTTGCGTCTTCCTTCTTACTATGGTATATTCAATCCTATTGAGCTAATATGGCACCAATTAAAATCCAATATTAGGAGAAATAATATTTCTCCTACATTAAATGCATCTGTAGTAGAAATAATTAAACACGTAGTAAGAAAAATTTCAGCTGGAAAAACTTTGTACAGCATGTACTTAAGGTGGAAAATTCTTACAATTGTATGATCACAAATGTTCAACCCTTAATTATAAGTTTAGGCTTAGATGAAGATAGTGATAGTGATACAGAGTTAAATTTTGAATAAATTATCAATAGTTTCTTAGAGTTTAATTAATTTTTATTGTACTTGTTATCCTAATAGTTATACTTTTAAATTATATTATTTTCAATTATAATTAATTGTTATCATTATTTTACATCTATTATAGGTACCTAAAACTAAAAATCTATCATCTATTTATTTTAAATTATAAAAATAAATCATGTGGTGTGGTATACATTTTCAAGCCGGCCCTGATCCCATTTATTGAGCTTTGGACACGTTATGTGTACCAACAAACTCCATAAGCGGGGTATGTTGGAACACACCAAGGGGTAAGTTTGTACAACCTTTTACGTTTTAGAGAATTACTTATGTAATTGTAATATTTATATTAATAATAAAATAAACTACATGTGAAAAAATTATGAACTATCAATGTTTGACAGTAGTATCAGTTAATAACATTCTTATTAGTTGTTAAACGGCAATATACTCGTATAAATTAGTTACATATAATATAATAACATTACTATTTCTAATATGTCAGAGCAAAACGTTAGTACAGTATTTATTACATCAAATTATAATTTTTAGCTGTAGCAAAGTCATCTTTAAAAATAGTTAATGGATCCACTGCCGATGATGGTAAATTTCCATACATGGTAAGCAGTTGTATTTATTATTTGTATATGTACCCATAAGAATGAAAGTATATGAACTAATGAAATAATAAAGGCTAACCACAAGCAAGTAGATTTGACAGAGTTGACCACTCCATCCTGTTACATAAACTGGCCGGCTTGGGTTTTGTTAATAAATTTGTCTCTTTTTTTAACTCATATCTTAGGGATCGTGTACAATATGTGATGATTCGCGGTCATAAATCCTTTACTTTTTTAGCCTCGAGTGGTGCTCCGCAGGGTAGTAATTTGGCCCCCTTATTATTCCTCTTGTTTATCAAAGACATAAGTGTAAATCTATCCAGCAAAGTACTACTATTCGCTGATGACTTGAAACTTTTCAGAATAATACTTGATATAACGGACTGTATATTATTGCAAAGGGACTTTAACATTCTGGAGATGTGGTGTAAGACAAACAACCTGCCGCTAAATTTAAGTAAATGCTTCACTATGTCTTTTACGAACAAAGCCGATTACGTTTATTTTGATTATACTCTTGACAACACAACCATTGAGTACTGCGGAACGTTTAAAGACCTCGGGGTAGTTTTCGAAAATAAGCTTTCCTTCTCCCACCACTTTAGGAGCATTCACAGCAGTGCGATGAAGGCCCTGGGATTTATCATACGGAATTCGACTGATTTCTCAAACACCAAAACCCTGAAAACCCTTTATTACAGTTTTGTGTGGTCTAAGTTGGAGTATGGTGGTGTTATTTGGCATCCGATCTTTCATAAATATATTATTTTATTAGAGAACGTACAAAGAAAGTTTGTCAAGTTTATCGCCTATAGGGAAGATGGTATATATCCTACCCGAGGCACTAACCAGAACGCACTATTATCTAGATTCCAGATGCCATCGCTCCTCAACCGCAGATACCTCATGTTTATGCAGTTTTTGTATCGTATTTGCTGTTCGCTCATCGATTCCCCGGAGCTGCTGTCTTGTATTCTTTTCCATGTTCCTCTTCGTTCAGTTAGGCAAAATCCCGTCTTGTATCTCCCAACTCCCTCCTATAACTTTCTGATTAAAACACCTGTATACCAATCCATGTTGATTTTCAATAATACCCTTAATGACATTGATGTATTCGGTTTGTCCAATACCCAATTTACTACACTTATAAAGCATAAACTGTTACCTTGATGCAACCATTATTTTTCTCTCTTTTTTTTTCTTCTTTTTCCTATCTCTTGGATTTTTTGTTGCTTAGGTATAATTTTTTTTTACAGGTCATATTGTCTTGTAATTGGATTTTACTCTGTTAGACAATAAAGATTATTATTATTATTATTATTATTATAATAACAATAATACATTTAAAGGACATGAAGGTCTATCTAAATCACAAATATAGAAATTTTGCCTTTCTCCTTTTGTCAAATTCAAAGCCGGAGTCTGACAAAAAGAGAATTTTTGTCTTCTTGAACAGCCGAGAAGAATCTTAAAGACACCTTACAGATGCGGCTGTGAGGTAATGTCGGGATGATAATTTTTCTGTATGAGGCAGGCGTAGAGAGGTAGGCAGTGTTTTTTTCTGGTTACATCATGTATAGAATCTTGATTATATTTGTTTGTGTGCAAGCCAAGTTCTTAAATAATTTTGTGTTTAAATTTTAGTGATTAATCCAGTCTTTAGACAGTTTATATGTTTGGTGTGGCTATTGGTGTATCTGCGATAAAGATATCTTTGCGTCGTTGGCAATATTCACCTTAGTGTGATATTTGTTGATTGTTTTGTCGAAATACTCCGAAATTGTGTCAATTTGAAAATATCAATGTATGATGTCATTTCGAATGTATCTAGATGTATCCAGTATTATTTTAAGTATCTTGTTTTGCATCACTTGTATTTTTCTCCAGGCTGGTTTACTCAGTGTATAGTTTGGTACTTGTATTGAGCAGCGAATATATAGAGCCAAGTTGTGCGTTGTTTTTTTGATTACAGAGGCAGTAACTAATTACTTTCCAATTGAGGCGTTTATCAAAACGGAGGCCCAAATATTTTACGCATGTCCATTCGATTAGTCTGTTTCCTACAGTGATCCTGCCTGTGTCTTGTCTGGATTGATTTTGATTTTCCACTTGCTGAGTCTTCACAACTTCACAAAAGATTAATTCACGGGCGAACTAGACCTATTCTGATCAGATAACACTCTTCACCGATCGGCGACGCGGTGACTGAGTGATTGGGAGACCGAGACCCGAGAACGAAATACGGATTCATGACAAATTCGTATAGTAAATAGATGATCCTTGAATAAAGTAAAATTTTAAGAGTATATTTATATTTTTTGTTGTGATCTAAAATTACATATTTCTCTTTGTAAAATATAAATACGATTAAAATCTAAGAAAGTATCACAAATATTTTTGATATATTTTTGACCAGTAATTAGTAATAAAAAGTTTTACTTTATTTTTTGTTGTTTTATAAGGTGGTTTTTTAATATTAATATTTGCTATAAAAAATTAGTTAGTCCCATTTATTTACATCAGTGTTTTACTTTTTACGATAGTGGAATTATGATATTTTGCTAAAAAAATTTGTAAACGAGTGAACTAGTTCACTGAACTAATCTTTTTGGTGAACTTGAACAAATGAACCAGGAATATCTGAAATAAAGATATTGAAAGTAGGGGAGCTATTGCTGAATCTTATGGGACTCCGGCCCATACAAAAATAGAAGTGTTCAGGGTTGTAAAGTATAATAATATTCCTTTGATCTTTTACAATAACAAATTATCGGCATCGGTACAAACCATCATACAATATATCTGTCTGTATAATTTCAATTACTAAGTAGACGTGCTTTCCAAATTTTAATCCTACGTCTACATAAACAATAGTTTCGCACGAACATTTTTCCCTTTTTCCTTTGTTAAGTGACCGCTCTCTAATGGCATTTACATATTCTTATCCCTTAATTAAATGTTGGTAAAACCAGGTATGACGCTGAGAACAAAAATAACATCACTACCTTTTCTTTGCTTAGAACCGACGGTCGGTGGTTCTTGGTTCATAACTTTCTTAATTTCTATTTTTCGCCCGTATATCGGGAAGTAGATATTTCGTTTACTACTTTTTCCTAATTCCAGCGTTCGGTACTCCGCGTATCTCAAACATTCGATTTCTTTCTCTTTTGCGTATCATAAGGTACCTCTGTGACATTCATGCTCTACAAATGTAAATATAGTTAGTCAGTTATTAGTTAAATTAACTTTTTTTGTGAAAAAAGGGTGAACTGTGATTAGGCTGTGTATTATGTACCATTATATCCCGTATAATACAGAAAATATAAGTTGTAGCAGTTCAAAGCAGTATTTTTTCCTTAACCGACAACGATCTATGGAAACACCCTCCATTCCGTTCAAATGGTAAGGACCTAGAGGACCCCTTATCAAGATGTGTAACGCTATCAAGTACCCAGAATGAATGTCTACCGCAGTATAATAATCGCTGTGACATCTTGTGGTATACTCACCAACCCAAAGCAATATCTTAGAAAAGATCAGATGATAAAAACGCTAGTGTAAATTTAATTATAAATGTGATGGTATTTTCATTTACCATGAATTAAAATTAAACAGCATCATCGTACTCTAGATTTAAGCTAGTTTGAAAACAGAATTTTCTTAATATCTTAGAAACGGTAAGTGGAAAAAAGTTCAAATTTGGCACACTTCTTACACCCATTATTGTCTTTAAAATGTCTTAATAAAAGTTTTCTTTAAAATCAATACGGAAGCGACTCTTTGACCACTTCCAAATTTAGATGGGAAATGTGTCCTGTTCGGACGCAACATCCGGTATACGTAGCATTGATGAAAATAAATCTTTATTTGCAAAACATTTTCGTTGTTTGAAACTAGGACAAGATGGTTTTAATTTATTCATGATATTTTTGAAATTTAGCTTATATTCTGGAAAAATCTGTATTTTAGTTTGAAGCTTATTCGAGAAACTCCCCGGGATCTTTTAAGATCATATACCAATTCCGCGAATTACATTGTACACTTTCTTTAAAATCAGTTCGTAAACCAAGCATTATCAATGATAGTGCATCAACTCAATTACTAGACTGCCTTAAGAGAATTTTTTAGTAAGCTATGAAATATTTTGAATAAACCATTTGAAATCATTTTCCTCTTCACATCGTAACATTATTGCATTTCTACGTCATGGGTAAAAAGTTTTATAGCAACAAAATTCAAACTACACCATTAACACTGTGTTATAAGTAAGAGCAATGCATTCACCAAAACACCAGCCTCTTTACGCAAAACTGAGGATATATTTTGACTGTTAATTAAAAAACAAATTTAAAACAGAAAAATTATTCTATAAAATTTACAAAAAAATCTCGGCAAATTTGCACTAAGAAACGATTGTTCCAGGGAGCACTAGTAATATCTTCTAGGTCACTAGGTCTATCTACATCACCGTAAAAAAATTCACTGCTGTTAATCTCAAGACTTTTTTCTCTATCTGACTTTTAAAACAACAACCTAAACTTGCAAATTTGTAAATATTTTAAATAAAACATGGTAAATAAAAAGCAAGTATGAAATAGATGTATTTGTGTCATTAGGTCTCGCTTGCGCCCAAAACATAGATCATGATAACCAGTTCCTCTTTTGAAAAATTCATATTTACTGTCTCGATAAAGTTAACTGAAGGAATTAAACTGTAAGCGGTAATAAAGTACAAAACTTTAGATAACTAATTTAATAATGACAGCTGTGTTAAAGAAAATTATTTATTTTTTTGTTCTTAAAATATTTCAGAAATTACAAGATTTAGGTATAAGACATATTTAACAAAAAAAGGTATAGGGTGTCCTATTTAAAAAATTAAATTAAAACATATCTAAAATCGTTGAGTAGTCCAAGTTCTAACAAAAACTTTGTATAAGAGATTTAAAAAACTTTAGGGTAAAGATTGTTTCACGAAAAATGGATATAACTTAATGACTGCAGTAAAAGTACCTGCGGCGATCCCATTATTTATGACCGTTTGTTATTATTATGTGGAAAGGACCGGATTGTAATAATTATAATTAAATATAGGCACATAGGTTGCTCAATTTATATTTAAATATCTTTTTGTGCTCAAATTTGTTAGTTTTTATTTCTTGCTGGAAGAGTTTGTTTGTTAGTTGTATTACCGATATTATTTTATCAAACGTATAAAAAAACAGTATGTGGCGTCCATGGAAAAACATTGATGGTGCTACTTCTAGTGTTGCAGTAAAACAAAAGCTCCGTCAAATAAAGGAAAAAGAATAAGCATTTTACATGCTGGGCCAGAAATCGGTTGGGTTCCAAATGCCTTGTGGCTTTCTGCAAAAAACATTAAAGACTCTTGTGTGGACTATCTTGAAGATACAACGGCCGAACTTTTTGAGGAATGGTTCAAGAAATTGTCTTTTACCAAACATTCCTCAGAATAGCGTGATAGTAATGGACAATGCGAGCTATTTGCGAGATATTTAAAAAAAATGTTATTTCATTTGATTACATTAATATAATCATATCATTACTTGTTTTCCTTAGTCCGTTCCTTCATACTTCACTTGTTTATTGCCAAGCTCTTGTCGACACAATGGGACCGACCCAGGAAATCATTAAGTCGTATCCAAATTTCGTGAAACGTACTTTACTCACAATGTAAATTATATTTGTACAGGTTTTATCAACAGGTTGCCTATGATTTTGAAATCGTACCCTTAAAAAATACTAGAATTTCAGAAAAGAATTAATTACTTGACAATGCTGCATTTCAGTTCAAAAAATTAAATACGGTGGATAAAGCTCTGGTTCTATTAAATAAAATTTAGGCAAAATATGCCGGGTGATCTATTTTAAAAAAATATTTTTATTCAGTGCCACTTTTGGGGCCACCCCGTAGATTCTAAAATATGTTTGGGATATGTATTTTAGTAGATCCTTTCACTTTTAAGCGGAGCTTTTTTTTCTATCTTGAATAGTTTAGGCGCTATCGAAGCCATACACCTATCTGATACACCCTGTATATTTTCTTATATTTCCATTTTACAGGTACAATTAAGAACTGCCCGTGAGTACTTCTTATGTGGTGGAGCAATAATAGGACAAGAATGGATTGTAACAGCCGGCCATTGCGTTTAAGATGGAGTGATGTGAGTGATGCTGCGTAATCACACCTAATTCGCTTTAATTACTACACAAAATTACAAATTTGGTACAATTCACCTGGTAAATCACCTTTATGTTTGCATACAAGCACTGAATTGTCAAAATCAAAATATTGTTTAATGTCTCATAAGGTATATTTTTTTATCAACAAAGCTGAAAATATTTTTGTATGTAAAATTCAAAATAGTTATCAATGGTAAATTATCTTTAAAATGTTAATTAAGAGCATATATTTAATCCCTAACAATAGTTCAAAAGAAAACACACTAGAAAAAGAACCAAATCTTAAGAAAAATCACCAACATTTGCGTTCACAACATCTGCTTGCAATTCGGCATTAGGCCAGTGGTTTTAGAGAAACGTTTGCTTTTATGCTGGTAACAACAAAAATAGGACCTGCACTAGTTTTCGTGCAATTTTGTAACTCAATACAATTTATGACACAATTTACTGTATGAAACTATACAATTTAAATTGTACAAGAGATTGTACAATTTCTTGGACAAAAACAGCTTTTATATCTGATTCCTGTTGATGTAGCTCGATATGTCGATGACGAATCTGGTTATAAATAAATTGAATTCTAATAATCAGTCAAAAAAGAAATATTGGACAGTTGCATGTACTTCCTCTTGCATTAAAGTACGTAGGGAATATTCATAATGGACATTTCATGTACCAGGCAAGCAATGACGGATCAATTTGTCTACGGAAAGACATAATTTGTGTAATTCCAACAACAGTATAACCCTACAGTCATGTTCTTCTTATTTTCGGTGTCATCTGCGTACTTTAATGGAAAACGCACAGTTCCTGTCACAGTGTTTTAGCCATATTTTTTTCAAATTTATCTATTACCGACTTAACGTCTATATTGATCTGAAATTACCTTCTAGAGATTCAATCGTATATGGAACAAACAAATTTTATGATGTCGGTGGTGGTTTCCCTAACACTTCTATGAAAGTTAGAAAATCATTCCTGCACCCAAATTATACCCTTAAGGATACCTGGATTCCTATTTATGATATTGGTCTTTTGCAGGTAGGGAACAATAGCTAAAACGATAATATATTTGATCAGAAAAATATTTTAGAATATGTATAAAATATATTAAAGGCCGATTCTCACTATCGTGCAAGGCAGGCGCTCGGCAAAATATATTTATGATTGAATTAAATTTTAGCTTCAGACTGAACCGCTAGATGGCGTTTTTTATTGCTTCAGTAATTTGCTTCATTTTCCAAGAACAGTTAAATAGAATCCTAACTTTTTAATTTTCTAGTCTTATTACTGGTAAAATTATATAAGAATAGGCGAATACCGGCAGTCGATAGATCTCTTTTCAAACTTAAGTTATGAGTAAAAATAATGTTTTAACATTTTTAAATGATAACATCAAATATTCATTAATCATAAATAAGCCATGAAAATCCAAACAATACAATACAGCAATTAGCTGTCATTAGTTTCACCCTAATTTGTTATTTTGAATTCTAAAATTGTGCTTTTGTTGTTAAAAACAGATTAAGCAATTTCAAAATTATATTCCAAAGCATATGACATACTGGCCGTGTACCAGATACAACTTCTATTTCTTTTTCTTGGAAGATTCGACTGTGAATACAATACCCTTGCATCGACACGCCTATGAAGTTATTCTAACTTGTAGCTAGAGATTTCCGAAGTTGGTCGGTTTTACCCTGTCGATCAAGTTCACCCCATATTAACATTATAACACCACTAAAATGTAAAAAAAATGTTATAATACATACACACGAGATATTAAGGGTGGGAAGTGTTCAAATTAATACCCTGTATATATAGAATATGTATGTCCTAAACATCCTAAATTTTGAGATACAGGGTGTTAAAGATTTTCGTATTTCTTACTAATATGCGTTGTCGTTGGAGGTTATATTCGTTGGGAAAAACGACCTCGGGATGGACGTTCCATAAAGATGTCCTCTAGATGAAAGAATTATTAAATAACGAAGTTCGAGGAGTACTAAGCTTAACCACATATAGATGGGCGGCAGTGATTCTTCGTGTATTTCTGATATTCACCGCTCTGGGCGGAATTAAGAGGGCAATATCAGCTGAGCACTTTCCATGAAAATATCTGTAAAAGAGAGCCAAATCCCCAACCTGTCTTCGATGTTCTAGGCTGTCGAGGTTCTTCGTCAGCTCGTGGTCTCCAATCAGACGAATGGCCCTCCTTTCGATGGAATCCAGTAGCCGAAGAGTATGTTTGGGTGCAGAGCTCCAGACATGAGAGCAGTACTCTAGTGATGGTCGAATCTGGCCTTTGTATAGTGTCAAAAGATGTTGAGGTGTGTACAACTTTCTGGTTCGGAAGAGTACCCCAAGCTTCTGAGAAGCTATCTTGGCGATTGCCACAACGTGGTTATGCCAAGACATATTTCCTCCCAGATTGACGCCCAGCAAATTAATAGATGAAGCCAGTGGGATTGCGTGTCCGGTCATGACTATTTCCGGTTCTGTAATGTTAACCTTTTTAGAGAAAACTGCTGCCTGTTTTTTTTCTAGCGTTAAATTCGACATGGTTATTGTCACCCCAAGCCAAAATTTCTTCCAGGTCTTTGTTGAGGCGTGATACTTCATGCTGTCTGCGAAGATGTGCGTCGGCAACCGATGTTTGCGCATTCAAAGAGAAAGATGAGATAAGTGTGCTATCGTCAGCAAAACTAAATATCGGATTTTTCGTTTTCACTAGAAGGTCGTTAATGTAGAGTAAGAAGAGAGTGGGAGACAATATGGACCCTTGAGGAATATGAATATGATATATGAATATGAAAAGATGGTGAAGGTGTCTGAGAGAAATCCGTCAGTCGCCACTTTCAGAGAACGGGGGTTGGATGGCTGACGGAACACGATTTCGGTCATTTCGGATTAGACTGCATGAATGTTGGGTGGTGTTCTTCCCTAGAAATCTACCATGGAATGCGAAGAAAATAGTTCAGCAAGTAAGTTTGTTTTGTCTCCGGGTGTGGATGCTATTGTACCATTGGAACGTGTTAGAGGTGGAATAGTTGATTTGGTAAAATTTTAGCTGACGGCCTTTGCAACTGACCAAAAGGACCTTGATCCGTTTGGACTGTCACGAAGTTTGTTTTTGGTCCTCAGGTTATGGGCTTCTTTGCTTTGATCTATTGTTAGCTTACATTTGTTTCAAGCGGTAATAAAGACAGTACGATTCTCAGTGGTGGGGTTTTTACGCCACTGTCGGTAAGTCAGATTTTTTGATCACAATCCTTGCTTAACTAGGGCTTGCCGTTGGAAGGGCGTTTTTTGGAGGAGGGAATAAATGCTTCCATACTAGTTAGAATGACGTCGGAGATCTAAATCGTCGGAGAATTAAATACGTTACAACGGTCTGCTTTTAAAACTGTTTATGTTTACAAAACAAAATCTATTTCTTACTTACTAGATCCTTTTTAATCTTTGTTAATACCTAATTTCATAACAGAGTGCAAATGAATGAATTTCATTTTTTTATACGACATGCGAGATCATTTGAAGTTGTCGTTAATTATTACGTATTAAAGCTTAATGATTAATTATTTCAATCGGGTTTCTTTTATCTTTTGCGTCGCCATTGTATCAGTAATCAAATTATAAATATACATATAGTTAAAAAATTTTATAAAAGGAATAAATTTAAAATAATAAATATTTTTTAATAATTTCGGTCATATTCACCCCAGAGGTCAACTTCTTCCCATTTTTCGGCAATCATTTTGTGAAACATCCATTATATTAATTAAATTATGCAACTTTTAACTGGAAGAACCAATTCCTTTTAGTGCAAGCGCTCAGCCGATTAAACTAGCGGAAGCTAATGCACCGATTCCGTTCCATGTAGAGGGTGTTCTAGCCGGATGGGGAGTTAATTCGACTTGGGGAACCTAACCTCCATATTTACAAAAAATTAACCTTCAACTTCTTACGGATCAAGAATGCGTACAGAAAATTAATGATTATAGTGGATTTAAGAGTTTTAATGCAACTCACCATCTATGTAGCGATGACTACTATAATGGAGAATGTAATGTAAGTATAGTCATCCAAGAGCAAGATTAAGGGAGGTGGTAGGGAACAAGTATATGCGACAAAACTTGAAATTTCATTAAGTTCAAATTGACAATATATTAACTTGCCCATTGTACAGGGTGTTCCACTAAGGTCGGAAAGGAATGATATTATGGAGGCCATAAACTTTACTTCTTTGACACTATCGGATTGTCATATTTGTCGTTATTGTTGAATAAAATTCTTTGTTGTTTCTCAATGTTTGTGTGTTAAATTTAAGTATTGTTTGTGGAAAAAATAGTAATTCTTAACTCAATATGGTAAGACTGTGCCAAATGCGCCGTAAACTGGATACAAGTAAAATCATGTCCATTTGTCTTACTTAACCGATCAGTTATTAGATTGGAAACAGAAACAGACAGAAGACAAAAAGAGACGGGAATTATACACATAGAATCCTCATCTATTTTCTGTTGTGTTCATGTTCGTAATAACAGGCGTCAGATTGACGTGTACAAAGTAGATAGAATATAATAAATATAATACAGGGAGGGTGCCCGTTAATTAATGGTACATGGAAAAACCACAGACACCTTACATAAAAATATTAGGATTTAATTATACTTACCTATATCCGAAAGTTGATATTAACGGAGATACAGGGTGTTAAAGTTTAAATTTCATTTTTGTTTTTCTCTAATACCTTTGAGAGAAACTAATGTTTTTTTACAAAATTTGGTAATTATGGTTTTTTTAGGATGACAAATTGACATTTTTGTGAAATTTTAATGTACAATGTAGGGGGCGCTGTCGGCGGCATTTTTCGAACATTCATAAAGTCATAACTTTTTGTGCCTCAAGTTTTTAATAAAAATAACATTTTTCTCATATTTATTATATAAAAAAGGTATACTAAGTTCAGGTCGCCTAGAGTTACCGTACCGTTTACCTAGAAAATATCGTGTCGAAAGAAAACAGCAGCAATGAGAATACAAACTTACGATAAACTCAAAAACGAAATATTTTCTGTTCCATAACAACAGCATCTCTAAATTTTATTTGTTTTCTCATAGATTACTTTAAGAAAAAAAATTTGTTTGCAAATTAATAATAATGGGCAGGGTGCACTAAACAAAAAGAAGGAAAGTATTATTTTTATTAAAGACTTGTTGAGGCACAAAAAGTTATGAACTTAAGGAAAGGCAGAATATGGTAACTACTATATCAATAAGAAATATAAATCTAAATATATTCAAAAAGAGAAAGGACACAATATTTGAAGAATAAATAATTCACATTCTTAGGTAGGTTGTAAAGTACTTTCAAGAAAAACAATCTGGAATTTCTGAAAATTGGTATAATTTTTCTTTGTCATTTTGCGTTCCTTAGACAAAGACATTAAGACGCCGTCGAGCATTCGGAACATGCTTTTTATAAAGCCCTTTTTAGAACGGATACATTTCATATCTGTTTCCAGGTTTGACACTACCGGAATACCTGTCATGTTTGTCGTTAATGTTATAGTATATTACATACCGCGAGTGGTAAGAAGTCTATTACGCACGATTTCGAAATTACGGTACGAGCGTACCGTCGTATTACACACGATTTTGAAATCGTGTGTAATAGGATTACCACTCGAGTTGTATACTATCCTTTGTCTACGACTTCCTATTTATTTTTATGTTAAATTATCGAAATGAAAACAGAACATTTTGTGAGAGGTTTTCACATTGTTATCAGTACACCAGTCAATAAATTTTCGATACACTTATGCTTCTCCCTGGATTTTCTAGCAATAACTTGTTTGCTGTAATATCCGGTGGCGTTCCGTCGATCTGAATATCGTAATCACTCATACTTTACTAATATAGAAGAAAAACAATATCCCAATTAATAATGGTGACGTTTAGACGTGCCTGCTTTAATACATGACATTTACGTTGCCAAGGCGACCCGAGGTATTTCACAGCCTTCCTTAGGTCATTTTATAAAGAAAAGTATATATGAACATATGTCCGCAACGGCTTAAATTTTTTGCTACAGGGTGTTGAATTTTTATTTTTTAAATGGTTATTTTTTAATATCTCCGAAAGTACTTTAGATATTATTTTCAATTTTGGTATGTGTTAATAGGATATAGAACCCCAAATTTTAGAAAAGTCATTTAATTGTTCCACCAGTGGCGTCCCTTCAAACATGTCCTCTGATATTTTTTACAAAAAAGATGGTACGCCACTGAGATTTTTCCATGTGGATATTTTTTCTGATTAGCCTGGTCAATTCTACATGAAAACGATTTCTTGAGTTTTTTTCGTCAGACGCACCGTTCTTCAGTAAAGCCACTAAATTCATATTGAAACTCATTATTATTAACATTGATAAAATAATTAATAATAAATTTTGTTTTATAAAAATTGCTAGAAATGGCCACTTTCGCTTAAAAGGCATGCTTCCGCCCGTCTTCGTATCGAATTGACCACTTGTTCAAATATTCCCAGCGTATTCCTTATTGTTCCACACTAGGTAACTATTCGCTCTCTTAAATCTTCTAAAGTGTTAATTGGAGTTTTATACACCAGATTCTGCAAGATTGCAGGTAATCAGCTTATCGGCCCTTTTTTCCGCCAGGACGCCTTGATGCAACAACTCCTAGAAAACAAGGACACAGCCCTTAAGAAATATTTGCTGATGACGTCACTGCCTGTAGGCCGATGCTATCGGACCGTGCTGTTTGTCTCGAAATGCCAATTCGTATTTCCCGCTTTGTCTTGACCGCAACATTGTCAGATTGGTCCATAATTCCCGATTATTATAATTGGCATGAATTAAGTTGTATTTTTTGTTAATAATTACGCAAACTTGGTTATTAGCATAGGCCAACTATAATGTTACAGCAGAATTATTTCATTGGAAGTACTTTGAAATTAAATAAAAACATAGAATAACAATTTTTAATAAATGGGCCAGTAGACAAGCGAATCGCTAAAGTCGATCTGGCAACGTTGCACTAATCATGCACTAATTTGGCTGTCATTTGGCGGTAGTATAATTTGTTGTCGTTTCGAGTGGGAGTGTTTTTATAGTTCAATTAGTGCCGTTATTAGTGCCAATTAGTTTATTGCCGGTTTAAATTGTATTTTAAATAATTTGAAAATGCCGTACAAATGCTCTGTAGTTGGTTGTAAAGGTAATTACGTAAATGGGCCATCAGTGCGGGTATTTCGTTTCCCCAAAAGTGCGGCAGGACGCTTAAAATGGCAAACCGCTATTCATCGTGAAAATTTTATTCCTAATACAAACAGCAGAGTATGTGAGTGTCATTTTACAGAGGACGATTTTATTTGGCAGATTTCTCAACAAGACACGAAAACGGGTGAGATCGTTTCATTAAAATTAAATATACCCAGATTAAAGAAAAATAGCGTACCTAGTAAATTTCCCAATTGTCCAAAATATCTTACAAAAACTTTAACGCATCGAAAAAGTAGAGAAGAAAAGCTTAGAGAACTAGATGAAATGCAATTTCAAAAAGGTATTGACGAAAGCAAACGTGAAATTTTAACACATAAACAACTTACGAATTATGACACTTTTGAAGAATTTAATAATTTGTTTATAACATTTAATTTAAAGGAAGGATGGTTTATCATCGATGAAAAAACTTGCAAGACTCTCTTTAAGATTAAGCATAATCCGGGGCCTTCTATTACATGGGCCGTTAAAATAAATAATAATTTAGAAATAAGTACATATTTATATGGGCAACCAGTAAGCGTAAAAATTGATCAACAAAAGACACCTTTTTTTTTTTTTGGATGAATTGCGAAATTTACTAGATATTATTGATTGTTCGATGAATATTCTTCCTTTAGATACTGAACAAGACAATAACTCCAATCATGACCCTAATCCCGAATGTGACAATGTTAAAAATAACACCGATATGTCAAACATTAATGAAGTTTTAAACTTTGTTTCTGATTTGCTTAAAAACTTAAAAGTAGACAATGATAGTTTAGCGCAAGCACTGCAATTTCTCTCCGAACAAGTAAAATTAAGAACTTTGCCGAAAGAACGAAAATATTTCAGAAATTACAAGATTTAGGTATAAGACATATTTAACAAAAAAAGGTATAGGGTGTCCTATTTAAAAAATTAAATTAAAACATATCTAAAATCGTTGAGTAGTCCAAGTTCTAACAAAAACTTTGTATAAGAGATTTAAAAAACTTTAGGGTAAAGATTGTTTCACGAAAAATGGATATAACTTAATGACTGCAGTAAAAGTACCTGCGGCGATCCCATTATTTATGACCGTTTGTTATTATTATGTGGAAAGGACCGGATTGTAATAATTATAATTAAATATAGGCACATAGGTTGCTCAATTTATATTTAAATATCTTTTTGTGCTCAAATTTGTTAGTTTTTATTTCTTGCTGGAAGAGTTTGTTTGTTAGTTGTATTACCGATATTATTTTATCAAACGTATAAAAAAACAGTATGTGGCGTCCATGGAAAAACATTGATGGTGCTACTTCTAGTGTTGCAGTAAAACAAAAGCTCCGTCAAATAAAGGAAAAAGAATAAGCATTTTACATGCTGGGCCAGAAATCGGTTGGGTTCCAAATGCCTTGTGGCTTTCTGCAAAAAACATTAAAGACTCTTGTGTGGACTATCTTGAAGATACAACGGCCGAACTTTTTGAGGAATGGTTCAAGAAATTGTCTTTTACCAAACATTCCTCAGAATAGCGTGATAGTAATGGACAATGCGAGCTATTTGCGAGATATTTAAAAAAAATGTTATTTCATTTGATTACATTAATATAATCATATCATTACTTGTTTTCCTTAGTCCGTTCCTTCATACTTCACTTGTTTATTGCCAAGCTCTTGTCGACACAATGGGACCGACCCAGGAAATCATTAAGTCGTATCCAAATTTCGTGAAACGTATTTTACTCACAATGTAAATTATATTTGTACAGGTTTTATCAACAGGTTGCCTATGATTTTGAAATCGTACCCTTAAAAAATACTAGAATTTCAGAAAAGAATTAATTACTTGACAATGCTGCATTTCAGTTCAAAAAATTAAATACGGTGGATAAAGCTCTGGTTCTATTAAATAAAATTTAGGCAAAATATGCCGGGTGATCTATTTTAAAAAAAATATTTTTATTCAGTGCCACTTTTGGGGCCACCCCGTAGATTCTAAAATATGTTTGGGATATGTATTTTAGTAGATCCTTTCACTTTTAAGCGGAGCTTTTTTTTCTATCTTGAATAGTTTAGGCGCTATCGAAGCCATACACCTATCTGATACACCCTGTATATTTTCTTATATTTCCATTTTACAGGTACAATTAAGAACTGCCCGTGAGTACTTCTTATGTGGTGGAGCAATAATAGGACAAGAATGGATTGTAACAGCCGGCCATTGCGTTTAAGATGGAGTGATGTGAGTGATGCTGCGTAATCACACCTAATTCGCTTTAATTACTACACAAAATTACAAATTTGGTACAATTCACCTGGTAAATCACCTTTATGTTTGCATACAAGCACTGAATTGTCAAAATCAAAATATTGTTTAATGTCTCATAAGGTATATTTTTTTATCAACAAAGCTGAAAATATTTTTGTATGTAAAATTCAAAATAGTTATCAATGGTAAATTATCTTTAAAATGTTAATTAAGAGCATATATTTAATCCCTAACAATAGTTCAAAAGAAAACACACTAGAAAAAGAACCAAATCTTAAGAAAAATCACCAACATTTGCGTTCACAACATCTGCTTGCAATTCGGCATTAGGCCAGTGGTTTTAGAGAAACGTTTGCTTTTATGCTGGTAACAACAAAAATAGGACCTGCACTAGTTTTCGTGCAATTTTGTAACTCAATACAATTTATGACACAATTTACTGTATGAAACTATACAATTTAAATTGTACAAGAGATTGTACAATTTCTTGGACAAAAACAGCTTTTATATCTGATTCCTGTTGATGTAGCTCGATATGTCGATGACGAATCTGGTTATAAATAAATTGAATTCTAATAATCAGTCAAAAAAGAAATATTGGACAGTTGCATGTACTTCCTCTTGCATTAAAGTACGTAGGGAATATTCATAATGGACATTTCATGTACCAGGCAAGCAATGACGGATCAATTTGTCTACGGAAAGACATAATTTGTGTAATTCCAACAACAGTATAACCCTACAGTCATGTTCTTCTTATTTTCGGTGTCATCTGCGTACTTTAATGGAAAATGCACAGTTCCTGTCACAGTGTTTTAGCCATATTTTTTTCAAATTTATCTATTACCGACTTAACGTCTATATTGATCTGAAATTACCTTCTAGAGATTCAATCGTATATGGAACAAACAAATTTTATGATGTCGGTGGTGGTTTCCCTAACACTTCTATGAAAGTTAGAAAATCATTCCTGCACCCAAATTATACCCTTAAGGATACCTGGATTCCTATTTATGATATTGGTCTTTTGCAGGTAGGGAACAATAGCTAAAACGATAATATATTTGATCAGAAAAATATTTTAGAATATGTATAAAATATATTAAAGGCCGATTCTCACTATCGTGCAAGGCAGGCGCTCGGCAAAATATATTTATGATTGAATTAAATTTTAGCTTCAGACTGAACCGCTAGATGGCGTTTTTTATTGCTTCAGTAATTTGCTTCATTTTCCAAGAACAGTTAAATAGAATCCTAACTTTTTAATTTTCTAGTCTTATTACTGGTAAAATTATATAAGAATAGGCGAATACCGGCAGTCGATAGATCTCTTTTCAAACTTAAGTTATGAGTAAAAATAATGTTTTAACATTTTTAAATGATAACATCAAATATTCATTAATCATAAATAAGCCATGAAAATCCAAACAATACAATACAGCAATTAGCTGTCATTAGTTTCACCCTAATTTGTTATTTTGAATTCTAAAATTGTGCTTTTGTTGTTAAAAACAGATTAAGCAATTTCAAAATTATATTCCAAAGCATATGACATACTGGCCGTGTACCAGATACAACTTCTATTTCTTTTTCTTGGAAGATTCGACTGTGAATACAATACCCTTGCATCGACACGCCTATGAAGTTATTCTAACTTGTAGCTAGAGATTTCCGAAGTTGGTCGGTTTTACCCTGTCGATCAAGTTCACCCCATATTAACATTATAACACCACTAAAATGTAAAAAAAATGTTATAATACATACACACGAGATATTAAGGGTGGGAAGTGTTCAAATTAATACCCTGTATATATAGAATATGTATGTCCTAAACATCCTAAATTTTGAGATACAGGGTGTTAAAGATTTTCGTATTTCTTACTAATATGCGTTGTCGTTGGAGGTTATATTCGTTGGGAAAAACGACCTCGGGATGGACGTTCCATAAAGATGTCCTCTAGATGAAAGAATTATTAAATAACGAAGTTCGAGGAGTACTAAGCTTAACCACATATAGATGGGCGGCAGTGATTCTTCGTGTATTTCTGATATTCACCGCTCTGGGCGGAATTAAGAGGGCAATATCAGCTGAGCACTTTCCATGAAAATATCTGTAAAAGAGAGCCAAATCCCCAACCTGTCTTCGATGTTCTAGGCTGTCGAGGTTCTTCGTCAGCTCGTGGTCTCCAATCAGACGAATGGCCCTCCTTTCGATGGAATCCAGTAGCCGAAGAGTATGTTTGGGTGCAGAGCTCCAGACATGAGAGCAGTACTCTAGTGATGGTCGAATCTGGCCTTTGTATAGTGTCAAAAGATGTTGAGGTGTGTACAACTTTCTGGTTCGGAAGAGTACCCCAAGCTTCTGAGAAGCTATCTTGGCGATTGCCACAACGTGGTTATGCCAAGACATATTTCCTCCCAGATTGACGCCCAGCAAATTAATAGATGAAGCCAGTGGGATTGCGTGTCCGGTCATGACTATTTCCGGTTCTGTAATGTTAACCTTTTTAGAGAAAACTGCTGCCTGTTTTTTTTCTAGCGTTAAATTCGACATGGTTATTGTCACCCCAAGCCAAAATTTCTTCCAGGTCTTTGTTGAGGCGTGATACTTCATGCTGTCTGCGAAGATGTGCGTCGGCAACCGATGTTTGCGCATTCAAAGAGAAAGATGAGATAAGTGTGCTATCGTCAGCAAAACTAAATATCGGATTTTTCGTTTTCACTAGAAGGTCGTTAATGTAGAGTAAGAAGAGAGTGGGAGACAATATGGACCCTTGAGGAATATGAATATGATATATGAATATGAAAAGATGGTGAAGGTGTCTGAGAGAAATCCGTCAGTCGCCACTTTCAGAGAACGGGGGTTGGATGGCTGACGGAACACGATTTCGGTCATTTCGGATTAGACTGCATGAATGTTGGGTGGTGTTCTTCCCTAGAAATCTACCATGGAATGCGAAGAAAATAGTTCAGCAAGTAAGTTTGTTTTGTCTCCGGGTGTGGATGCTATTGTACCATTGGAACGTGTTAGAGGTGGAATAGTTGATTTGGTAAAATTTTAGCTGACGGCCTTTGCAACTGACCAAAAGGACCTTGATCCGTTTGGACTGTCACGAAGTTTGTTTTTGGTCCTCAGGTTATGGGCTTCTTTGCTTTGATCTATTGTTAGCTTACATTTGTTTCAAGCGGTAATAAAGACAGTACGATTCTCAGTGGTGGGGTTTTTACGCCACTGTCGGTAAGTCAGATTTTTTGATCACAATCCTTGCTTAACTAGGGCTTGCCGTTGGAAGGGCGTTTTTTGGAGGAGGGAATAAATGCTTCCATACTAGTTAGAATGACGTCGGAGATCTAAATCGTCGGAGAATTAAATACGTTACAACGGTCTGCTTTTAAAACTGTTTATGTTTACAAAACAAAATCTATTTCTTACTTACTAGATCCTTTTTAATCTTTGTTAATACCTAATTTCATAACAGAGTGCAAATGAATGAATTTCATTTTTTTATACGACATGCGAGATCATTTGAAGTTGTCGTTAATTATTACGTATTAAAGCTTAATGATTAATTGTTTCAATCGGGTTTCTTTTATCTTTTGCGTCGCCATTGTATCAGTAATCAAATTATAAATATACATATAGTTAAAAAATTTTATAAAAGGAATAAATTTAAAATAATAAATATTTTTTAATAATTTCGGTCATATTCACCCCAGAGGTCAACTTCTTCCCATTTTTCGGCAATCATTTTGTGAAACATCCATTATATTAATTAAATTATGCAACTTTTAACTGGAAGAACCAATTCCTTTTAGTGCAAGCGCTCAGCCGATTAAACTAGCGGAAGCTAATGCACCGATTCCGTTCCATGTAGAGGGTGTTCTAGCCGGATGGGGAGTTAATTCGACTTGGGGAACCTAACCTCCATATTTACAAAAAATTAACCTTCAACTTCTTACGGATCAAGAATGCGTACAGAAAATTAATGATTATAGTGGATTTAAGAGTTTTAATGCAACTCACCATCTATGTAGCGATGACTACTATAATGGAGAATGTAATGTAAGTATAGTCATCCAAGAGCAAGATTAAGGGAGGTGGTAGGGAACAAGTATATGCGACAAAACTTGAAATTTCATTAAGTTCAAATTGACAATATATTAACTTGCCCATTGTACAGGGTGTTCCACTAAGGTCGGAAAGGAATGATATTATGGAGGCCATAAACTTTACTTCTTTGACACTATCGGATTGTCATATTTGTCGTTATTGTTGAATAAAATTCTTTGTTGTTTCTCAATGTTTGTGTGTTAAATTTAAGTATTGTTTGTGGAAAAAATAGTAATTCTTAACTCAATATGGTAAGACTGTGCCAAATGCGCCGTAAACTGGATACAAGTAAAATCATGTCCATTTGTCTTACTTAACCGATCAGTTATTAGATTGGAAACAGAAACAGACAGAAGACAAAAAGAGACGGGAATTATACACATAGAATCCTCATCTATTTTCTGTTGTGTTCATGTTCGTAATAACAGGCGTCAGATTGACGTGTACAAAGTAGATAGAATATAATAAATATAATACAGGGAGGGTGCCCGTTAATTAATGGTACATGGAAAAACCACAGACACCTTACATAAAAATATTAGGATTTAATTATACTTACCTATATCCGAAAGTTGATATTAACGGAGATACAGGGTGTTAAAGTTTAAATTTCATTTTTGTTTTTCTCTAATACCTTTGAGAGAAACTAATGTTTTTTTACAAAATTTGGTAATTATGGTTTTTTTAGGATGACAAATTGACATTTTTGTGAAATTTTAATGTACAATGTAGGGGGCGCTGTCGGCGGCATTTTTCGAACATTCATAAAGTCATAACTTTTTGTGCCTCAAGTTTTTAATAAAAATAACATTTTTCTCATATTTATTATATAAAAAAGGTATACTAAGTTCAGGTCGCCTAGAGTTACCGTACCGTTTACCTAGAAAATATCGTGTCGAAAGAAAACAGCAGCAATGAGAATACAAACTTACGATAAACTCAAAAACGAAATATTTTCTGTTCCATAACAACAGCATCTCTAAATTTTATTTGTTTTCTCATAGATTACTTTAAGAAAAAAAATTTGTTTGCAAATTAATAATAATGGGCAGGGTGCACTAAACAAAAAGAAGGAAAGTATTATTTTTATTAAAGACTTGTTGAGGCACAAAAAGTTATGAACTTAAGGAAAGGCAGAATATGGTAACTACTATATCAATAAGAAATATAAATCTAAATATATTCAAAAAGAGAAAGGACACAATATTTGAAGAATAAATAATTCACATTCTTAGGTAGGTTGTAAAGTACTTTCAAGAAAAACAATCTGGAATTTCTGAAAATTGGTATAATTTTTCTTTGTCATTTTGCGTTCCTTAGACAAAGACATTAAGACGCCGTCGAGCATTCGGAACATGCTTTTTATAAAGCCCTTTTTAGAACGGATACATTTCATATCTGTTTCCAGGTTTGACACTACCGGAATACCTGTCATGTTTGTCGTTAATGTTATAGTATATTACATACCGCGAGTGGTAAGAAGTCTATTACGCACGATTTCGAAATTACGGTACGAGCGTACCGTCGTATTACACACGATTTTGAAATCGTGTGTAATAGGATTACCACTCGAGTTGTATACTATCCTTTGTCTACGACTTCCTATTTATTTTTATGTTAAATTATCGAAATGAAAACAGAACATTTTGTGAGAGGTTTTCACATTGTTATCAGTACACCAGTCAATAAATTTTCGATACACTTATGCTTCTCCCTGGATTTTCTAGCAATAACTTGTTTGCTGTAATATCCGGTGGCGTTCCGTCGATCTGAATATCGTAATCACTCATACTTTACTAATATAGAAGAAAAACAATATCCCAATTAATAATGGTGACGTTTAGACGTGCCTGCTTTAATACATGACATTTACGTTGCCAAGGCGACCCGAGGTATTTCACAGCCTTCCTTAGGTCATTTTATAAAGAAAAGTATATATGAACATATGTCCGCAACGGCTTAAATTTTTTGCTACAGGGTGTTGAATTTTTATTTTTTAAATGGTTATTTTTTAATATCTCCGAAAGTACTTTAGATATTATTTTCAATTTTGGTATGTGTTAATAGGATATAGAACCCCAAATTTTAGAAAAGTCATTTAATTGTTCCACCAGTGGCGTCCCTTCAAACATGTCCTCTGATATTTTTTACAAAAAAGATGGTACGCCACTGAGATTTTTCCATGTGGATATTTTTTCTGATTAGCCTGGTCAATTCTACATGAAAACGATTTCTTGAGTTTTTTTCGTCAGACGCACCGTTCTTCAGTAAAGCCACTAAATTCATATTGAAACTCATTATTATTAACATTGATAAAATAATTAATAATAAATTTTGTTTTATAAAAATTGCTAGAAATGGCCACTTTCGCTTAAAAGGCATGCTTCCGCCCGTCTTCGTATCGAATTGACCACTTGTTCAAATATTCCCAGCGTATTCCTTATTGTTCCACACTAGGTAACTATTCGCTCTCTTAAATCTTCTAAAGTGTTAATTGGAGTTTTATACACCAGATTCTGCAAGATTGCAGGTAATCAGCTTATCGGCCCTTTTTTCCGCCAGGACGCCTTGATGCAACAACTCCTAGAAAACAAGGACACAGCCCTTAAGAAATATTTGCTGATGACGTCACTGCCTGTAGGCCGATGCTATCGGACCGTGCTGTTTGTCTCGAAATGCCAATTCGTATTTCCCGCTTTGTCTTGACCGCAACATTGTCAGATTGGTCCATAATTCCCGATTATTATAATTGGCATGAATTAAGTTGTATTTTTTGTTAATAATTACGCAAACTTGGTTATTAGCATAGGCCAACTATAATGTTACAGCAGAATTATTTCATTGGAAGTACTTTGAAATTAAATAAAAACATAGAATAACAATTTTTAATAAATGGGCCAGTAGACAAGCGAATCGCTAAAGTCGATCTGGCAACGTTGCACTAATCATGCACTAATTTGGCTGTCATTTGGCGGTAGTATAATTTGTTGTCGTTTCGAGTGGGAGTGTTTTTATAGTTCAATTAGTGCCGTTATTAGTGCCAATTAGTTTATTGCCGGTTTAAATTGTATTTTAAATAATTTGAAAATGCCGTACAAATGCTCTGTAGTTGGTTGTAAAGGTAATTACGTAAATGGGCCATCAGTGCGGGTATTTCGTTTCCCCAAAAGTGCGGCAGGACGCTTAAAATGGCAAACCGCTATTCATCGTGAAAATTTTATTCCTAATACAAACAGCAGAGTATGTGAGTGTCATTTTACAGAGGACGATTTTATTTGGCAGATTTCTCAACAAGACACGAAAACGGGTGAGATCGTTTCATTAAAATTAAATATACCCAGATTAAAGAAAAATAGCGTACCTAGTAAATTTCCCAATTGTCCAAAATATCTTACAAAAACTTTAACGCATCGAAAAAGTAGAGAAGAAAAGCTTAGAGAACTAGATGAAATGCAATTTCAAAAAGGTATTGACGAAAGCAAACGTGAAATTTTAACACATAAACAACTTACGAATTATGACACTTTTGAAGAATTTAATAATTTGTTTATAACATTTAATTTAAAGGAAGGATGGTTTATCATCGATGAAAAAACTTGCAAGACTCTCTTTAAGATTAAGCATAATCCGGGGCCTTCTATTACATGGGCCGTTAAAATAAATAATAATTTAGAAATAAGTACATATTTATATGGGCAACCAGTAAGCGTAAAAATTGATCAACAAAAGACACCTTTTTTTTTTTTTGGATGAATTGCGAAATTTACTAGATATTATTGATTGTTCGATGAATATTCTTCCTTTAGATACTGAACAAGACAATAACTCCAATCATGACCCTAATCCCGAATGTGACAATGTTAAAAATAACACCGATATGTCAAACATTAATGAAGTTTTAAACTTTGTTTCTGATTTGCTTAAAAACTTAAAAGTAGACAATGATAGTTTAGCGCAAGCACTGCAATTTCTCTCCGAACAAGTAAAATTAAGAACTTTGCCGAAAGAACGAAAATATTTCAGAAATTACAAGATTTAGGTATAAGACATATTTAACAAAAAAAGGTATAGGGTGTCCTATTTAAAAAATTAAATTAAAACATATCTAAAATCGTTGAGTAGTCCAAGTTCTAACAAAAACTTTGTATAAGAGATTTAAAAAACTTTAGGGTAAAGATTGTTTCACGAAAAATGGATATAACTTAATGACTGCAGTAAAAGTACCTGCGGCGATCCCATTATTTATGACCGTTTGTTATTATTATGTGGAAAGGACCGGATTGTAATAATTATAATTAAATATAGGCACATAGGTTGCTCAATTTATATTTAAATATCTTTTTGTGCTCAAATTTGTTAGTTTTTATTTCTTGCTGGAAGAGTTTGTTTGTTAGTTGTATTACCGATATTATTTTATCAAACGTATAAAAAAACAGTATGTGGCGTCCATGGAAAAACATTGATGGTGCTACTTCTAGTGTTGCAGTAAAACAAAAGCTCCGTCAAATAAAGGAAAAAGAATAAGCATTTTACATGCTGGGCCAGAAATCGGTTGGGTTCCAAATGCCTTGTGGCTTTCTGCAAAAAACATTAAAGACTCTTGTGTGGACTATCTTGAAGATACAACGGCCGAACTTTTTGAGGAATGGTTCAAGAAATTGTCTTTTACCAAACATTCCTCAGAATAGCGTGATAGTAATGGACAATGCGAGCTATTTGCGAGATATTTAAAAAAAATGTTATTTCATTTGATTACATTAATATAATCATATCATTACTTGTTTTCCTTAGTCCGTTCCTTCATACTTCACTTGTTTATTGCCAAGCTCTTGTCGACACAATGGGACCGACCCAGGAAATCATTAAGTCGTATCCAAATTTCGTGAAACGTATTTTACTCACAATGTAAATTATATTTGTACAGGTTTTATCAACAGGTTGCCTATGATTTTGAAATCGTACCCTTAAAAAATACTAGAATTTCAGAAAAGAATTAATTACTTGACAATGCTGCATTTCAGTTCAAAAAATTAAATACGGTGGATAAAGCTCTGGTTCTATTAAATAAAATTTAGGCAAAATATGCCGGGTGATCTATTTTAAAAAAAATATTTTTATTCAGTGCCACTTTTGGGGCCACCCCGTAGATTCTAAAATATGTTTGGGATATGTATTTTAGTAGATCCTTTCACTTTTAAGCGGAGCTTTTTTTTCTATCTTGAATAGTTTAGGCGCTATCGAAGCCATACACCTATCTGATACACCCTGTATATTTTCTTATATTTCCATTTTACAGGTACAATTAAGAACTGCCCGTGAGTACTTCTTATGTGGTGGAGCAATAATAGGACAAGAATGGATTGTAACAGCCGGCCATTGCGTTTAAGATGGAGTGATGTGAGTGATGCTGCGTAATCACACCTAATTCGCTTTAATTACTACACAAAATTACAAATTTGGTACAATTCACCTGGTAAATCACCTTTATGTTTGCATACAAGCACTGAATTGTCAAAATCAAAATATTGTTTAATGTCTCATAAGGTATATTTTTTTATCAACAAAGCTGAAAATATTTTTGTATGTAAAATTCAAAATAGTTATCAATGGTAAATTATCTTTAAAATGTTAATTAAGAGCATATATTTAATCCCTAACAATAGTTCAAAAGAAAACACACTAGAAAAAGAACCAAATCTTAAGAAAAATCACCAACATTTGCGTTCACAACATCTGCTTGCAATTCGGCATTAGGCCAGTGGTTTTAGAGAAACGTTTGCTTTTATGCTGGTAACAACAAAAATAGGACCTGCACTAGTTTTCGTGCAATTTTGTAACTCAATACAATTTATGACACAATTTACTGTATGAAACTATACAATTTAAATTGTACAAGAGATTGTACAATTTCTTGGACAAAAACAGCTTTTATATCTGATTCCTGTTGATGTAGCTCGATATGTCGATGACGAATCTGGTTATAAATAAATTGAATTCTAATAATCAGTCAAAAAAGAAATATTGGACAGTTGCATGTACTTCCTCTTGCATTAAAGTACGTAGGGAATATTCATAATGGACATTTCATGTACCAGGCAAGCAATGACGGATCAATTTGTCTACGGAAAGACATAATTTGTGTAATTCCAACAACAGTATAACCCTACAGTCATGTTCTTCTTATTTTCGGTGTCATCTGCGTACTTTAATGGAAAATGCACAGTTCCTGTCACAGTGTTTTAGCCATATTTTTTTCAAATTTATCTATTACCGACTTAACGTCTATATTGATCTGAAATTACCTTCTAGAGATTCAATCGTATATGGAACAAACAAATTTTATGATGTCGGTGGTGGTTTCCCTAACACTTCTATGAAAGTTAGAAAATCATTCCTGCACCCAAATTATACCCTTAAGGATACCTGGATTCCTATTTATGATATTGGTCTTTTGCAGGTAGGGAACAATAGCTAAAACGATAATATATTTGATCAGAAAAATATTTTAGAATATGTATAAAATATATTAAAGGCCGATTCTCACTATCGTGCAAGGCAGGCGCTCGGCAAAATATATTTATGATTGAATTAAATTTTAGCTTCAGACTGAACCGCTAGATGGCGTTTTTTATTGCTTCAGTAATTTGCTTCATTTTCCAAGAACAGTTAAATAGAATCCTAACTTTTTAATTTTCTAGTCTTATTACTGGTAAAATTATATAAGAATAGGCGAATACCGGCAGTCGATAGATCTCTTTTCAAACTTAAGTTATGAGTAAAAATAATGTTTTAACATTTTTAAATGATAACATCAAATATTCATTAATCATAAATAAGCCATGAAAATCCAAACAATACAATACAGCAATTAGCTGTCATTAGTTTCACCCTAATTTGTTATTTTGAATTCTAAAATTGTGCTTTTGTTGTTAAAAACAGATTAAGCAATTTCAAAATTATATTCCAAAGCATATGACATACTGGCCGTGTACCAGATACAACTTCTATTTCTTTTTCTTGGAAGATTCGACTGTGAATACAATACCCTTGCATCGACACGCCTATGAAGTTATTCTAACTTGTAGCTAGAGATTTCCGAAGTTGGTCGGTTTTACCCTGTCGATCAAGTTCACCCCATATTAACATTATAACACCACTAAAATGTAAAAAAAATGTTATAATACATACACACGAGATATTAAGGGTGGGAAGTGTTCAAATTAATACCCTGTATATATAGAATATGTATGTCCTAAACATCCTAAATTTTGAGATACAGGGTGTTAAAGATTTTCGTATTTCTTACTAATATGCGTTGTCGTTGGAGGTTATATTCGTTGGGAAAAACGACCTCGGGATGGACGTTCCATAAAGATGTCCTCTAGATGAAAGAATTATTAAATAACGAAGTTCGAGGAGTACTAAGCTTAACCACATATAGATGGGCGGCAGTGATTCTTCGTGTATTTCTGATATTCACCGCTCTGGGCGGAATTAAGAGGGCAATATCAGCTGAGCACTTTCCATGAAAATATCTGTAAAAGAGAGCCAAATCCCCAACCTGTCTTCGATGTTCTAGGCTGTCGAGGTTCTTCGTCAGCTCGTGGTCTCCAATCAGACGAATGGCCCTCCTTTCGATGGAATCCAGTAGCCGAAGAGTATGTTTGGGTGCAGAGCTCCAGACATGAGAGCAGTACTCTAGTGATGGTCGAATCTGGCCTTTGTATAGTGTCAAAAGATGTTGAGGTGTGTACAACTTTCTGGTTCGGAAGAGTACCCCAAGCTTCTGAGAAGCTATCTTGGCGATTGCCACAACGTGGTTATGCCAAGACATATTTCCTCCCAGATTGACGCCCAGCAAATTAATAGATGAAGCCAGTGGGATTGCGTGTCCGGTCATGACTATTTCCGGTTCTGTAATGTTAACCTTTTTAGAGAAAACTGCTGCCTGTTTTTTTTCTAGCGTTAAATTCGACATGGTTATTGTCACCCCAAGCCAAAATTTCTTCCAGGTCTTTGTTGAGGCGTGATACTTCATGCTGTCTGCGAAGATGTGCGTCGGCAACCGATGTTTGCGCATTCAAAGAGAAAGATGAGATAAGTGTGCTATCGTCAGCAAAACTAAATATCGGATTTTTCGTTTTCACTAGAAGGTCGTTAATGTAGAGTAAGAAGAGAGTGGGAGACAATATGGACCCTTGAGGAATATGAATATGATATATGAATATGAAAAGATGGTGAAGGTGTCTGAGAGAAATCCGTCAGTCGCCACTTTCAGAGAACGGGGGTTGGATGGCTGACGGAACACGATTTCGGTCATTTCGGATTAGACTGCATGAATGTTGGGTGGTGTTCTTCCCTAGAAATCTACCATGGAATGCGAAGAAAATAGTTCAGCAAGTAAGTTTGTTTTGTCTCCGGGTGTGGATGCTATTGTACCATTGGAACGTGTTAGAGGTGGAATAGTTGATTTGGTAAAATTTTAGCTGACGGCCTTTGCAACTGACCAAAAGGACCTTGATCCGTTTGGACTGTCACGAAGTTTGTTTTTGGTCCTCAGGTTATGGGCTTCTTTGCTTTGATCTATTGTTAGCTTACATTTGTTTCAAGCGGTAATAAAGACAGTACGATTCTCAGTGGTGGGGTTTTTACGCCACTGTCGGTAAGTCAGATTTTTTGATCACAATCCTTGCTTAACTAGGGCTTGCCGTTGGAAGGGCGTTTTTTGGAGGAGGGAATAAATGCTTCCATACTAGTTAGAATGACGTCGGAGATCTAAATCGTCGGAGAATTAAATACGTTACAACGGTCTGCTTTTAAAACTGTTTATGTTTACAAAACAAAATCTATTTCTTACTTACTAGATCCTTTTTAATCTTTGTTAATACCTAATTTCATAACAGAGTGCAAATGAATGAATTTCATTTTTTTATACGACATGCGAGATCATTTGAAGTTGTCGTTAATTATTACGTATTAAAGCTTAATGATTAATTGTTTCAATCGGGTTTCTTTTATCTTTTGCGTCGCCATTGTATCAGTAATCAAATTATAAATATACATATAGTTAAAAAATTTTATAAAAGGAATAAATTTAAAATAATAAATATTTTTTAATAATTTCGGTCATATTCACCCCAGAGGTCAACTTCTTCCCATTTTTCGGCAATCATTTTGTGAAACATCCATTATATTAATTAAATTATGCAACTTTTAGCTGGAAGAACCAATTCCTTTTAGTGCAAGCGCTCAGCCGATTAAACTAGCGGAAGCTAATGCACCGATTTCGTTCCATGTAGAGGGTGTTCTAGCCGGATGGGGAGTTAATTCGACTTGGGGAACCTAACTTCCATATTTACAAAAAATTAATCTTCAACTTCTTACGGATCAACAATGCGTACAGAAAATGAATGACTACAGTGGATTTAAGAGTTTTAATGCAACTCACCATCTATGTAGCGATGACTACTATAATGGAGAATGTAATGTAAGTATAGTCATCCAAGAGCAAGATTAAGGGAGGTGGTAGGGAACAAGTATATGCGACCAAACTTGAAATTTCATTAAGTTCAAATTGACAATACTTATATTAACTTGCCCATTGTACAGGGTGTTCCACTAAGGTCGGAAAGGAATGATATTATGGAGGCCATAAACTTTACTTCTTTGACACTATCGGATTGTCATATTTGTCGTTAATGTTGAATAAAATTCTTTGTTGTCTCTCAATGTTTGTGTGTTAAATTTAAGTATTGTTTGTGGAAAAAATAGTAATTCTTAACTCAATATGGTAAGACTGTGCCAAATGCGCAGTAAACTGGATAAAAGTAAAGTCATGTCCATTTGTCTTACTTAACCGATCAGGTATTAGATTGGAAACAGAAACAGACAGAAGACAAAAAGAGACGGGAATTCTACACATAGAATCCTCATCTATTTTCTGTTGTGTTCATGTTCGTAATAACAGGCGTCAGATTGACGTGTACAAAGTAGATAGAATATAATAAATATAATACAGCGTGCCCGTTAATTAATGGTACATGGAAAAACCACAGACACCTTACATAAAAATATTAGGATTTAATTATACTTACCTATATCCGAAAGTTGATATTAACGGAGATACAGGGTGTTAAAGTTTAAATTTCATTTTTGTTTTTCTCTAATACCTTTGAGAGAAACTAATGTTTTTTTACAAAATTTGGTAATTATGGTTTTTTTAGGATGACAAATTGACATTTTTGTGAAATTTTAATGTACAATGTAGGGGGCGCTGTCGGCGGCATTTTTCGAACATTCATAAAGTCATAACTTTTTGTGCCTCAAGTTTTTAATAAAAATAATATTTTTCTCATATTTATTATATAAAAAAGGTATACTAAGTTCAGGTCGCCTAGAGTTACCGTACCGTTTACCTAGAAAATATCGTGTCGAAAGAAACCAGCAGCAATGAGAATACAAACTTACGATAAACTCAAAAACGAAATATTTTCTGTTCCATAACAACAGCATCTCTCTAAATTTTATTTGTTTTCTCATAGATTACTTTAAGAAAAAAAATTTGTTTGCAAATTAATAATAATGGGCAGGGTGCACTAAACAAAAAGATGAAAAGTATTATTTTTATTAAAGACTTGTTGAGGCACAAAAAGTTATGAACTTAAGGAAAGGCAGAATATGGTAACTACGATATCAATAAGAAATAGAAATCTAAATATATTCAAAAAGAGAAAGGACACAATATTTGAAGAATAAATAATTCACATTCTTAGGTAGGTTGTAAAGTTCTTTCAAGAAAAACAATCTGGAATTTCTGAAAATTGGTATAATTTTTCTTTGTCATTTTGCGTTCATTAGACAAAGACATTAAGACGCCGTCGAGCGTTCGGAACATGCATTTTATAAAGCCCTTTTTAGAACGGATGCATTTCATATCTGTTTCCAGGTTTGACACTACCGGAATACCTATCATGTTTGTCGTTAATGTTTTAGTATATTACATACCGCGAGTGGTAAGAAGTCTATTACGCACGATTTCGAAATTTACGGTACGAGCGTACCGTCGTATTACACACGATTTTGAAATCGTGTGTAATAGGATTACCACTCGAGTTGTATACTATCCTTTGTCTACGACTTCCTATTTATTTTTATGTTAAATTATCGAAATGAAAACAGAACATTTTGTGAGAGGTTTTCACATGGTTATCAGTACACCAGTCAATAAAGTTTCGATACACTTATGCTTGTCCCTGGATTTTCTAGCAATAACTTGTTTGCTGTAATATCCGGTGGCGTTCCGTCGATCTGAATATCGTAATCACTCATACTTTACTAATATACCCAAAAACAATATCCCAATTAGTAATGGTGACGTTTAGACGTGCCTGCTTTAATACATGACATTTACGTTGCCAAGGCGATTTCACAGCCTTCCTTAGGTCATTTTATAAAGAAAAGTACATATGAACATATGCCCGCAACGGCTTAAATTTTTTGCTACAGGGTGTTGAATTTTTATTTTTTAAATGGTTATTTTTTAATATCTCCGAAAGTACTTTAGATATTATTTTGAATTTTGGTATGTGTTAATAGGATATAGAACCGCAAATTTTAGAAAAGTAATTTAATTGTTCCACCAGTGGCGTCCCTTCAAACATGTCCTCTGATATTTTTTACAAAAAAGATGGTACGCCACTGAGATTTTTCCATGTGGATATTTTTTCTGATTAGCCTGGTCAATTCTACATGAAAACGAGTTTTTCTCGTCAGACGCACCGTTCTTCACTAAAGCCACTAAATTCATGTTGAAACTCATTATTATTAACATTGATAAAATAATTAATAATAAATTTTGTTTTATAAAAATTGCTAGAAATGGCCACTTTCGCTTAAAAGGCATGTTTCCGCCCGTCTTCGTATCGAATTGACCAGTTGTTCAAATATTCCCAGCGTATTCCTTATTGTTTCACACTAGTTAACTATTCGCTCTCTTAAATCTTCTAAAGTGTTAATTGCAGTTTTATACACCAGATGCTGCAAGATTACAGGTAATCATCTTATTGGCAAATTTTTTTCGCCAGGACGCCTTGATGTCCAGTCTTACCTACATTTTCTCCAAGAGGAACTACCTGTGTTGCTTGAAGATACACCAATTGCGTCAAGGAATCAAATGTAGTACATGCACTATGGAGCTCCTGCTCATTTCAGTGTAATTGTTCGCGACTATTTACATGCGGTTTCAATGCGATGCGATTTCAATAGTTTAGATTTATTTTTGTGGGGTCATCTTTAAACTCTGGTGTATAAAACTCCCATTAACACTTTAGAAGATTTAAGAGAGCGAATAGTTCCCTCGTGTGAAACAATAACGAATACGCTGGGGCCATTTCCTACAATTTTTTTTAAAACAAAATTTATCATTAATTATTTTATCAATGTTAATAATAATGAGTTTCAATATGAATTTCGTGGCTTTCGTCAAGAACGGTGCGTCTGACGAGAAAAACTCAAGAGACCGTAGAATTGACCAGGCTAATCAGAAAATATCCACATGGAAAAACGTCAGTGGCGTACCATCTTTTTTGTAAGAAATATCACAGGACAATTGAATAACTTCTCTAACTAAAATGTGTTGTTCTATATCCTATTAATACATACCAAAATTGAAAATAATATCTAAAGTACTTTCGGAGATATTAAAAAATAACCATTTAAAAAATTAAAATTCAACACTCTGTAGTAAAAAATGTAAGCCGTTGCGGACATATGTTCATATGAACCTTTCTTTATAAAATTATCTAAGGAATCACATCCTGAAATATTAGCACGTCATTAAGGAATACCCTGTATATATTACGTAACAGTCATTGCGTACCAGTAGATAGTGCGCAAGTAGATTCTTACTAATATATGAACAGAAAAAATAATTAATTTAAAAAAACTTGAAGTTTCTTTGACAATGACAAGGATGATATGGCAAACCAGGAGAGTGCTTTTCTCTTATCCCGCATTTATGGATTAGACAAACATATTTATTTATTTAATATTAATACCCGGTTCAGTGATCGATGATAAATTTGATAATTAACATTACATTGGGAAATCCAAAAATATTATCTGTTTTTGTACATAAGTTTGAAATAGAATGAATTAGCTGAAAGGCGCGTCGAATATTAGTATTGTTTCCTATTAAACGTTGTTATGACTGTGTTGTTGCGAATTTTATTTGCTCTCATTTGATATTTGACATACATGATGTTATAGAATTGCCTTATTATTCCCGGTGTTTAGGGAAGAATGCCCACCCCCATAACTTTATATTGTTTAAATTACAGGAATGAAATTTGGTGGGTTTGTATGTGATATTATTTTGCATTTTATTATACACGGTGTTATGGAAATACTATATATGATTATATTTAAACCGGCAAATCCTGAGATGAAAATAAATTGAAGAAAAATAACCTTAAATCGGGCTTTGAATTATTGTACGAAATATACACTTTATGTTAAATCTGAAAATTTACGTGGCCGCTATTGAGGACGTTCGCAATCAATAGTTTATCATCATAAAGTCATATATTGCAAAACAGAATTTAAATGCACGTGTTCAGTTTTTGACAACAATACTTTCAGTCTTTGACCCGCGTTATTACTTCTTTTTCGAGCTTTTTAGAAAAAAAATACTACAATTTTAAGGTACATACTCTCTTACCTTCGATCTTATAATCCGTTTTTAAATTAAATGATGAAACAAAAATAAAAAAGCCGTATAAACAAAATTAAAAAGAAGCAACATTTTTTTGATGGGGTTTGAAGAAAAATTCCTATAAGGAGGTAAAGAAACTCACAGTCTGCTCCACTAGTTTAATAGAAATGTATAAAAAATTTATAATCCAAACATGTTTCGAAGACTCAAGTCTTCATCTTCAGTGGAAGGTAAAAAACATTAAACAAAGGGGGGTACCTGTGACATTGTAGTAACTAGTTAAGCAGGAAAAGAAAACCTTTTAAATATGTAAAAAATTACAAGTAACGAAAATAAATTTTACTTTAATATAAAAAAGTTTACTTTACTTTCATGCTTTATTTTCGTTACTTGTAATTTTTTACATATTTAAAAGGTTTTCTTTTCCTGCTTAACTAGTTACTACAATGTCACAGGTACCCCCCTTTGTTTAATGTTTTTTACCTTCCACTGAAGATGAAGACTTGAGTCTTCGAAACATGTTTGGATTATAAATTTTTTATACATTTCTATTAAACTAGTGGAGCAGACTGTGAGTTTCTTTACCTCCTTATAACTTCACTCCACTTTGAGATGGACAACTTCAAGAAAATTAAAAATTCCTATTTTATGTTAGTCATGTTTAGAATGAAAACAAGAAAATATATAAATGATAGAATGGACATACCTTGCATAATTCTCACCCACTTACACTAATATAGCATTGAAATTAAAAACATTTTGTCACGTTGTTTAATGGATGTGAACTAAACTAGTTTAGTAGTAGGGTAGGTTAGTATTTAGTTAAACGATTGGGTTCCAAATGCCTTGTGGCTTTCTGCAAAAAAAATTTACATTTTCGGTTTTTCGCCTGTTTATATCTTTACGATAGGGTTTGGGAATTCCCATATTAAAATTATTTGGTGCCATCAGTGTTCCTTATATGATGGAAAAAATTTGCATTTAATTTGATGTAATTATATTATTGTAAATATTACTAAGGTTATCTGTATCAGTTCTAAAATTAATCGTATTATTGTTTTTTTTGATATGAATCATTTCTTTGATATTGCGTTTTTTGTAATTTGTTTCGTAATTTAATACTTGAACTTCGTCGAAATTAAAGTTGTGAAGGTAATCTAATGAGTGTTTCGATAGAGCAGTTTGGGATTGATTCGTGTGGCGTGGACTGGTTTTATGTTCTTTTATTCTATTTTTAAGATATTGTTTTGTTTGCCCTATGTAAGTTTTATTGCATTCGGAACAATCTATTTCAAAAGTGACCGAGCCCCAGGAACAAACTACCTAAAATTTGTTAAAAAACGGTCAAGAAAACATAACTATAACTAGTATTTAACTTTAGGAATATTATTCTTGGTATCTGTTACGAAATATAACAAAAACAAAAAAAAAATTAAAAATTAACACAAAAATGCCGTTACCAAAAATTGCGCTGGCATTCAAAAATCACATTTGTTGCTATAATTCTCCGGATACGCATTTGGCGCTACCAAGCGTATATCCGTAATCGGACTCTACATCAATATCAAATTATTAATTTTAGGTTGTAACAGGTATTTTTGTAACAGGTATTTGCAAGAGGACATGTTACCAAAAAATACAGGGTTTTAACATCCCTATTGGTGGGTACACGTCACGCGGGATCAACAGCTGAGAGAGGTAGTTGTATTGAAGCATTTTAGGGTATTCCCAGAATTTCGTTTTATAAATTAATTCAGCCGCTGACCGCGGAATTATAATTTTTTTGTGTTTGGTTGCATTGTGTCAATATTGCAGTAATACTAACAAAAAAAAATAAAATGCCATACCGCAAATGTCCTTATCATCCACCTCACTAATATACCGTAAATACTTATTATTTTTTTTTATGATCAAATACAAGCACTATAGGAAAAATCCTTCAGGGCACTCCGGGAGTGGTGCGTGTGCACAAAAAGCGATTCATGTTGGTTTTGAATCGTTGGGGGTTATATTCGTTGGGAAAAACGATCTCGGGAAGGTCGTTCCATAAGGATGAAGTCCTCCAGATGAAAGAATTCTTAAATAATAAATTTCGAGGAGTACTAAGCTTAACCCGATATGGATGGGCGGGAGTGGTTCGTCGTGTATTCTGATATTCGCCGCTCTGGGCGGAGTTAAGAGGGAAAGGTCAACCGAGCACTTTTCATGAGAATATCTGTAAACGAGTGTCAAATCCCCAACCTGTCTTCGATGTGCTAGGCTGTCGAGGCTCTTCGTCAGCTCGTGGTCTCCATTCAGACGAATGGCCCTTCTTTCGATATGGAGTCCAGTAGCCGGAGAGTATGTTTGGGTGCAGAGCTCCAGACATGAGAGCAGTATTCTAGTGATGGTCGAATCTGGGCTTTGTATAGTGTCAAAAGTTGTTGAGGTGTGTACAACTTTCTGGTTCGGAAGAGTACCCCAAGCTTCTGAGAAGCTATCTTGGCGGTTGCCAAAACGTGGTTATGCCAAGACATATTTCCTCCCAGATTGACGCGAAGCAAATTAATAGATGAATCCAGTGGGATTGCGTGTTCGTCAATGACTATATCCGGTTCTGTAATGTTATCCTTTTTAGAGAAAACTGCTGCCTGGGTTTTTTTAGCGTTAAATTCGACTTGGTTACTGTCACCCCAAGCCAAAATTTCTTCCAGGTCTTTGTTGAGGCATGATACTTCATGCTGTCTACGTTTGAACCATATTTCCGGAACATGAGTCCAATGGTATGGTCTTGACCAATCTTACCGATTGGTCTACAGAAAAAGAAACTTCCTTAAAGGATGCGAAACGCTACCAATAGCAATGCATCCATCGACTGCATCATTGGAAAAATATTTCTAAACATTCGGCTTGGTACAATCAAAATAAAGGAACTTATTGGGACCTGACAAAGCAGCTAAACTTTTCTTATATAGTTAAATAGGGAGCATGCATCTATAGCTAAATGGTGTTATATACATATACCATGCTAATTTTATTTTGTAAGCATAAATAATTTTGACAGTTGTCTACAAACCCGAACGCTACCCCCTACGATTTTAGAAATATTATACATAAAGTAATTCAGCTTCGAAGTACACCATAAAAACAATAATGATCACTGATATCTAAGGAAGGGTTTATCAGTGAACGGCTACAAGTTACGGTTTCATGGCCGTCAGTCAATTATAACTGACAGCTAAATTCCCGGCTAAATTAAAAATCGTTTATTGTGTCTACAACCATCCAACAGCTACCAAGCTGTCAGCTAAGTAAAATGCCAATTTGACGACAGAACTCCAGTCAAATGGGTTGTAGACATATAGCCGGAATGATTCCCTTTTCAAGCAAATTTATATAATAGGCCCACGGATTTATGTTCTCATTCGCTATTTTTCCAAAAAATTTATTTCAAAAAATAATATTCCGAAATAATATTGTACAAGTAGATACATTTTGAATTCACATAACAAGAAACAAATTAAATATAGGTATGCTAATCCGTCGAAATAAATAAGTATTTGAGAATAGGCAACAACGCAGTGTTGATAAATAACAGAAGATTATTTGATGTGACTGACATAACATGTCCAGTAAGTATTTGTTGATGTCAATGGGTTCTCTTGTTATTTCAATTATTTGTTGTTAATATTTTTAAAAATGCCAAAAGCGGGGAGAAATAAAAACATCGTCAAATCTCAGATTTTCGGACCGAAATCTTTTAATTAAATTAGCTGCAAAAACAAAAGCAGTGTTGGAAAATAAATGAGCTGATACCATAATATGGCGTCAAATGGATGAAAAATGGAAGAAAATTGAAAATAAGTTCAAGGCATGCAATTCAAGCCTGTGCTCAATTTGCTCAAAAACCATTAACAAAGAGTTTTTATACGGGGTGTCCTGGAACATGTGGGAAATCTCCCGGATATGAAGAAAACACGTGAAAAGAATACTATAGGTTCATGTAAACTTCTTTCGTATCGGCCTCCTCTTCGGAGATATGGGCTCCCAAAGAGCACCAATGGAATCAAGTTTTTTACACATAATTATTGAACCACCTGGTATATTTCAATTATTTTTTAATATGATGTACACCAGGTAAGACCCGTCAAATTACTCTCCAAGAAACTGTTGTGAATTACTCACAGCTGCAGGGACGGACTAGCTGTAACACTCATGGGCCCATTTTTTTTACGCACTGTATGATGAGAACTTTGGACAATATTTTTTACATACCTTTAACTATTTGCTAAAAATTAAGTACTCTTCATTCATGTCGCTAATCCTAGCCGTTTTCGAAAAAACGGCATTTCATATACATCATGTGCTTTGGGTATTTCAATAAAAGATACATCTTTGGTCCGATCCAATGTTCAACCTTCAAGATTCCGCTTTTTCATATTTAGCCCATGAGCAGTTAGGGGACTCAGTGTAAATAAAATGACGTTTTCTCGAAAACGGTTAGGATTAGCGACATGAATGAAGAGTACTTAATTTTTAGCCAATAGTTAAAGGTATGTAAAAAACATTGTCCAAAGTTCTCATCATACAGGGTGTAAAAAAAATGGGCCCATGAGTGTTACAGCAGTCCCTGCAGCTGTGAGTAATTCACAACAGTTTCTTGGGTAGTAGTTTGACGGGTCTTACCTGGTATACATCATATTAAAAAATAATTGAAATATACCAGGTGGTTCAATAATTATGTGTAAAAAACTTGATTCCATTGGTGCTCTTTGGGAGCCCATATCTCCGAAGAGGAGGCAGATACGAAAGAAGTTTATATGAACCTATAGTATTCTTTCACGTGTTTTCTTCATATCCGGGAGATTTCCCACATGTTCCCGGACACCCGTATAGTCGAAATCGAAAAAAAAAAATTTTCGGATTATGTAGGTTACCGGCTTCGGCTCTGTCTCAATAATCTCGCGCATTACGTCCGAAATAATTCATTTTTTGCCCTTAAAATATAATATACTTAAGTGATATGTTATGTTATGAACAACCCCGAAAAAATATCCTTATTTTCAATTTTTTATTATTTATTTATTTATTATTTCTGATAAACGTGATGGGATGTAAGATTATTATTTGTTAAGAATAGTTTATTTCCCTAGTTTCTACTTTGTATTAACCATAATATCAATATCTTGCTAATTTTGTTTATAATGAGTGTTTCTCAACGTTTAACACGTCATTTGAGCAGTGAAGGGGCGATTCGAGTTATTGCTCTAATTTAAGATGAGCGAAGTCAAAGGTACGTTGCTAATTTATTGAGCGTTCAACAAACTACCATTTCAAGAATGGTTCAGCGGTACAGGGAGACTGGCGCAGTATTCAAAAAGAAAGGGATAAGGACGTAGAAGAATTACGACAGCTGTTGATGATCGTTTTTTACATCTTCCTGCTTTGAAAACTCGGCACTGTACCGCTCGAATGCTGCAAACTGAACTAGTAGCATCTCGAAATGTACAAACCTGCTTAAAAACAGTTAGAAATCGTCTTGGAGAAGAAAACATCCGTCCAATGGTCCCAGCCAAAGGTCCTCATCTTACTAGGGAACACCGAGTTGCCCGCTTACAATTTGATAGAGAGCACACGGACTGGGGTCTTGAAGAACGGTCCAACGTAATATTTACGAACGAATCAATATTTAATTTGTACGCATCAGACAGACGTAATATAACTTTCGGTAAATAGAGGTAGATCAGTCATGATATGGGGAGGCATTTCCCTTCATGGGCGCATGGAGCTAGCTGTAAAGGAGGGGAAAATGATGGCTGCTCGATGGATTACAGACATTTTGGAACCTCATGTGATGCCACATGCCCCATTTATAAGTGAAATTTTTTTATTAATGCATTTATCTCGAGGAAATTAATATTACTGCTATGAATGGGTCAGCTCGCAACCCAATGGAGTATGGTTGTGATTATTTAGGATGGGCGATTCAGCATCATCAGGTTCCAATCAGTAACCTGAACGAACTTCAAAATGCGTTGGAAATGATTTGGAACAATATGGAATAAATCTACATATACAGACTCATTGAAAGTCTACTAAGGCGAATGGAAGCAGTCATAAGGGCCAGGGGCGGAAATGACCACTTTTAAAATCATGAATTATATACCTATTTTTAATTTTTTATATTATTTATTAAAAAAGCCATGACAATTAAATTGAATTTGTTTAATTTCCTCTACATGTGAAACACAAAAATTTATTTCTAACTGACACTATTGACATTAATTGAAACATTGTAACTGCCTACAATACAGTTTTTTATTTCCCTTGGTCCTGAATTAATAATTCTCAAACAATAGATGTGATGCGATAATTTTTGTGGGGTGATACATACTTCAGCTTTTCTTAACGTATTCATCATGACAAAGAAGGTGATACATTCAGTGACACTGATACAAGATACTAATTACTTTAAAAATTTTTGCTACTAACAAAGTAATTATGTTGTTATTGATAATTGTAATGCGTATTACTACTCTAACAACGACAATAGTAGTGATCGCTTTAAATAGATCTGCTTAGAATAGATTTATAAAAATAATCATTTTTATAAGCCTTTGCCGGCCTCAAATCAGTAGTTAATAATAATTTTTTTATTTATATTGGATTTTTGGATTAAAATTCTTTGCGAGGAAAAACCCGAAAACATGTTTCAAGAAATCGAAACATATTATCTCAAGAATGTTTGAAGTGGTCGCTTGCTGCAAGTTAATCCAGCAAATCCATCCATCTTAAATATATATTATATATGCGATTAGATAACTTTGTTAACTGTAGGAAAACGAATAAAATCCAGAGTTTTTATGTGTGAATATTATAGTTCTTCAAAATGCATAGGAGGTCTACCATTTGGGTTCTGGCGATATTTGCCAACTTGCAGAATACAAGTAAGTAAATTTTTATTTCTAAATTCCTATTTTGTTTTCATAAAAGTAACAATAGGCTTGTTAAGTTATGACATTCAGACACGCAATCACAAAAAACTCATTTTGCATAACGAGTAATAGGTAATATCGTTCTTTACATACTGCAGAGGGAACAATAACATAATATCATAGTGTAATATTTGATTCAAACATTGTAATTATACAACGTTTGCATTGCCACCTTTTCCGCTCTATCTAACAGCGTTAATTGTTTTGTAATCCGACGAGTCGCCTTCGAAGGGTCATTATCAACTTTATTTTTTTAAATACAGTCCTATTTTTCTGATATTGGAATTGGATAGATTTTTTCTTCCGAATGCAACGATGTATGACACATTGTGGTTTAATGACGTTTCGAGGATTTTTTGAACAACATCAGGAAATTTTGGGATACGGTCCTGTATTTCTCCTAATTTTATAAATAATATCTCATAAGTAAGCTCTAAATTTTTACTCATGTTGGACTAGTTCAATAAATAACAAATAATTTAATAATAAACCACAAATAAGTGAACGAACAAACCTGAACAAACCAGGAACTACTCGGAATTTTAAAACTCTCTAAACCGCATATTAGACACGTAAATTCGTATCTCTTACGGTTTCCGAGATCCCTGTACTTGCCCTCCTTATCTTAAACACGATATATACATTTGAATGTAGGTTCAAATTACAAAATTACATAATAATACAGTAAATTTTCAATTGCACATTAATTAGCAACTTTTTTTAAATTATCGTGACTTCCTCCCTGAATACCTGGTGTCCATTTTTCGGCGGTTTTACGGGTTATTTCTGTTATTAGTAAAGATAGGAAGATGCGGTTTTTTGTGAAGAGATGCCCCAATTAGAACTTTCTAGGTCTCCTCGTTTTTGATATACGGGATATTTTTGAGAATTTTACATACAAACCCGAACAAACCCCATATTTCGGTTATCCTGTAACTTATCACAAGGCAATAAAATTTTAATTAATTTTAGAAACTCAGATATTTAAATACATTATATTTAATCGCACCAGTAATTGTTTTTTTTAAATATCCGTCATAGCCATCTCAAAAATTTGTATATTTTTTAAATAAGGCAAATTTCGAGCATAATATTAATACTCAAAATAAAATATATATTTCTAAGAAACTTGTTAGAAACTAAATTATATTATTAAAAAATATATCTGGGTGGTGCCTCAAAATGTAAAATTCCCTTAAACGTCTCGTATATCAAAAACGGGGAGGCCTAGAAAAATCTTAATTGGGATAAAAGTAGCATAGAACTGCAAAAACGACATCCTTCTATATTTACTAATAACGGAGATACCCAGTAAAACCACCGAAAATGGATCCCAATGCTTATTTTAACCTAAAATGAATAAGCACTTAAATGAAATAAGAAGTTATTTAATACAGAAGCAAAAAACTCCTTGGAACGGTATAGTTAACCTTTAGTTAGTAAATACTAAAAAATTATTTTTTATTAACAGACTTACAAATAATAATTATTTTTTTATTTAGTCTATGCAAAGCCATCCGTGCGAATTATGAATGGAACCACTGCTGAAGATGGTGAATTTCCATACATGGTGAGTATACGGAGCTACTTATGTCATAGAGAGATTTTATTCCTTTTGTAGTGTTTAGAAATTTTACTTTCAGTCCAAGCGGAAAATAGTACTTTCTTTCTTGATACTTGATGAAAAAGACTAAGTCTCAGTCTCAAAACAATTAGGTGTTTCCTTGATGACAATTTAGATCTATGCAATCATCCTTAGACTAATAAAACCTACAAAATACAATAATATATAGGGTGTCTCATTTAAAATAAGCAAGTTGACACCGACTTCCGGTATAACCGGAAGTGACTGACAGATACGTCAAAATATCTTCATCGATCGAGATCGATATCTTCTATGTAACATATATTCCCGAGATATTTTAATAGGCCATTCACCGTGAATGACCCTGTATAATGTCCCTTGATTTCAATGCACCTATGCTTTTTCTTATTCTTCTCCTTATTATTCTTCTTCTTATTATTATTATTAGGTTGTGTTCAAAATAGATTAAGACTTTTCTAATTTTTCTGTAGTTACGAGGTAATGAGGACTTCCGCAATAGGTAAATAACTATGTTTATAAGAACTATTTCCATAAACTCTTGTTTAAAATTATTACTAAAGACTTTTTATTAATATAAAGAATATGACGCTGAAAGAAGAAATTATTAATTAAAGGATATACTCTCAGAACGACATTTTTGAGGAAAGTTGTATAATCTGAAACAAAAATATTATCTAAAATGATACAGGGCATTATAAAAAAGGGGCCATGAGTGTGACACCTAGTCCTTCCCTGCAGCTTTGATTAATTCACAACACTTCCTTGGATAGTAATTTGAAGGGTTTTATCTAGTACAGATCATATTAAAAAATTTTTTAATATACCTGGTGGTTTAATAATTATGTTAAAAAACTTGATTCCATTGGAGCTTTCTGGGAGCTCATATCTCCGAAGAGCAGGTCTATACGAAAAAAGTTTAGATGAATCTCACTTATTTTCTTCATATTCGGGAGATTTCCCACATTTTCCCGGAGACCCCTGTATCACTATGTGAGAAATTAACCAAGTAAGGTAGAAAGTGATCACTTTCCACTCGGGTAAATGTAACTTTCCACCTAGATAAATGTGAAAGTTAAAAATATGTTTCTAAAAAGCCTGAAACGTCAACATTATCATGGTTGTCAATAAAAAGTATTTCACTATTAACACTAGTATATTTTGACTTTTTTTGATAAAACGGAAATGGATTGAATCCAATTCCGGTCCGGTATCCAGCATTTTCAATAACTAATTAATTGATTTTATATAATTATAGGTGCAATTGCGTAGTCGCGAATATTTTACTTGCGGGGGAGGAATATTAGGACCAGAATGGATTCTAACAGCCGCCCATTGTGTCGAGGATGGACAAATGTAAGTTACTCAACTTTGAAATAAAATAGGGGAAGAGTCAATGTGAATAGTATTTAAATAAGTAGATAAAATTGAACTTATATACAGAGCGAACTTTCCAATACGTGAGCAGGTACAAATGCCGTCTGACAATTGACTTTTAAACTTTTTTATTTTGTTTCTCGATAACGGTCAGTTTTAGTCAAACTACAAAAGGACAAAAAGTTTCTAAATAAATTGGAACAATGATTTTGTATTTTAGAATTTACCAACGACGCATCGCAAGAAAGTTCAGAGGGAGAATAGACCCCAAAAAAATATCACCCAGTAGATTTTCACAACCGTTTGACATACGTAAATATGTAACCCCTCTGTTGCATAACCTATACCAAATTTGAGCTAAGAACCTTAGAAATTGCAGGAACTATACCTAAAGGAAGAACCAAAAAAATATTAAAATTACAACACCCTGTAGATCGGTAGCGGACCTATGTTTATTTGAAATTTTAGTCATAAAATAAACCAATAAACCCCTTCCATTTGTACATCATATTTAGGAACACCCTCTTAAGCCTCTGAACTCCAATCGGTTTACATCGAGACTCACATTGGATTGCCTCAATAACCTAAATGAACTTGGCGGCCAGGAGGACAAGGTAGAACCCTTGTGGACTCGTGGTCGCTCTGGAATAATAGGAAATGAAAAAGCAGATAAAATAGCGAGTGCTGGATAAACTCAAAATCTTAGAGGCCCTGAACCCGCCTTCGAAATATTAAAACAGGCAACGAAAACAACATTTGATGGCCGAAAACATAACCTCATCCTGGATGGCAAGGGTTACCTGGTGAAATACACGCACAGGCCGCAAGTGGAAAACCATCGAAGATATTATCGAATGGGATGCTACTCCTAACGCGGTCCCAGTTGAAACACGAGACTGGGTTCCTAACAGGCCACTATCACTTAAGAGAACACCTTCAACTTCTAGGAATCTACAATGGACCCATTAAATGCAGACTCTACGGTGAATATGATGAAACTGTCTCCTATATCATATAGAGCTACGAAGCGCTGACTCACAGAAGACTTAAGATCTTCGGGAATAGTCCCTCATGGCACACTTTGTAGAAGAATATTTTCCACCTCATAGAAGGAACAAATATTTGTTAACAAGATCGAGGTGCTCAATAAGCCAGAAGGCTGAAGTGATAGAAGTTCGTGTCACACACCCGATCCCCGCTTTAACCCAAGAAACAAACACAAAATGCATATAATCCAAATCCAGAATTCTGTACCAGTTCTTGGTGTAGATTATTTTTTTAATATTCGAAAGTACTACATATTTTTAGCTTTGTATTTGTATTTGTATGTGTACATATTTAATCAGAACAGTTAATCGATCGATTTGTATTTGCATTCATATATTTTCTGATTAGCCTGGTCAAGTCCACATGAAAACTTTCTCTTGGAATTGAAACTCATTATTATGCCAATTAACACAAACAAACAAAGTTTATTATCACTGTTAACGCATGCGAAGGGTTAAACCACGGTATGGAAAATATAAATAATAATTGAAAGTAACAAAAATTTTAATATCCAAAAAAAATTAATTAGCTTACTGCTATGGCTGAGGGAATCCCCAAAACTACCGTCACAATGCGAAATTAATTGTGGCGGGTCTTAAAGATAAAATCATGACAAACCAAGGACTGTAAATCAAGGGGAATACGGCTTCGGTTCACATTCTTAGGTAGGTTATAAACAACTTTCCAGAAAAAAACAATCTGGTAACTCGAAAAATTAATATACCCAATTTTTCTTTGTCGTTTTCTGTTAATTAAACAAAGGCTGGCTGGTTGGTTGGTTAAAGGCGGGGGTCCGTTTAAAGGCCCGAACTTCAAATCACTGCAGCCTTTCGGCTTATTGTGTACCTCGATCTTATTAAAAGATGTTTGTTCCTTCTATGAGGTCCAGTAACCTTCTATCAAGCTTGTCATGTGGGAGGTTGTCACCACGTTGTATGTTCCCGTCTGTCTTCTACGAGACAGCGCTACGCAGCGGTATATTATGTTTGAGGCGGTTTCATCCTCTTCGTCACAGAGTCTGCATTCAATGGATCCATTGTTTATACCTATCCGTTGAAGGTGTTTTCGCAAGTGGCAGTGGCCTGTTAGCAGACCCATCACTTGTTTCAACTGGGGCCGCGTCAGGGTTAGCATTCCATTCGATAGTATTTTCGATGGTTTTACAATTACGGCCCGTGCGTGTATTTGACCAGGTAACTCTTGCCATCGAGATAGGTATTGTTTTTTCGACCATCTATCTAATGTTGTTTTTGTTGCCTGTTCGAGGCCCCTGAGACTTTGAGCAGATCCGGCTCTCGCTAGTTCATCCGCCTTTTCATTTCCTAATATCCCGGAGTGACCAGGGACCCACAAGAGTTCCACCTTGTTCCTCAAAGACAAACAAAGACATTATGTCGCCTTCGAGCGCTCGGAGGGTACTTTTTATAAAGCCCTTATTGGAAAGGCTGTCTTTTATACCTGCTTTTACATTTGACACTACCGAATTAATAACTGTCATATTTGTGATTGTTGTTCTTTGTTGTTTTTCATTATTTGTGTGTTACATTTAAAGTATTGTTTGTGGAAATAAAAGTAATTCTTAACTCAATATGGTAAGACTGTCCCAAGTCTGCCGTAAACTGGATAAAAATATAGACTTTTGAGTCACGTCTGTTGATTGATTGATTTTCCTAACTAAGGCATATCAAGCCGGTTACCTGTTTTTCTCTTTTCCATCTCTTTTTCGTTGGGTTTATTTTCGTAATATTGACATTTACAAAGCACATAGACAAACCGGGTCCATGTTTGTTTCAAGTCTGTGTTAGAATCATAGAAAAATACATTGAATATGCAAACGGTACATAAATTAGCTCAGAAAAATATAACGCTACAATATTTCAGCTATCATGTTTCTCTACTTGATCTCTCAATATATTTATTAATTATATAACTTTTTAGAGATTCAATTTTATATGGGACTAACACACTGAATGGCCTCCCGAATACTTCTATCAGAGTAAAAAATTGGTTCCAACATCCAAAGTTTACATACAATTCTGCAGGAGTTCCCCTTTATGATGTTGGAATTTTGCAGGTATGTAGACGTTTACAAGGCAAAACTAGAAAAGGTAGCTGAGAAAGGAATGCCGAATATAAACAGATAGAAATTCATGGTTTCGGAAAGTAATCCTCTATACAGAGTGTGTGGTAGAAAGTGTAACAAATGGAAAACTTTTATATACTTAATTTTATAGAAATAAGTCACTCTTGTTATAAAGTCTTGCTAGGTTAGAAACCTCCTTAGCCATAGTTGAATATCTCAAATATTATATAGAGTGGGCGCAAATGTGAAATTGATCTAAGAATAAAATACTCATGCTTCTAAAAATACATCAAAATGCATTTTTGAAACTCTTTCTAGAATTATGTTCTCTCTCTAAACATGCTGACGAGAAACAGTCACCTATAAGATATAATTAGGTCATTTTGTGTAACGAAATAAAATTTTATTTCAAGACCAAACATTAAAGCAGTTAGTTAGAGTTAGATTACCTAAGAAATTAAATACATGTAACAACGTAAAAAAGTCCTAACTGTATGACACAATTGTCAAGTTTCTGCTGGGCCACCATTACCTTTGATCCATCGTTCTAGTTTCTTTTTATTGTTTATCCTATTTCTGCCCTTGGCAACTCATTGCAGGTTTGTATTATTCTGTTTTGTAGAACTTTAGCACTTGCGGTTCTATCTCGGAGGTAGACAATTTCTGTTAATCTACACCATAAATAATAGTCTAGGTGAGTCAAATCAGGTGTTCTCGCAGGCCAATTTGTAATTTGTCTTTCTCTATGCGTACCACGTCATATCCATCTGGTCAGGCAATTCAGGGTATTCGCCAATGAAAAAGAAATGAACTAATGAAATAATAATAAAAATAAAATGACCTAATTATGTCTCAGAGGTAGCTGTTTCTCGTCAACATGTATATAGAGTCAACATAATTCTAGAAAGAGCGAGTCAAAACGGCATTTTTAGAACTAAGGGTATATTCCTAGATCAATTTCTAATTTTTTCGGTCAGTCTATACAATATTTCTGATACTCGACTATGGTAACAGAGGTTTTCTACCAATCATAATTTTTTGGCAAGAGTGGCTTTTTCCGATAAAATTAAGGATAATGAAGTTTCCCTTTCGTTACACTTTCTAACTCATACGCTGTATAATACTCAAATTTTGCCTCAAAAATAGAACATGCTGCCTTCAGCAGTAGGGATGCCGCTTTGGAATAGGCTCTATTCTTTTCGAAACAAGGTTTTATGTAGAACAAGTCACAACAGGTATGGGTCGATGGGTTTTCCTGTTCCGCTGTTTGTTTCGCTTTTCGCTGGAGGCGTCTGGTACGCTGAACCAGTCTGCTTCGCTGGAACAACCTGGTTGATGAAACAGTTTCGAATACTCGGACACTGTCTGTTGCAACATATTCATCAAGCATTCTTGGGAAGGAGCGAGAGCTAAGTTGAGGTCCGGTTTCTATCTAGACACTTTCAAACTTCGTATCAATATTCAAAAAACACATTACATAGATAGCATTATCATTAACAGAAGCAAATAGACCGGATTTTAACAACATCTTGCTAGATAATATCCCCGAACCCATAACACAATGCGAAAACATTAAGTACCTTGTTGTCATAATAGACAAAAATTTTAAGTGGAACGAGCATGTGCCGTACATCACTAAAAAGATAAGGTGTTTGATTTACAAATTTTATACTCTGAGAGAATTTTTGTGTCGTAAATTTCTTATAATGATCTATAAGGCACTGGTTGAATCACTTCTAAATTATGCAATTGTGGTGTGGGGAGGGGCATATAATATACATTTAGAACAACTTAAAAAAATTCAAAATCATATTAAAAACCCAGAATGTATCCTACTAATTTGTTATATTCTAATGAAATAAATTAGTTTATGACTCGAGATATAGACTGCATATGTATTGCACAAGGAGTTGAAAATAAACTTTCAAACACAACCCTTTGAAACAACAGTTTGGGTCAGCACTTTATATCATATCTATGTCCTAAATTATATCAAAAAATACCATTGGAAATACGAAATATAAAAGATGAAAAACAAACATTTTAAAACTAAGTTTAAAAAATTCTTTTTGATCAATGTTTACTGAGATATTGGATATCGGTGTTATTTAGACTGTTCTCTCCCTGCAAGTTTTGTGATTTTCGCTGCTTGGATTTGTTGTTGTGGCACTGGTAGTGCTTTAACTATTATTTGATTTACTAACCATTTATTGTGGTTCATAGAAATTAATTTACTGCGACTAACGCAGCTGTGATAGTTCCAAATATTTCAAATTCTAAAAATAGGACCATACAAGTATTTAATATCTAGGTGCCATATGTAAATGTTTTAAATTTTTATTAAACTATACCTTTATTTAATTTGTATTCTTTGTAAACGACTTTGAAATAAAGAAATTTGAAATTTGAAATTCTAGAAATTTGATGAACACAAAAATAAATCTAACATATATTAAAAAAAACTCTTTGGCAATGTATAAAGATAAAGTTCGTATCCACACTGCCGCGACGCGACGTTGCGATGTAATAGAATAGCAGCGAACCGTTTGAAACAGTTTGGAACCGGAACAGGTTTCTTGAAAAAGGTATTTTTTAAACCCGAAACAGGTTGTACCTGTTATTTAAATTACCCTGTTCCAACCATCCCTTATCAGCAGCTAACATAAATGAAATAGTCGAATATCTTTTAAAAATAATATATTTTTAAATTAATCGACCAGTTCTATTTCATATTTTAGCTGGAAAAACCAATTCCCTTGGGGAAAAATGCACAAGCGATTCAACTTGCAGCAGCAAATGCCACAGTTCCATTCCATATACAGGGAATTCTAGCTGGTTGGGGTGTTAATGATACTTGGGGAGACTCACCGCCATATTTGCAGAAAATTAACCGTTCGCTATTAACAGATGAAGAGTGCACAAAGAACATAAATAAATACATTGAAACGGAGAGTTTTCTGCCTACTCACCATTTATGTAGCGATGACAACTATGACGGGATATGTTTCGTAAGTATGGAGCAATAATTTTATTAATACCTTCGTTCACAGAGCAAAATTTCTAATCCGTTGCAAATTTCGTTAAACGCATGTTCAGTTGTAGACAAGTTTCTAACTGCTGCTTTTTGTCTTTGTGAACGGGTTCAAAGGCCCAACCTTTCAACTGTTAAATCTGAAAATTGGCCTACAAGTATTTTTATTCTTGCTCATTTCTGAATTATTTAAAGCTTGCCTTTCCTTGTGAAATGCATATTTAAAGAATAATAGGAAGTATAAGTTTAAATAAAGTCGGTACGGTATATGATGTCCGCTAAGCAATAAAACCTCTTGAGCAGGGTATTCGGTGGCTTTTTATTTATAAAGTTTTGGTTCTAAAAAGAACCGATGTTGTAGTCTTGCGACAGAACGTACCTGCTTGTAGATAACTGCTTTACTAAAAACAGTCTTCCTCTGCATTTAAAATTTCATCCATGCTTTCAGACTCATCAGAATCAGTATCATCATCCCTAATAATTAACGCTGTTACTTCGTCTATAACATGTTCTGTCTCATAACATTCAAAAATATATATATATATATTTTTTTTTTGTGTGTTCAATACATTTGCGCCATTCTTCTTTGACCACTGGGCTAAGCGCCTCCTCCCATAACTTTATAACGCTAGGCTTTTACAGGCATGTTTGTCATAATAATTTTTGCTAATACCCCATACCAATTCAATTGCGTTGTAATGGCAATGGTAGGGCGGTAATCTCAAAACTTGATGTCCATATTTGAGGGCTAATTCGTCTACAACATATTTGTTTTTAAATGACTGATCTTTACACTTGCTTAAAAGATCACCTTTTAAAAATAAATCTTCATGGTTTATGTATTTCTGTGACAACCACTCTCTTAATTCTTCCTTTTTCCATTTCTCTTCGACTCTGGTATGGTAAGAGGCATTGTCTAAAACAATTAAGGAAAAATACTCAAAAATTTCAGCATCCATATTGCCTTGATAATAATCAGTTTTTTTGTTGATGAAAATATGACACTGGCATTTGAAACAAACCCTTCTTCATTGCCAGCATGTATTATTATATATATTTTTCCATTACGCGGGTACTGGAATAGCAATGTTTCGAATCATCCTGCCAAGACGGTTTTGTTGAAGTTCCTTTTGCATATATCCATGTTTCGCCAAGAAAAACAACTTGCCTTGACTATTCCGAGTTTTTTGTTTCTTAAATAATCCCTTAAAATTACCATCTTTTGAAAATTTTGGACAGCTCGCAAAGCACTTTTCTGTTGTTCGTTTTTTTATATTTGAAGCCCATATCTTTTGAAATGATGGGCGAACTGGTAAAGGGAAAAAAACGAATCGTTAAAAACAACAAGTGAACAAACAGCTGATCGAGCAAATGCGCAGAATCCTACCTTATAATTCCGTACCAGTACGCTGATTATTCTGACGATTGCATATCGGTTGGCTCTGTGAACGAACCTATTGGCTCGTGTATTACTTTTACGATAAACTCATTCATCTAAAACTCTAGTATCCAGAGGATGGATGACTTAAACCCGTGTGTACTTAGACAAAAGTTTGCTCTGGTTTGCTCGTTCAAGTTAAACCACCTTAAGTTAAAAATTTAAAGTCCATTAGGATAAACTTGTTATAAATTATGTTTAGTGCACAACATGACAACGCCCGTCATTTGTGGTAACCAGGTTTGTTAAAGTAGTTAATGTAACATTTACTACGTAATTTAATACCGTAGCAAATGTAATTTGCTACATCCCCTTACTATGTAATTTGTTACATTTACTTCGTTTGCTACATTTACTACTTTCACCTTTCATTATTAGAATATTTTTATTTAGATCAAATCGTAAAGCAAAAGGCAACAGAAGAACAAAAACCAAAAATTACTATTTTATACTTTTCCACTCGAATTTCCAACTTTTAACATCAAATTCATAATAATAAAGTTGAGGTTATGTAGTGTTTTTGACACTTTCAGCCAATCAAAACAATAATTATATTTATTATAATTACTATATTTGTAATGTAGTAAATTCAATTTTTCTGCGACATTAACAACTCTGGTGGTAACTCAGATGATTGGTCGACGCTACGACTGGACGTGATAATAAACCGGTTATTGCAAAATCCACAGGTTAACAGTCATTTTACATTTCCTCTATTATGAAGGAACTGGTCAAGCATTTATTAATATTTCATATAGCATTGGTGACAGTTTCATGGGCAGCTTCAGTAGCATAGGAACGTAATGTTTTAGAATGTGTATTTAAAGTTGTAGAAATTTACATAAAAAATTTTGTGTTTATTGACTTTAATGTCATGGAATCATTATCCACTTTTTCCTTTATAGGGAGACTCCGGAAGCCCCTTTGTTATCAATGGAACTCAATATGGAATAGTTTCTTGGTGGTTTGAACCATGTGGCATCATACCAGCGATTTACAGCCGCATTACTACTCCTGAATATCGAAACTGGATACAAACTATTACAAATATTTGATGTTCCAGGAAACTTATAATAAATAAGATATGATATAGTTTATATTCATTCATTTCATTTGTTATTGATCAGCTCGAGCGATTATCAAAATTATGAAAATTTACAAATGTCTAGACTTGTTACACAGTAAATACTTATTTATTTAATTAGTTATAAGCGTTATAAAATGCTTCCATATGACTGTCAGGCGACACCAAAGATAAGATCATTTGAATCAATGTTAAAAACTCTGACTTTACAAAAAATGTTACTACCTGAGCAATTTCAACAACAGCGAGATTATCGAGCTTATGCCACCTAGCAGGAACCTACTCAAATGCAAGAGAAAATGCACTCAAAAAGTTATGACATGTTAAGAAGCAGAAGTTATTCTAAGTGCCATGCCAAATGATATTACAATATCGACAGTAATCTACGGTAAAAAATTATTAAAATCTTTTTAAAATTCACTAAAATATTTTGTAAAAATTTCGCGCCACATGGAATTTATAAGCGGTTATCCATCCAATTATTAATCATTCCCAACTTCGTTTGACTTCCAATGATCGATGAATCGCTTCGTATTATTGTCTCTACTTGTTCTCCTAACGAGTTCTGTTTAATCCGTTTCACCTCATTTAAGCTCTTTATCGAGTAAGAAGCATTTTAATGACACTTTATTTAAACCTGGACATTTTTACAATAAAAATACTTATGGTACAATAATAGCCGTCAGTAAAATGTTCCATACATTTAAAAATATTAAACTGCTAGAGTTATAAATAAATTATTTTCACCTATATTCCATTTTACTAAATTCATTAGAAATCCTAACTATAGTTTTTGTAAATTATGGTTAAATAATAATAATTTTCTTACGGATTATCAACGAAAATTGTAATTATTACAATATTTTATAGGAAATCTTTACTATAATAATTTTACTATAGTGTTTGTTAACATTTATTATATATTTTTGTATCAGCACCAGTTAGATAGGCACCTTACTTGATATTACTAAATCTATTAGAAATTCTAAGTATACTTATTAAAATTATGTTAACAATATTATTTTGGTAGAGATTACTAAAAAATGTAATTAATACTATATTTTATAGGAAATTTTACAATAAAATCTTTACTATAATGATTTTACTATAGTCTTTTTTTTTGTAGAAAAGTCGCCTTACGAACTATCTTTACAAAAACTATTGTTATCTCGGCTTATTGTACTTAAGTATTATTAAAATATAGAAGATTAAGTTCTCTGTTAATTAATACTTATATTTAATACGGTTGAATGCATGTTTTGTGCTCTCTATTGTTCCATATTATCAGCGCAACCTCAAATTCCAAGGGTAATTTTCCATTCCTTTCACCGTCGCTCACCAAATCTTCCAAAAAAGCGACTTTCTCTTACACCCCGTGCCTGTTTAACAATTGGGCGGAGTAGGCGGCCGCCTTGGGCCCCGTTGCTTAGAGGGGCCCGAAATTCGTACCCTTAAATCAAAAAACAACTAAGGTTAACTAGGCACAGTTTATAGAAAATTTTATTAATCGATAAACTTCTGTTTAAGGTCTACGTGAATTATAAAATAATTTATCAAAGACTTCCATTAGGGTGAAAAGGTGTGGCAAACCACAAGAAAACTATTGGATAGAATTTGTTATAATTTTAAATTTAGCTTCGAAATATGCTACTTGACTATATTATTATCTTGAATTTTTCGGAAAATAATTTTATTTTTTTTCAAAACGATAAATAACGTTGGAACTGAATAAATATGGATATACAGTTATTTTTGACGTATTTTTTGAAATACTGCATGCCGTATCAATAATCTGAATTAATTTCATACCTTAGTTTCAATGCAAAAAAATGTCACACCGAGGTTTCCAGGAAAAATATCTAAAATCGCAACTATCTAAAGTAATTAGGCAACGATTCGGGTGATCAAAGGCGGAATAATAAGGAGAACGTCTTCTACTCTCTCGATATGTCTTGTTTCATTGTTCAATAACAAGAACTTATGCTGTTCCGCGGCGAAATCTCAAATCGGACCACGCAGTCCACTGATAAATAGTCTTAATAAAGTCAATTGAAATAGCAAAAACCATAAAGTCGGGTTATAAAACAAAAACAAAGACAGAACACACCACGCGGCGTTGCGATGATTCATATTTTACAAAAATAATGGTGGCGGCTCAAGAACTATTTATTATTTATGATTTATATACATTTTTTATACTTTCCTGCATTAAGACATGGCTATATTAGCTACAATGCTTCAAGATGCTTCTGATTTTCCGATGCTTCAAGATGCTTCTGGTTATATGGGACCCTAAGCCCGTTACGCAATCCAGGACTCCTCACCACTTTAAACTTTTTCCTTAATAATAAGTTATGCTAAACTAATTCGCAGCTATTGTACGTTTTTGTCTCTTACTATTTAAATAAGTTTAGTGTCTCACAGAACGAGCGCATGGGCCTTCTGGAAGTCGGCCGGCCGGGCCTGTACCAGTTAGATATGCACCAGCACAGCAATATAGAGTGAAAAAAAAACAATTTAGTGAGTAGAATTTATAGGGTTGCCATACATCCCGGTACACCACTACATGTCACCAGTTTCAAGGGCTTTATAGTCAAGGTATGTTGCAGTCAGCTACCTTAATACTTGGTTGGTTGGTTAAAGGCGGGGGTCGGTTTAAAGGCCCGAACTTCTATCACTGCAGCCTTCCGGCTTATTGTGTACCCCGATCTTGTTAGACGATGTTTGTTCCTTCTATGAGGTCCAGTAACCTTCTACCAAGTTTGTCATGTGAGAGGTTGTCACCACATTGTATGTTCCCGAAGATATTTTGTCTTCTACGAGTGTAGCTGCGCAGCGGTATATTATGTGTGAGGCGGTTTCATCCTCTTCGCCGCAGAGTCTGCATTCAATGGATCCGTTGTTTATACCCATCCGTTGAAGGTGTTTTCGCAAGTGGCAGTGGCCTGTTAGCAGACCTATCACTTGTTTCAACTGGGGCCGTGTTAGGGCTAGCATCCCATTCGATAGTATCCTCGATGGTTTTCCAATTACGGCCCTTGCGTGTATTTGACCAGGTAACCCTTGCCATCGAGATAGGTGTTGCTTTTTCGACCATCTATCTAATGTTGTTTTCGTTGCCTGTTTTGATATCCCAAAGGCCGGTTCGGGGCCCCTGAGATTTTGGGCGGATCCGGCTCTCGCTAGTTCATCCGCTATTTCATTTCCTAATATCCCAAAGTGACCAGGGACCCACAAGAGCTCTATCTTGTTCCCCCTGGCCGCCTTAATACTTAATATACATTTAGATTTTTTATAACTAGATTAAAAAACAACCTTATTTTATATTCTGTCTATCGTTATCTGAATTACATCTTAGCGCCTCGGATTTTCTAGTATTTACTATCCTAAATTATTGACCAAATTTAGCAATATTTGATCGCGACCGATAAAAAGGCTTTATTTCCATTTTTAAACCCAAAATAACGTTCGACGAAAATCAAATCGTAAGGTTAAAAGGTTCTAACGGCGATAAAACCATTCAAAATGCCTTATTTCCTATGAAGAAAGCAATATCTAAACAGGAATTTTATACAAAAAGACATATTTCCACAAAGGGTTTACACAATTGTTAGTTTGTTAGGTACTAAATTTGAAACAAAACGGCACAGTTCCTCAATAATTTCTAAGATGGTCATACAGTAACTTGAACAAAGGGTCATATTTCCTTTACATTATGTTAGAACAATAAAACTCGATTCATTTATTATAAAAAACATGAGTCGTATAAAATAGTCGAATGTTTCTTGGTAAGAATGTACTGTGCCGAGCGAAGTGTTGTAATTTTTCATTAAATTTTCTACAAAGTGTTTTATTTCCTGTAGTATCGAGCAAAAGGTCTTATTTCCAAATAATTATTGATAAGAACATTTCTATTATTTTTTAGATTCAAACCACCAATATTACATCTGGTCTGAAGTAGTATTGTAGATTGATCCCATTTTGAGTTTTTTTTAACTCTATAATTTCCCACCATCTACAGAAATATGCAGTTTCTGAAAATTTATCTATAATGGAAATATGGCTTTTTGAAAAATCACTCCTCAACTGTTTTCACCATCGGCGCTAACTCCTGCAGCGGGCTTTAAGGCCAATGTATAAACTCGACGGTGACGATTGACGGTGCAGTTTGACGGTGCTGTTTGACGGTGCCGTAAAAAGCTGGATTTATAACCTTGACGGTGGCGACGATAACATAACCTGTTCTTCTCGGCTTTTCTGTATTTTTATGTGATTATATTAATTTTGGTGTTTATGTGATCTCAATGATACTATCAACAGTACACTTTAAAATGGTTAATAAGATGGTATAAAATAAAATAATATTTACTAAATATCACGTGACAGGCAAGCACGATTTTGATTGGCTGACGAACGTTGCTACGACCGTTCACCGTCAAAAGATAAAATTGGTTTATGTCGGCCGTCACCCACCGTCAAACTGCACCGTCATCGTCAAATATAAATAGTCTTATGCATTTCAATATGTTTAAGCTGTACCGTCACCGTCAAACAGCACCGTCAATCGTCAACATCAAGTTTATAAATTCAGCTTTACCCTTTCCCCGGCCAAGGGCCCGATTAAACCTTAAACCGTCACTGCTTACACTTAGAATGAAGAATAAGCGTACTAGGAAGTTGTAAAATTCGTCGTTATTGACAAAGTGAAAATAATATTTTCGGAAATATCAAAAATTAACTAGCAATACACTTCTGTCCCATTTTTTCTTTGATGTTGTTCTATAAATATCAGCACAGGACTTGAAGGTGACATATTAATATTTTTTGTACTTCAAATTGTCTAAAAGTGTCCTCTGTGTAGTCATAATATTTTTATATCTGTGTCTAATAGGTGTTTTTATATCTGTGTCGACATACGACATTTTGCACGATCACCAACGATTTGTTACTATAATAAAATGAAGATTTTTTATGTAACAAAATTTTAAGAATCCCATACAATCTCTCCAAGCGGTCGCCGTTTTGGTAAAACATGGTGACTTACTCGTGCGTATATTAGATTATTTGAAGTTTATGATAAGATAACTTTGGCGAACTAATATCTAAATAATATTTAAAGCAATTATCTTTAATATATAAGGAATTTTTTAATATATTATATCTACATTAAATTTAAAATTACTATAAATATGATCAGTTTTATGGTTCTGACAATATTGGCCTGCATTCAGCATGGAGGTATGTTTCAATAAAATGGTTGGTTACATAATATAGTCAATTGGTGCTCACAAGGGCTCCTAGCGGGAAAGTTCTGGGGTAGTTTTGATTTTTTCAATTTTATATGTTTTTTGGGCGCTGAATACGAGGTTTGCTAACAGGAATTCGTTACGCAACATTGCAAGAAATTCGAAAAAGGTAAAAATCCTGATTTTTTGCTTATAACTCGGAAACTGTCAACGTATCGTAGATAAACTTCAATTTAAAATGAAAGTACATAAATCTTCCTATAAATTTTATTATTTAGGTTTTTTCTCCGACAATACCTTCGGGCTCAAGCAACAGTAGAAAATTAGCTTATTTCGGTTGTTTTCGCAAAAACCCACTTTCCTATGATTAACGGCTGTCATTTAGTGTATTCTTACTAGTTTTAATACAATGTGGACTTATTTCAACTATTGTGCTATTTCCCGTGGTGACATATGACATATTAGACTATAACCCATCTATCGCGAGGCATTAAACATTCTTGTTAGCCATCCTGATGATCCTGCTCTGTCAAATGTTGTTATAAGGCAATTGGATATATTGTGCAAGTGGATTTACTAAAGTTTTCGATCAAATCCGAACTCGACCGACAAATCCTGCAGCATTAGCTCACACAACTTTAGCCAAAATAGTGATTCAATCAATGATCCTGTCGCCAGCAATATTGGATCAATTGGAGAACTGGTTCAACACGGACCGAACAGTAATTCTTTCTAATGATGTGCAAGATGAATTCAAATCTCAGCTTTAACTGTTGGCAGAACTTCCAAGCTCTCGATTGTATATTTTGAAATGGTGACTATGATTATGCGATTCATTGAAGCAGAAAGAAGCAGCAACTGGAATCTGCACCTTAAACCATACTTGACGAACAACAAGGCGACCGGAACGCTTATGGTCGAAAAATACCAGAAGTGATGTAGTGCCAGTGCCAACCACTTTAAACCATATACCGGACTCGATACGTCGGCACATTTCTTGTAAATATAAAAAAGGCTGCCAACGCAATTGTGTATGCAGGAAAGTAGGTCTCAATTGTTACCCAGTCTAATCGTGCTAAGGACTGAGTGACAACGTCGAGCCCCCGGAAGACATCATTAACATAGATGATGAAGAGGCCGAAGGAAGACCGAGAACGATCTGAAGAAAGACGCTCACACGATACGACATGCCTTGTCTAAAGTTCGTAATCATTCATCTCTCCGTTAGATATAGAAGGAGTTGTTTCCTCACCATTTTCCAGATGAACAATTTCCAGTCGTGTCAGATAATGGTTGGTGACGCCCCGCCCATGTCAAAATGCAATAAGATGATGTGACAGGACTGGGGAAAATATTTAATATTTAAGTTGCCCAACATTAAATATTTGTAATTAATATTTAAATTTATTTATTGAAAATTTTAACTTTGCTAGTACAGCATTAATATGTCCGTCCCACCTTAGATGCAGGAGCATGGTTGGGAAAACCTGGGGACTCAAGCCCCAGATGATGCAATGGCTTTATGTCACAGTTATCAGACCCCTGATATCATACGGGTCTGTAGTCTGGTGGACAAAAACAAGCAGATTACGACAGCGAACAAACTCAACAGTTTGCAGAGGCTGGCCTGCCTGTGTATCAGTGGGGCGATGAGAAGCACACCCACTGCAGCAATGGAAGTCATACTGGGACTAATACCCCTAGACATACACATCAAAATGGAGGCTAACTGTAGCGCCTCAAGGATGATCACCAATGGGGAATGGACACAACACCCCGTAAAAATTGGACACATAAGAGCCACGGATCTAATCAACGATGAGCTCTTGGACATGCAAACCGATCGTATGAGAGCAACATACGATTTCACAAAGCCCTTCAAAATTGACTGGAACTTTGATGAATGGACGAACGGTGCACCCCCGTCATTTGACAAGGGTCTAGTTTGGTACACCGATGGATCAAAAACCGCCAACGGTGTGGGCGCAGGTATATTTGGGGAAAGACCCAGGATGGACATGAGCATTCCTCTGGGGAACTACGCCACAGTATACCAAGCGGAAGTTCATGCCATACAAGCATGCGTACTGCAAAATCTTGAAAAGGGCTACCACAACCAAAAGATTTACATCCTGTCGGACAGCCAAGCTGCTCTTAAGGCTCTGAACTCCAATCGGTTTACTTCCAAACTTACACTGGAGTGCCATACCAACCTAAAAGTACTGGCGGCCAGGGGGAACAAGATAGAGCTCTTGTGGGTCCCTGGTCACTCTGGGATATTAGGAAATGAAAAAGCGGATGAACTAGCGAGAGCCGGATCCGCCCAAAATCTCAGGGGCCCCGAACCGGCCTTTGGGATATCAAAACAGGCAACGAAAACAACATTAGATAGATGGTCGAAAAAACAACACCTATCTCGATGGCAAGGGTTACCTGGTCAAATACACGCAAGGGCCGTAATTGGAAAACCATCGAGGATACTATCGAATGGGATGCTAGCCCTAACACGGCCCCAGTTGAAACAAGTGATGGGTCTGCTAACAGGCCACTGCCACTTGCGAAAACACCTTCAACGGATGGGTATAAACAACGGATCCATTGAATGCAGACTCTGCGGCGAAGAGGATGAAACCGCCTCACACATAATATACCGCTGCGCAGCACTGTCTCGTAGAAGACAAAATATCTTCGGGAACATACAATGTGGTGACAACCTCCCACATGACAAACTTGGTAGAAGGTTACTGGACCTCATAGAAGGAACAAACATCGTCTAACCAGATCGGGGTACACAATAAGCCGGAAGGCTGCAGTGATAGAAGTTCGGGCCTTTAACCAACCAACCAACCCACCTTAAATTACTATCAAATACTATTCCTAGATATTTAACATTTTAAACAGACTGTATTATACAGTGAGTCCCAGAAGAAATGTCTAAATTCATTTAAAATTCAGCGGTAAGTTTTTTCAAAAAACGCTCATACCCGTCGATTTTGATTTTTTAATTTATTTTTTTGTGGTAATTTCATGTATACAGGGTAGCTCAAAAATAAGTTACGACCATCAACTTCATTTTTTCAAATGGAAACATATATTTTTTATTTCATTTTTGAATTTTGCATTGAATTCTAAGCATGTTTCATGTACCATGTCCTATACATAAACTCAACAGTTATTGAAAAAATTAGGATTGAACATATCATTTAGAGAATCCAACGATCTATCAAATCTTCTGGCAATATGGCATTTTGGGCTCCATAATAAGTAAGAGTGTACTGTCTCACTGTCACCGTTTATTTCCATAGAAACTGTATGACAATTTTATTTCAAATAAGTATAATTATTGTCAAGCGTAGTTTCAAAGTTGCGGTTTTCACAATAATGGTGAAGTTAACGGAACGGGAAAAAATTTAAATTCTATGCATAGTTGGGTTTGGTGATAAAACACGTACTCAAATAGAAACAGCCCAATTAGTTAATGAAATCCATGCTGATCGTCCTCCCATATGTCAAAAGATGGTGAGTAGAATAGAGGCTAAGTTTAGAGAATTCGGTCATGTTAGAGATTTGCCTAAATCTGGTCTCGAGATGAAAATGAACAACTTGACGTTTTGCTTTCCTTGGAAGAAAATCCATGTACTCCCCTGTCGCACATTGGGGCCGATTTACATATGCCGAAATCTGTTGTTTACCGAGTAGTTCAAAAGCACAAATATCACCCATACAAAATTATTCCAGTGCATGAGTTATTTGAAGATGATTTCGATAGGCGAAGTGAGTTTTGCGGACGCATGCAAAATATGTGCAATCTAGATAATAATGTAGTAAAAAATATTATTTTTTCGGATGAAGCTTCGTTCTATTTGAATGGTAATGTGAACAGACAAAATTGTCGATATTGGGCAACAGAAAATCCGCATTGGATGATAGAGGTTCACAGCCAGTACCCTAAGAAAATAAATGTTTGGTGTGGAATCGTACGCGAAAGAATAATTGGTCCATTTTTCTTTGAACAGTCTTTAACTGGACAAGTATATCTCGAATTTCTCCAACTAGAATTAATTCCAGCATTAGTGGCTTTATTTCCGAATCCATTGGATCCAGACTCCCCTGACGAAGAACTGCTATTCCAACAAGATGGTGGTCCTCCGCACTATGCGGCCACTGTGCGCACATTTTTGGATGAAACCTTTCCCAATCGGTGGATTGGAAGGAGAGGACCTATCGAATGGCCTGCTAGGTCGCCAGACCTAACTCCGCTGGACTTTTTTTGTGGGGTTACCTCAAATCAAAAGTATTTGTTAACAGGCCAAACAATATGCAGGAGTTGAAAGAAAGGATCCGAAGAGAAGTGCGTGTCATAACTCCGGAAATGGTTGGAAACGTGCAAAGAGAGTTTATTGATCGTCTTGGATATTGTCAAGCCGTAAATGGCGCACATTTTCAACATTTAATTTGATTTTGTTGTGTTTTTTTTTTTAATAAACAGGTCTTACTTATAGATATGTTCAATCCTAATTTTTTTCAATAACTGTTGAGTTTATGTATAGGACATGGTACATGAAACATGCTTAGAATTCAATGCAAAATTCAAAAATAAAATAAAAAATATATGTTTTCATTTGAAAAAATTAAGTTGATGGTCGTAACTTATTTTTGAGCTACCCTGTATACATGAAATTATCACAAAAAAAATATATTAAAAAATCAAAATCGACGGGTACGAGTGTTTTTTCAAAAAACTTACCGCTGAATTTTAAATGAATTTAGACATTTCTTCTGGGACTCACTGTACATTCTGCATTGTTGGTTATAAATTTCAATTTTTGAGTACCCGAACAAACCCGAGGGTATGAGGTAAAGGGTAGATAGCTTCTTCCACTTAACTGATAGCTTTTTGCTATTTACGAACGAATAGTGAAATCATCCTCTACCATTTTCTTAAGGGTATTTCAAACGCTATTTTGATAGAAGATGTCCCTGAATTGCTATTTTTATCTCAGGTGGAAAGTAAGTACTTTCCATCCAGCTTCCGGACTTGTAATGTAAATAACTATTTTGTAGCTGTGGCAAGGCCGCCCCTGGGAATTGTTAATGGAACCACTGCTGATGATGGGGAATTCCCTTATATGGTATGTATATTTTTATTATTTTCTGACATGGCTATCAAGAATTCGGTATATTAATTAATAATCGTGAAAAGTAAGGGAAATGCTACTGCTATGAAGTAATAGTATATTTCATACTAAGAGTGGTAAGAAGCCTATTATTCATGATGTCGAAAGTACTTCGGGAAAATGTGAAATAGACGGTACGAGCGAAGCGAGTGCAGTAAAGTCGGTACGGTGTATGAAGTCTGCTAAGCAATAAAACCTCTCGAGCCGGGTAGTCGGTGGCTTCCAAACAATAAATTATATTTTAGGTATTTTCTAAATAAAATAATTTAAAGTAAATAAAAAATTAGTTTATTCAAAGAAAAATAATTATTTTTTAGCTTTTATAGTATTTAAGCAAATTAGTTTTACGAATTCTTTTTTTATAAAGTTTTGGTTCTAAAAAGAACCAATTTCGCCATCTTTTTGAAACATTATTGGATAGCTCGCAAAGCACTTTCCTATTGTTCGTTTTTTTGTATTTGAAGCCCCGCTTTTTTAAACTGATGGACAAACTGGTAGTTCCAATATCGCAAAGTTCTTCTTCTTTATCTTTTCAAGAATAGCTTTATGGGTAACATATTCCATGGCTTTATACATATCATAAACAATATTCCTAATCGATAGTTTAAGGGAAATGTTTTAGAATGGAGTCGAACCCTTTTATATGGTCTGTCCAATTCCTCTTCACTCTTTGTTCGAAGTCTTCTTATGGTCTTATCTGAAATGCCGCGAGCATCAGACGTTCGTTTTTGCGCTGTCAAAACAGACACTTGTAATGTAAATAACCCGAATAAACCCTACTTATTTTTTTCTAAAGTAAAATAATGTTCCACTTGTAATACCAAACGGCGTTCACCTGGAGATAAACACCTTCTAAGCGTTGAGTCACCTTGCTGAACATTTTCCATAAATTTCCTTTATAACTGCTTTTACTTCACAAACAATAATGAGAAACAAACTAAAGCAAAAAGCATAACTACTTATTTAAAACAGAACATACCATCCTGCAATTGAGCAAATTTTAATTATTTCTTGGAAAATAGTGATTATTATATAGATTTAACTATAATGATCCCAAAATAACTAAATTCTAGGAAAAAGTACCTGAGAACATCTTTAACTTATTGACGCAAAATCTTTTTCATTTGATAAATAAAAAAAACTATGAGTGGAAAATAAACTAGATAAAAATATTTATCTCGGTACATAATTCTAAATAATTTTGTTTTGGAACCGCTGATTTTGCTCAGCCGACTACAGTGAACCAGTGGAATGTTCGGTACGATCAAGTATAGCGAAGGTATTGTTAACTTAACCGTGTTACTGTTTAACAACCTTTAATGATTTAATCCGATATCGGACTTCATAAAACGAACAGACTTTACTTCGAAAGAGTGTGTAATAGGCTTACTACTCGAGTTGTGTACTATACTTTTCTATGACTTCATATTTACTTTCATGTTACATTATCGACATATGCTAATAAAATATTTTCTGAGTCGGTACTCACATTGATTATCAGTAAATCAGTCAATCCATTTTTGATACACTTTTTTATACCGCTCCCTTGATTTTCCTAGTAATAAATTATTTGTTGCAGAAGCAGCTTGTAATGTAATTTCCCGTGTCGTTCCCTCAATCTGATTATCGTAATCACTCATACTTTACTAATATACCCAAAAATAAAATCGAAATAAAAAATGTTGACGTTAAAACTTTCCTGACATTTACGTTGTCAATGCGACCCGATGGAATTTTTTTTTAACCGATAGAAAATAGATTCTAGAGTTTAGAACACGACACTTTACGTCCGGATACGTCTAATTGTACGGGGCAGCGCATAAAATCTAGATGCATGTAAATTTGACATATCTTATATGAAAATTGGATTTAATTTATTTTTTAAACCAAACCAGCCGGAGAGATATCTGGGTTAGACACGGACACAAAAGTTTTTTAAAACAAATTTAGAATAAATGGTATTCTTTTCCTTACTACGAGTAGAATGGAGATACTTTTGGGCCAGTATCTAGCCCAAATATATATGGTTTAGTTTAAAAAGAAAATTAAATTCAATTTTGTGTAAAATATGTCAAATTTAATTTTTAGGGAAGTTACATGCATCTAGATTTTATGCTCTACCCGCTATAATTATACTATCAGGCCCTAAACCTTAGAATCAAATTTTCATCAGTAAAAATTAGTTTAAAACATAAATTAAATTAAATTTTTATGTGAGATGTTCGAAATGTATTTTTCCTTTGAAAATTTTTTTCCTAAAATCGAAATAAATGCTTGGGGAGAAAACTCGTTTAGAGGTATTCCGAAATCAACTTTTTTCTTGCTATAAAATTCTACTACAAAAAGTTCCTACTATAGAGCAAATCAGAAAATAGATTGTTTTTAGAAGATAAGGCTGAAGTTTAATTTCAATTCTCACTTAATATTGTAACGGTTGAACTCCACAGGATATTACAAATTTTATTTAAAAAAAATATAATTGTTTTATTTTTATTTATTCGTGTCAGAAGCATCATAATTTAACAATAAATAACAATAATAATAATAATGATAATAAATACAAATGTCTATCGTCACTTCAGACGTGAGCTAGACACTTTTTGCCCAGAAGCGGGCGACGTCAATTGCGTTCGGCTTCGCTGCCATAAGGTACTCTAAGGTTACTCTATGGTGCATCTAGCGGGGCACAGTGGGCAAGTGTACATATGTTGCGTGGTTTGCAGTTCTCCACAGTCGCAGAGATTGGAGTCTACGGGGTAGTCCCACTTATTTAGGGTATCTCTCGATCTCGCCGTGTCCGTCCGCAGTCTGTTTAGCGCCTTCCAGGTTTCCCAGTTTTCACCGTCTCCTGGTGCCAGTTCTTCATTCGGCTTCATCCAGTGGTGGTTTGAGGTCTTCCCCCAAAGGTCCACTCTGGTTTTAGGCTCCTCGTAGTCTTCTGTCGATCTCAGGAAGCTTCGCCTTGATTTTAGTTGCTGGTGAGCCGGTTGGAGACCGTAGAGGAGGTGGCGTTCAGATACTGCTGCTTTGGATCGTTCTTTGAGTGCAGCTGCTTCCCTACGGATGGCAGGAGGAGCGATGCCAGCTAGGTTGTGGATTTTGTTGATGGGAGTTGGCTTCAGGCATCCGGTGATGATTCTACTTGTCTCGTTGAGGGCGACAGCAACTTGTTTTGCATGCGCTGAGCTATACCAGACCGGGCATGCATACTCGCCGGCGGAGTGGCAGAGGGCGATATAATTGTAACACCTGACATTTATAAATAATAATTTTCTGTGCGAACACATTAAAATAATAACTTCATGGAAAAGGTGACCTGTCATTTCTAGACATATTTGTTTCAATAACTTTCTCCATTTAATTAGTTACTTTACCCTTTGAGGCCGAATTTAATTTTCGAACTATATTAAAAACAAAATGTTCAAATATATGTTTATTAGACTACAAATGGGCCACCAAAATCAGTATAACCCGGTTTGAGGGGTTGAACTACCCTAAAACCCTAAAATTGTGGTTACCAACACTAACCACTAGGAACTTAAGTAAACAAAATTAAAAACTACTAAGTAATAATTATTCGTACAAGTATGTCTGAAAGGCAATATGGTTAATCAGTTCTTGAGCAAGAAGGTGTAAAAATTCATCTGTAGGAGATTCTATATAATCAAGCAAATTAGGGCCAGTTAATTCTTTGGAACTGATGGGTTCAGTAACAAATGTCGTATCTTCAGTCCATATGGTGGGAAGGGTAATATCAAACCTTCTTGCCAATGGTATTTCGTCGTCACTGTCCCATTGTAAATTATTAGTACTGTGTTGATTTTGTAGCGTAGTGGGTTCTTCTGCAATAAAATCCATTCCCAAATTAGATTCATGAATATCATTAATAATTTCCATTTCCATTTCATCATTTATTTTACATTCTAAATCTTCTACAAGGAACTCATTATCGCTGGGCGTTTTTTCGATTAGAGCATCGACTTTTGTTTGACTCATTTGTTCCAACAGAGAGCAAGGCTCCACTTTTTTAGCTAAAATTTAAAAAAAAAAATGTATCATAAATTATTTTTACATAATATTCCTAGTGGTTAGTGCTAGCGCCCACATAACAAAAAACATAAAATAAAAACAAATTTCTTTCGCTTTAACATATTTTTTTAAATAAATTGTAAATTAATACATTTTTATAGCACGATCTTCACAATTTTAGCAAAAAACACGAAAATCATACTTTATAACGTAAATATTTTTGATCGAAGACAAAGCGTTGTATTCAACTACCCACCACCAATCAATAGGTTTGTTAGATTTTAGCAAAGCTTTCGACACTTTGAACCACAAAATGTTGTTAGCCAAACTTCACTATTTTGGACTATCGAAGAATGCTATAAATTTTTTTGAATCGTATCTTAGTGATAGGGTCCACTGTGTTCTTCTTAAGCAATATTGCAAATCGATAAAGTCAAATTACATACCTATGACTACCGGGGTACTACAGGGGTCTATTTTAGGACAGTTGCTATTTTCCTTGTATGTCGCTGATATGCTTCACGTTTTAAAATTTGCAAAACTTCAGCAATATGCCGACGACTCACAGATTTCTCTAGCCTTCTTATTTGAAAATTTACAGGTTGCTCTAGAGCATTTTAATGCCGATTTAGACATTATTAATTCGTATGCTAAGGACCATAATTTAAAGCTAAATGCTAGTAAATCATGTATGCTATTTTTCACCAGCAACAGAGGCATCCTTCCATTTATCTATGATAATTTTAAAGTAAATATTAACAATATGTCTGTCCCTGTCGTTAAGGAGGCAAAGAATTTTGGTGTTTATTTTGATGAAGGCCTCACTTTCGAAACGCACATAAAGAACAAACTTAAAAATGCAATACTCGTATTCTCTCTTTACTTGATTATGGAGATGTAGTCTATGGTGATTCTTTGGCGGCTGAGCTTTCTCACTCTATTCAGAAGACACGAAACTCTCTCTATTTAATATTCCCTTTAAGAACCATGTCACTCCTTATTTGAATGATAATAATATTCTAAATATGAAGAATCGCAGCAAATATCATATGTACACTTTCATATATATGATTTTAAATGTTGGAGAATCTCAATATTTAAGGGCAAATTTTCATTCTTATGCGCATCCTCATCTTACACGAAATGTACATTACTTCAGACCGCCTCAATATCGTACATCTAACTTTCAAAAGTCTTTCCGTTCCATAGCAGTGCAAATGTGGAATAATTTACCTACTAATGTTAAAAAACTTTCAGTTGATAAAGTCAATGATTATATTAAACAATATCTTTTAAATGCACCGAGAGGGGAAGTTTAGTATCAGTATTTTGTTTCTGTTTTATTTTGGGTTTATGCGCTCGCTATCTTCTTTTTATGGTTTTGATCTGGGAATCGCTCGCATTTTTCGCGTCTTTTTTTCCTAATTTTTTAGTTTTATCTACCATTGCTCCTCTCTGCTCTTCCCTCTCTTGCGCCTGGGTCGGTTGATACCTTGATGCATATTTGATTGAATTGAATTTTATTGTCTTAGTAATTTCTATAGTTTTGTTTAATTAATTACACTGACGAACATTTAAAAATGATTTTGGCTGGATTTTATATATTTTGGCCTGCTGAATCCGGATCTGGCCTCAGATTTTCGATATCAGCCTCCAATGATAAGGAAGGGACATATGCTTTGAACAATTAAAAACCTATAATATATTTTATTAACAGTTAGGTACATTATAAACATTTATAAATAATTTCAAATTTAATATTTACTTCCCTAACGTCTTCCTTTTATAAGAACTCCTGGATGTGTCTCGTATTAGGGTCCAGCAATATTCGGCTAACATGTTCGGGCTCCACTTTCCTGTATACCTTTTCTCTATGGAGGCAATATCTTGGTGAAATCGTTCTCCATGCTCATTTTCAGAAAAAAAGTCCAAATGAGAATGGAGGAAGTGAAGTTTTAGTGACATGTTGCATTCTAAAATATGATAGGCCGTGAGTAGTTCTTCCACGAGTTCACGATATTTTTCTGATTTATTATTTCCAAGAAAATTGTTGCAAACACTTTCAAATGCATTCCATGCCCGCCTTTCATTGTCACTTAAAATTTGCCTGAAGTTCGCATCTTTAAACAATTGCCTAATTTGGGGACCAACAAAAATTCCTTGTTTAATTTGGGCCTCACTGATACGTGGAAATTTGTCTTTTAAATACTTGAAAGCATTTCCTTCTCTATCCAGTGCTTTAACAAAATTTTTGATCAGACCCAGCTTAATGTGAAGTGAAGGTAAATATATTTTTTGTTTCTGAACTAATGGTTCTCGGGTCAAATTTTTAACGCCAACTTGTATTGTGTGGAGGACAAACCTTAATTTTATAATGTTTGTCTCTTGCACGGATGTCCCATTCATACAAAAAGCAACAGTATTTTGTATAGCCTGCTTGCAGTCCTGTCAGTAACGCCACCACTTTTAAATTTGCACATATGTTCCATTTGTGATCTTCGTACTTTACACATCTTAGTAACATCTTAAGATTGTACATATGACATATGTCATATGTTTCTTTCTTATTTACCGAATGACCTATAGGAACCGATGGATGCTCGTTTCCATTAAAAAGTAAAACAGCTTTTAGACGAATCTATGAATAGTCTCCATTTATCGGGAGTATATGGTAAGTTCAGTTCGGTCATTAGGCCAGGTATGTCATGGCAAAATACTAAATCACCTTCCACTGCAAAAAAATTTGTGAGAGTAGATTGCCTTTTCCTGTAGATGGACACCTTCACTCCTTTTCCCAAGAGCTTCCACTGCTGCAGGCGGGATCCGAGAAGTTCAGCTTTTGATTTCGGGAGGTCCAAGTCACGAACAAGGTCATTTAATTCACCTTGAGTGATTAAATGAGGTGTATCAGGCAAATTATGAGAACTAGGGATGTAGCTTGGTCCGGCTTCCGGAGTCTGATTCGGAATCAAGCGTTCAACTCTCAGCTGGCTGGGGAATGGGTAATGAGTTGTCATGAGGCACTGGTCCCATTGCAGAAAGAATATTGGGGTACTAAATGCCACGCTTGGTTTTGCTAGTAATTCCTTTAATATTCGTCATGCAAAAATAACAATCATCTACGTGATTACGAGGTTCCCTCCAAACCATTGGAACAAACCCGAATGGCATAGATTTATGAGTACCTTACAGCCATCCAGTCAATGTTCTCGAGCACGAACTGCAACACATTTTTGAGGCCCAGGACTCGCCAACTTTGCATCCAAAGTACAGTTAATAAGCCTTTTTTACTAATGAAGATATCGGTATTTGGTACGCTTTCGCGGTAACTTCGCCACAAATATAACAGAAGGTATCGGCTTTATTAACGCAAACACGCATCGACATTTTTGGTACCGTTTTACCACGCACGTAGATCAAAGCGAAAATATTAATAGATGTTTACTAAATGATTATATAGTAACGACTAAAGGGATATTTCAAGCATAGATCCAAATAAGCTGCAAATAACAATGGGGCGACCGTTTATTACCTATTAATGGGCCTATTCGACCCTTCCAAGAAATCTGAGGCCAATATAAACATTTGAGGGTCAGTTGTATATTAGTTTAAGTCCAAATGTTACAAAATACACGATATTTTTATAAATAGGATTTTTGTGTTGATTACTTAGTGTTATTAATGTCGTATTTTGGGCTATGCCATATAGGCACAGTGTATCTGTGCCTTGTGTTAATGGTTGGTATATTCGCGATATAGTCCAATTTATCTACTAAAGGTTACATTTATTTTTATTTTTATTGTATTTTTAGATAAAAAATTGTGTTTGAATTTGTTTGAATTTGAATTTGAATAGTAACGTCAAATCATTTCGTCAGACTTGCATGACAATTCGTGTATATTAGGCAACACATTTAACACTATGGTTACGGGAAAAAACCAGTAGGCAAGTAGTAAATTAATATTTGAAAGGTGGTTCTTCCTACTAATCAGCAGTCCTCAAAGGGTTATATTTATTCTTATTTATTCTAATTTTATCTAATTATTCTTCATAAATTTGTTATATTTTAATAAATGCTACATTTACTTAGTTATTGAACAGATTTAATTAATAATTCAAAAATACTTATGTCATATAGGTACAACTACGTAATATTAACGGATACTTGATATGTGGAGGATCCATAATAGGAGCAGAGTGGATTTTAACATCAGGTTATTGTGTTGCAGGTGGAAAAATGTAAGTTACAAAACTTAAAATTTAAGGAACGAGTTTATTTAATAAGAACTAAGAGCCTTATGCACTAAATGGTCCTAAATTTTAAAGAATGTCAATTTGACAATTAGGAATTTTTTTAAACCACCAATTTCCGTGTATATGCGAATACAATTGTGCTTTCCTTCTTTTAATGTATTTTCACTGAAATATTTCTAGACACGCTTTGTTGTTCGACAACACTTTATACCCTTGGCGTACGTAGTACCTACCATGCATTACAGTGGTTAACTAATAGTATATTATTATAGTATTGAAAGGGGTACATTTAACAAGGAGGTATTAAGAAATAAAAGTTTGAGAAAGTCACTTTCAAACAAGTAATGTACGCAATTCTTCCTACGACCATAGATAGAATGTCCAATTATTTGAACATTTGAACAAATAAAAATATATTTATTTAGTCGTTTTATTATGTTTTGCTTCTCTCTCCGTAGCATGAATGTTGATATTGTTGCAATTGCAATTTGGTAAGGAGGGTGAAGTAAAACGTAATATTGGGGGGGGGGGGGGGATATATTTGAACATTTACTACGAAACAATTAAAAAAATAAGAAAAATATTAATTGTGGTAAATATTTTTGTCAGAAGGTTGTTGTTATTTCTACTTCCATTTTATTATACAGGGTGTTATGGAAATGATATATTATATTTAAATGGGTGACTCCTTGGGTATCCTAGAGAAGCGCTCTTACTCACAGGTCAGTCCGCGCTACTGTACAACATTTCATCCAGGCCAAACTTAATGTAAAACTGTAATTGCATATACATTATAAAAATGAATTACCTACTTGTATTTATCTTATAACTAAAGAGCGAGACATCCAGGCACATACATAATCAGTTGTTTATTCTTTTTCATAAGAACACTTTATGCACGGGACACAGATTTTTATGGCAACACTGAACAACACATAGTGGAAGAGAACTAATCAGTTTTTTGTAAAGATACTATCAGATTATTAGATTTTATTACATGCGACGCGACGAAATTTACGTTGTGACGCGCCATTTCATATTTTCTGTCAAATTGCGTTGCGTCCAGAAGAAACTACCGGTTTTAAACAGCAATTTAGTTTCGGCAATAAAAACATTATTCATAGTTTATTTATGGACTGGCAAGATACACGCGTAAACCGAATAATTATTACATCACTAGTACCACCTGCAAAACTCGGCGGATTGCAGCGTTTGTATTGAGTTATCAACAAGATCAAGCGTATTCCGACACGGTCGGCCTTAAACTAACAATCCCGCAAGCGTATCGCGCCATATACGAACTACTTCGCCTCAGCCGTTGTAAGCCGAATATGTGTCATTACGTCATTTTGCGATTTGAACGCAAGGTTGTTCCATAGCGGACTTTTGTACCAAATTCGGTACAAAGTATTGGCTGCAGTCAGCAGAACCCATCAATTTATAAGCGGATGACGTCACGATGCGCATTGAGTTGTACTGCTGAATACATTTTGTTGTCAGTTTTTTTGTTTGGTTAGTCTAAATATTTAAATTTTACATTTTATTCGGTGCGAAATAGATAATTTTATTTTTAATGCTCCTCTTCACTAACGGAGATCGTGTATAATATGTTTTTATAATTTTAACTCACTTCTTTCGTAATTTTTTATAAATTTTACTCCTCAACCTGACAAACAAAATTGACATATATCGCTGTCAAATCACGAATCGTTTTTTAAATTGGATAGAAAAAATGGCGTCCGATTTCCAATCGATTTGTGAATTCAATTTTTTTTTAGTGCATTCAGCAGATAATTACTAATCGCTTACAAATCGATGTGTTCTGCTGAATGCGCCGTGTTGGTACCTTTCCATCCAAGGATTTGTTTTGTTATGTAGGTTTGTTGAAAGTAACGACTTTTCTTTTAAGTTCACTTTCTTTGTGAAGATAACGACCTTTTTTTTTCTTAAAACTCTAAGTTTTCTTAAGTGTCCAGTGAATTAGGGTCCTTTTTTTAGGCGCAATGGCTGGTACATTTCTATAAAATTCGGTACAATTTTGCCGACCCAGTCGGTACAATAATTTAAAGCTTGGAACAACGCTGTTTGCAGTAGTTTGAAGGTTTCCTTCAGTTCGTTCGTCGTGTGTGTCATTTTTTAATTGAAGGAATCGTATTTATTTTTAATTAGTTAAACAAAAAAAACTTAAATCTAAGCGAAAAAAAGGACCAAAATTAATTAGAACAACGTTCCCGTGTAATCTTTCATGTGAATAGCTGCTATTTGTGATGTTATGTGAGAGGATTTTTTCTAAAACTTAGTTTCTTTATAGAAATTATTAAATTAATAATTGTTTTTAAATAAGTAAAGGTAAGGGAGCATGTGTCTTAAATAAAATTGCATTTTTTTTAAAGACTTTGAAAGATAACTATTCAAAAGGTCATGACGTTTGATCTGTTTACTTCCCTGTGCTTGTGACGAATTTGAAATTTGTTAAAATTATAATTTTTTTTCTAAAGAGTTTGCCGTGTAGATATGACAACACCTGCAGACCTTTTATTTTATTGGTTGTGACCGTCGCGTCGTCAGTAGCGGCCATGTAAATTTTCAGATTTAATATAAAGTGTATAATTTCGCTTTTATAGGTATTTTTCTTCAATTTATTTTCATCTCAGGATTTTCCGGTTTAAATATAATACGTCATTTCAATACCACCCTGATATATTTTGAAAATACACCTCTTTTGATTTTGTCCTGGGGCCTATACAGCTTTTCTTTTCTTTCTTCATGGCAACTATACCGTTACATAAATGTAGGAAATGTACAATGAAGGAAAAAATGTCGAAAAGTATTAAAAATATGACTAAATAGAAGTAAAAGAGAACGATTATTGCTTCCATAATTCCTAAGTTATATTCGCCACGTCTCCATAGAGACCCTGTATACTCCAATATAATTTTAGAATGTACCCCTTAATGATCTTTATATCATATTTCGATTTTTTTTCTAATTCTTAAGGTAAAGGAGAAAATGAACATGAACTATCGTTGTACGAAACTAAAAATGTACCACTGGAGACCTTCATACAAAAGCTTTAAAATTAAGCGCGTGTATAATCGTATTATAAATCACGAATCTTTCACAACCAAGTCTGCTGGATGTATAAAGTTAATTTACTGGTAACATTTAACATTACAAGAATCATTAGACAGTTCTTGCGAATATGTTTATCAATTATTCAAATGCAGATATCTCCGAAACCACAAGCTCAATTTTGGCGAACCCGAACAACTTTTTATTCAGGGGTGCACACTTGTTTTCAACTCACCGATAATTTTGCTTAAGGACCTGCTAGTTCTATGTTTGATTTTAAAAAATCGGTGTATGTATTTGCAAGAACTTTCTATTGTTAACCAATAATGACCAACTGGTTTGAATTTACAACATATGACAGGCACACCATGATATCTTAGAAATCATAAATATTATCTCATCTTACTTTAGAGCTTCCATTGTATACGGAACGAATAAATTGTACGATTACCTTGATGGCTATCCTGAAACTTCTATCAACGTGACCAATTGGTTGCAGCACCCTAAATTTCATCGAATTAGTCCACTTGTTCCTCTTTATGACGTTGGGCTCTTGCAGGTATGTAAAAAGGACCCTACTCGATGAGTATTACTGACATAATAATGGCATTATTTATTAAGTATTTGCTAACATATGGTATTATTGTCAGAATCTTCTTTATTTGCTTAAAATGCATATCCGAATCTATTATTCAAATTTTAGGCAGGTTGGGGATAAATTTTAAAACAATTTTGATATTTATTCCCTCCAGATTTTATCTGACTGGTGTATGGTAAATTTGAAATGTCAACTGGAAAGGTGTTTATTTTTTTTGATAATTCGATCAACAACTACATAAGTGAGCAGAAATTGTTACCTTTGCTCTACTAGTTGCCCAGATATGAATTTTTCAATCAATAAAATGAGAACACTTAAATTATTACTTACACTTATCATGATACCATAAATTTAACAACTATTGTACTGTAAGAGATTATTACATTTGAGAAGACTTGGTTAGGCCGCTTATATACTAATGTGGCGCTAAAATAGTATATTAAAGTACAAGTTTCATAAAGCATGATATTTTAGCACGCGTCCATATTAGGAAACGAGCCACTTGCGGCGAGTTTTCTAAATGGACAAGTGCTATAATAGCTTTATAAAACATGTACTTTATATTACTTTTTCTATTTTGTGTATTTTTTAGTAAAAAAACATATAATTAAAACTAATAAATGCCATAAAATTTTGTAAACTTGTATGTATAAATTTTATGTTGGCAATAGTCAAATTATTTATCAAGTAAGCGTTGATAAATTATACGCGTCCGCCATTTTGTCGGGAATATTGAAATATTTCTTAAAATTCATCAATAATGGATCAAGAAGATAATATTAATTTAACTACTCCTGAGTTAAGGAAAATTGCAAATAATACATTGGATCAACTTTTACCAAAAAAGTCCAAGAAAGTATAGGTACGAAAAAGACCTTCACAACCTGGTGTACTGCGAAGGGCGTTTCTAGAAGTAGTGAAAATGTTCTAATCGCTTATTTTGAGAAGGAAAGAAAATTAAGAAGTCGCCGACTCTGTGGTCCTTATACTCAAAATTAAGAGCTTGCATTAACATTTATGAAAACACAGATTTAAAAAGGCAATCTGAGAGCTACAAGCCCAAAAAATCTTCCATTTTTGATTTAGAGGATATTAATAAGTTTATAACTAAAATAGCATTTATTTAGGTTTAAAGGTAAAAAATTGTACATTAATTTTTTACAACCAGTTCTTAATAAAAGTGGATTATTGGATCAAAACGTTTCAAACACACAAACTATGCCCGACATAAGTACGGTCACAATAAATGTTTATAACAACTGCACTTTTAATAATAAATAAGTATAATTTGTATACAGTGTATTTATTAGCTTTAAATTGATATCTTGGTAAGAGAATATATTACAGTAAAACTTCTCATTAGCGGCCACTAAAAATTTCATTACAAATTGGCCGTATAGGGGGGTGACCGTCTTTGAGGGGAACGAACAAAAAAATTATCTACATATATAATCTGTGATGTGAATAAAAATCAGTATTAATTAAAATGTAGGTATTATTTGCACAAAAGAAATAAGGAGATAAAATAATAAAAACTATTTTTTGGGATTGAGGTCAATACAACTTTATTAATTAATTAAAGACTAATTACAAACATTTAAATATAAACTGTTTTTTTCATATCCCCTAAATAAATCTGGTAAGAGGTATATATACAAAAAAAAACTATGCTTTATGAAAAAATGTTTTAATGGAACTCTGCTTCATATTTTTAATTTTGATTATTGCTGCTTCACATTCGCATTTCATTAAGATGTTTGAAATATCGATGGCCAAATCGCCATTTTCTTTAGCTAGGAAAAAATTTTGCAGGTCTCTTAATTTTTCACATACTTCGCTCACACTTTCTATAGACGAACTAAAAACCTCCTGGTCTTCTTTTCTTTTATCTTTTTCATCTTCGGTAGTTTCAGTATGGCTAGTAAACTCCTGAATTATTTCCTGCATATCAATACTGGGATTTTCTGTTGTAATGTTTGAGTCGATATGAAGATAGTTTTCCAGGTGTGGATTTCCTGGAATGCCGGAAAACAACTGACTCAGTGGAATATCGTCTTCTTCTTCAAAAGTCTCGTTCTCTTGGAGAGTTTCTATAAAGCCAGCTTTTTGAAAACATTTTTTAACTTTTGTGGAGGAAACATTTTTCCATGCTGCAACAATCCATACCATGGCACTTGACAAATTTATGGATTTTTCTGCTTTTTCAAACGCATCCTCGGTAGCGGTGTTTGTAAAAGTTAAAATTCTTCTTATTAAATATTTTCTGTATATCATTTTAAAATTTTGTATGACCCCTTGATCTAATGGCTGGCAGTGAGATGTAGTGTTTGGAGGTAGAAAAACAATTCATTTTCTAGTTGTATTTTCGGGTGAGAAGTTGCGTTATTCAAAAATAAAAGTACTTTTCTATTCTGTTTTTTCATTTTTCTGTCAAAGTTTTTGAGCCAGGACATCATTATCTCTGTTGTCATCCATACTTTTTTATTGGAGACCCATTCTAATGGTAACTTGTCTATATGGGCTCCTTTGAAGCATCGCGGATTTTTGCTTTTTCCTATAACTAATGGAGTCTCCTTCTCACCATTCATGCTACTTCAAAAAAGAATTGTCACTCGTTGCTTAGCTGAATTTCTTCCAGCACATTTGTCACTCTTTAAGGCAAAAGTATTGTTTGGCATTGCCAGGTAATAAAGTCCGGTTTGTCTGCATTAAAAATATCTTTAACATCATAATCCTTGATAATCAATTTTAACTTGGTAAACCAATCTTGAACACTCACTTCATCCACATCAGCAGACTCACCAGAAATCGTTTTAAAATTAATGTCATGTCTTTTGCAGAATCTATCTAACCAGCCATTTGATGCCTTAAAATCACAAATTTTCAAATTTTCCGACACTTCCAGAGCTTTTTCCTTTATTAGTGGTCCGGATATTGGAACGTTTTTGTTTCTTGCTTTGCAAAACCATTCATAGACTATTTGGTCAATCGCCAGTCCGTCGGTTTTTGGAAATTTCCGTTTTTGATTAGCATTAACTCCTCCTTCTTCGCAAAGAGATAAACGTTTACGTTTTAAAGACATGATCGGCTTTTCTACTGTTAAAATTTAACTGAATCAAATTTGAGTATTTATCTCTGCTTTTATGAAATCATTATAAATATGAATATAAACAAATTATATTGTTATACTTTAAATCTATTCACAAAATTGGGTTTTACCAATCATGGGTATTTCCAAAAGTACCAGTATAATAAAGTACCGGCTGTGCGCAAACATTCCCAGAAGGGTCGAGAAGACCGCAATTAAGGGTAAAATTTCCAGGTCATTTTCCTAAAATTTACGGATTCATGTGACCGTGGCCGTTTTGAAAGAGTTACGGTATTCGAGGGATTTCTTATTATAAAAAATCATGTAAGATTTATTTTAAAAAGCCAAACTGACCGTTAAGAGGGGTGACCGCTTTTGACGGGTGGCCACAATGAGAAGTTTTACCTTGTTCATCTAAACTTGTTATTGTGAGGTTAGTTTACGAATTGTTTCTTATGCAACCAAACATTCAGAGCAGTGCTACCAACCGTTTAAAAATGGAAAAACAGTATCGAAACAAGCTACTACGAAACTGAAAACGCTATCGAAATAGCTTGCGTGTGTGCAAAATTTGGATGTTCTATCTACGCCTTAAGCACTACAGTATGTCGCGTCCACACCATACCAACAAATCAAGAACGCCACAAACTATGAACTATCTGTAAACAAAACAAACGAAAACTTGCGTCCACACTGGCGAAACAAAATGTCAACAAAGATATATGTAGTAGCTACGTAGTTTTGGTTTTTTTACGTGTTTTACCAACAAAACAAAAACAAAACGCCAACAAAACATAAACAACACACCAACCATGTTTTTCAACAATTCATCAACAAATCGGAAACATTTTATCAACTTTTATGGTTCACGGAACAAAACCAAAACTACATAGTTGATTGTGGCGTGGCCACACGGGGCTATCAGCAAATGCCGGTTCTTAAATACTTAAATGATACTTAATACGACAAAATGTATATTTAAAAATATAGGGGCTCCAAAGGGACTTCACACCGCATGCAAAAGCAGCTAATCATACCAGTCCGTAAAGCCACGAATAATTTTTCTTTTATATTATTGACAAACAAGATAATAATTTGCTAAAAACCGAAACAAAACATAAAAGTTGATAAAATGTTGCCGATTTGTTTCTAAATTGTTGAAAAACATTGTGTTGTTGTTTTGTTTTAGTTTTGTTGGCTTGGTATGGACGCGGCATTAAGGTGTGCTAAGTGCGTAACACACCACTCTTGTTAAAATAAATTGTGCGATAGGAATATGTCGAAATAGTAAGAAGTTCACTTTACATGAGGTTACCCCAGATAAGGTTCCTTACTTTTCAAGTATATTTGTACATTAGACGTACAGCATGACTTAGTGCACATTCAATATATTTTATTATGAAATGTCACAGCTATTTAAAACATTTGTACCGCCACATTTATGTGCTAGGTGCTAGGTGCCTCATCTTTCTTTAAGCTCTCTTCCTTCTACACCTCTCGCCAGAAGTGGAGATGCTTGGGAAGCGGGAACTCAGATGAGGAAACTACCTATCAACGATCTGAGGACAGAGCAGCTTTGCTCCTGTAAAACTGTGCGAAACTATTATATTACTAACGATCATTAAACAGTATTCTTTACATACACAAGAATAATATATTTATAATTTTAAGGGCCGATATTTCAAAGTCACCTTAAGGTACAGAATGACATAAGTCATTTTACCAAAGATTATTTAGAAATAAAGGATTTAGTACAATTCAGTTAGATTTCAGTTATTTAATGGTATCAAAAATATCTTCAGCAATAATGTACGGAATTTGTTGTTTCTTAATTATTATTTGTGATTCTGGCATCGTAGTATTTATATCACATACTATAGGCTAATAATGGGAGTAAACCAGATCTCTGAATTATTTACAATTTGAGTGTAATTTTCTCACTTAGGTGTACGGAAATTCACACTGCTCCCCTAAACCATACATTTTGATGAAGGAAAAATCGAAGTCCTCAATAAGTTATCTTCTTTTAAGAAAATTCTCTTAAAGTCCCAAAATCTGGATCGTTACTTACAAGAACATTGAATAAGTTGTACGTTGAACAGAATCCAGGTGTCCGAGTTAGATTTCCCTGTGGATTTTTTTTTTAATTTCAAAACCTTATTTCAGTATGGGTAATCATAGTTTTCATTAATATTAATACAAAATTTCCATTTAAGAAGTCATAATTTCTAGCTAGCAGAACCAATTCCATTTAGTGACCGAGCTAACGTACTTCGGTTGGCAGACTCCAATGCAACGGTTCCATTCCATACACAGGGTATTTTAGCTGGATGGGGAGTTAATACGACGTATGGTGTTTCACCGCCATATTTACAAAAAATTAACCGAACGCTCCTAACCGACGAAGAATGCACAGAGAAAATCAACAGTTACGCTGGTGTGAAGAGTTTTATTTCCACCTACCATTTATGCAGTGATGACTACTATGATGGTGAATGTTCTGTAAGTATACAGGCTGTTAATTTTTTTTTATGATCAAACACAAGCACTATAGGAAAAATCCTTTAGGGCACTCTGGGTGTGGTGCGTGTGCGCAAAAAGCGATTAACGTTGAACTTGAATCGTTGGAGGTTATATTGGTTGGGGAAAACGATCTCATGAAGATCGTTCCACAAGGATGAAGTCCTCCACATGAAAGAGTTCTTAAATAATGAAGTTCGAGGAGTACTAAGCTTAACCACATATGGATGGGCGGCAGTGGCTCGTCGTGTATTTCTGATATTCGCCGCTCTGGGCGGAATTAAGAGGGCAAGGTCAGCCGAGCACTTTCCATGAAAATATCGGTAAAAGAGGGTCAAATCCCCAACTTGTCTTCGATGTTCTAGGCTGTCGAGGTTCTTCGTCAGCTCGTGGTCTCCAATCAGACGAATGGCCCTCCTTTCGATGGAATCCAGTAGCCGAAGAGTATGTTTGGGTGCAGAGCTCCAGACATGAGTGCAGTACTCTAGTGATGGTCGAATCTGGGCTTTGTATAGTGTCAAAAGTTGTTGAGGTGTGTACAACTTTCTGGTCCGGAAGAGTACACCAAGTTTCTGAGAAGCTAGCTTGGCGATTGCCACAACGTGGTTATGACAAGACATATTTCCTCCCAAATTGACGCCCAGCAAACTAATAGATGAAGCCAGTGGGATTGCGTGTCCGTCCATGACTATATCCGGTTCTGTAATGTTTACCTTTTTAGAGAAAACTGCTGCCTGGGTTTTTTTAGCGTTAAATTCGACTTGTATACTGTCACCCCAAGCCAGAATTTCTCCCAGGTCTTTATTGAGGCGTGATAATTCATGCTGTCTGCGAAGATGTGCGTGGGCAGCCGATGTTTGTGCATTCGAAGAGAAAATATAAGTGTGCTATCGTCAGCAAAACTAATTATCAGGTTTTTCGTTTTCACTAGAAGGTCGCTAATGTAGAGTAAGAAGAGAGTTTGAGACAATATGGACACTTGAGGAACACCGGCATTGATGGTGAAGGTGTCTGAGAGAAATCCGTCAATGGCCACTTGCAGAGAGCGGTCCTTAAGAAACCTAGACAACCATGCACAGAATCGACTGGGCATACCATAGGATCGCAGTTTACTTAGAAGTCCCTTATGCCAAACACGATCAAATATCCAGTGCCACAGCCCGAGACTCCCAATGATGTTCGATTGCGTTGTTCCAAAGATGGGTGACATAGGCTAGAAGATCTCCAGTTGATTTGGACTTCCGAAAACCATATTGATGATCGCTGATAATGTTGAAGCCTTCCAGGTAATTTAGAAGATGTTGGTTAATAGTTTTCTCCATTACTTTTGATATAACTAAAAGCAATGCGACTGGTCGATAGTTGCTAGGCAGGGTTCTCTTTCCTTCCTTTGGTATAGGCTGGACTAGCGGCATCTTCCAGCACGTCTTCCAAAATTTGACAACTTCCCAACCTTAATATCTCGCTTCGAATAAATAATATTAATTAATAATATAACATAATCTTTTTACTTTAATTTTTCTCCTTCTACCAATATTCATTTATCCGGGAATCTCTGGTTTAACAAAGTTGAACGAGAATAAAATACTGAGGTTGATCACCGTCTTGCTGAAAATGTAACAAAGCTCCTGAAAAATTAATTACTTATTGCATAATTTGTGTTCCTAGCTCTTGACGATTCTCCCAGCGTATTAAGGTATGTAAAGTTTTTTTTCAAGGAATAATGGACCAAAAATGGCAGTTCCGAGAACCACTATTTATTTTTCTGCGATCGTTATAAAAACTAAATTTGTTTACGCAAATGTCAAGAATATTTGAAAACATGAAAAATAGGAAGAAATATTTCCGAATCCGAAGAAGAAAGCTACTTTCAATGCGCTCCAGATGAAATAATTAATAAAGAATATGAAGTAACACAAAATGTATTGCACGAAAAATCGAGAGAAGCTTACAAAAAGGAATATAATACGTTTATTAAATTGCATTTGACCAAGAGCAAGTCTGCTGTTCAATACAAGAACCTAGTAATATATATAAAATAGAGTAGTAAGTTTTAAATATTTATTTAACTGTTTATTTGTTAATAAAAATCAATGATTTTTTTGGAAAATGAAACTATGTAAGAAAAGCTTACTGTGTATAAAATTTTAGAACAATAAGTTAAATATTAAAGAAGTTGTGCAATTTTTAAATGGAATGTCTTAAAATTTACCTTACTAGGTTCTTGTATTGCACGGCAGAAGTGAAACGTTTCAGCGACGGGTATTGTTAACGTATTTTCAAGGAAGGTAAAATATTTTAAAATCTTTGACTTTATGGTCATGAATAATCAAGTCGATTAAAGCAAATATCCCAAACTTATTTCATTCCTAAGTGACAGTGAGTTGGTTATACACCAGCATCACGGGGATGTTTTTAAAATAATAGAGTCATCATTTTATGCAGCCTGTTTTATTGTCTATTGCTTCATATACATTTGTTATTGAAAACCCAATCCTACCTTAATTGATTACTTCTTATATATGGGGGTTGAGCTGTCACCAATAATTTAGACACCATGCTTGCTGCGAGAGGTTCTTTATTGAGTTAAGTTCACTAGCTTTTAGTCGAGCACTACACGGGCCTTCGGGGTAGTTCTTGTAGAAGCCGCTGGAGTGGAAGTTCAATGATGAAGTATCTGCCCGTGCTCCCGCTCCCAGCAAGCCTCCGGCCATCTCCACGCGGAGTTGAAGTACCTCGCGCAACTTGTTGTGCGCCGTACTCGAGCCGGCTACAGGGGAATCAGACGGAACCGACGTGACGATTAATTAATATAGGGTTAATTGGTGACAATATTTTTTAATTACGAGAAAGAAAACTGTTGCCATCGTAAAAATAACTATTTCTCTCGCCATCTTGCATGATCTTGAAGAATATGATGTTTTCGGTACTCCAATAACGACAATTGAATTTATTTACATTATCACTTAAAGAAAATGTAGATATTGGGCAGAAGATTAAGGATCGTAGTAATTAGATTGGAATGGATCCGCAAAAATTTATATTCTTCTATTAAAATTATCCTCATGAAGCTTTTGAAGTATCTATATTTTATAAGGATGAAATTTATGTAATTTCAGTACTTTTCTTACAATCTCATGTGACATTCCTTTTGTTGCTGGTGTTCGTAAGGTCTTACAATAGATGTTTCACAACCAAGTTAAGTTCTTCAGATAGTATTCGTAGGTTATTTCTTCTTCTATTTCCCACCGAACAAGTTCCTGAAAGCTTTGCCTCCAAATCAAGAACCTATTTCACGATTTAAATTTCCTTCATTAACTGACGCCATTCTTGCTCACTCCCTAACCAAAAACCTAAGGAAAAAAGATAGAATTTATCGTTGGCTGTTGCACTGGATATTTCTAAAACCTTTGATCGTGTTTGGCATAAAGGGCTTCTAAGTAAACTGCGATCCTATGGTATGCCCAGTCGGTTCTGTGCATGGTTCTCTCGCTTCCTAAAGGATCGCTCTCTGCAAGTGGCGACTGACGGATTTCTCTCATACACATTCACCATCAATGCAGATGCTTCTCAAGGGTCCATATTGTCTCCCACCCTCTTCCTAATCTACATTAACGACTTTCTAGTGAACACTAAAATTGCTATACTTACTTTTTCTGACGATAGCACACTTTTCTCATTTTTCTCTTCGAATGCACAAACATCGGCTGCCGACGCAGTCAGCATGAAGTATAACCCATCAGCAAAGACCTGGAAGAAATTTTGGCTTGGGGTGACAGCAACCAAGTTGAATTTAACGCTAAGAAAACCCAGGTAGCAGTTTTCTTTAAAAAGGTTAACATAATAGAATCGAATATAGTCATGGCAGGACACGCAATTCCACTAGCTTCATCTGTTAATTTGCTGGGCATCAATCTGTAAGGAAATATGTCTTGGCATAACCATGTGGTAGCAATCGCCAAGATAGCTTCACAGAAACTTGGCGTACTCTTCCGAACCAAAAAGTTGTACACACCTCAACTTTTGTTACTATACAAGACCCAGATTCGACCATCACTAGAGTACTGCTCTCATGTCTGGAACTGTGCACCCAAACATACTCTTCAGCTACTGGATTCCCTCGAAAGGAGGGTAATTTATCTGATCGAAGGCAACGAGCTCACAAAGAGCCTTGACATCCTAGAACATCGAAGGCAGGTTGGTGATTTGACTTTCTTTTACACATATTTCCATGTAAAATGCTCAGCTGAACTTGGCCTCTTAATTCCGCCCGGAGCGGGGAATAGCAGAAATACACGACGAACCACTGCCGCCCATCCATATGTGGATCAGTTGTAGTACTCCTCGAACTTTATTATTTAAGAATTCTTTCATCTGGAGTTAGTTGTAGGTTTTAATTGAGTCCAATCATAAAGTTGACCAATAAAATCGAGGCCGGCTATTGAGCAATACCTGAATTTAATTAGGCATAATAGCTTCCACATAATAATAATAATAAATTATAATTTTGATCTTCTGTCTAACCGGTTAGTAACATTAGACGTACTTGCCTGCAGGGCTAACTTAATCGATAACCATAACGTTATATGCTATTCTTCTATCCGTGAGTAGGTACATTTCATCGTTTTGAAGATAATAAATGTTCGAGAATCAACCATTCAACCAACCATTATTCAGCATATCTCTCTTATAAAAACAATTACTACTTAATTAAAATAAAACTCCTCTATTACATACAAAAATAAACCACTGGTGCTAAATAAATTCTTTCTAATTTAAAACCAGACAACCAAAGGTTGATTGATTCTTGATGCAAACCGTTGCATCCCCCTCTACCCTGCGCTCTCCAGGGTCCCCAAACAATATTCTTTACAAACGTCTGGTAGCTACGTCACACTCTTTCCCGGAATGTGTTACCGTCTGCGCCTCGTTGTCTCCACGTCACCCGAACGAAGTCCGATAAATCCCGATGAGGACAGGGTGCTGTACCATTTCTCCGATGTGTCGCTCTTGAGCCGGGCGCCCGACCGGCAGTCTGAAATACTCGCTTTGACTCGGTGTGCAAATTGTTCTCGAAACCAAAACACTATTACGCGCGAAGAAATTGTCCTTCCCGTAATTAGTGCTTGCTTTGCTATCTCGTTGTGAACCTAAACAACTTTGGTTTATAAACAGAGCATTCTTTATTAACTAGCTTGATTATTAAACTCTCTTCGTTATTGTTGGTAATACAAGTTGTTAAGTTAAATAGTTTCATTTAATTTCAAAATAAAAGCGAACACTACTGTGTACAATACTAATTAACAGTACTAATTTCTACAGTGTTGGGATGACAGTCAATTTTCCCACATTAATTGTCCTTCGAGCCGGACCTTTTGAACCGCGAAAACGGGTATCTTAAACAAAGATCTTAATAAGGCAAGTCAAAACTTTTCATCGAGTACTTACGTATAATCTAAATGGATTGATTTAGAACAAACTGAATTGCAGATTTCAATCCTAATTTCTTACAATTTCATTCGTTATTACTTCGTAATGGGCAATTGAAAAATTCTATAATGAATTTTCGTTTCGATTTTTATTATTTCCTTATCTTACTTTTTTTAAATACGGGCCTGGATCTTATTCTTTAAATTGCGAAAGAGAACCGAAATCTACGTTCAGTGCTATACAGCACTTTACTTTTTTTTAAAGTCGGTATAATTCGAAAATGTAAAACTCAATGTTTAACTTAAAAGACTTAAGAGAGTGCCGGCTACTTTTATTTGTATTAATAAAATAAATTACTAATTACTTGTACTTACGTTAAGTTTCCTTTGAAATAAAGAAAAGCAGTAGTAGTACGTAATAGCAATAATAATTTTAAAATTTTCAGTTCCTTCGAAACAAAAGTAAATTACAAGAACGTACTAGGGTTTTTTTTAATGAAGATGGTCAATTAAGGAACAAAACGTCGGAAAACCAGCACGTGTTGTTTGCCAAAAAATCCATGTCCTTATTTAAAAGTTGATAATGGTGACCTAAAGACGAAACGTCGCATGAAAAAAACTGATAATGCCATCTAGTGAAAAATAAAAAGTAGCAATGAGAAAGTGAAATTTATTTTTGGAGATTTCTTCGAGCAAAGCCAGGAAAAAATAAAAATCGGACGCAAAATTTTAGATTTTTTCAAATATTTCGAAAGCTCCTGTATTCATTTGTGCTTTTTTTGCGGCATATTATTGGCTCATAATTACGTAACTTTGCACTAATTTAACCGACTTCGTATCTCTTACCGTTTCCGATATCCGAATGGTGATGACCGAATTTATAACACCTTCTGTATACACTCCATCTAGTTTACAAAATTCGCAATTGAAAACAAAAAAATTAAGTATTTTACATTGTTTAGATCAGTCCTGGATAAAGTATGAAAGAAGGAATGCAAAGGCGAGTTTATGTACGAAATGAAACTTTTAAATCGAAATATCTTAAGAACGGTAACAACACAAGGTATACCTTATTGTGAGAATTTGTGTCGAACAATAAGGTTTTTTTCAATAGAAATTGAATACACCTAGGCGCAAAAAAGTTATAACATTTCACATAACCCCTTAATACAATATTTGAAGTCATTATTACAATTATTTAACTGGTAAGTTATAACTGGTGAAATTATAAGTTCGACTCCTTGCATTTCTCAAACTTTCAATTTTTGGACAAGATAAGTTGGGTTTGTTGTGATCGTCATAATTTTGCTTCATGAATTATTTTGTTCCGACCTAATTGATGTTGATTTTTGTAGAAAACAAATGTATTTGAATTTAAATGTTAAAATTGACAAAACTTTAATTCTCGTATTCAATAAACATGATTAATATACAGGGTGTTATGGAAATGACGTATTATATTGAAATGGGTGACTCCTTTGGCGTCCTAGAGAAGCGCTACTTATTTTATTTTAAATCGACCGTTTCAAAAGTGGGGTAAAAACACTCTTACTCACAGGTCAGTCCGCGCTACTGTACAACATTTCACCCAGACCCAATGGCAATGTTGCCAAACTTGTAAAACTGAAATTGCATATAAATTATAAAAATTAATTACTTACTTGTATTTATCTTATAACTAAAGAACGGGACATCCAGGCACATACATAATCAGTTGCTTACTCTTTTTCATAAGAACACTTTATGCACGGGATACAGATTTTCACGGCAACACTGAGCAACACATGTGGAAGAGAAGTTATACGTTTTTTGTAAAGACACTCATCAGATTATAAGATTTTATTACACGGGATGCGACGAAATTTGACTTGTTGACATTGTGAACGGCAGCTGTTGCGTCCAGAAGAAACTACCGGTCTTAAAATTACATAATACCACAGAACCAACCGAACAAACACCTGCAAAGTTGCTTATGTTCGTTATAAGAAAAAAAACATCTATATCCCGACGCTGTCTGTTTTATACTGGCAGGGCCGCAGTCGCTAGCATGCACTTATATACAAACTACGTCTGCTCAGTCGAGCCGAGTGTGTGACAAAGATGGGGAGATGGCAGTGTCAGTGTCAGTGTCACTTCGTAATTTTGAGATATTTCAACGCAGGGTTGTTCTAGGACGTACTTTTGTACCAAATTCGGTATACTTTAGAAACTATTGGCACGTTGGTACATCTTCCCAGTTTTTGGACACTGTCCATCCAAGGATTTGTTTTCTTATGTAGGGCTGTTGAAAGTAACGGTTCATTTTATTAGTGAAGGTAACGACCTTTATTTTTCTTAGAACTTAAGTTTTTTAAGTTGGTGTCCAGTGAAGTAGCGTCCTTTTTTTAGGCGCCGTGCTGGTACATTTCTATAAAAGTCGGTACAATTCTACCGCAATGAACTTAAAAAAAAAGTCGTTACTTTCAACAGCCCTACATAACAAAACAAATCCTTGGATGGACAGTGTACTAATAACTAGAAAGATGTACTAACGTGCCAATAGTTTGTAAAGTGTACCGAATTCGGTACAAAAGTACGTCCTAGAACAACCCTCCGTTCAAATATCTCAAAATTACGAAGTGACAAAGGCTACACTGCCATCTCCCCATCTTTGTCACACACTCGGCTCGATTGAGCAGACGTAGTTTGTATATGAGTGCATTCAAGCGACTGCGGTCCTGCCAGTATAAAACAGACAGCGTCCGGATATAGATGTTTTTGTTCTTATAACCTACACCAAAGCAACTTTGCAGGTGTTTGTTCGGGTGGTTCTGTTGTAATATGTAATTTTAAGACCGATAGTTCCTTCTGGACGCAACAGCTGCCGTTCAGAACATCAACAAATCAAATTTCGTCGCGTCCCGTGTAATAAAATCAAATAATCTGATAGTGTCTTTACAAAAAACTTATTAATTCTCTTCCACTATGTGTTGTTCAGTGTTGCCGTGAAAATCTGTATCCCGTGCATAAAGTGTTCTTATGGAAAAGAATAAACAACTGATTATGTATGTGCCTGGAGGTCCCGCTTAATACAAGTAAGTACTTAATTTTTATAATTTATATGCAATTTCAGATTTACATTAAGTTTGGCAAGAGTTTTTTTCCAAAAACTTGGTTTTTTATAGAAATTATAGAACTAATAATTGTTTTTAAATAAGTAAAGGTAAGTCTTAAATAAAATTGATTTTTTTTTAAGCATTTGAAAGATAACCATCCAAAAATTCAATGACATTTGATCTTTTACTTTCCTGTGCTTGTGGCGAATTTGAAATTTGTTCGTGATATTACTATTATTTGTACTCATATTGGTTCATAAACGATAGAATGAAAAATTGTTAAAATTATAATTTCTTTTTAAAGAGTTTGTCGTGTAGATATGACAACACCGGCCAAATACGCTGACGTCTTCTCATACTGCAGACCTTTTATTTTATTGAATGCGACCGTCGTCAGTAGCGGCCATGTAAATTTTCAGATTTCATATAAAGTGTATAATTTCGTTTAATAATTCAAAGCGCCTTTTATGGATATTTTTCTTCAAATCCTTTTCATCTCAGGATTTTCCAGTTTAAATATAATACGTGATTTCCATAATACCCGGTTTACATATTATTTAAATAACTCTTAACTTTTAGGGAGATTCTGGAGGTCCATTGGTCATAAATGGCTCTCAATATGCAATAGCTTCTTGGAGATATAATCCATGTGGTATTGTTCCAGGAGCCTATAGCCGACTTACCAATCCTGAGTTCCGTGATTGGATACTAAAAGTTACTAATATTTAAAGTAATTTATAAACTAATAATAAAAGATCGCTGTCATTTTATATTTTTGTATTCTTTATAATATATAATAACCAACCTTATAGATTGATACTTTTATGGATTAACTACATATAGCAAATTAGGAAAAAAGTTGAATTAACTGGTAACAGTTATTCAAGATTATATGGCCTTGAATATACCTCAAGGAAGAGGTTATTCAAGAAGAAGATTTTCTTACATTATCTCTTTAAATGTCAAAGAGTGTATCCACTGACTTGAAGCAAAAATAGACCCGGTATTTTTATTTGCTTCGTACACGCCAATGTGATGCCTTTTATTACGAAAATAACCACAACAGGAAAGAGATGAAAATTATATCTGTAGAATATCCATCTCCTTTTATTTTCTGTCTGTTTCTGTTTACATTGTGCCAGATGATCGGTTTGATATATCTTGATTAGGAAACACAAGCAATCGACGGACGTGACTGAAGAGTCTATTTTTTTATCCAGTTTACGGCAGACTAGGCATAGTCTAAGCATATTGTGTTAAATTTACGCATCGTTTTTGGAATGAATAGTAATTCTTACCTGAACAAACACTGAAAAACAACAAATAATTTTATTTAACGATAATGACGAATAAGACAGTTCTTAATCCGGTAGTGTCAAACGTGAAAGCAATTATGAAAGACGGCCGTTCTAATAAGGACTTTATAAAAAGTACGTTCCGAACGCTCCAAGGCGACGAAATGCCTTTGTCCAATTAATAGAAAACGATAAAGAAAAATTATACTTACTGTGGCTATACATAGTACAGATCTTCTTCTTCTGTAGCCGCTACAACCCTGGTTGGGTCTTGGCTGACTTCAAAATTTGCCTCCATTGTCGTCTATCATCTGTTCTGGGTTGACGATATTCAACATTTGTAGGTCCGCTGACACGTTATCTCTCCAGCGCAATCTTGGTCTCCCTAAAGGACGTTTGCCGACTGGTGCTTCTTCCCATACTAATTTTACGATACGGCCATGTTCCTGTCTTCTAACGTGTCCGGCCCATCTAAGTCTTTCCGACCTGACCACCCCGACAATACTAGGTTGGCGATATATTTCCTCCAATTCTATGTTGGTTCTGATACGGTACTGTTGTGTTCCTTCGTCTTTTTTTGGTCCAAAAATGCCCCTTAAAATCTTCCTCTCTGCTATTCTTAGTCGGTTCTCATTCTGTTTAGTAAGAGTCCACGTTTCGCATGCATATGTCATGATAGGTCTGATCACAGTTTGGTAGATTTTTATCTTGGTCTTACGAGCGATATTCTTAGAGGTCATAATTTTCTTTAATGCATAATAGCAGCGATTGCCACTTTGTATTCTGGCATTAATTTCGTCAGTCATGTTGTTATTTGAAGTTATTGTAGCCCCCAGGTACTTAAATTGCAGGACCCTCTCAAAGTTATATTGGTCCATTGTAACGTTCTGACCGATTCTGTCTCTTTGTTCAGTCCTCATTGTTGCCATATACTTCGTTTTTGTTTCATTAATCTTCAGACCAACCTTCTTCGCAGCAGTTTCCAACTTGAAAAAATCCTCCTTAACGTCAATGGTCGTATTTCCCACGATGTCCATTTCATCCGCAAAAGCTAGTATGAGGCGAGGTCCCTATCCTCTAAACAGCAATGTTTTGGTCTGTGCCTCTCGTACAATCTTCTCAAGTGCTATGTTAAATAGTAGCGGGGATATAGCATCGCCCTGTTTAAGTCCATTATTGATGTAAAAGGACGACGAGATCTTTTTTCCAATTCTTACAGCACTAGACGATCCCTCAACACATGCCCTTGTGATGCTAATGAGTTTTTGGGTATTCCAAGTTCCATCATCGCATTCCATAATTCGACTCTCAGAATGCTGTCGTATGCTTGTTTAAAATCAATAAATAACTGGTGGAGAGTTTTGTTGTACTCCCAGCATTTCTCCATTAGTTGTCGAATTGTAAATATCTGATCCACAGTGGAGCGGTTCTTCCTGAAGCCACATTGATAGTCTCCTATTTGATTTTCAACGTACGGAGTTAACCTTTCCATTAGGACAAGTGACATAACCTTATAACCCGTATTGATCAGTGATATCCCACGATAATTTGAGCATGATAGTTTATCTCATTTCTTATGTATGGGGACTATGATGCTTTCTTTCCAGCAGGCTGGTATTTCTTCTTTTTCCCATATTTGGCTTATCAGGGTATGAAAATGTTGTTGTAGGGCATGACCTCCATTTTTGAGGCATTCCGCTGGGATTGTGTCACTACCAGGAGCCTTATTGCTTTTAAGTCGGTTTATGGCTGCTAAGACTTCGTCTATCGTTGGATCCAGCACCAAAGGTTCCGCTGTGTGGTAACAGCGCTCTGTTCTCTGTTCCTCCAATTCTACATTGAGCAGCTTGTCGAAATAATTTCTCCACGTCTCAATCACTTCTACTTCGTTGGTCAGCAAGCTTCCCTCTTGGTTCTTCAGGATAGTGCATATTCTAGGTTTGAAGCCGCCTTTCATGTTTCTGATTTCCTGGAAGAAACTTCTAGTTCTGTTGTTTGTATTGCTTGCTTCGAGGTCATCTAACATTTTTCCTTCGTGCTCTCTTTTCTTCCTCCGCATAGTTTTTCTAGCCATCGTTCTTGCCTTCCTATACTCCTCCCTGTTACGCACATTGGGTTCTTGTATCATCATTCGCCTTGCCTCTCTTCGTTCTCGTATTTTATCTTCACACTCTTGATCGAACCAGGTCTTTTTCTTGCTACGTTTCTTTTGTCCTATTGAGTCTTGAGTGCTATGGATTATTGCTTTCTTTATATTCTCCCACTTTTTGTCTATATTGTCGTGGGCTTCTGTATCTTCCAATGCTCTCTCTAATTTTTCCTGGTACATATTTTTTCTATTGCTGTCCTTGAAGGCGCTTACATCCCAGTTAGGAACTACATCCGCCTTATTGTTCTTTTGAGTGGAGATTTTTATCCTAATCTTGGCTAAGACAAGAAAATGATCGCTGTCAGCGTCCAAACCTAGGAGGCTTCTAACATCGTTGATGTTGCTGCTATGCCTTGCATCTATCAAAATATGGTCAATTTGATTTCTTGTGACTCCGTCGTCTGTTTGTGTATGTTTTTATGTTCGAACATTGTCGATTTTATAAGAAAGTTATTGGACGCTGCCAGATCCACCAAACGAGCACCGTTATCGTTACAATGTTCATGTAAGCTGTGTTTGCCTATTGTTGGTTTAAAGGCATTTTCTCTTCCCACCTTCGCATTAAAATCCACCATGAGGAGTGTCATATCCTGTTTGGGAATTGCACTTATTGTTCTCTCCAGTTGATCGTAGAAGGCCTCCTTGGTAGGTTCGTCTTTCTCTTCCGTTGGTGCATGCGCGGATATCAGCGAATAATTGTACCATTTGCCCTTAAGTCTAAGGATGCAGATGCGGTCGCTCACTGGTTTGAATTCTATCACCTTGTTCGTTAGTTCTGAGCGAATAACGAAGCCAGTCCCAAACTCGTGCCGGTTGTTTCGATTACCGGAAAATAGAACACTGGATTTGCCAACCTTCTGGTTCCCTGCGTCCACCCATTGTATTTCTTGGATCGCTGTGATGTCCATGTTAATAAGTTCTAGTTGTTCTACTGTTTTTGCCGCTGCTCCGGGTCTGTTCCAGCTTAAAACATTCAGAGTTCCAACTCGAAAATCCATTTTACATAGCCGTGGTCGTCGTCGTATATCCGTCCTATTCCGAGGCATCTCGTTTGTTTCCATAACAGGTGCTTTTTTTACAAGATGGGGTTGTTAACCCCATGCTCAACCCTCCTCTTTTATCCGGGCTTGGGGACCGGCAGTAGTTCCTCCTGCGCTACTCAGTTCACTCATTCGGAACTCCTGGCAGAGTATACAGATGTATACTATTAATTAAGAAATTAGTAAAATACACACCAACAAGATATTCACAAATAATATTCAAAACAAAATTAACAACAAAAATGACGATTATGTGACTAGAACAGCAATAAGTAAGAATGGCAATATTTTCCACATAAAACGTTTTTTTCTTTAAAAAGTCATATCTAGAGATAAAATTAAGTTTATATACTATCGATAAAAAATTCTTTAGTAGAATAATAACAACATTTGTTTGTTTCGTCATTTTCAAAATAAACTCTTATTTAGTTCTGGAGATACCTACTTCTAATAGGCCACTTTACTTGGTGTTAAAATAACAATATCCATCATAATAATATCTTGACATACAACACTGATTTATTAGTTATAAATATTGGCATTTGTTAATAGTTTATTAACAAACACCAATGTGTGGAAAAATTATTTCCTAACCACAACCTTTTTGTAAAAATACGCCCTTATACTATAAGGATACCTTCGGGTGGTTAGGAAATCTTTTTTCCACTAACCACCATTAATATTAATTAATACCACCTGAAAAGCAAAGATACTTTTTATTTTTAAACAGTTTATTGATAAAATTAAGTGTTGCTAGTTCTTTATCGTTTCTGAGTATGGATTTTTATAACTCAACATGTATGTATTTCTGTAGATTCTGCAAATGCGCCCCTTCATATAGTTAATGAACCCGCGGCTCACGATGTTGAATTCCCTTATATGGTAGGTATATATGGTTACTTTTTGTTATTATATTTCTTACATAATAGTAATAATAAAGGGAATAAGCCTGCCCAATCGCCGACCTCACCTGCTCGAGAGATAGCCTAGCTATCCGGTGCACCCTGCTAGACAACAAACGAGGCTCTGGCGACTGAATCACAGCGGTATAACTGTTAAGTCGAAAAATTGAGGAAATTGAATTATCTCTTCCTACTGGCCAACACGCTTGGCAAGCGCGGCCTTTCAATCCCAAACCCTTCCCAAAACCCAAAAAATGTTGAGTTCTAAAACAAAGAAAATACCCCATGTGAGTAGAGCTAGTAACTCAAAATCTCACACTGTCTGCCTAGTGGATTCTGGGGGGAGGCAAAAATTTAACTAACCTAAGCCGCAACATTACTGCAAAAACACAAATAAAAATCGTCACGTACAACATACATACTATGAGATCAGACGAGCACCTCGAGATTCTGCAAATCGAACTGAAACATATCAACTGGGATATACTTGGTTTGAGCGAGACTAGACTCCAGGGAGAAGAAGCCACTACCCTTAAATCCGGACACCTAGTTTATGGGAAGAATGCCGATATAAACTCCCATCTCGGCGGAGTAGCAATCATGGTAAACAAAAACCTAAAGCATACAATCAGTAGAATGGAAGCCGTCTCCGATAGGGTCATCTTTATTATATTGAGGATAAATAAAAGGTATTCCCTGCAAGTGACCTAGGTATACGCGCCAACAAGTTCCTCTTCAGACCAGGAAGCCGAGCAGGTGTACTAGGATATCGAGAAAGCCCAAAGATTGGGAAATGCTAAATTTTAAATCATCATGGGAGACTTTAATGCCAAGATCGGCCAGAAGAAAGCCGAAGGATGACCCATCAAATATTGGACCACATGGGCTAGGAAATAGAAACGTCAGAGGGGAAATGCTGTTAGAATACCTACAAGAGGAAAGCCTATTTTGCCTAAACACCTTCTATAAAAAACCTCCCCAAAGAAAATGAACATGGAGAAGCCCAGATGGACATATAAAAAATGAAATAGACTACATAATCTCCAACAGACGGGACATATTATAGGATGTGTCTGTTTTAAACATTTTTGATACAGGCAGCGACCACAGACTGGTACGAGCAAAGATAACTATCAACACCAAAGCCGAAAAGAAAAAGATGGTTCAAAAGAGGCCATGTCCAACCATAGATATTCTGGAGTCAGAAAAGGATGAATACCAAGCCAGTGTAGATTAAGGGTTTGTTCGGGTTTGTTCGATTAAGGGACTTAAGTGACTTGAAAAAGATGGAACTCGACGAGATGACGACAACAATAACAAGCAATATCCAGTCGGCAACAAAGAGAATCTGCTACAAACAAAAAACAGCAAAAGTATCAAAATTAAGCCCCAATACCCTAAAGCTGATACAACAAAGAAAAGAAAAACCCAGGGATTCAAAGGAGTACAAAGAGCTGTGTAAGGAAATAAAGCAGAAAGACTTAAGATGTTACAACAATAATCTAGTAAAAAGAGTTATTGAAAACCATTCAAATATGTGCTTAGGTCGAATATGTCTAGGGATAAAAGGAGCTTTTTAAAATCAAAAATAGGAACGGCGAAGTTACCACAGACAAAAAGGGGGTAACAGATGTCGTCCAAAGATTCTACCAGGAGCTATATACATCGACATTGCCCAAACCAAATATCAACAGAGAGAAAATTCAAAATGTTGGTTCGGAAGAAATACCAGAAATATCCCCAAGCGAAATAAGGAAAGCCCTAAAATAAATGAAAAATAGAAAATCACGAAGGGAAGACCGCATTACCGCCGAAATGCTAAAAATCGGAGGAACAACGCTTAAGCATGCTCTCTACATACTCATGAACAAATGCATTAGTGATATAATACTGGCAGAATGCTGAGGTCATCTTGATCTTCAAAAAAGGGGGCAATGCTAATATTGCAAACTACCGGCCAATCAGCCTCCTCTCACACATGTACAAACTACTGACGAAAATACTAACAAACAAATTGGATTGCTACTAGCCAGTCGAGCCAGCAGGATTCAGAAGAGGATTTGGTACCACCGATAACCTGCAAACAATCCGTAGTCTAATAGAGAAGAGAACAAACCCGAACAAACCCGAATATAACGTACCCCTACATCTAGCGTTTGTCGATTACGAGAAGGCTTTCGACTCATTCGAAACCTGGGCCGTCCTAAGTGCGATGGATGATGCAAAAATAGATGCTAGATACTCTAACCTCATAAAATATATCTATGATAACGCTACACTACAAGTTATCATTGACGAAAATATAACCACGAATAAGATCAAAATAGAGAGGGGAGTTAGACAGGGTGATACCATATCTATTTATATTGGCATTGGAGAAAGCTTTTAAAAATGTACCCTGGGAAAATAAACGTATCAACATAGACGGAACCCGTCTGAGACATCTTCGTTTCGCGGACGATATTGTCATTATCAGCAGCGACATAGATGAACTAAGAGCTATCTATGTTAGAAGAGTTGAAGGAAACATCGATACAAATTGGACTGAAGATGAACTTAAACAAGACACGAATATGGTTGTGGTCAGAAAGTTGAACGTGTGGAGGAATACGTATACCTGTGCCACACAAACCAAAACTTGGAAATACCCCGAAGAACAAGACTAACCCGGGCAGCATTCAGTAGGATCAAAGTGTACGAGACATGCATTCTGCCAGTCGCAACATATGGACTAGAAACTATACCTTTAACAAAAAACAGAATAACTCAGAGAGGCATGGAACGCGCTATGTTAGGAATCAGCCTAAGAGATCGCACAAGAAATGACGAGATCCGAAGAAGAACAATGGTCACAGATATTATAAAACGGGTGGCGGAACTTAAATGGCGATGGGCAGGGCATGTTGCCAGGCAAGACTCGGCCAAATGGACAAACAAAATAGTGCAAAGGTAGCCGAGAACCACAAAGAGAAAGGTAGGAAGACCATCAAAACGATGGCGAGACGACATACAGAGAACAGCAGGGAGAAACTGGAATCAAACAATTCTCATTATCTTCTGTTTTAAGTTAATAATACAAATCTCATTAAAATCTATTTCGGTAAATAAATATCCTACAAGTTCAGTCTGTCTGTCGGGCTGCCAAATAAATTGTCTGCAGGACAAAAGTGGCATGTTTCTAGTAAAAAAGAAGCTACAAAGGGTAATTCGGGATTAACGGTTTTGTTTAATCTAAACTGTCTGCAAGACAAAAATATATTATTTTATTATTTTATAAGTGAAAAACGAATAACGGTACCACTGGTTGGTGTAAATCAATATACACTTTTGTTTCCGTTTAAAGGGTCGTTATTTAGTAGGTCATTTTCAGAAACAGATGTTTGTCTATCCAGGGTGAGTTTTAGAGTGGGTTCTTGAAAACAAAGGTAGGTGTTTATTACGCAGTAATAAAGCGTTCCTCGAATAATATCTGCAATCCGCGGTAAAGAAATGGGGGAGGGTGCTAAAAAGGGTTATCTATGATGTATAACAGGGTAACCGCAGGTTATCACTGTTACCAAAAAGGGTTAAAATCATTTGGTATGATGTTGCCTCTAGAACGTTAATTTATAACAGGTGTAAATAAAAAGGCTTGATGGGTTTTTCTTAGGAATGAATGTTCGACGGTAGGACACCACTACCGGACAGTGTCTTTCGACTTTCCAGTACATGAAAAACAATGCTCGCTTGAGAAGAAAAGTGACACATGCGTAAAGCGAGCAGGCTCCTAATTTTTATTACACTTTTATGAGTTATATGTTTGAAATGTTCGACAGTAGGACACCACTACTGGACAGTTGTCTGTCGGCTTTTCACTATACTACGTAGTACCATTATCCCAAACGTGTACGTAAACTGAGGTGATATTAAAACACAAAACGATAAGTAAATTAAATAAAAAATACGTACACGAAAATGGGGTCATATGTAACAAACTAAATTGCAGATTATCAGGGGAGTAATGTAATTAAAATGGTCGCAGACCAAAGCTTCATGTAAGAAGCGAGATAGAAATATCAGATATCTACTATTATTGTTGCAGACATAATAGATAGAAAACAGGTAGCAATGCTATTATTGTCGCAAACTTATAATACATAGTACATGCATAGTAAAGGGGGTAAATCATCACCATTTTATCGCAGACAGATATTGGTAAATAATGAAGGGCGAAATTATGGGAGACAAACATTCTGAAACAGGTCATATAATTATTATTATAATAATGTAGAACCTTTGTATTTTGATAATTTATTAATTTGTAATAAATAAGTGAATGGTTAAACTCTCTTTGATTTAAATTCCTGGCAGCGGAATCCCTTCAGTACGCCATAGTAAGAATAAAGCTAATAAATCGTAAAACCTGACAACCTCACCGTTGTCCCAAACTTTAAAAGAACATGCAAAGTAAACACAACGTATACAAGGTCGTACCACAAAATTAGACGATTACAGCCAGAGTGATGGATTCCATCAGGTGAATAACACACCCGGAGTCGATCAGTTTCAACTGTAACGAGATTTGTATAATTATTTATTTAATGTCAACAGGAGAAATCTTTAAAAACAATAACCCTCTTTTTTCGATAATTTTATCAGTAGATAAAAGAATTAATATTTAAATTGATTTTTTATCAGCTTGCACATTATACCGTAATTTAAATAATGGATCAACGACTGATATATTTAATAGTTTTAGCAGTTTTTGCAGGCTTTGAAAATAAAGGTAAGTTATTTAATAATATAAAAGATTAGTTTTAAAAGTGGGAAAAAACGGCTAAATTGTGTGTGTGTACTGCATTTTGCATTCAAATACATAGAGAAGATCAAGCGGAAAAATTATACTTTTTATTCCCCTGCATATTTCCACATATAAACTATTTATCTCAAAATTTAAAAAAATTAATTAAAATCGAAACATTCATCGAAAATGTATCGCAAGGTATTACAGGTTGGGAAACAACTTTTCGATAAAATCCAAAAACACCTCATGTACTGGTAAACCAGGTCACAGATTTTGTTAAAATATAACCGAAAAAACACACATGATTGGAACTATTTGTCTTATTTTTGGGTAAGAGATCACCACTTAAAACGTCATAAATTAAGTTTGATTAAGATTTTTAGTAGTGCTGATTTTATGTCGTTGAGTGTATAAGCTAAAAATGAGTTCGGCACATCACGAGGGCAAGTAAATTTTGAGTTTAGTGGAGATCAATAAAGAATCACATTTTTTAGCCTTGGCAAGCTCACCTCTGCAAATTGTTAATGGGACCGCTGCTGAAGATGGTGAATTTCCATATATGGTATGTATAGGAATACTGCCATACAATTTTAAACATTGATATTAGACAATATACAGGGTTCTGCAATAGTGCGTCAGGCTTCCATAGCTCCTATAGGAATTAAGTTAGGAATTTCTTTTATATGCTAATTTATTTAGGAAAATATTTTTCCATATACAGGGTGGCCCAAAAGTGTGTGATAACATAAAAATTTATTTTTTTAAATGGGACACCTAGTATTTCATGGCATATTTAGGTTCGTACTGGTGTCCTCCATAATTGCATAAAATGTTTTGCTTGGGTAATTTAAGAGCAATAAATTTAAAAAAAAGTTTTCTAGTCCTGGAGAGAAAAATCAAGAAAACATTCTATAATAATTTTTGTAACCACGGGATTAGGTGGTAAGCTTTATAACACATAGTCTAAAGATCTAATAATTGTTTATCTTTTTTATATAGGGTGTTCATTATTATTATTAGGTCCCCAAAACGACACATTTCAAAATAAATTTTCTCAAGATTTTGAAATGGAACATCCTGTATAGTATTTCGATATGGGATGTAATATGAAGTAAATATGCTCTAGAAACGATCTGTTTACATCCCTCAATATTTCAGGTGAAAAACAAGCAAACACGTCTCTTATTCTTTAGCAGTTGTGCAGATAATCATGAACTATTTGGTTACGTATCCTCATAAAAAAGTCAAGATCTAGATAACGTGACGCAAAATGATTTCTTGCTAACAAACAATTTTTATCGCTTCCACCAAGTACAAAGATCATATCCACCAACCAATAAGATTAATTTTAATATCTAATTATAATTTATTGGTCCTAAATAACAATTTCTTAGATAAAGAGCTATTCAAACTATAATTAACAAATGGATCCCTGTTTTCTTTCAAAATCTGACACGGTGTATTATATAGTGTACCATTACTAATGAATAGCTGTGCCATTGTGTAATCTCAAATGATAAGGGTGTAAACAGATCTTTTCAAGAACGTATTTATTTATGCACAGATCAAAATGGAATACATTTTGAACATTTACTGTAGTTTACAATTATTAGTTATGGCGCCTATGGTATTTAAACAACATAGTATATGAAATTTGGAATTATTTCGAACACGGTTGGAAATAACTATATGTTTGTATTACAAAAAAAATACATTCAATACTCAATATACGCGATATTGCGTTTGAGAATTTTGGTAAAAATAATTTTAAATTGGTCGTTTTTGTCATTATTATGAATATCCTCTATAAAATAGATAAACACTATTGTGTATGGATAATTACTGGGCTTAGATGTTCAGAATCTAGAAAGTGAAAGTCCATATTTTAACAAATTTCAAGCGTTACTCATAATGATTATGAGCAAACAAAAAAATAATATAAAAATTTTAATTTCAGGTCCAACTACGCACTGAGGATGATCGTTTCAGGTGCGGTGGATCAATAATAGGATCAGAATGGATTCTAACCGCTTCTCACTGTATTGGAGAAGGACTAAGGTGCGCATTAGTATACTTTGTAGCTACTTTTATAATAGTTATGTAAAAAAATGCTCGGAAAAAAATTCTATAGTTCATCTTCGTTTTTTAAAAAATATACAATTTTTTGAGTGGGCCATGACGGATATTAAAAAAAAGAACATAGGTGTGTCATATTGAAATATTCTTCTGTTTCTGTCAGAATACTCAGGTTCTCTAAGTTGTTGCATAGTTTCTAATTAAAAATCAGTTCGTCCTAATTATTACAGCCAATGTAAACTAAAATATAACATGCTCGGTTGCTATATCGAATGTAACGAAATTGCAATGGAGCATTATTATTCAATGGTAAATATAAGCCTTTTTGTAGTATGTAAGTCTATGAAATTTTTCCAAGAATAGTAGTAGAAGTAAGCCAGTTGGCCTTCACCCCCCACTCCTCTGACGTCATACGACCTTGACCGTCGAAGAGTGCAGGTGTTCATTTGACCTTGGGGTGTCATTGACCTTGAATATGTGCAGGTGTTCTTAATTTCACCTTGTGACGTCATATGACTTTGGCCACCCACGTGTGCAGGTGTTCATTTGACCTTGGGTGGTGTTATTGACCTTGAATGTGTGCATGTGTTCTATTGCGTGTGACCTTGAAATACCCTTGAACATTTTCGCTTGAACGATGTCAGGTGTTATTTTGTTGTGTGACCTTGAAGTATGACCTTGACCGTCCAGGTGGACAATTGTTGTTGTTTGACCTTGTATTTGACCTTGAACGATGCAGGTGTTTGTTGTGTGACCTTGAAGTTATTGTATACGTGACCAGGTGTCTTTTCATTGTCATATGACTTTGACCATGACCTTGTGACGTGCTGTTAATACCCCACGATGTGTTATTTTACTACATCGACCTTGAAATATTCCCTTAGCGTTGAATAAGCTGCTCATCATAAGCTGATGTATCTTGACCTTGAAATATTTGTTTAATAATATTTACTAGCCCATGTGTGCTACGTCATTTTCGTGACCTTGACGAATTTATTTATTATTTTGTGAGCTACCTTACACGTGGGTACATCTGATGTCACTTGACCTTGAAATATTTTTAATAATATTTACTAGCCCATTAACCTTGGGTGGTGTTATTAACCTTGAATATGTGCAGGTGTTCTATTGCGTGTGACCTTGGTTGCCAACGTGGGCATATGTTGTTGGTGTGACCTTGAACGCAGGCGGGTATTTGATGCAGGTGTGCGACTACCACCCCACACCACCTTTCTGTTAATTTTGACCTTGAATATTTCCATAAATTTCATTTTTACCAGTCACATTAGCATTCTAGCTAACATTATCTGCTGCCTTGAACAGTAAATAGATATATTGTGTTTGTGTTGTGTTCCGACGAAAGTGTCTATTGAAGGTAATTGTTTTATTACATATTTCAACAATTAGCCTTTCACAGCAGACCTTGGGTGAAATTAATAATATGATAAACAAAGACTTTGAATTTCCGGAGCGCAGAAAGCTTTCAACCTTGGGGGTGGGAATGGGTTATGTAATTAAAAAAATTACTCCAACAACAACACGTTTTGGGAAAACTATTGTTGCTACATTATACGATCAATTTAATGATGTGACATTTCAAACATTTCTACCTAAGCGTGTAGCTGATGCATTTACTGAGATTTTTATTGATGATATGAATATGTCAGGTGACAAATATACTTTGACGTATTTGGGACAGAGTACAAATGCATCAGGAGGCAATACAAGAGCATTAATAAATTTTGGTTGTTTGGAATAGACATTTTTAAAAGAATTTTAATATTTTTATTGTTTATCATATTAAGTATTAGTTAGATATGTAATAGAATAGTTGTTGATGGCACATGTGAGGAAGCACATACATAAGCATTAAAAATATTTTCTATTTAAGATGTGTGACGAATCTATTATCAGAGAGAACCAAGATTCCTATGTTTATGATTTATTAACTAGACTACAGCAGATGGCTGAAGATATTTTAAATTTTGCAATCGGATTCGATGTGGATTTATACCGAAAATACATGAGGGATGCAGTCAATTTTTTCGCTGGGGCCCATGTTTGTCAAAAGTTCCTATATGGTGTCATTGGTGTAGAGGAATTTTGCCGGAAAATGATTGACGAAGAATTGGGTTCTATGTTGCTCGAAATGCCACATATACCCATTGATTTATTGGTAAATTATGGTTTGATGCACCAAGATGACGGCTTGAACACAAATTTTAATGGAAATAATGCAGCCAATTCTAACAATGATGACAAGATGGATGTTATTGAAGAAGAACAATTTAATGGTTGTGACCCCATGTATGAAATCGCCACTGGTGACAATAATGGCAAATCATATACTTCCAGTAATGATATTGATGAACGTATTGTAATGACTAAAAATTAAATTGTAAATAAATTATGTTTAGCTATATTTTGTTTTATTTTCCCAAATATACGCTAGGTAAAATTAATTTAATATAAGTAGATAATATTTAAAAAAATAGATTATTTGGAAGTAGGGATGAAGGAATGTTTCCATAATGAGACACAATTTGGTTATAGTAGAATAGTGTTGTTGACGGCACATGTGAGAAAGCCCATATACGACCATTCAAAATACTTTTTAAGATGGGTGATGAGGCTCAGAGAAAACCAAGATATTATCTTTAATATTTTAGTAAATGTCATTAAACAACTTTTCACTTCTACACACACTTTTTACCTAAAATTGACGGAAAGCTGAAATTTTCGCATTTTTTCAAATATTTAGAAAAATTTCGGAGAAAAAAATACGTACTAAAACTCTCTTATTATTGATTTCTCAGAAAATTTCGTTCCTTGTAATATTTAGTAAATGTCATTAAACAACTTTTCACTCCCATGCACTTTTTACCTAAAATTGAAGGAAAGCTGAAATTTTCGCATTTTTTCAAATATTGAGAAAAATTTCGGAAAAAATTACGTACCAAAACTCTCTTATTATTGGTTTCTCAGAAAATTCCATTCCTTGTAATATTTAGTAAATGTCATTAAACAACTTTTCACTCCTATACACTTTTTACCTAAAATTGAAGGAAAGCTGAAATTTTCGCATTTTTTCAAATATTGAGAAAAATTTCGGAAAAAATTACGTACCAAAACTCTCTTATTATTGATTTCTCAGAAAATTTCGTTCCTTGTAATATTTAGTAAATGTCATTAAACAACTTTTCACTCCTATACACTTTTTACCTAAAATTGAAGGAAAGCTGAAATTTTCGCATTTTTTCAATTATTGAGAAAAATTTCGGAAAAAATTACGTACCAAAACTCTCTTATTATTGATTTCTCAGAAAATTTCGTTCCTTGTAATATTTAGTAAATGTCATTAAACAACTTTTCACTTCTATACACTTTTTACCTAAAATTGAAGGAAAGCTGAAACTTTCGCATTATTTCAAATATTGAGAAAAATTTCGGAAAAAATTACGTACCAAATCTCTCTTATTATTGATTTCTCAGAAAATTTCATTCCTTGTAATATTTAGTAAATGTCATCAAACAACTTTTCACTCCTATACACTTTTTACCTAAAATTGAAGGAAAGCTGAAATTTCCGTATTTTTCAAATTTTTGGACTAAGGTATTTGCGCTCATTTTCCGTTCAAAATAATTTTTAAGATGTGTGATGAGGCTCAGAGAAAACCAAGATTGTTATCTTTAATATTTAGTAAATGTCATTAAACAACTTTTCACTTCTACACACTTTTTACCTAAAATTGAAGGAAAGCTGAAATTTTCGCATTTTTTCAAATATTGAGAAAAATTTCGGAAAAAATTACGTACCAAAACTCTCTTATTATTGGTTTCTCAGAAAATTCCATTCCTTGTAATATTTAGTAAATGTCATTAAACAACTTTTCACTCCTATGCACTTTTTACCTAAAATTGAAGGAAAGCTGTATTTTCGCTCATTTTTCCAATTTTCACAACTTAAATGATGGGGAAATAGTCGTCAAGGATTTAATATAGATAAAAAAGTTTTGCCTTTTTTGGTTAAAAATCCATGATACACAATTTTTACATGTGAAACTATGAGGATATTAATTGTTGGCATTTAAGGATCTAATACAGAAAAAAATTTTGGCTTTCTTTTTGTCTAAAAATCCATGATTACACAATTTTCACATGTGAAATTATGAGGATATTAATTGTTAGCATTTAATATAGAAAAAAATTTATCCCTTTTTTGGTCTCCATGATTGCACAATTTTCACATATAAAATTATGAGGATGTTAATTGTTGACATTCAAGGATTTAATATAGAAAAAATAATTTTGCCTCTTTTTTGTCTAAAAATCCACGATTAAACAATCCTCACATCTGAAATTATGAGGATATTAGTCGTTGACATTCAAGGTTTAGAAATTTTTTTTTATTTTTTGGTATATAAATCCATGATTGCACAATTTTCACATGTGAAATTATGAGGATATTAATTGTTGACATTCAAGGATTTAATATAGAAAAATAATTTTGCCTCTTTTTTGTCTAACGATCCATGACTATACAATTTTCACATATCAAATTATGAGGATATTAGTTGTTAGCATTCAAGGATTTAATGTAGAAAAAAATTCTTGTATTTTTTTTTTGGTCTAGAAATCCATGATTACACAATTTTCACATGTGAAATTGTGAGGATATTAGTTGTCAACATTCAAGGATTTAATGTAAAAAAAATTTTTTTACTTTTTTGGTCTAGAAATCCTTGATTACACAATTTTCACATGTGAAATTATGAGGATATTAATTGTTGACATTTAAGGATTGAATATCCATATCGATATCTCTTATCAAATTTTTACATTCGCAATTATGGGGATGTTAGGTCTTAGATTCAAGGATTTACTTTTTAAGTAGGTAAAGCCTATGACCGTTTTTTTTTACTCTGGCGAGAAATTTTCTTTGTCTCAGCCTATTAGTGCGGTTCCCTATCAATCGGTTGGCTAAAATCGGTGTGATTATACATACGATTTTTGACTAATCGAAAACTGAAGGAAAGCTGGAATCTTCGTATTTTTTTCAAATATTGAGAAAAATTTCCAAAAAAAAAAATAACGTACCAAATCTCTCTTATTATTGATTTCTCAGAACATTCCATCCCTTGTAATATTTAGTAAATGTCATTAAACAACTTTTCACACCTATACATTTTTGACCTAAAATTGAAGGAAAGCTGAAATTTCCGTATTTTTTCAAATTTTTGGACTAAGGTATTTGCGCTCATTTTCCATTCAAAATATTTTTTTAAGATGTGTGTGTGTGTGTGTGTGTGTGTGATGAGGCTCAGAGAAAACCAAGATATGTGTATGATTTGTTATCTTTAATATTTAGTAAATGCTATTAAACAACTTTTCACTCCTATACACTTTTTTACCTAAAATTGAAGAAAAGCTGAAATTTAGAGAACCGCGCTTGTATGTATAATGAAATAAGGAAAGCGTTCAACCTTACGATGGTAAAACTTTAAAATTAAACCGAATCGAATGTACTGTTGAATTAATAGGAATCATATGCTAGAAACGCATCGCATAACAGCAGGCAATTGTATGCCAGAGTTTTCTGTTACTTAGACAAAGACATTACGTCGCCTTCGAGCTTTCGGAACATACTTTTTATAAAGCCCTTATTGGAACGGCCATTCATACCTGCTTTCACGTTTGACACCAGATTAACAATTGTCATATTTGTCAGTTAAATAAAAAATTTTTTATTGTTTTTCAGTGTTTGTTTGTTAAATTTAATTATTGTTGGAGGAAAAATTAATAATTCTTAACTCAGCATGATAAAACTATGTCAAGTCTGTTGTAAACTGGATAAAAATTATATACTTTGAGTCACGTCCGTCGATTGCCTGTTTTTCCTAACAAAGACATATGCAACCAGAAACAGACTGAAGATATGAGCCGTCTCTTTTGCTGTTGTATTGATATTCGTAATAACAGGCGTCATATTGACGTGTACGAAGCAGATAGAAATCCATAGGATCCATGTTTGTTTCAAGTCGCTGGATATAACTTTGGTATATAGGAAAGTACCCAAATCCGAGCCCCCCCCTTCTGTTTTTTTGCATTTTTGAAAAGTGTAATGTATACTTTATAAAGAAGTTGCTCAATAAATATAATTTATTTAAGTCTCAGTTTGTTCGTTGCATAATAAAGACGGTTCGGGTCGGGATCTGTAAATCGAGCGGTCAAGTGCAATAAAAATATAAAAATGGGCCGGGTGCCCAAATCAAAAACATCTGTGTGCCAAATGGAGTAGTCAAACTATCGAACTACTGATACAGCTGGTTTTTTATATGAAGTGGCACAATGGAGTGTAACTTCTGTGAAACCAAGCAGAAAAATGTATATCTGTGTGATAACTGCAAAAAGGGAGTATGTAAAGCATGTGGAAATCTTTCATTATCTGAAATTAAAGTACTAAATGCTGAAGGCGGAAGAATTTTGAAATTTAATTGCCAAGACTGTCTAAAATTTAATACACATACATTATTATACAAAACACTAGAAGACAAAGACAAGATAATCGGAAGTAAAGAAGAAATTATAACTCTATTAAAGCAAAGAATTGCTGATTTGGAAGCAAAAGAAAATACTAGGTACCACATATGAGCATTTACTGTACAGTGATATTTTACAAAAGCCATCTATAGAAACCATTAAACCAAAGAACATACCTAACCTTATAATCAAACCAAAGAAACAGCAAAGCACTGAAAAAACTAAAGCAGATTTACAAGAATATATCAATCCATCTGAACTAAAAGTCAATATCAAAAATACGAGAAGCTTAAAAAATGGAGGAATACTCGTAAAATGTCAAAATAGAGGTGATGTCGAGACTTTGAAAACAGCAGCTGAAAATAAGTTAGAAAACTATGAAATACAAATCACAAAAATGAGGAAACCTCGATTTAAAATAATTGGTTACAAGGCCGATTCAGAAAACAAATTAGAAAAAGGTAAAATAGAAACCTACATGAGGGAACAGAATACCTTTATTGCTTCCGATGACGAATTATCCATAACGTTTCTTAAGAAACATAAAACTAATGGAACCTACGCCATATATGGGGAATGCTCACCCAATTTATTTAGTAAATTTATGAAAATAAAGAAAATTTTTTTAATATGGGAGCGGTACCCAATCTATGAAGATATTGGAATACAACGTTGCTATAATTGCCAAGGATACTACCACAAGAATACTACTTGCTCCAATGACACTACATGTGAACATTGTGCAGGCAAACACCCAGTAAACGAGTGCAATAAAAAAATTCAAAAATGCATAAACTGTGAAGTAGCGAACAAAAAATTTAATATGAAATATGACATAAACCACACTGCAAATGCCAAGGAATGTCCATCTTATGAGTACCTCCTACAAATTCTTAGAAGCAAGATTGACTATGGATGTAACAATTAAAAAATGGATCATAATTCACAAGAAATTGCGATCTTAGAAGAGCTAGAATCGCTAATGAATCAACCCACTCAAGAGTGTATAGACTGTAATGTAGTGAGTACAAATATTAACATTAAAAAAAACTATTAAATATAATTCACTTTAATATACGAAGCATAAATAAAAATTTTAATCAACTAGTGGTGTTTCTTCAGGCATATAATCTATTGTTTTGTGACATTATTGTATTAAGTGAAGTCTGGCAAATTAAAAACAATGTTTACAATATAAACGGTTTCAAGATGTTTTATAGTAAAGGTGATTTTAATCAAAATGATGGTATGATTATTTTTATGAAGGAAACCTTAGATATTACGAACATCACAAATAAAAAATACACCAAGTCTGGTGTGACTTTCAGTAAGATTAATCTCACATTAAATAATTTAAGGTACGGCATTACTTGTACATATAGACCACCTTCTACAGTTCTTCCGTTTTTTCTTCAGGATCTAGATGAACATCTATCTACCGAACTTGTAAACCATATTGAATTATTTATGGGTGATATAAATATTAATTTAGAATCAAAAACTGATGTTCACACAAATGATTATCTATCCCTTTTATTCTCGCATGGATTTAAATCACTTATAAATGGGCCAACACGTGTTACACAAACAAGTATATCATGTCTGGATCATATTTTCATAAGGAAAAACCAAGTTGGTTCCTCCCTTAAATATGATACATATATCCTTGATTCCGACATTACTGATCATTTTCCGACTATGATAAATTTTTACAAGGAAACGAATAACTTACAGGAATCTGCCAATTTCATAACAAAAACTATCACTAAAGTCGACTACGTAAGTGTAGAACGTCTATTTACTGAACAGGATTGGACATGTGTAGTAGGAAACAATAATGTGGAAGTTGCTACAGAAAATTTTTCTGAAATAATATCACAAATCATAAAAAAATCCGAAACAAAAAAAATTGTAAGATATAAACAAATTAAGAAAATAAAGCCATGGATAACATCTGCCATTATATTGTCAATTAAACATAGAGATAGAATGAAAAAAGAGCTGAGAAAAAAATTCAATCAAATTAACGAACAAAAGTATAGAGATTACAGAAATGCACTAAATAAATTAATACACAAATGTAAATGCTCTTATTATAAAGATCAATTAAAAAATAATGAAAACGACATTAAAAAAATTTACAAAGTAATAAACGAAGCTACAGGTCAAATTACTAATAAAAATACAAATAAAATACAAATAGAAGATAACGGTAAGACGTTCTCGGATAATAAAGATATGGCAAATTATTGTAATAAATTTTTTATAAATGTAGGCATCAATATGATGGAAAAAATCAAAAATCCAACAAATAAGGTTCAATGTCGACATGAAGCCGTTTCTTCAATGTTTCTTAGACCGGTTGGGGAAAAGGAAATGATAAAACAGATAAACTCCCTAAAAAATAACTGCGCATCGGGTTTCGATAGTATACATTCCCGGTTTATCAAACGTTTTCACATTTATTTAATTAAGCCACTGTTACATATAATAAATTTAATTCTTAAAACTGGTGTAGTACCTAGTCTCTTTAAAATTTCCATAGTTTCTCCTATACACAAAACAGGCGACAACACATGTATAAATAATTACCGCCCCATTAGCGTCATAAATAATTTCGCAAAAATATTCGAAAAATGTTTAAAAGACAGACTTATAAATTTTCTAGAAACCAATATAATACTTTCAAAGGATCAGTTTGGCTTTACTAGGGGTTTAAGTACTTCTGATGCAGTCTATGAATTTACTAAAATAGTAACTAAAAGCCTTGATAGCAATAAGAAATGTCTAGCGGTGTTTTTGGATTTAGCAAAAGCTTTCGACACGGTGCCACACGATTCGCTTCTAACAATATTAAATACTTATGGTGTAAGGGGCATTGCTCTGGATGTTTTTGAAAACTATTTAAGCAACAGAAAACAAATTTTAAAAATTAACGAGACATACAGCGAACCGCTCAATATTAAAATAGGAGTTCCTCAGGGTACCGTGTTAGGACCGATACTTTTTATCGCGTATATAAACTCTTTAACAAATATGAAGATAGAAAACTGCTCTTTAATTTCCTATGCAGACGATACGGTGGCTATCTTTACGGGAGACACGTGGTCTCAAGTTAGAGAATCGACAGAAATTGACTTATCTCAAATAAAGAACTGGTTGGATTCCTCTAAGCTTACTTTAAACGTAGATAAAACGCATTATATAGCATTCTCAATTACAGCCTCAAACCGACCTAACTTTGATCATATTAAATCAAACGATCTTCAAATAAAGGAGGTACCATTCACGAAATATTTGGGTATAACTGTTGACAAAAACCTAAAATGGGATCAGCACGTTCTAAAGTTAACGGCCAACATCAGAACTATAATTCATAAGTTCTATGTACTAAGAGACATTTTCGATAGGGAAATGCTAGTTAATATTTATAAAACATTAGTCGAGTCCTTAATAAGATATGGAATAATTGTCTGGGGTGGTCTTTATCAAAATTCCCTGAATCAACTATGTGTAGTCCAAAATTATATTTTGAAAGTTATTTTTAAGAAAAAAAAGAGATATCCGACGCAATTACTTTACACCGAAAACATTTTTAATGTTCGTTCTTTGTATATATTGAATGCCTGTATCTATGTTCATAAGACAACTAAGTTAAGAAACTATATAAATCACTCGTATGCAACCAGAAGTAGAAATAACAAGCACCTACAAGTACCAACTAGAAATAAGAATATTAGTTATAGGTTTATAGATTATCTTGCTCCAAAATTCTACAATATTATTTCGACAGAGATAAAATCATCCACAAATATCAAAAAGTTTAGTAAAAAGTGCCGTAATTTTATTTTCACAAATTTATATAAATTCTCATTTTTTTTTATTAACATAAATTAACAAAATAGATAGTAAGTTAAACTGTTAGGTTAATTGTTAGATAGAATTAGTTTTTAATTTAAGTTTAAATTTTTCTTTTTTTGAATAGTATATATATATTTTTACAACTACATAAATTAATGACAAAAATTTTAATTACATTATTTGAGGAAGAATTAGGAACGTGCACAAACAGGTATTTATTTACCTAGGTGCACAATTATAAAAGGAATTAACTATAAATATAGAAAATACCAACAACCAATGTATTATGAGATTTTGTAAAAAAAATTTTAAGTAATATATTATTATTATTATTATTATTATTATTATTATTTCAATTTATTTTTTAAAAAGAATGTCTGTAGACAAAAGATTTATTGCAACCACTGCGTTTTGTCGACTTCTAAAAAAGGTTTCCTAATTTGCATAACTATAGTTAAGGACATCACACGTTACCGGTGTTATTTTTCCATAAACAACAATAATAAATTATAATTTAGAAATATTCTTTGTTGAAGCGCCTATGCCGAGCTTTTCGACCCTTCGCTTTTGTTTGAGAGAAATCCTTCCGTTACAAGGAAGGCCTATCGATTCATTCCGGTGGTCTATTTTCGAAGAAGCTATTAGAAGTAAATTACAAGAGAATACAGACATGTTTCCTTTCTATAACTAAAGTCCTTTTGTGTATTTTTAACCCCATAAAAATTGTTCTTGATTTACATCATCTATAAATATAACTATTTAAGACATCCGGTCTGAAGAAGAAAAAATTCAATGGAATTATTTAACCTAGGTAGTTTAAGCTTTCAAAAAAACATACCTCCCAACACGCCTATACATGTACTAGATGCAGCTTTACGACCCCCCGCTTGGTACATCAGATTTATCTCCGAAACGGAAAAAGGTCGAATATAATTTCATTCAAAAGATCTATTTTCGACGAAGCTAATATGAGTAAATTAAAATCAAATAATCTAATAAAGTCTATATTTGCTATTAGAATGATTTAAACCAGTTAAAATTATTTATCTTGCTTAGGTGGTCGCCAATGATTAATAAGGAAAGCGTTCAACCTTACGATGGTAAAACTTTAAAATTAGACCGAATCGAATATACTGTTGAATTAATAGGAATCATATTTTATACCTCATCCGAGATTAACGAAAGTACCGTGTGAGCCTCCTTGCACAGTCTAACGGATGATTGACGGTCTATTAGAAGTACCCATATGGAAAACGAGCATCGCTTCAAAAATTTGACAAGCGCATCTGCTGCATCGATCTAAAATATTTTTATTTAATTATTGTTGGAGGGAAAAATAATAATTCGTAACTCGGTATGATAAAACTGTGTCAAGTCTGTTGTAAACTGGATAAAAATTATATACTTTGAGTCACGTCCGTCGATTGCCTGTTTTTCCTAACAAAGACATATCCAACCGGTTACCTCTTAGAATGAAAACAGAAACAGACTGAAGATATGAGCCGTCTCTTTTGCTGTTGTATTGATATTCGTAATAACAGGCGTCATATTGACGTGTACAAAGCAGATAGAAATCCATAGGATCCATGTTTGTTTCAAGTCGCTGGTTATAACTTTGGTATATAGGAAAGTACCCAAATCCGAGCCCCCCTTTTGTTTTTGGCATTTTTGAAATACAATATTGAGGAAAAAACATCGCTGTACCTAAGTGTAATGTATACTTTATAAAGAAGTTGCTCAATAAATATAATTTATTTCAATTTATTTTTTAAAAAGAATGCCTGTAGACAAAAGATTTATTGCAACCACTGCGTTTTGTAGACTTCTGAAGAAAATAATTTACTACAGTATGTTTCCATTGGCGATCCATTCTCAGATAGAAAAAGCGTTATGTGAAAAATAAACACAATCTTCGCCCTTAAGTTTTTTACATCATTAAAATTCATAAATTTTAAATAAATTAAATATTTTTATAGAACCCTAACCATCAAAAGAAATTATCAACAAATTACCTGGGTGAACAAATAAGTTGTTCCTTTGTGTCAGCCTTCCGTTTTCCGTGTTGTTTAGGGCGAAAAAGTCAATTCTGTCTAAAAAAATGTTCAATCAAATGTTATTTTCATTGTTTATTATTTAGGATAAAAAAGCTCAATTTTCTAAAAATTATAATAAAGGTAAAGGAGATGAAAGCTTGTGAAATTACCTTTTCGTCAAAAATATTGAGTGGATGTCATCTAGGGCGACGAGGGTGGGGTGTGTAGGTATACATAAAAGGACGGGCTGTTGACAAAATGTCTTTATTTTGAAAACTCGTAGTCGTTCAGCCAAGTGTGTGTTTGTGTGTCAACAATGAGCTTAACTGAGCTAGACGATTGTTTCGACCTGTTGAGTGATAGTATCCAACAAGAATTGCTGGCAGATGCGGGTATTGATGGCAATGATTAGAAGAAGGATGGACAGGTGGACATTGAGGCCGGAATTGTACAACAACAGGATGGGGACAAAGTAAAAATTATTAGTAATGTTATCGTTAATCACCCCAAGCCATTAACAATGCTTGAAATGCTGTTAACGAAGCCGTCACGTGCCATAACTAAGAACGATGAAGTATTTCATGGTGGAAACCAAATGTTGATATCCCCACAACCATCTACAAGCATAGTTTTCCCTTCACTTATCACTGACAGTAACATCTTCAATGTGATGAACACCGCAGCAAAAGAAGATACTAGCACAGACCTATTCCAATCCCCAATAAGTGCAAAAAGTAATCATGTTCCCGAGAAACATAAGAAGCCAAAAAAGAAGATAAATGGTAGCGAGTCATCTCCAATATGGACGGCGGGGTTCAATCAGGAGCATGAACGGGACGCTATTACAAATGTGATTAACATGCGTGCAGGGTGGAAAGAACAATTAATCAAAAATAAGCGGAAAGTTAAGTTAATTAAAGACAGTATAAAGAAACTACAGGAACGTTTAACAATAGTAAAGCGTAATGTAAATAGATATAGAAATAATTTAAATTTATTTGATAGTTTACTACTTACTTAGGAAATAACTTGTATGTATATTTATGTATATATTAAACATATTTTTTGATATTTCCATAATTATTCACTAATTCACTCTCTACGAAACGAAACAAATTTGAAAAACATTAGATTCAAGAATAATGTAGTAAAGTTTGATATTGATTCTTTGATTGAATTTAAAAAGAAATAAAAATTTTCTACAAAAATAAAATATTTTTGATATAAAACCATTAGTGTCCAGTCATTTAGGTGAACGGTGTGAGGGTCTACGAAACGAAACAAATTTAAGAAAAAACATTAGATTCAAGAATAATGTAGTAAAGTTTGATTTTGATTCTTTGATTGAATTTAAAAAGAAATAACAATTTTCTACAAAAATAAAATATTTTTGATATAAAACCATTAGTGTCCAGTCATTTAGGTGAACGGTGTGAGGGTCTACGAAACGAAACAAATTTAAGAAAAAACATTAGATTCAAGAATAATGTAGTAAAGTTTGATTTTGATTCTTTGATTGAATTTAAAAAGAAATAACAATTTTCTACAAAAATAAAATATTTTTGATATAAAACCATTAGTGTCCAGTCATTTAGGTGAACGGTGTGAGGGTCTACGAAACGAAACAAATTTAAGAAAAAACATTAGATTCAAGAATAATGTAGTAAAGTTTGATTTTGATTCTTTGATTGAATTTAAAAAGAAATAACAATTTTCTACAAAAATAAAATATTTTTGATATAAAACCATTAGTGTCCAGTCATTTAGGTGAACGGTGTGAGGGTCTACGAAACGAAACAAATTTAAGAAAAAACATTAGATTCAAGAATAATGTAGTAAAGTTTGATTTTGATTCTTTGATTGAATTTAAAAAGAAATAACAATTTTCTACAAAAATAAAATATTTTTGATATAAAACCATTAGTGTCCAGTCATTTAGGTGAACGGTGTGAGGGTCTACGAAACGAAACAAATTTAAGAAAACATTAGATTCAAGAATAATGTAGTAAAGTTTGATTTTGATTCTTTGATTGAATTTAAAAAGAAATAACAATTTTCTACAAAAATAAAATATTTTTGATATAAAACCATTAGTGTCCAGTCATTTAGGTGAACGGTGTGAGGGTCTACGAAACGAAACAAATTTAAGAAAACATTAGATTCAAGAATAATGTAGTAAAGTTTGATTTTGATTCTTTGATTGAATTTAAAAAGAAATAACAATTTTCTACAAAAATAAAATATTTTTGATATAAAACCATTAGTGTCCAGTCATTTAGGTGAACGGTGTGAGGGTCTACGAAACGAAACAAATTTAAGAAAAAACATTAGATTCAAGAATAATGTAGTAAAGTTTGATTTTGATTCTTTGATTGAATTTAAAAAGAAATAACAATTTTCTACAAAAATAAAATATTTTTGATATAAAACCATTAGTGTCCAGTCATTTAGGTGAACGGTGTGAGGGTCTACGAAACGAAACAAATTTAAGAAAACATTAGATTCAAGAATAATGTAGTAAAGTTTGATTTTGATTCTTTGATTGAATTTAAAAAGAAATAACAATTTTCTACAAAAATAAAATATTTTTGATATAAAACCATTAGTGTCCAGTCATTTAGGTGAACGGTGTGAGGGTCTACGAAACGAAACAAATTTAAAAAAACATTAGACTCAAGAATAATGTAGTAAAGTTTGATATTGATTCTTTGATTAAATTTAAAAAGAAATAAAAATTTTCTACAAAAATAAAATATTTTTGATATAAAACCATTAGTGTCCAGTCATTTAGGTGAACGGTATGAGGGATGTGTATCAATTAAAAAATACTTAAAAGACTGTAACTACGGCTTATTTTCAGGTTGCATAAAAATAAATACATGTAGTCAAAACAAATAGCGTATGAATTTACGCTCTCTCGCTATTTTAGGGGTAATTTTGTAACATATTAGTGAACGAACATACTATCATACAAAAATCCTTACTTTGCACTAATATCTTCAAGAATGTTTTCCTTCTATTTTTTAGCATCCTAAATTAGTAAAAAACAACTGCAAATCTGTAGGTTGTTTACTCTTTTGCTTGAAAATTTTCGCAAGATAGTGAGAGAGTGAACCGGCCTTTATCAAAAATTATGCTATTTTCATTTATTAAAACATTGACATCTTCCAAAAATACCTTCTTTTTTGTGGTTGATGTAATTATTTTTAGTTAAATTTGTATAATTTTGTTCTCATTTCACCAGTAAAACATATATATTTAAGAATACTATGTCAATGAGTGTTTCTATTCTTGGCACGCATTTTGCCGTCACAGAAAACAGACACATACCAAACACATTTTTAGAGTATTACAAATAAACTTCAACAAGGAATTCTTGACGAAGTAAATTGTGCCACTCCGGTTTGGGGCATTAACTAATCTACATCAGAGTCAAAAGACCATTAAAAAATGTGGCCCTGAAAAGGACCGATTTTGGTGTCCCAAAGGGACCAGGGTTATCCGAATCCGTGAGCCGTAGGCGTCGACTTAGGTGTGTGTTGCCTTACTCTCTATTACAAAGAAGGCAAGACTCTCGATGAAAGACTGTGTATAGTCTATTACCACACAACGAACAATTGAACGGTGCCCTGTTGACCACCGACACTGTGTAGTGGGTCCGGACGAAGCTAACGTCCATTAACCCCCCAAACCTGCTTAGGTAGCAGTGCATGCAAATCTTACCAACGACACTACCACACAAAACCTAGGCAACAACCTACGCCTTACCCTACGTAAAACTCTATGTTGTTGTAAGTGAACCTCATTATCGGTCGAATACCCATCATCCGAACTGGACGACATCCTGGAATATAATGAATTTCTCATTCCAACATGAAGTGTAATAAACGTGTAAGAAAGAAAAGCTACAGGGTATTCATCGTCTTTGCACAAATCAAAAGCAATAATCTATTAAAGGGGCAGTCCTAGTGCTCTATCATTTACTGTGCTTTTACCACATACCTGAGATTTTACATGAATCAATGTGGGTACCTGACAAAAAAATATATTCAATAAAAGGTGGATACTTACAGATTTCATGCTCATCATTTGTTCAGGACAGAGAAAACTGGTTGAAAGTTGCATCTTTCGCAGTTGCACGTTTTTATTGCAGTTCTACTCTTTTAAATTAATCTCCATTATATCTACCTAAGAGTATAGAAAGACTACATATTTATTCAATTATTGATTTTTTGTCTCTGAAAGATATATCAGTATGGTAAAAAATCTTATTTTCTGCCTTATATAGATCTCTCAGTTCAAGTCTCGACTTCATGCTCCTTTGTTCATCGAAATTTTCACCTAAATGACTGAACACTAATGGTTTTATATCAAAAATGGAAGATTTCAATGTTTTAATAAATGAAAATAGCACAATTTTTGATAAAGGCCGGTTCACTCTCTCACTATCAAAATTTTCAAGCAAAAGAGTAAACAACCTTCAGATTTGCAGTTGTTTTTTACTAATTTAGGATGGTAAAAAAATAGAAGGAAAAAATGCATGAGGTTTCCCATTTTTAAATGATTGTTAATTGCATTCTTGAAGATATTAGTGCAAAGTAAGGATTTTTGTATGATAGTATGTTCGTTCACTAATATGTTACAAAATTACCCCTAAAATAGCGAGAGAGCGTAAATTCATACGCTATTTGTTTTGACTACATGTATTTATTTTTATGCAACCTGAAAATAAGCCGTAGTTACAGTCTTTTAAGTATTTTTTAATTGATACACATCCCTCATACCGTTCACCTAAATGACTGGACACTAATGGTTTTATATCAAAAATATTTTATTTTTGTAGAAAATTGTTATTTCTTTTTAAATTCAATCAAAGAATCAAAATCAAACTTTACTACATTATTCTTGAATCTAATGTTTTCTTAAATTTGTTTCGTTTCGTAGACCCTCACACCGTTCACCTAAATGACTGGACACTAATGGTTTTATATCAAAAATATTTTATTTTTGTAGAAAATTGTTATTTCTTTTTAAATTCAATCAAAGAATCAAAATCAAACTTTACTACATTATTCTTGAATCTAATGTTTTCTTAAATTTGTTTCGTTTCGTAGACCCTCACACCGTTCACCTAAATGACTGGACACTAATGGTTTTATATCAAAAATATTTTATTTTTGTAGAAAATTGTTATTTCTTTTTAAATTCAATCAAAGAATCAAAATCAAACTTTACTACATTATTCTTGAATCTAATGTTTTTTCTTAAATTTGTTTCGTTTCGTAGACCCTCACACCGTTCACCTAAATGACTGGACACTAATGGTTTTATATCAAAAATATTTTATTTTTGTAGAAAATTGTTATTTCTTTTTAAATTCAATCAAAGAATCAAAATCAAACTTTACTACATTATTCTTGAATCTAATGTTTTTTCTTAAATTTGTTTCGTTTCGTAGACCCTCACACCGTTCACCTAAATGACTGGACACTAATGGTTTTATATCAAAAATATTTTATTTTTGTAGAAAATTGTTATTTCTTTTTAAATTCAATCAAAGAATCAAAATCAAACTTTACTACATTATTCTTGAATCTAATGTTTTTTCTTAAATTTGTTTCGTTTCGTAGACCCTCACACCGTTCACCTAAATGACTGGACACTAATGGTTTTATATCAAAAATATTTTATTTTTGTAGAAAATTTTTATTTCTTTTTAAATTCAATCAAAGAATCAATATCAAACTTTACTACATTATTCTTGAATCTAATGTTTTTCAAATTTGTTTCGTTTCGTAGAGAGTGAATTAGTGAATAATTATGGAAATATCAAAAAATATGTTTAATATATACATAAATATACATACAAGTTATTTCCTAAGTAAGTAGTAAACTATCAAATAAATTTAAATTATTTCTATATCTATTTACATTACGCTTTACTATTGTTAAACGTTCCTGTAGTTTCTTTATACTGTCTTTAATTAACTTAACTTTCCGCTTATTTTTGATTAATTGTTCTTTCCACCCTGCACGCATGTTAATCACATTTGTAATAGCGTCCCGTTCATGCTCCTGATTGAACCCCGCCGTCCATATTGGAGATGACTCGCTACCATTTATCTTCTTTTTTGGCTTCTTATGTTTCTCGGGAACATGATTACTTTTTGCACTTATTGGGGATTGGAATAGGTCTGTGCTAGTATCTTCTTTTGCTGCGGTGTTCATCACATTGAAGATGTTACTGTCAGTGATAAGTGAAGGGAAAACTATGCTTGTAGATGGTTGTGGGGATATCAACATTTGGTTTCCACCATGAAATACTTCATCGTTCTTAGTTATGGCACGTGACGGCTTCGTTAACAGCATTTCAAGCATTGTTAATGGCTTGGGGTGATTAACGATAACATTACTAATAATTTTTACTTTGTCCCCATCCTGTTGTTGTACAATTCCGGCCTCAATGTCCACCTGTCCATCCTTCTTCTAATCATTGCCATCAATACCCGCATCTGCCAGCAATTCTTGTTGGATACTATCACTCAACAGGTCGAAACAATCGTCTAGCTCAGTTAAGCTCATTGTTGACACACAAACACACACTTGGCTGAACGACTACGAGTTTTCAAAATAAAGACATTTTGTCAACAGCCCGTCCTTTTATGTATACCTACACACCCCACCCTCGTCGCCCTAGATGACATCCACTCAATATTTTTGACGAAAAGGTAATTTCACAAGCTTTCATCTCCTTTACCTTTATTATAATTTTTAGAAAATTGAGCTTTTTTATCCTAAATAATAAACAATGAAAATAACATTTGATTGAACATTTTTTTAGACAGAATTGACTTTTTCGCCCTAAACAACACGGAAAACGGAAGGCTGACACAAAGGAACAACTTATTTGTTCACCCAGGTAATTTGTTGATAATTTCTTTTGATGGTTAGGGTTCTATAAAAATATTTAATTTATTTAAAATTTATGAATTTTAATGATGTAAAAAACTTAAGGGCGAAGATTGTGTTTATTTTTCACATAACGCTTTTTCTATCTGAGAATGGATCGCCAATGGAAACATACTGTAGTAAATTATTTTCTTCAGAAGTCTACAAAACGCAGTGGTTGCAATAAATCTTTTGTCTACAGGCATTCTTTTTAAAAAATAAATTGAAATAAATTATATTTATTGAGCAACTTCTTTATAAAGTATACATTACACTTAGGTACAGCGATGTTTTTTCCTCAATATTGTATTTCAAAAATGCCAAAAACAAAAGGGGGGCTCGGATTTGGGTACTTTCCTATATACCAAAGTTATAACCAGCGACTTGAAACAAACATGGATCCTATGGATTTCTATCTGCTTTGTACACGTCAATATGACGCCTGTTATTACGAATATCAATACAACAGCAAAAGAGACGGCTCATATCTTCAGTCTGTTTCTGTTTTCATTCTAAGAGGTAACCGGTTGGATATGTCTTTGTTAGGAAAAACAGGCAATCGACGGACGTGACTCAAAGTATATAATTTTTATCCAGTTTACAACAGACTTGACACAGTTTTATCATACCGAGTTACGAATTATTATTTTTCCCTCCAACAATAATTAAATAAAAATATTTTAGATCGATGCAGCAGATGCGCTTGTCAAATTTTTGAAGCGATGCTCGTTTTCCATATGGGTACTTCTAATAGACCGTCAATCATCCGTTAGACTGTGCAAGGAGGCTCACACGGTACTTTCGTTAATCTCGGATGAGGTATAAAATATGATTCCTATTAATTCAACAGTATATTCGATTCGGTCTAATTTTAAAGTTTTACCATCGTAAGGTTGAACGCTTTCCTTATTAATCATTGGCGACCACCTAAGCAAGATAAATAATTTTAACTGGTTTAAATCATTCTAATAGCAAATATAGACTTTATTAGATTATTTGATTTTAATTTACTCATATTAGCTTCGTCGAAAATAGATCTTTTGAATGAAATTATATTCGACCTTTTTCCGTTTCGGAGATAAATCTGATGTACCAAGCGGGGGGTCGTAAAGCTGCATCTAGTACATGTATAGGCGTGTTGGGAGGTATGTTTTTTTGAAAGCTTAAACTACCTAGGTTAAATAATTCCATTGAATTTTTTCTTCTTCAGACCGGATGTCTTAAATAGTTATATTTATAGATGATGTAAATCAAGAACAATTTTTATGGGGTTAAAAATACACAAAAGGACTTTAGTTATAGAAAGGAAACATGTCTGTATTCTCTTGTAATTTACTTCTAATAGCTTCTTCGAAAATAGACCACCGGAATGAATCGATAGGCCTTCCTTGTAACGGAAGGATTTCTCTCAAACAAAAGCGAAGGGTCGAAAAGCTCGGCATAGGCGCTTCAACAAAGAATATTTCTAAATTATAATTTATTATTGTTGTTTATGGAAAAATAACACCGGTAACGTGTGATGTCCTTAACTATAGTTATGCAAATTAGGAAACCTTTTTTAGAAGTCGACAAAACGCAGTGGTTGCAATAAATCTTTTGTCTACAGACATTCTTTTTAAAAAATAAATTGAAATAAATTATATTTATTGAGCAACTTCTTTATAAAGTATACATTACACTTTTCAAAAATGCAAAAAAACAGAAGGGGGGGCTCGGATTTGGGTGCTTTCCTATATACCAAAGTTATATCCAGCGACTTGAAACAAACATGGATCCTATGGATTTCTATCTGCTTCGTACACGTCAATATGACGCCTGTTATTACGAATATCAATACAACAGCAAAAGAGACGGCTCATATCTTCAGTCTGTTTCTGGTTGCATATGTCTTTGTTAGGAAAAACAGGCAATCGACGGACGTGACTCAAAGTATATAATTTTTATCCAGTTTACAACAGACTTGACATAGTTTTATCATACTGAGTTAAGAATTATTATTTTTTCCTCCAACAATAATTAAATTTAACAAACAAACACTGAAAAACAATAAAAAATTTTTTATTTAACTGACAAATATGACAATTGTTAATCTGGTGTCAAACGTGAAAGCAGGTATGAATGGCCGTTCCAATAAGGGCTTTATAAAAAGTATGTTCCGAAAGCTCGAAGGCGACGTAATGTCTTTGTCTAAGTAACAGAAAACTCTGGCATACAATTGCCTGCTGTTATGCGATGCGTTTCTAGCATATGATTCCTATTAATTCAACAGTACATTCGATTCGGTTTAATTTTAAAGTTTTACCATCGTAAGGTTGAACGCTTTCCTTATTTCATTATACATACAAGCGCGGTTCTCTAAATTTCAGCTTTTCTTCAATTTTAGGTAAAAAAGTGTATAGGAGTGAAAAGTTGTTTAATAGCATTTACTAAATATTAAAGATAACAAATCATACACATATCTTGGTTTTCTCTGAGCCTCATCACACACACACACACACACACACATCTTAAAAAAATATTTTGAATGGAAAATGAGCGCAAATACCTTAGTCCAAAAATTTGAAAAAATACGGAAATTTCAGCTTTCCTTCAATTTTAGGTCAAAAATGTATAGGTGTGAAAAGTTGTTTAATGACATTTACTAAATATTACAAGGGATGGAATGTTCTGAGAAATCAATAATAAGAGAGATTTGGTACGTTATTTTTTTTTTTGGAACTTTTTCTCAATATTTGAAAAAAATACGAAGATTCCAGCTTTCCTTCAGTTTTCGATTAGTCAAAAATCGTATGTATAATCACACCGATTTTAGCCAACCGATTGATAGGGAACCGCACTAATAGGCTGAGACAAAGAAAATTTCTCGCCAGAGTAAAAAAAAAACCGTCGTAGGCTTTACCTACTTAAAAAGTAAATCCTTGAATCTAAGACCTAACATCCCTATAATTGCGAATGTAAAAATTTGATAAGAGATATCGATATGGATATTCAATCCTTAAATGTCAACAATTCATATCCTCATAATTTCACATGTGAAAATTGTGTAATCAAGGATTTCTAGACCAAAAAAGTAAAAAAATTTTTTTTACATTAAATCCTTGAATGTTGACAACTAATATCCTCACAATTTCACATGTGAAAATTGTGTAATCATGGATTTCTAGACCAAAAAAAAAAAATACAAGAATTTTTTTCTACATTAAATCCTTGAATGCTAACAACTAATATCCTCATAATTTGATATGTGAAAATTGTATAGTCATGGATCGTTAGACAAAAAAGAGGCAAAATTATTTTTCTATATTAAATCCTTGAATGTCAACAATTAATATCCTCATAATTTCACATGTGAAAATTGTGCAATCATGGATTTATATACCAAAAAAAAAAAAAATTTTCTAAACCTTGAATGTCAACGACTAATATCCTCATAATTTCAGATGTGAGGATTGTTTAATCGTGGATTTTTAGACAAAAAAGAGGCAAAATTATTTTTTCTATATTAAATCCTTGAATGTCAACAATTAACATCCTCATAATTTTATATGTGAAAATTGTGCAATCATGGAGACCAAAAAAGGGATAAATTTTTTTCTATATTAAATGCTAACAATTAATATCCTCATAATTTCACATGTGAAAATTGTGTAATCATGGATTTTTAGACAAAAAGAAAGCCAAAATTTTTTTCTGTATTAGATCCTTAAATGCCAACAATTAATATCCTCATAGTTTCACATGTAAAAATTGTGTATCATGGATTTTTAACCAAAAAAGGCAAAACTTTTTTATCTATATTAAATCCTTGACGACTATTTCCTCATCATTTAAGTTGTGAAAATTGGAAAAATGAGCGAAAATACAGCTTTCCTTCAATTTTAGGTAAAAAGTGCATAGGAGTGAAAAGTTGTTTAATGACATTTACTAAATATTACAAGGAATGGAATTTTCTGAGAAACCAATAATAAGAGAGTTTTGGTACGTAATTTTTTCCGAAATTTTTCTCAATATTTGAAAAAATGCGAAAATTTCAGCTTTCCTTCAATTTTAGTTAAAAAGTGTGTAGAAGTGAAAAGTTGTTTAATGACATTTACTAAATATTAAAGATAACAATCTTGGTTTTCTCTGAGCCTCATCACACATCTTAAAAATTATTTTGAACGGAAAATGAGCGCAAATACCTTAGTCCAAAAATTTGAAAAATACGGAAATTTCAGCTCTCCTTCAATTTTAGGTAAAAAGTGTATAGGAGTGAAAAGTTGTTTGATGACATTTACTAAATATTACAAGGAATGAAATTTTCTGAGAAATCAATAATAAGAGAGATTTGGTACGTAATTTTTTCCGAAATTTTTCTCAATATTTGAAATAATGCGAAAGTTTCAGCTTTCCTTCAATTTTAGGTAAAAAGTGTATAGAAGTGAAAAGTTGTTTAATGACATTTACTAAATATTACAAGGAACGAAATTTTCTGAGAAATCAATAATAAGAGAGTTTTGGTACGTAATTTTTTCCGAAATTTTTCTCAATATTTGAAAAAATGCGAAAATTTCAGCTTTCCTTCAATTTTAGGTAAAAAGTGTATAGGAGTGAAAAGTTGTTTAATGACATTTACTAAATATTACAAGGAACGAAATTTTCTGAGAAATCAATAATAAGAGAGTTTTGGTACGTAATTTTTTCCGAAATTTTTCTCAATATTTGAAAAAATGCGAAAATTTCAGCTTTCCTTCAATTTTAGGTAAAAAGTGTATAGGAGTGAAAAGTTGTTTAATGACATTTACTAAATATTACAAGGAATGGAATTTTCTGAGAAACCAATAATAAGAGAGTTTTGGTACGTAATTTTTTCCGAAATTTTTCTCAATATTTGAAAAAATGCGAAAATTTCAGCTTTCCTTCAATTTTAGGTAAAAAGTGCATGGGAGTGAAAAGTTGTTTAATGACATTTACTAAATATTACAAGGAACGAAATTTTCTGAGAAATCAATAATAAGAGAGTTTTAGTACGTATTTTTTTTTCCGAAATTTTTCTAAATATTTGAAAAAATGGGAAAATTTCAGCTTTCCGTCAATTTTAGGTAAAAAGTGTGTGTAGAAGTGAAAAGTTGTTTAATGACATTTACTAAAATATTAAAGATAATATCTTGGTTTTCTCTGAGCCTCATCACCCATCTTAAAAAGTATTTTGAATGGTCGTATATGGGCTTTCTCACATGTGCCGTCAACAACACTATTCTACTATAACCAAATTGTGTCTCATTATGGAAACATTCCTTCATCCCTACTTCCAAATAATCTATTTTTTTAAATATTATCTACTTATATTAAATTAATTTTACCTAGCGTATATTTGGGAAAATAAAACAAAATATAGCTAAACATAATTTATTTACAATTTAATTTTTAGTCATTACAATACGTTCATCAATATCATTACTGGAAGTATATGATTTGCCATTATTGTCACCAGTGGCGATTTCATACATGGGGTCACAACCATTAAATTGTTCTTCTTCAATAACATCCATCTTGTCATCATTGTTAGAATTGGCTGCATTATTTCCATTAAAATTTGTGTTCAAGCCGTCATCTTGGTGCATCAAACCATAATTTACCAATAAATCAATGGGTATATGTGGCATTTCGAGCAACATAGAACCCAATTCTTCGTCAATCATTTTCCGGCAAAATTCCTCTACACCAATGACACCATATAGGAACTTTTGACAAACATGGGCCCCAGCGAAAAAATTGACTGCATCCCTCATGTATTTTCGGTATAAATCCACATCGAATCCGATTGCAAAATTTAAAATATCTTCAGCCATCTGCTGTAGTCTAGTTAATAAATCATAAACATAGGAATCTTGGTTCTCTCTGATAATAGATTCGTCACACATCTTAAATAGAAAATATTTTTAATGCTTATGTATGTGCTTCCTCACATGTGCCATCAACAACTATTCTATTACATATCTAACTAATACTTAATATGATAAACAATAAAAATATTAAAATTCTTTTAAAAATGTCTATTCCAAACAACCAAAATTTATTAATGCTCTTGTATTGCCTCCTGATGCATTTGTACTCTGTCCCAAATACGTCAAAGTATATTTGTCACCTGACATATTCATATCATCAATAAAAATCTCAGTAAATGCATCAGCTACACGCTTAGGTAGAAATGTTTGAAATGTCACATCATTAAATTGATCGTATAATGTAGCAACAATAGTTTTCCCAAAACGTGTTGTTGTTGGAGTAATTTTTTTAATTACATAACCCATTCCCACCCCCAAGGTTGAAAGCTTTCTGCGCTCCGGAAATTCAAAGTCTTTGTTTATCATATTATTAATTTCACCCAAGGTCTGCTGTGAAAGGCTAATTGTTGAAATATGTAATAAAACAATTACCTTCAATAGACACTTTCGTCGGAACACAACACAAACACAATATATCTATTTACTGTTCAAGGCAGCAGATAATGTTAGCTAGAATGCTAATGTGACTGGTAAAAATGAAATTTATGGAAATATTCAAGGTCAAAATTAACAGAAAGGTGGTGTGGGGTGGTAGTCGCACACCTGCATCAAATACCCGCCTGCGTTCAAGGTCACACCAACAACATATGCCCACGTTGGCAACCAAGGTCACACGCAATAGAACACCTGCACATATTCAAGGTCAATAACACCACCCAAGGTTAATGGGCTAGTAAATATTATTAAAAATATTTCAAGGTCAAGTGACATCAGATGTACCCACGTGTAAGGTAGCTCACAAAATAATAAATAAATTCGTCAAGGTCACGAAAATGACGTAGCACACATGGGCTAGTAAATATTATTAAACAAATATTTCAAGGTCAAGATACATCAGCTTATGATGAGCAGCTTATTCAACGCTAAGGGAATATTTCAAGGTCGATGTAGTAAAATAACACATCGTGGGGTATTAACAGCACGTCACAAGGTCATGCTCAAAGTCATATGACAATGAAAAGACACCTGGTCACGTATACAATAACTTCAAGGTCACACAACAAACACCTGCATCGTTCAAGGTCAAATACAAGGTCAAACAACAACAATTGTCCACCTGGACGGTCAAGGTCATACTTCAAGGTCACACAACAAAATAACACCTGACATCGTTCAAGCGAAAATGTTCAAGGGTATTTCAAGGTCACACGCAATAGAACACATGCACACATTCAAGGTCAATAACACCACCCAAGGTCAAATGAACACCTGCACACGTGGGTGGCCAAAGTCATATGACGTCACAAGGTGAAATTAAGAACACCTGCACATATTCAAGGTCAATGACTTCGACGGTCAAGGTCGTATGACGTCAGAGGAGTGGGGGGTGAAGGCCAACTGGCTTACTTCTACTACTAAGAATAAATCAAATTTAATTGAACAAGGTTCATTATGTCAAGGAAAATCGCCAGACTGATTTTTTTTTATGATCAAACACAAGCACTATAGGAAAAATCATTTAGGGCACTCTGGGAGTGGTGCGTGTGCGCAAAAAGCGATTCACGTTGGTTTTAAATCGTTGGAGGTTATATCCGTTGGGAAAAATGACTTCGGGAAGGTCGTTCCACAAGGATGTAGTCCTCCAGATGAAAGAATTCTTAAATAATGAAGTTCGAGGAATACTAAGCTTAACCACATATGGATTTGCGGTAGTGGTTCGTCGTGTATTTCTGCTATTCGTCGCCCTGGGCGGAATTAAGAGGGCAAGGTCAGCCGAGCACCTTCAATGAAAATATCTGTAAAAGAGAGTCAAATCCCCAACCTGTCTTCGATGTTCTAGGCTGTCGAGGTTCTTCGTCAGCTCGTGGTCTCCAATCAGACGAATAGCCCTCCATTCGATGTAATCCAGTAGCAGAGCAGTATTCTAGTGATGGTCGAATCTGGGCTTTGTATAGTGTCAAAAATTGTTGAGGTGTGTACAACTTTCTGGTTCGGAAGAGTACCCCAAGCTTCTCCATGACTATTTCCGGTTCTGTAATGTTAACCTTTTTAGAGAAAACTGCTGCCTGTTTTTTTTAGCGTTAAATTCGACTTGGTTACTGTCACCCCAAGCCAAAATTTCTTCCAGGTCTTTGTTGAGGCGTGATACTTCATGCTGTCTGCGAAGATGTTCGTCGGCAGCCGATGTTTGCGCATTCAAAGAGAAAGATGAGATAAGTGTGCTATCATCAGCAAAATTAAATATCGGATTTTTAGTTTTCACTAGAAGGTCGTTAATGTAGAGTAAGAGGAGAGTGGCAGACAATATGGACCCTTGAGGAACACCTGCATTGATGGTGAAGGTGTCTGAGAGATGAAATAAATGTGCATTTACTTCAATTCTATCAAATCGTATTATAATAACATAATGGAGAACAATTTTAGAAATATCTATGTGAAAGTTTCACAAACTTTCAATTTTTGTTTGTTATATTTAATTGCGCTAGTAATATTTTTTTTTAATATCCGTCATGGCCTACTCAACAAAATTGTATATTTTGTAAAAACCTATAAATTTCGGGCATATCATTAAGATTAAAAATAAAGTGTTATATATTTCTGAGAGGCTAGGCTATAGGGTGGCCCATGTAAAAAACAGTAAATTTGTTTTTTCGTGAAACTATTAAACGTAGAAAAATGGATTCTACATAAAAAACTACAAAGAGAACATTTTATTTATTTTTGATAAGTTACCAACAGGTAAATTTATTTTCAATTGCCGAATTAAATATCCAGGTAAAAGTTTGTTTATTGCTTGACAGGGATTGTACTATACAGGGTTATTCACGGCTAATGGCCTATTAAAAGATATGGTGAACTAATAAGAAATATTGGTACTCACTATAAAATATGCCAATATTTTTAATGTTTCTCTATCACTACCGGTTATTTCGGAAATTAGGCTTAATATTGTTATTTTAAATCGAATACCGTGTATATTTTGGGATTTTTCTATTGTATGTAAAAACCCAAGTAATTTTTGTTAAAATTTACAAATAGTATGGGTATTTTTATTTGATAAAAACACTAAACATTTTATAAAGAGAATATTTTTTTAAATTTATAGGTATTTGAATATTTATTATACATTACCAGAAAGGTATAATTTTGAAAATGCCCTATATACAAAATGGCTAGTATTTTTATGAAATAAAATGACCCATACCTTCCCTAAACTTTCTCAAATTTCTAAATCATTAGCTGCATTTGTTATAACGTAAGCTGAACTTACCTTTGACATGTTTTATCAGTAACAAATTACTTTAATGGATTTTAACTCAGAAACAGTTAGAGATGGGTATATCAAATTGTGAACAAAAGTTACTTGGATTTTCACATAGAATCGAAAAATGCTAAAATATACAGGGTATTCTATTCAAAATAACAATTAAAGTGTTAAAATTTATTCTTCTGGCAATAAATCTGAAACGACAGAAGGTATAGAACTGACGTTTGCACGTTTTTTCTTGCAAATTTAATCTACTTTCCAATTATGATATAATATTTCTACCGTATGATTTAAGTTTTCGGTATAAAATCAAAAAACTGTTCTTATTGCAAATTGTGCCCTCTAGCAATTTTATTAGGAGCTATCGTGTACCTCTGAATATACTTACATTTCTCTTCGAAAGAAGTTAAGGTTTACTAAAATTGAATAAGTCGAAGCTACAACGATTTAAATGGTTACAGCACACCCCACACACCACAATTACGGACAAATCTCTACTGTTATCAAGGTCGATACGCCAAAGAGCCTTGAACCAAAATGATACAATACTTTGTCAGAACGTTCTAACGTTGTTACCAAACGTATACGGGAATATTAGAAGAAATTGGGAATTTTAATATTTACATTTCAATTGTGCCCCTTGTGGGGAAGCTTAAAAGATGATTTCCAAGAATTTTTCATAGCCACTCTAATAATGATTTTTTTTTACTGGAATATTTATTAGTTTTCGATATATGGCGGGTAACCGGCCTTAATGAAACACCCTGTATGAATTGCCTGTATGAATCGAGGTGGTTCCCGGTGTATGGACTCTGTATGTACTATGTATGACTACAGTCTGGGAAAAATGTTGAGCGATTCTACTTTCAAAATATTAAGACATTGCTTATTTATTTTTCAGCTCGTCAATAATTTATGGGACAACCAAACTATATAATAATAGTGAGGACACCTACGTTAAAGTAAAAATGTGGTATCGACATCCAAATTTTACAAATACCATCATTCCTTTCTATGATGTTGGTCTCTTGCAGGTAATAATATTGATTATTTCCATCAGCTGTCAAATTTGCTTCTACGACCAATCAAATTGTTTGATTTACACCATTTACACGAAATTATTTTGTAAATTTTTTCATCTTCCTTACAAGTGATAAAGCCGCTTCATTGGTCCAAAACATTTTTAAGAAGCGTTTCTAATTAGGCCGAGTACTAGTGAATTACTTTTTTTTTTATATGCATATTTTTTTAGATTTTCATTATTATTTACCAGTGACAAACGAAAAACTACTTTAAAGGTAGAATTTAAGTAAAAAATATGTATTTACTGTGTATTACAATGTATTTTCTTATTTACCGTTTGTTGACTTGTTTTCTTTTGAAACCTTAGTCGCATAACCTTAAACTTACGAAATGTCAGAAGGTTGGAAGTCTAGAGTAGAGAGTGTTGTAAAAATACCTTCTTCCAATTAAAGAAATTATTGATAAAATTAGACTGGCCGTTTATAATGCTGCAACGTCGTAATTTCGTTCCCGCTCGCTCTTTTGTTGTAACGGCCACGCCAGTCAACGGATTATATCGGTGCGAATAACGCAATGGGGGCATTGGAAGGGACGAATGAAGGATTTCTATGTGAAGACGAACGACGAAGTCGGTTTTCTGGTATCGACAGAACCGCGCTCACCAGCGATTCGATCTTTTCAAAACGGGTGCCGCAATGGTGGATACAGGTTTCAGAGTGTTTTTACACCAAGCAATTCCGAGAACAGCTAGCCGCGGATTTTCCCTGAGAAAATTTTCATCGTCGCATACTCGTGTTTCCGGCGAGTTTAAATAATACTGGAATTTCTCCAAAACTCGCTTATTTCAGTGCGAGTATAAATAGTTCTGGAATATTGGCTCTCGGGATTTAATCAGAATGAATATGCCAACGGCATTTCGTAAAATTTCTAAAAAAAAACTTTTCGTGAACATGAAACATTTTATCGATAAAAAACCAGCTCTAGTCATATTACCATCGATTATAACTAATTTTTAGTAAATATCCACATTATCCCATTCAGATGATGAAAATATTATTACTATGTTCTTAAATAAAGGGAAGAAAATATAAAAATATATTTTCTGTTAAATCTTGAGACAATACTAGATAGGAACCAAAAATTAAATTCAGAAAGAAAGAATAACGATATTTCAAATAGAAGATAGAGATATTCAAACATATCAAGTTTGTGTGCGTAACGTGAACTTAGTAAATGTAGGATACTATAAAATTTGGTTGTATTCGGATCGAAGAAAATTATTTATACAGGGTGCCCCAAGTAAAGTGGCCTATTAGAAGTATCTCGAGAACTAAATGAGAATTTATTTTGAAAATTTGGCTGTGGCTATAACAGATGGTTTTCTACGTTTCTAAAATATTTTGGATGATGCGGTATTGCCGGATCATACCGAAAGTGGTAGCAACTTCGGAATTTTAAATGAATTACCCTATATATTATATTTTTTTTGGAATCTAGGTAAAAATCTAGAACAGTTTTCTGTATAATATCATATACCTATCTTTAAGACTTTTTGAAATATAAATAATTTTGTGATTTTTTAAGGCCGTATCGGGACCTGAAAAGAAAATCGTATCTTTTTAGCAGTTACAGCTAGAAAGCTGAAATTTTGACAATAGTTTCACAAGACCATCGCAATTTTATAATTTTGAAAAATATTGAATTCGTTTCATACAGGGCGTCTCCATAACAATATTTCTGAGGCAGATGAATTATTGCAAAAATCTTATTTTTTTTAAATGGGACACCCTGTATTTGATATGTTCTGCTAATAGAGGATCAAATTTTCTATCTAATGATTATGTGTTCCTATACCTATCTTCACTATTTTCGGACTTATAGCGAAATTTATAAATTATCTTATAAAAATATATTTTTTGGTAGTTGACTGTGGATTCATAGAAACAAAATAATGAAAAATCGATGTGACGTTATGTCTGTGTTGTTGTAAAAAAAATAGTTAACCAATAAGGAATTTATTAATAAATAAATAAACAAAATGAAAATTACATCAATAAAATAACTAATAACTAAATTGTTTAAAATGCCCTCCGTTTGCTCTTAAACATTCATAAATTGTGATTATAACATGTTCATTTATCACCTCTTTCATTTCTTTCTCTTCTAGAGACCGTAAAGCTGTTCGTACTCGATTTTCTAAATCTTCCCTTGTTGTGATGGGTGTCTTGTATACTATTTCTTTAATCCTATCTCATAGATATAATTCTAGGGGGTAAGATCCGGAGACCTTGGGGCCATTTCCATGGACCGCCTCGGCCAATCAACTTTTAGGGAGTCATAGGAGCTGCATCAGGATGCAGTTCATTAAATTTTCTGCAAGTTTTAGATAAAACTCTACCACACTCCCCATGAATATAAAATAAACTTAAAATATCTAAGCTCGAATAATGTGAATTAGCCATTTTTATTACAAAAACTCAGACATAACGTCAAATGGATTTTTCATTATTTTGTTTCTATGAATCCATTCCACAGCCAACCACATTATCAAAAAATATATTTTTATAAGATAATTTTTAAATTTCGCTATAAGTCCGAAAATAGTGAAGATAGGTATAGGAATACATAATATCATTAGATAGAAAATTTGATCCTCTATTAGCAAAACATATCAAATATCCATTTAAAAAAAATAAGATTTTTGCAATAATTCATCTGCCTCAGAAATATTGTTATGGAGACGCCCTGTATAAAACGAATTCAATACTGTTCAAAATTATAAAATTGCGATGGTCTTGTGAAACTATTGTAAAATTTTCAGCTATAACCGCTAAAACACAATTCCTTTCTCTGATATTTCATCTTGGGACCTCGTGGTAAGATGCAACATTGGTATTTTAAAGTTAAAATGATTAAATTTTATATTAAATTCAAATCAAAATAATTTGCTATGCTTGTGTAATGTTAAATTTTTTATTTAAAAACTTTTTCTTTTGCCTGCTTTGGCTAGGTAAGGAAACTTTATGTATTTTATTTTTTCCTAATCATTAACAATCACTTTGTCAATTTTATTACTTTCAACTCATTTTATTTTTACTCAAACTCAACTTATAAAATTCTCTTTTTCTTACAGTTTAACAATGTCATGAGTTTTTCTTATGTTGTGGCTTTTTCCACTGATGATGAAGGTTTGAACCTTCGAAACATGTTTAGTTTGTAGTTTTGTATAAAATTATTAAACTACTGGAGCAGATTATGAGTTTCTTTTCCTCTCTATAACTTCACTAAACTTTGAGATGGACTACTTAAAAAAATAAAAAAATAGTATATGGTAGCTAAAAAATTTTAATTCAAGTACTATTTTCTCAATAAGTAGTACTTTTTATGAAGTATCCTTTTTCCTAAGGTCAAAAATAAAAAAGTTTTCCATATGTTATTGGTTCTGACCACATTATACGGGGTGGGGTGTCCATTTAGTGTGTGATTATTCATAAATATCATCGATAGAGGAAAACTTTAAATATAGAAGCGACCACTGATACTTAAATATTTTTAAATGGAACACCCTATATTTTTTATTCGGAATTAGTGCCCCTTCTTATTATTTATGTAATCAAATTTTTATTTTCGAATCTGTTGCGGTGTTGCCAGGATATTAATTATTTTCCTATTTTTTTCTTGCTTCTGCACGATAACAATAAATATCCTCCAGTTTCTTTATCAATTTTAATTTAACAAACTTTTTTAGTCAGTTGCATCTCGCTTATATGACCACCCTTTATATGATTTTAAGACTTTTGTAATACATGTTTACCTGCAATTTTCGGGAAGTTTGGGTTGAATTTACTTCATATTATAAAATGAAACACCCTGTGTATGTTGTCCAGAATTAAAACTGTTATTAACCCTTAACCGCCGTAGTGCAAAAACACTAACGTCGTCGCCGTGGTGCGGTCTCGGTGACCGCAAATCTTTAAGAGCCTCAATTTAAAAAAAATAAGTGTTTTACTCCCTGTAAACAATTTTATGGGATTAAGGTACCCCAAAATAAAACTCAAGATTTAAATTTGACTCCAGTTAATTTATTTTTCAAGTAAAAACTTTAAAAAATATAAAGAGTATCATAAATTTATTAAATATTGTATAAGAACGGCATTTTTTTTATTATTAACGGTAAACATTATTTGAACTGAAATTGGTAACAAATTCTAGAAATAAACATGTTATTCTTCAAAAAAAACTAATTAGTTTGTGTTTTAAAATAAAAGAAGTTAGAAACTACAATGGGCAAAATAGTCAAATATTATGACTACAACTTTTACAAATTTTAGATGCGCATTCCAAACAAGTAGGTTCACTCATTTTCTCTGTTTCCTCCCGATCACTAAGTTCAATCTCAGAGTCTGTATTATGTTCACTTTCTTCATAATAGTCCTCATCAACAGCCTCTTGATCACTAATGTCTCCATCATCTTCCACCTCTTCATTCCATTGTAGTAAAGTACTGGATCAAAATACCGAACTCTTTTGTATGTGGTTGGATTCAGACTCATCGTTAATAGTTAATTAAAATACAAATCAGGCAGAAAAATCCCAAATAGAAGTCACTAACTATTTAAAAAGCACAACCGAAATACTAACACAAACACCGTAGTGCGGTCCCTGTGACCGCATCGTAATTTGAGCCGTTTTTTAATTGCAAACCAATACAAGTACCACTTCCAATTTTCTGCAATATACTGAACATGTGGCCACTTGAAGGTACCGAAAATATGGATGAGTTACATTAAAGTGGGGACAAGATATATAGGACTGAATATCTGCTGCGGTCACTGAGACCGCACTACGGTGGTTAAGGGTTAAGTCCATTAAAACTCTAAAATATTTGTGTTATTGACAGCCGCGTTGCCAAATCGTAATAACGGTCTTAAAACTTTCGGTATTTATATTTATTTTAAGTATAGATTAATGTAATAATACCCTATATTCTTCTACATGTAGTTCTTCAATGAGATATTGAAGAATTACAAAGTAAATAGACACCCTGTATAATCAAAAAGTTCTATAATAATTGCAGCTAGAAGAAGCGATTCCGTTTAGTGACACCGTGCAGCCAATCCAATTACCAGAAGCAAATGCAACGGTTCCGTTTCATGTACAGGGAGTTTTAACTGGATGGGGGTTCAATGTGACTGGGGGTCAAGTGATGCCGGATTTACAAAAAATTAACCGTCAGCTGTTAACAGATGAAGAATGTTATACGAGAATAAGCGATTACAGTGGCTATCAATTCAATCCGATTCACAATTTATGTAGTGATGACTATTACAATGGAGAATGTTCTGTAAGTTTGCTAAATAATATTGGGAAAAGGGGATAATAGCAATCGAACCAGTGTGTTTATGTGTGTGGACGGTCTTTTGCAAAAATACTCAGGTATCTCCAAGCATAGAGGATGTTCCCTGGGTCAGGTAGACAATGACAATGTGCTTGTTACCGATAATATTGTTTCATTATTTTTTATGTTATTCAATAGAATTTGATCGTCTAACTAAGCCTTTAAAATTTCAGTTCGATAGGTTTAGTCAATCCTCAGCTCAGATATTCATTCATTCTGGAATATCTATATATTTCCTACTATCGGAATCTGACAAGCTTAAATCTGGTAAAATAAATGTTGATGTAGAGCCGCTACTGGAAACTGAGTCGGTATTATTTCCCTTTAACCGCATTTTCTTCGGAACCCTTTCCTTAAAAGGACATTCTCTATTGTTTCCCATTTTTGATTTGACAATGGCAAACCTTTACTTGGACACTGGGCTCCTTTGCTGCGAACTTCAGCCTTAAATAATAATTGAACACCAATATCTTTTAACATTTTTTTTTATTTTCCAGCTCGACGTCATCATTCTCAATAGAATGGGGCATTTCTGGAAGTGTTAAGGCACTCAGGAACCACAAAATATTTATTATAAGCTTCCTTCTCACTCATTTAAATACATCGGAACCCAATTTTCGTTTTAACGGCAAGTTAAGTGCCTCATTTCTGGGTTCCTCATCACAAGTATTATAAACATTAGCAATAATTTCCCGAGATTGGCCATGCAAAAGTTCTCTACGAATATATGCCACTGCAATAATTTACAATACAAAGAAAATTTGTTTACTATTTGCCCTATTAATTATGTAATACTCGTAACCTCCACCGCTCGATGCCGAGATAATTAGATGTTTACGATATTTGTCTCCATTATCTGTTATCAATTATTGCAATATACTAAAATATGCTATTTTACAATAATAACCAGCTGGCATTATTTGAATTAAGTAGTTATGATCTAGGCTAGGAGTCTCCAAACTTTTTGATATGAAAGCTAGTGTGATTTATCCACCAAGTCGGACGGGGCAAGACCTTATCGCTATGTCGTCAGTTACCCAGTCCAAGTATGGGTCGTGATTTAGCCTACCTCCGTTAATGAGATGTAAGTCAACATTAATTTTCTTTTAGGGAGATTCTGGAAGCCCATTGGTCATAAATGACATCCAATATGGAGTAGTTTCATGGAACTTCAAACCATGTGGCATCGTTCCAGGTGCATACAGCCGTATTACCAATCCGGAATATCGAAATTGGATAGCAGAAGTCAGCGGTATTTAAGATTATGTAAAACTATATAAATAATTCCCTAAAATATATTTAAATTAAATAATAACGATATTTGAACATGCTTGCCTAATTTACTGCTTAGAAACTTAGAACCATTGAATTGATGAAATGAAATGAAATGAAATGAAAATTTATTAATCCAAGCGATCACTAAAAATAGGATATAGGACATGTCAACTTATGACTAACTTAAAAAAAATAACAATTCAGAAATTACATAAATTAATAGATATAAAAGAAAAATTAAAATAACGACTAAAACTCATGGTGCAAAAATTCCTCAATTGAGTAAAAAGCATTAATTGCTAAGAATTCTCTAATTCTAGATATATTCATATTTGGATTTCTGTAGCAAGAAGGAAGTTTATTATAACAAACTGCGCCCATATAATACGAATTTTGTTTATATAACTCTAATTTGTGATGAACATATTGAAGGCATTTCCAAATCTAGTACCATAACTGTGAAATGCGTTTTGTAACTTAAAACTATTATAATTTGATTTGACAAACTTTAAAATTTCAAAAATATAAAGACTGGGCAATGTTAGTATCGTTTCATTAATAAACATGTCTTTACACGATTCCCTAAAATTAAGACCAAACATACATCTAATTGCTCGCTTTTGCATTATAAAGACTCTGCGGGCAGCCGACGAACTTCCCCAAAGGATGATGCCATATCGGATAAATGATTCAAGATTTGAGAAATAGTAAGTCTTTACTACCTCCTTGCTCAAAATTTGCCTCAAGCGGCGCAAAGCATAACAGTTACTTGCACATCTTTTGCAAACAAAGTCAACATGATTTCTAAAATTCAAGGACATATCTATATGAATGCCAAGTAGTTTTAATGAAGTAACTTGAGCAATTGATCGACCATTCAATCTCAGTAACTGACTCTTTGTGTAGTGTGCTCCGTAGGGATGAAATTGTAAGGAAAAAGTCTTATTTTGATTTAGGGTAAGTCGGTTAGTGGTAAAGTAACGCTGCAGAATATTAAGATTCTGTTCTATTGAACTGACTACAGTAGATTCATTTGTGTTAAAATCAAGCACTGTAATATCATCCGCAAACTCACAATGGTAGGAAATCAGAAAGTTTGAAATATCATTTGTGTATAGTAGAAAAAGCAACGGTCCCAATACACTGCCCTGCGGGACGCCGACCTCAACCCCCAACCGAGCGAACTGCTGACTCTCAAATAAAACGTACTGACTGCGATTTTGTAAATATGACTTTAATAGAGAATTGCAATTCCCGCGAATACCAAAAATTTGTATTTTTTGTAATAACAGATCATGGTCCACACAGTCAAAGGCCTTTGTCAGATCAACAAACAGAGCCATCACTTTTTTCCCCACATCTATCTGCTTGTAAACCGTGTCCAAGACGGAGCATAGTGCAGAAATAGTCGACCTACCCACACGAAAACCATGCTGTGGTTCAGAAATCAAATCACTTGATTCCAAAAAAGACACTATGCGTCTGAAGATCACTTTTTCAAATATCTTAGGAAACACAGAGAGGAGTGAAATAGGACGATAATTACCCAACTCATGAGGATTTCCCTTCTTAAGTAAACATAATACTTTAGAAATCCTCAACACACTTGAGAACGCACATTCCGAGAAACATCTATTCAAAAGATACGACAAGGGCTTACACAACTCTCTAGCACAGAGCTTAATCACTGACGTTTTAATATCATCCGGTCCACTGGAGTTAGAATTTTTTAGGCTATTTATGGCATTTACTACCTCATTTTCAGATACCTTAAATAAGAAAATTGATTTATTTGCAGTCGTACCTACAATAGTTGGAAAAATTTTTTCATCAGGTTTTACAAGTTTATTTTGAAGTTTCACCGGAATGCCAGTAAAGTAGGAATTAAACGCGTTCGAGATATCTATGGGGTTTGATACTTCCACATCATCCACAATAATTGAAGAGGGAGAAAAATCATTTGAATGATTTCTAAATGTTGAGTTAATCAGATTCCAAACCGTTTTAGATTTATTTTTAAAATTAATAATTTTGTTATCATAATATTTTTTTTTAGCCAGTCTTAGTAAGCGCCTATACGTATATTTATATTTTTTGTAATAATCAGTAGTAACTAAACCCAGTCTCACCTGACGATGCAAGTCCTTGAGACGCGTGGAGGATGTTTTCAAACCCACAGTTAACCATTCTTTATTGTTAAAGAAAGTTGTGGACCCTTTAGTAGTAAATTTGAAAGACGGTTAAAACAGTGATTTAGGATGCTCATAAAAGTAGAATATTTCTCATCAATATCATTTCCCACACTATAAACGGCATTCCAACCCTCTGCCCTCAACAAATTAATAAAAGTGTTTTTGTTTTTTTCTGAAAAGGAGCGACAAGTATATGTGGTTCCCCTGACATCATCCTCAAGTGGAACCTCAAAACTTTGGAAGTAGTGATCCGACAATTCAGAGACAGAACTATTTACGATAATATCATTAAAATTAGTGCAAACATAATCTATTGCTGTTGAAGAAACCGATGTTACTCTAGTAGGCTCGTTAAAAAGTGACTCAAGATTCAAAGAATTTAAACAATCAATTAGATCAGTACTTGCACTGCTTTCAATCAAATAATTTATATTGAAGTCTCCAGCCACAACCAACCTACAAAATGGAAAAGTATCACATAGATAAGAAACACATTGTTCAAGTTGACAATAAAAATCTCGCAAAGGCGACAGTGGCGATCGGTAAACACACAGAATACATGCCTTGTGCATTCGTTGTGTCCAATAAATTTAAAATAAACTGCATGTCATAATTTCTTCCATTGTAACTAAATTAATTTTTAAAACCTAACATGATATGCAAATTTAATTAATATATATCTGAGTTTTACATTTTGTAAAATCGAGTGATTTTATAATTTCCTTTTAAATTAGTCGCTGTCTAACGAAATTTATTTAATAATTATTTTTTGAGTAAAACTTTTAGTTGTAAATAAGAGAAAAAGAGAATGAATAAAGAGATCGAATTACCGATTATGCCAAAATGAAACTATTTTTGTTCTCTTTAAGCACATCGAAATCGAATAATGGGTCAACAGCGCCCTCGAGAAGACGCAGTGTGAACTAGCAATCATGACCACATTTGTATTCTTAATAAATATAAAATTAGCGAGCTTAAGTTGATTACACTTGGATAAAGGATAAGGACGATACAGCAATTTTAAAAATATTTTTTGCAAGCTTCCTCCATCTTTACCGACGATACGAAGAAACCCGAACAAACTATCGCAAAAAATAATGATGTTTTAACATCCATTATTAAATGAAAGCCTTAACAGGGAGGGATTATTCGGAAAGTTTTAAGTTTTAGTTATCGCATTCCCTAGCGGTAATTTTGGTAATGTGCAAATATTTTACATCAAAATATTCTTGTCGATTTAGTCAATGAATTTTTTTTAAAGGCATAAGGTTTGTTCGTGTTTGTGAGGTATATGGCTCTCATCGTCCTTGCCGTCCTTGGTTGGTTGGTTAAAGGCGGGGGTCCGGTGTGTAACCCGAAATTTTAGCACTTCAGCTTTCTGGCTTATTGTTATGTTCTTCTATGAATTCCAATAACCTACAACAAAGTCTGTCATCTGGGAGGGTTTCGCTACGTTTGATATTCTCGAAGATCTTAAGTCTTCTACGAGACAGCGCTTTGCATCAGTATATTATATGAGAGGAAATTTCATCTTCCTCGCCGCAGAAAATGCATTCAATGGATCCATTGCAGATTCCCATATGTTGAAGGTATTTTCATAGGTGACATTAGCCTGTTAGCAGACCAGTAACCTGTTTCAACTGGGGTCGCGTTAGGGTTACCCTCCTATTCGTTAGCATCGTCGATAGTTTTCCAATTGTGGCTCGTGAGTGTATTTGGCCAGATAAACCTTGCCATCGAGAGAGATGTTGTGTTTGCGACAATCTATCGAATATTGTTATCGTTGCTGGATATCCCGAAGGCCGGTTCAAGGCCTCTGAGACTTTCAGCCGATCCAGCTCTCACCAGTTAGTTTGTTTCTCATTATCTATTATCCCCGCGTGACGAGGAACACACAATAATTCAACCTTGTTCCCCCTTGCTGCCAGTTCTTTTAGGTTATTAATTCACTCCAGTGTGAGTTCCAGTGTGTGTGTAGCTTTTGGCTATCCTACAGGATGTACATCTTTTGGTCGAAATACCCCTTCTCAAGATTCTCTTGTATGCAAGCTTGTATGGCATGAACTTCCGCTTGATATACTGATGTTCATCCTGGGCTTTTCCACAAATACACCAGCGCCGGCCATAATGCACACACAAAAAAGGGATTCTTACTTTAAAAATATAATACTCAAATAGAATAAATCTTTGCTTTGTATATACGCCAAGAAATATATTTTCGGGTTTGTTCGAACAAGTATTTCCAAGTATTAATTGCGGTCTCACTTAATCTTGTCGCAAGAAAGTCATTATTCAAAAGAATAATAATGTATATTATCTATTTAAGTATTTAAATTTATCTACATACCTTTTACTATATTGAAATTCTTAAATTACTTATTGAATATCTCTAATTAATCTTCCTATAGGATTTTCCAAAATTACTTTTGTTAACTTGGTTATTAGTAAATTTAATTTATGGCAAATTACAGTGGCGTACATAAAAAAAAAAATATTGTGGCGCTTTCGCCTTTTCGTTTTTTGATCAATATTTCGTTGCTTTTTAGTTTTATCCGAAAATATCCGTTTTAGGGGATCAATTACATAAAGTCTTAAAATTTCTGATTAAAAATTAATTGAAGCAGGTAACAAAATTTGTGCAAATTGACAAAATTTCTTTTTCCGTCCATTAATTTATTAATTTAAAAAAATTCAACCCTAAACTTTAAGTTATTGGCCCCTAAAATGAGTAATTAACCGCTTTTAGGATAAAACGAAAAAGTGTCAAAATATTGATCAAAATACAAAATGGTGAATGCGTCACCTGTGACTTAATTACCTATTAACTGAACAAAAAAATATAGTGAGCGTTTAAACAGCAATGAACAAAACAATAATCTACTAAAATCAAGATTTATATTTTTCCTAGCGAATTATAAAAAAAAATTTTGAAACAATTGGTTAAAACATTATATTTCGGGGGGGGGGGGGGGGGGGGGGGGGCTAACAACTGCTGGAGAGTCATTCGAGTTAATTTACGTCATAAAGAGAGAATTTATTTTTATTTTGTTTTATAATGATAATACTAACTTATAGTTTATGATATTCTTGGTATTCAAGGTTTACGGCTGTGTACGTGAAAAAAAACTCGGACCCGTAAACTTGTGTTTCCAGGGGGACACGTTTCACTATTAATTTTATCCCTGTAACCTCAGCCCCCCCTAGCGGGGGCGGTTACTGTCCTTGTTTTTTCAAATGGGAATGGGTATGTTGTGATACATATTTCTAAAGGGCATTAAATTCTCTTTAAAATGGCGCTTTGTTTTGTAAATTTGAGCAACGCGCCGCCGAGAAATTGGGTTTTAAAAAATGTAATTTTATTGAGTAATACTTTTTTAATTTAATTTAATTTAATTGGCATTTGACTAATTAGTCATGCAGCCAGTCACAAAGTAAATATATATTGTTTTTACTGTGCATTCTTATTCCTTCTAAATGTTTGTTCATATTTTTCACTGAAAAATATGCCCCGTCTCGAGAATCGAACTTGAGACCTCCGCAGCCGAATGCCAACAACTTAACCTGCTAAGCTGTTACCGCGTTTGAGTAATACTTACACGTTATCTTATTAAATGTTGAAAATATCCACCATTCATCTCCAAATAATAGTACAACAACTGTTCAAAGTGTTCTCGGACATTGTGAGGAACATCTGGTGTAATTTGTTGGCATTCATTAGTAATGCGGTTCCGTAAATCTTCTAAGGATTCGGGTTGGGTGGCATAAATTTTGGATTTTAGATGTCCCCACAAAAAGAAATCAATGGGAGATAAATCGGGCGATCTCGCGGGCCATTCAATAGCACCCCTTCTTCCAATCCATCTACCAGGAAACGTTTCATCGAGAAAGTGGCGTACGGGTAATGCATAATGGAGGGAGCCCCGTCTTGTTGAAATATTGGATTTTCTTTCTGGTAACGTTGGTCGTTTTCCATAATTTCCATCAGCGCTGGGTTGACAGCATTCTCCAACAAGTCTAAATAAGTATCTCCTTTTAAATTTCCCGGTAAGAAAAGTGGTCCAATTATGTGATTACCGAAAATACCAGCCCAAACGTTTAATTTCTGAGGATTTTGAGTATGAACCTCGTGGTAAATCCTTGGATTCGTGTCGGACCAGTAACGACAGTTATGTCGATTGACAGTGTCATTAAGAAAAAAAGAACAGTCGTCTGAGAAGCAAACGTTAAAAAGGTAGTTCGGATAATTTAATACTTGTTCTGACATTACTTCACAAAAGTGTAAACGTCGGTCATTATCATCTTCATTCAATTCTTGGAGAAGTTGAATTTTGTATGGATGCCATTTATAATATTTCACAATTCTCTGTACAGTGGTCCGCGAAATTCCCGTTACATCAGACATTTTTCTGGTACTTAATGTTGGAAAATTTGTTGGTGAAATATTTCAAATTCCGTTGCTCGGCGGCGCGTAGCTGAAATTTATAAAACGAAGCGCCATTTTAAAGAGAATTTAATGCCCTTTAAAAAGATATATGGCAACATACCCATTCCCATATGAAAAAACAAGGGCAGTAGCCTCCCCCGCTAGGGGTGTTGAGGTTACAGGGATGAAATTAATAGTGAAACGTGTCCCCCTGAAGGAACAAGTTTAAGGGTCCGAGGGTTTTTTTTTTAATTTTCACGTACACAGCCGTAAACCTTGCTGGGCTGTTTTCGATGGGCCACCTTGTATATCCATATAATTACAGAAGTAGTTTGAGAAAAAATCTTTTTTTTTTGTGTGTGGGACACCCTGTTTACAACGATAATAGAAAAAATCTTTTCACATTATGTTAGACGATATTGTGTTCTATTACCTTATTTCGCAGTAAATTACGCAGTTATTTGTAACATGCACGGGTAAATATTTTGTGTCTCCAATCTTATCAATAACTAGTTCCTGGTTATTCTTATTTTAAAGGAATGTCAAACAAGAAATAAAAAATCCTTATCCAATACCGGTTGTCCCATTAGGGCTTGTTCGGGTAGTATCACAAAACCGCTGACGATACAACTCTGAAAAAAAATCAGTAAAAGTTATCCAGGGAAGTAAACTTTAAATAGGTTAAAATTTCGTCGCAAGAGAGCGTAACTTAATTCATATCCTTAATAATAGATATTATTTAAAATTGATATACAAAATTTTGTTCGTCATTAAGCTTTCCTTTAATGAATTGTATCTCAGGAACAAACGGTTCGAGATCGATATAAAAAATTGTTAATTGTTAAAAGTTCCTTGGATATTTACATAGGATCGAAAAATGCTAAAATACATAGGGTATTCTATTTAAAATAAAAGAAGATATAGATAGAACAGCGGGTTTCACATTTCTTCGTGAAAATTTAATGTACTTTCCGTTCATGATCTCATAATTAAAGTCGTTTAATAATATAATTAAGTAAGTAAGTAAGTAATTATACAGGGTGTGATGGAAATGACGTATTATATTTAAACCGGCAATTCCTGAGATGAATACAAATTCAAGAAAAATATCCTTAAATGGCGCTTTCAATTCATTCAGCGGTAAAAATGACCTGACGTCAAACCAGGAAAACTTCTGTACGGCACTGCGGCACATCCGAATTCTCACCGGTGTTGTCAGAATTACACCTTACACTCGTTAAGTTTGAAATACGCAACTACGTAACTAGGTCAAATGTCAATGACCTTTTGACTTTTGATTGGCTGATTGATTTTTTAATGTAATTTTATTTAGGCCACACACATTGATACGACTTGGAGTTGCTTTGGCGCAATAAATTCTTTTTTTGAGATAAGGGTATTATGACGAATACCCTTATAGCAACCGCTGTTGGTAAAATTATTTAAAATATTAACATAAAATAAGAGAAACTGACAATGGACGACAGTTGTTCCAAGCTAAGGGGATGGTTAAGAGGCGCGCAGCAGCCAGCTAACTCCCTGCGGCAGAAGGTCCCTTTTGCGCCACCAGCTTATACCAGATTTAAGCTGGAAATCTCCCGGATGTTATGGGGATCCTCTTAACTTGGACCCACTGGTCGACACCACTGTATATTATAAAAACGCAGCGAACTAAATAAAACACATAGTAAAAATTAATTGACTCAGCATTTATTATTTCACAAGAAAAAAAAAAGAATATTAGAAATGAAGTTAATTACAAAACCCAGTGCTGTACGAGAATGGTTAGTAAATAAAAAAAAATCAACTTATCAGCTAAAACGATACCATATGTTGCGTGTTGGTCAAAAAGACTCTAGTTGGGGTAGACTAGGCAGGTGTTATCCCAGGAGGATAACACAGGTTGATGTTAACCAGGTAGAACAACAAGTTGACTTTTGACTCGTAGAAAAAAGGGGTTTCTTGACCCGGTAGGTAGAACCCTAGGAATATAAACACTCTCTAGTTATAATGATAAAAAAGAATACAAATCAAAGCAAAAGCAAAATGATTAAACGAAAGCCAAAGGCATTTAAAATATTGTTACAAAATCCTGAAGGGAAGCAAAGAGTCTAAAATATTATTAATCAAAATATAAAGCAAAGAAAGAATTTGAAATAAACAGTACCATCCATCACTGACCATCATTAAGACATCTGACATGGCATAAGCAATAAAACTTTATAAACGCAAATAAAATAATTAATCTTAACACATTATCAAATTTAAAATAAATTAAACGAAGATTGTTATCAATCCCAGTATCCATAATCAAAATTGAAATTAATAAATAAACCACTGAGCAATATTAAGGTAAGCCAATCAAAAAAAAGAATTCAGATACAAAATATTAAAATAGGATCACAGAAATTAATTAAGGTAGTCCAAGCAAATAATTAACAACTAATATGCACTCCTGAAACAGCATTCAAGCAAAACAAAAAAGGATAAGTGAATTTAAAGCCAAGGGCTTGAATGGTTCTTTTTTATCACCAGGTGGTAATGACTATTGAAATTATAAAATTGAGCCTAAATGCCTCATTCAAATAAGTAAGAACTAGTGCAGTTCATTCTCTATTATAAAATACCATGATTAAGAATAAAAGTCCTTATGGACCTCGGAGGCTCGTAACCAATCTTACACCTCATTAATAAAGTAAGAATTAAAAGGTAGTAGCAACCATATTAGTGCTGTTTCAAGACGGCATACCAAACTCTATAACAACAGACGCAGAGATAAAACTATATACATATATACGATGGGTAATAAGGCCAATATTTATTTAAAATCTAACACAACAAAATTCAGCAAAGCAAAGAACTAGTCATAATGAATTAATAAATTACTATTACATCAAAGCTACATAATATTGTCACTGATAATTAAAATTCCACACTGTAGGACTAAAAACAGAAATCTTGGGCCCTATTCCCCTTCGTAACGTAAATCACAATTAATAAAATTGGCCCACATGGTCATTGTAAACTATATAAATCTTTGCCTAATGAAGGAAATCCTAAATTTCCACTTAAAAGTTCATAACGAGACATATCTATTAGAATTTATTATTTTCGATAATTAGTCTTTTAGCCAGAGAGAATTTTACGGTAATGCACGTGGCGTGCGAGTCTAAGAAAATTACTAATAACTTTAATGAAATTTAATAAAACACGAAATTAAGAGAACTAGAACCGTCGCTGAGTTAATCAAAAAATATTATGCTGGACCAATGAACCATTATTTAAAGCAAAATAAAATGCAAAATATAATATACCTTATCAGATGTTCAAGGGTTATTCATGAGGTGCCCAAAATTCCAAAATGGCCTCTGCAGTCAAACAAAGCAAATCAACCAAGCAAATAAATCCCATAGGGAAAATATGTGCAGCTCCAAAATCCAAGGGAGAAAACTTGCACTATTCTTCTTCTTCGGAGAACTAAATCGCCTTACCGGCAGGGAATATTTCCCATGTGTTTTCCGAAAAACTCGTGGCTTATGCCTCGTTGACACTGACTTGAAAAAGGGCCGAATCATAGCAATTTTTCGCCTTATAAAGTGGGCAACCCGAACAAAAAATGACAAAACGACCATTTTTTTTTTAATATCTCTATGCTTCCTGCCTGCAGGTAACATCGGTTTCTCTATTACCGACACACCGATCAGGTGACACGAAGCGGAAACTAAGCAGAGTGGTGCAATCCACCTACCAGACTAGAGAACGAAAAGCAACCGCGTTCATAGACACCCGATGTTGCGGATAAACTATAGTCGTAGCTTTGACAAATTATCGATACTCTAACCACATAAGAATAACAGCGAAGGAGAATGACATTGTAACAGTACCATGCATCTCGCCAAAAGTCTTCTCTCGTGTAGATTACAACAAAAATCGCGATCTACCCTAGGCCGTGCAAGTCACTTCATAGCGGTAAAAGGAATGCAGCTCATTTAACAGCGGTGAAAGGAATGCAACTCAAGATATAACCTCTGCAAACAGCTGTCACTCGAAACTGAAATAGACAACGAAATTTGAGATTAAATTTGCAAAAACCAAAGTAAGAGTTCCATATAGAACGCCAGAATATCACGGAAAAGATGCAGGTGAGTCTAAATTATAGTTGTGCAAAGGCCTACAGAAAGAAATGGCCGTTAAATTAGAGAAACAATACATACCGAATCAACGGTACATTTTCAGAGATGGTTTTAAAGCTTTTAGATGCCTATAACTGGGGAAATCAGTCCTGAGAACCCAAGATGAACCCAGAATGAAGTCCTACAACCAGTGCAGACTCTTCCCAAAAAGTATTACGCTAGGTACAGCATGTGAGAAGTCTTTAGCAGGCCTTACGGGGCATATCGGAGACAAACCCCACAAAGTCAAGGCACATCAGGCGGTAACGTCAGGATGTAAGGTTAGTACTGCAAGCCTGTCACTGTATAGCTATAAAACTCAAAAGTTCAACGAATAATTACCACGAATAAATAACAAAGTATCTAGTGACTAAATCAAACCGTTACAACTCCCCCTCTCCTTCAACAGGAGGGAAATTTTCTAAGGGAAAATTAACCGACGATAAGAAAATACAATCTGTAGGGAAAAAAAAAAACAAGTTCCTCATTAAGCAAAGCAAGGAAACATCTAGACGATGCTAAAGCCAGGGGCCAAAATACAACCAAAATATATACAAGTTAATTACCAATAACAGGCGTCATAGATATGGACGTACCCAAATAATCAGATCCAAAAAAAAAAAAAAACAAACGCTACTGACGTAGCAGCTAAGCAAGGTAATTCAGAAAATCAAAAATACAAATTGTAAGAAAACCAAAAATATTTCAGTCACTGTCCTGCGGTCGGGAACCCATGGAGACCTCGGGAGGGAAGGGAGTAATCATGAGCTGCTTGGATGGAACCAGGTTCTAAGATTAAGATGAAAATCGAACTGGAGTCAATAGTGCGTTACAACCAACTGCGGCTTGGTGAACCTCGTGTACCAACCTCATTCAAACAGACTCATGACACGACCAACCGTTCCAAAGAGAAACCAAAAATCACCGAACACTTGACAATTCCTAAAAAGTGGAAAACTAAAAATAACAGATCAAGCAAAGAAAAGAAATAACGTAATTGTAACCCAAATGTTCCACCAATCAAAAGGGAGTGCATTGTAGCACACACTAAGCTAAAAGATACACCCGTGTTCCAAGAACATCAAAGTGTACCGCAACCTCCAAAATAAACTTAATGAAAAAGGTACTCCGAGATACGCCACTGCTCTCGGTCTGTCGAATTATTATGGCCCAGCGCAACGAGGTCATAATCAGTAACTTGGCCCTCTCTTGAGCTACATTGCGTAGACTGGTCCTAAAAAGGCTACAAGAGTCAGGCTTCCGCCCCCCAAAATATAACTCTGCTGGCTGAGCTGCATCCGCAATTAAGCCGGAAAAGATGCAATCAAACGCCATCCGAGTCCACCCAAAGTAACTCGGCCAATATATATAAACAAAGAGAAAGAGGCTGCAAAGACATAATAGGTAAGGTAAAGTCAAAATCGGTAAGTAATCAAAAGTCAAAATCAGTAGGTAAACTAGTACTGGGAAATTCCCAAACTAAGACACAATCAGTGAAATATAAACGTCCCAAGGACAAACGCAATCAAATCCAAGGTAAAGGTTGTCTCGTGTTTTTCTACTCGGACCTTCTGTAGTCATAAATCCCATATCCTGGATATGGTTATACTCTTCTCCAAACAAAATCAAAGCAAAGCAAAATCAATGATTCCTCTGGAACACGTTACCCAGTAGGAATACCCAAGCAATAAAGCAAAGCAAACTAATAAGAGAAAAATAATTAAGTATTTCCTGTAAATATCCCAACAATTGGCTTATAAACATTACAGGGAAAAACTCGACTAACAAATCCTAAAGAAAACAGAAACAAAGGTAAAAGTCAAAATCAATGAGTGGTATAGTACCACTACCAAAAGGTAAAGTCTAAGTGATAAATCCAGTAAGCACTGAAAAAGGAAACATACGGCAACACAGCTAAGTCCGCACTTAGACCAACGAAGGTAAGGTAAGGTAAGGTAAGGTAAGGTAACCAAAAACGTAAGGTAAAGTCAGGTAATGTACTCTTGGTCCTATAAAACCAGTAACACTGAAAAGCAAAAGACTAACACAGGCTCTAGCCAAGTCTTGCCAGAACTCAAGAGTAACTAAGCAAAGTCAAAATCAAAGGTAAGCAAATCAAATCAAAGGTAAGGGATCTAAATCCAAAAGTCAAATCAAGGTAACAGTTCGCTCTAGGTATTCATAACCAGTAATCACTGACAAGGCAGAAAGCTCATGCAACGAAAGCTCTACCTAAACCTAGACGAACCAGACAAAATCAAGGTAAGTACTAAATCAAAATCAAGGTAATAAGGTAATAAGATACAAATCAATCCGAACGGTAGAAATGGTTGGACCGAAAAACAGTAAAGGAAAAGGTAAGATAGAAACAAAAGAAACAAGGTAAAGGTAAGGTAAGGTAAGATAAGGTAAGGTAAGATAAGGTAAGGTAAGGTAAGATAAAGGGAAGATAAAGGGAAGAACGTACTGCCAATTGATAAGGAAGGGAAACTGAAGGTTTACCCCGCCAGATGCAAATAAGATAAGGTAACTGATGGCTTGCCTTATCATAAAATAGAGAAGTCGCTGAAGGCTTACTTCCCTATCCAAAAGACAACTAACAATGCGCGCACTCGAAATGTTTCGCGCCAAGACGACTACATGCACAGTTAGAACTTTTCTAAGATAATGATAGGGCAACTGAAGGTTTATCCACTACCACAAGAAATAGATCAGCTGATGGCTACGATCTATTCCAGCTCCATCCAGCATACATCCGAATTCGTCAAGTTACGCGCCACGACGAAGTCGAATTTAGTTGGAACCCCACCACTAAAAGGGGAAAAACCTTGGCAGACACAAGGACACAAGCAAGTAAAATAGTAAAGTAACTGAAGGTTAGCCTTACACTCGCAACGTAGTAAACAACTGAAGGTTTCGTCTACTACGGCAAGAAATAGATCAGCTGAGGGCTTTGATCTATTACAGCTCTCGGTAGATTTCTACTACCACTGGTTCTCAGTGCAGGGCTTTTCTAACCAACTCCATCCGAATTCGTCAAGTTACGCACCAGGACGAAGTCGAATTTCGCTGGAACCCCACCACTGCAAGGGGGAAAAAGGTAAGACAAAGGTAAAGGTAAGGGATAAGGTAAGAGAGAGAAACAAAGATTAATCGGCCAACACACAAGCAAACAAAAGAAGGGAAAAACAAAATAAAAATAATAAAGAAAATACCAAAATAACGCAGAAAATGAACGTAATCAAACCTGTCTAAGCAACAACAAAGAATGTCAAGATATTAATTAAATCAAAAATTTACTGATAGCAAAAACAAAAACTGTAGAGAGCAACCAAAAATGATACGAATGAGATACTACTTATTCTGAATTTAAGGTAAGTTATATGATCAAAAAAAAAAAAAAAAGAAAAGATATCATTACATAATCTAAGAGGAAAAGTTAAGTTGCTTATACAATATTAATTTATTCAGTCGGATTACGTAGCAGAGTCGGATTCATGGTGCACTGGTTTCAAGTCTTGAACGTGCCACACACCTTTACTAACTCCATTTTCGTCTTCGAGTTCGTAAGTACAAGTGCCGGTCTTCTTTTTAATTTTAAATGGACCTATGAATTGCGGAGCTAATTTCGCGTTGTAATAATTAACGGCGTCGGACAAACTTTTATTTTTACGCCAAACCATTTGACCACGAACGAAGTTTAAAGGTCGTCTGCGCAAGTTATAATGATGTTGGTTTTTAACGTGCGAGGATTGAATTTTATCGCGAATCTGTTGGTACAGCGATTTGAAAGCTTCGATTTTTCCTTTGACATAGTTTTGCGGTTCTGTCTCTACCGAAGGAATTCCATTAGAGTAGTCTTGACCAAACAGCTTATGTTCTCTACCAAAATTAACGAAGTAAGGCGAGTAACCAGTGGTTTCGTGACGAGCAGTACGAATGGCGCATCCAATCGAGGGTAAATTGTCTTCCCAAGTCCTATGATTAGTCTGTTGAACATAGGTGCGTAACATAGTTTTAATTACTCGATTTACACGTTCTGTATGATCAGCTCTAGGGTAATAGGAAGCTGTATAAAAATTCTTGACCTTATACTTGTCACAAAGGTTTCGAAAGTCTTTCGATTTCATGGCAGATCCATTGTCCGTAGTTAAAAATTGTGGTGCTCCATATACTAAGAAGATATCTTCCTCCACACGCTTGACTAATGTTTTTGCTGAAACGGAACGACATGGAAATAATACTGCGTATTTACTGAAATAATCGGTGACGACTAAGATGTTCGTATTTCCAGATTTAGATCGTGGTAATGGTCCAATAAAATCAAGGCTGATGGCTTGCCAAGGTTCCGTTGTGTCGGGGCGATTTCCCATTAAACCAGCAGGACACTTTTGTTCAACTTTATTTTGTGCACACGGTGTACAAGCACGAACATATCTCGCAACATCGGATCTCATCTTCGGCCAATAATAACGCTCAGCAACCTTCCAATATGTTTTGAAAACTCCTACATGACCTGCAGCTGGAATGTCATGACAACGAATCAAAATATCTTTTCGTCCATCTTTCGGCACTACAATCTTCCAGCAGCTAGAATGATTAGGAAAGTTAGGATTGGTGGATTTAATAAATTTGAACAAGTTTCCATTTTCTACTCGCCAACAGGAGAATTTGTCAGGACGTTCTTCTAATCTTTGAATCATATTTTTGTACCATTTATCAGAGGTGGAAGAATATGATACAGTTTCTTCAATAAGAGCTACGACAGCGTCGGTAGAAACAGGCACTGCCCTTGAAAGAAAGTCTGGTACAATATGTTCTCGACCTTTGCGGTGAATTAATTCAAAGTCGTATGGTTGTAAACGAAGTGCCCAACGAGCAAGTCTTCCTTGTGGATCCTTAAGGTTATGTAGCCACAAAAGTGAGTGATGATCGGTGATAACTTGGAAATGCACGCCTTCCAAATAATGCCGAAGTTTTTCTACACTCCATATAACTGCCAAACATTCCTTTTCGGTCACAGTCAACTTCATTTCCTGTTTAGTAAGTGAACGGGATAGGAAACATATCACCTTTTCTCCATCATCAAAAGTTTGCGATAAAACTGCTCCAAGGCCATATGAGCTCGCATCAGTCTGCAAAATGAAGGGACGATTGAAGTCAGGACAGGTAAGAATAGGTGCTGTCACTAAAGCTTCCTTGATTAGTCTGAAGGCGTTGTCGCAGTCCGGTGTCCAAGACCACTTAGCTTTCTTCTTAGTTAGTTTAATTAATGGAGATACTAAAGATGAGAAATTCGGGATAAAACGTTGATACCAAGATGCTGTACATACAAAGCGACGAACTGCAGTGACACTTTTCGGCGTGGATATCTTTTCGATGGCTTCTACTTTTGATAAGTCTGTTGATAAGTTCGGATGATTGGTCGAAGAAATAATGGGAGTCGTCTTACGACCTATCGACTCTCCCGTGTTCCGTTTCCCGAACTAGTACATTTGATGCAATTTCTGGTAGTTACATTTGGTGTTCCACATCTGTAACAATGGACTTTTCGATGTTCTGCATTATTACGGTTCACGTGACCTGTTTTCTGACCATTCCAATGAGTAACTGGTCCAGTGTTGGAGGGAGTAGGTCTCGCTTGTTGAAATCGAACTTCATGGACATGAGGTAATGTTCGAACTTCATCAGCAGGAGGCAATGTTCTTTCGTATGCCGAGACGGATGCTTCAGAGTCCAAAAAGGCAAAGTCGGGTTCCACCAAACCATGACGTTTTCGTGAGGGTGGAATGTAGTGTTCGGCTCTATATTTCTTCGCTTCCAACTTCAGACATTCTGTCTCTAACTCTTCCAGAGTATGCACTTCATTTAGTTGACTTGTATAGAATGGTGATAAATTTCGGGTCAACACATCAAGTTGAACATCGATGGACATCGATCCATGTCGTCGGAATAAAGCGCTCATGCTCGAGATGTAATCCACTATGCTTTCGGTGGGATCTTGTGTTCTTTCCAAAATTTCTTTAAATAATCTTGGGCGATAATCTGGAGCTTCGTAATGCTTAACCAACAGATCTGACAGACCGTTCCAATCAATGAATCTATGGCGATTTGCCCTAAACCATAATAACGCTTTTCCAGAAAATAAATCTATCGCGGAGTCAAACAATTCTAATTCAGAAATACCACGAGCAACACGCAGTTCAGATACACGCTCTAAAAAATTGTGAACAGAAATTTGTTTAATGTCGCCGGTAAATTTGAGGTTCCACTTTTCTACACGTAAAGTTTGATGACTTGAGGGGTTATTAGACGAAGAATTATTTAACTTAATTGTTTTAAGAGTTGATCGGGCTTGTTTAGCTTTTCTAACACTACTAGCATGAGATATGACCGATCCTGCATCTGAATAAAAATTGTCGAAATTATTTTGGCCCATCATGGCACTAAAGTCAGGATCATTCTTTAACATAACGTCTAAGCTATTTAAGTTATTTGAAATTTGAAACAATAGACCAGTGCGAGTCTGCGACTCAGCATCGTTTAAGCTAATTGTCGGAATGCGACTCATGCGGGTGTATAAATGAACAAGGCATGACTGAATTCGTATGAATTCATTCCGATCTTGTTTCCCAGAAATGATTTTAATTTCACCCTCAAGTTCTTTCAAGTTTAAATTTACGTAATCGATTTCCTCTTTATAATTTAAAGTATAGGCCGGAACGCGCAATGTTTTACCTCGCTTTTCCAAGCCCAAAACTTGGCGCAATAACGCACGCAACTGATCGACAGTTTTAGTATCGTCTACAGGTAAACCGCGAATGTTCAATTCATAAATGAGCATGCATTTTTTTAAACAATCGATCTGCATTTCGTAATCCATTGTGAATAATTTAAAACAAAAGCAAAAATATCACAAAAGGTAGTAAGTCAAAATTAAGTAGTATCACAATATTCACCAAATCTGTCTCCTATGAGACCTGTACCAAAGTAAAATAATGATATCGATCGATACTCAAAAATATTCAAAATCAATAAAAACAATACACCCAATTGCTAGACAAGGTAAGAAAATAATCAATATACCTACACGAAGTCAAGGTAATAACATCAAAGTAATAAAATCAAAAATAAATTATTGATCAGCAAAGATAAGTTATTTAGTTCATAAACATTAAAATCAATAAGCAAAGCAAAGGTAAACTAATCAATTATTAATCATGAAAACTAAATTGTTCGGATTGAATTAAGCAAAAATAAAAAAAACAAATAAAAAAAAATTAAATCAAATCAACCACCGGGTCAAAGAGAGTCAATATGTATCACGCATCAAATATTAAAGTTGATTAAAATTGAAAAATAGATATGTCTGATATCGAGTAAAATACAGTAATAGCAATAAGTCAATAAAATATACGCACTATCAGGTAAATCAATAAATCAGAAATATCACAATAAAATCAATCAATAAATCACAATAAAAGGGTTAGTAAAAATGCACTGGGGAAGAAAAAAAAAATTTCATTTAGTTCACTGCTCATTATTACCAAAATTACCAAATTACCAATTAATGAAAAATCAAGCAAAGAAAAGCGGTTTAAAATCAGGCCCCACGTTACGGGCGCAACTGATACGACTTGGAGTTGCTTTGGCGCAATAAATTCTTTTTTTGAGATAAGGGTATTATGACGAATACCCTTATAGCAACCGCTGTTGGTAAAATTATTTAAAATATTAACATAAAATAAGAGAAACTGACAATGGACGACAGTTGTTCCAAGCTAAGGGGATGGTTAAGAGGCGCGCAGCAGCCAGCTAACTCCCTGCGGCAGAAGGTCCCTTTTGCGCCACCAGCTTATACCAGATTTAAGCTGGAAATCTCCCGGATGTTATGGGGATCCTCTTAACTTGGACCCACTGGTCGACACCACTGTATATTATAAAAACGCAGCGAACTAAATAAAACACATAGTAAAAATTAATTGACTCAGCATTTATTATTTCACAAGAAAAAAAAAAGAATATTAGAAATGAAGTTAATTACAAAACCCAGTGCTGTACGAGAATGGTTAGTAAATAAAAAAAAATCAACTTATCAGCTAAAACGATACCATATGTTGCGTGTTGGTCAAAAAGACTCTAGTTGGGGTAGACTAGGCAGGTGTTATCCCAGGAGGATAACACAGGTTGATGTTAACCAGGTAGAACAACAAGTTGACTTTTGACTCGTAGAAAAAAGGGGTTTCTTGACCCGGTAGGTAGAACCCTAGGAATATAAACACTCTCTAGTTATAATGATAAAAAAGAATACAAATCAAAGCAAAAGCAAAATGATTAAACGAAAGCCAAAGGCATTTAAAATATTGTTACAAAATCCTGAAGGGAAGCAAAGAGTCTAAAATATTATTAATCAAAATATAAAGCAAAGAAAGAATTTGAAATAAACAGTACCATCCATCACTGACCATCATTAAGACATCTGACATGGCATAAGCAATAAAACTTTATAAACGCAAATAAAATAATTAATCTTAACACATTATCAAATTTAAAATAAATTAAACGAAGATTGTTATCAATCCCAGTATCCATAATCAAAATTGAAATTAATAAATAAACCACTGAGCAATATTAAGGTAAGCCAATCAAAAAAAAGAATTCAGATACAAAATATTAAAATAGGATCACAGAAATTAATTAAGGTAGTCCAAGCAAATAATTAACAACTAATATGCACTCCTGAAACAGCATTCAAGCAAAACAAAAAAGGATAAGTGAATTTAAAGCCAAGGGCTTGAATGGTTCTTTTTTATCACCAGGTGGTAATGACTATTGAAATTATAAAATTGAGCCTAAATGCCTCATTCAAATAAGTAAGAACTAGTGCAGTTCATTCTCTATTATAAAATACCATGATTAAGAATAAAAGTCCTTATGGACCTCGGAGGCTCGTAACCAATCTTACACCTCATTAATAAAGTAAGAATTAAAAGGTAGTAGCAACCATATTAGTGCTGTTTCAAGACGGCATACCAAACTCTATAACAACAGACGCAGAGATAAAACTATATACATATATACGATGGGTAATAAGGCCAATATTTATTTAAAATCTAACACAACAAAATTCAGCAAAGCAAAGAACTAGTCATAATGAATTAATAAATTACTATTACATCAAAGCTACATAATATTGTCACTGATAATTAAAATTCCACACTGTAGGACTAAAAACAGAAATCTTGGGCCCTATTCCCCTTCGTAACGTAAATCACAATTAATAAAATTGGCCCACATGGTCATTGTAAACTATATAAATCTTTGCCTAATGAAGGAAATCCTAAATTTCCACTTAAAAGTTCATAACGAGACATATCTATTAGAATTTATTATTTTCGATAATTAGTCTTTTAGCCAGAGAGAATTTTACGGTAATGCACGTGGCGTGCGAGTCTAAGAAAATTACTAATAACTTTAATGAAATTTAATAAAACACGAAATTAAGAGAACTAGAACCGTCGCTGAGTTAATCAAAAAATATTATGCTGGACCAATGAACCATTATTTAAAGCAAAATAAAATGCAAAATATAATATACCTTATCAGATGTTCAAGGGTTATTCATGAGGTGCCCAAAATTCCAAAATGGCCTCTGCAGTCAAACAAAGCAAATCAACCAAGCAAATAAATCCCATAGGGAAAATATGTGCAGCTCCAAAATCCAAGGGAGAAAACTTGCACTATTCTTCTTCTTCGGAGAACTAAATCGCCTTACCGGCAGGGAATATTTCCCATGTGTTTTCCGAAAAACTCGTGGCTTATGCCTCGTTGACACTGACTTGAAAAAGGGCCGAATCATAGCAATTTTTCGCCTTATAAAGTGGGCAACCCGAACAAAAAATGACAAAACGACCATTTTTTTTTTAATATCTCTATGCTTCCTGCCTGCAGGTAACATCGGTTTCTCTATTACCGACACACCGATCAGGTGACACGAAGCGGAAACTAAGCAGAGTGGTGCAATCCACCTACCAGACTAGAGAACGAAAAGCAACCGCGTTCATAGACACCCGATGTTGCGGATAAACTATAGTCGTAGCTTTGACAAATTATCGATACTCTAACCACATAAGAATAACAGCGAAGGAGAATGACATTGTAACAGTACCATGCATCTCGCCAAAAGTCTTCTCTCGTGTAGATTACAACAAAAATCGCGATCTACCCTAGGCCGTGCAAGTCACTTCATAGCGGTAAAAGGAATGCAGCTCATTTAACAGCGGTGAAAGGAATGCAACTCAAGATATAACCTCTGCAAACAGCTGTCACTCGAAACTGAAATAGACAACGAAATTTGAGATTAAATTTGCAAAAACCAAAGTAAGAGTTCCATATAGAACGCCAGAATATCACGGAAAAGATGCAGGTGAGTCTAAATTATAGTTGTGCAAAGGCCTACAGAAAGAAATGGCCGTTAAATTAGAGAAACAATACATACCGAATCAACGGTACATTTTCAGAGATGGTTTTAAAGCTTTTAGATGCCTATAACTGGGGAAATCAGTCCTGAGAACCCAAGATGAACCCAGAATGAAGTCCTACAACCAGTGCAGACTCTTCCCAAAAAGTATTACGCTAGGTACAGCATGTGAGAAGTCTTTAGCAGGCCTTACGGGGCATATCGGAGACAAACCCCACAAAGTCAAGGCACATCAGGCGGTAACGTCAGGATGTAAGGTTAGTACTGCAAGCCTGTCACTGTATAGCTATAAAACTCAAAAGTTCAACGAATAATTACCACGAATAAATAACAAAGTATCTAGTGACTAAATCAAACCGTTACAACATACACTTACCTTATCGATCTTATTTAAAAATTAATGTCAATTTCTATAAAAACTTATACAGCGTTTTAGTAAAGAAACCGGCACATCACATAACCCATAACCATAATCGGAAAACTTCACATGAACACTGGCCAAAACACACACAAAATTCACTTGGAGACATCGTTTTTATTATCATTGGGTTGTCTCGCCTAGATTTGTATAAACTTTTGTTTTTAATTAAAAAACACATTGTAAAATGTAAATAACATTTCTTTGAAGTAAAAATGACATCTCAACTAAAACGAAATAAATAATTATAATGATCTACAGCACTTATTTATTGTTATCCTTCACTGCTGTAGATACCAATAAAGATTAAAAAACTTGTTAATCGCTGCTCTGGTGCTTTATTTCATTCGAAAAGCTTAAAAAAATTAAATCGATGGTTTCACAGCGGGATTTTAAAACCAAAGATTAGCCACATCTCTAGTATAAATCGAGGTTAGAAGTTAACATTTGCTTGACAACAAGCGGCTTCGCGCGAAAGAGTTTTTTCGGGATATTTAATCAACTGTACAGTGCGAATAAGTGGGAAAATGTTTAGTACATACAGAAAAATCAAGTCGAAGGCATATTAGAAAATGTTCCTTTAGTAAGAGACTGGAAATCGCAAGGTCACCGGATCTTACATCATGCAATTTTTTCTACGGGGTACGATGAATAAAGAAATAGTTGATAAAGTCGAAGATATGGATCAGTTGCGATATAAGATATTGGATGCAGCAGATAAAATAATTGCTGAATGTTTTAGTTTATAAAGGGCCAATTGTGTCCTATCTCCTATTTGTGTGTTTCTTAAAGAATGCATTCGTGTGTAGCGATTTTGTGTGACAAGGGCCTATCTTAAAAAAACTAATTTGAAACATGTGTGTTTCTTTAAGTGATTTATGGTAATTTGTTCAGTGTTTCACTATTTGTTCTGTGTCTCTGACGATATACAGGGTCATGTTCTGAGATTGGAAGAAAAACGTCGAAGGGGTTTTAGTGGGGTATAAGCTTTACCAACTAAAACCAAAAAAACTGAAGATTTATGTGCCCTGGATTACTTGCTAGTATACTGGCACCTGGATTCACTTCTATTTGGATACTAGGTAGCTAAATATTTGTTTTTATAAGAATCTAAAGTTTTACACAAACAATTTGGCAACATTGCGCCAGAATATCTGTTTATTATACAGCTGCTCAGTGTAATGTAACTGTGCCGAGGAGTTGTGTGTGGGTTTATGGGTGAATTACCCCACTTTTTTAACGTTCGATTTGAAAAAAAAATATGTAGCGCTTCTCTAGGATACTCCAGGAGTCACCCATTTAAATATAATACGTCATTTCCATAACACCTTGTATAGATAAGTACGTCACTCATATTATCAACTGTTGTTTGGAGTCATACTATTTTCCCGACCAATGGAAGATCTCTGTGGGCAAACCTTTACCTAAAGTAAAATATCCCGCAACTATTGATATTAGGATAATTAGTATCTCGCCTATTATTTCCAAAGTGTTTGAGAAGGTCCTATATTGTCAATTATTTCAATACTGTATACAAAATTCTATTATACCGGATAGTCAGTGCGGTTTTAGGAAGGATTTTAGCACCTCTATAGCATTGGTTAAGGTTACTGATAGTATAATGACGGCTATTGATAGGAAATTGGGTAGTGTTCTGATTCTTTCAGATTTTTCAAAGGCTCTCGATACCCTTAATCATGAACTTTTATTTGCTAAACTAAAATATTATGGCTTCTCAGATCCTTCTCTTAATCTTATCAAATCATATTTCATTAACCGTTATCAAAAAATTTCCTGCAATAATAATTTCTCAGATCAAGTTCAAGTTCTCTCTGGTGTGCCACAGGGATCTATCCTTGGACCGCTTCTTTTTATAATTTATACATCTGATATCTTAAAATATTCTAAATTTTGTAAAGTCCAGGCTTACGCGGATGATATGCAGGTTTACGTCCATTTTGACCATAATGATCATCTTGCCGTGTCTAATTTAATCAATGAAGATCTGTCTACATTAAAAAAACCTTTGTTCAGAATATAATTTGAAGTTAAACCTATTAAAGTCATGTTTAATGTTTTTTGGTAACAAAAATAATATATCTTTCTTAATTGAAAATATTAATATAACTCTTGATGGTATTAATCTTCCTAGTATTAGTCGGCAAAAAATTTGGGTATAATTATTAATACAGAATTAAGATTCAAGGAACATATTAAAAAGTTAATTCAATAGTCCTATTTGACTTTAAAAATTTTGTATAATTTGTTTGTGAGTCTCTTGTTCTATCTAGCTTTAATTACTGTGATTTAATTTATGGTCCGTGTTTGAGTATTTTGGATAGGAATAGGATACAGAAAGTTCAAAATACTTGTTCTCGTCTTACACAAACACAAACATAAACAATATTTATTTTCAAATTCAAATCAATTACATTAACAAAATGAAATTACGTCTAATAATAATTCTCAAAAACTCTGAAGTTACAGTTACATAATTTACATAAATAATTAATCTACTACATATTTAAGTAATCGTTTAGACAATATGGTTCTAACTGAATTAAGATTTTTTTAATTTCTAGTTTAAACAGGCGTTGGCTGTCAATACGATTGATTCGTATTGGTAATTTGTTGAACAGTTTAACACATATATACAGGGTGTTATGGAAATGACGTTTTATATTTAAATTGGTGACTCCTTGGGTGTCCTAGAGAAGCGCTACATATTTAGTTTTTTTTAAATGGACCGTTTTAAAAGTGGGGTAATAAACACTTTTACTCACAGGTCAGTCCACGCTACTGTACAACATCTCACCCAGAGCCAATGGCAATGTTGCCAAACTTAATGTAAAACTGAAATTCCATGTAAAATTATATAAAAAAATATTTATCCTTATACCTAAAGAGCGAGGAAAGCCAGGCAAAAACACAGTCATTTTTTTTTCCTTTTCATGGGAACACTCCTGGAAACACTTTATGTACATACAGTGATAGTGAACCAGAACCGACAGTTAGCTTTTGAAAATACAATAATACAGATTATACTACAGATTATTAGATTTCATTACACGCGAGAAATTTTACGTCCAGAAGAAACGCGTCAATAAAAATGATATTCAAGGATTATTTATGTACGGGCAAGATACACGCGTAAACCGAAAAAAACAGAGCGGATTGCTGAGAGTGTGTTGGTGATCGACGAGACACAACGTACCCGGCCGCTGGTTGGTCTTGAACTAACAGACGCACGCGTTCGGCGCTATGTGAAACTACTTCGCTCAGCCGATGTAACATATGTTTTTTTGGGTTGTTTAAAACATAGTCCGTCGTAAATGTTCTTCAATTAATTGTACAGGAAGGTATTACAGAATGGACAAGTGTTCAAATTATTTTAATTTTCAGAATTCCTTGATTGCTTACATGTATCGCAATGCCACACAGGTGTTTTTCTGGTTTGGCGTCAGGTCACTTTTACCGCTGAATGAATTGAAAGCGCCATTTATGGCTATTTTTCTTCAATTTGTCTTTATCTCAGGAATTGCAGGTTTAAATATAATACGTCATTTCCATAACACCCTGTATTCTGGGCTTGTTTCCGTAATATGAAGGCGATGCATGGGGTAACTGAAATTGTCCGGAATTATTTTGCGAAATAAACAAGTCTTGATTTCTATGTAAAAACATAAGACATTGGTATATGTATAATTCATACACTGTGATGATACCGTTTTCTCTAAATACACTTCGACAGGACTGATTAAACTCCATTTACTTACTTACCCTGAGTGCCCTTTTTTGAGAGACAAAGATATTTTGCATATGACTATGCGTCCCCTAAAAAATTATGCCATATTTCATAACAGACTCAAAGTTAGCGTAGTATAGAATTTTCAGAGCTACATCATTTATACATCTACCATCAACCCGCATTCCATAGCAGACTGAGTTCAACCTTTTCAGTAACTGGCTTATATGAAAAAAACATTCTAAATGTCTGTTAAAGTGAACACCAAGAAACTTCAAATTCTCAGAGGAAGGTGCCCCACGTCGGTACCTATATCCACGTGCAAATAGGTGGTGATCAAATCCTAATGCCACTAATGAAGAACGGAAAACCCCAGCAATCATAATAAAGTTGCTTATAATAAATGCAGTGGCAGTTAAATAATAATAAATTAAATTAAATCGTATAACAAATTTAATTTTAAATGCTCTGTTAATTGATACATCGTTTGCTTCACTCGGTATAGACAATATATGTAAAAAAATATATCTCCTTCCGTCGTTTTGATTATAACATCTACAAAATAAAGGGTTGAATACATTTTAGAAGAAGTGGATGTTGCTAGAGAACTTATTTATGCCTTACTGGTTGTTTTAAAATAACAGCTAATTATTATTAAATATAAAATAAATTACGCGGCGAACCTAGGAATTTATAAATTTCCTTGGTCATATCTTTTCCCAAAGCTTTATTTAGCGTTAACCGTTTTTAATGAGACACTTAGTATACTTTGAACTAACGTCTTGATGCTGAACAAATTTAGAATAAATATTCTACTTGAATGAATTTTAAAGATTAAAATTATCAATTTATAAACTACACAATGATATCATATTGTTAGAGGCACTTGTGTATGTTTAGATAAAACGCTATTATGATGAATTCAATTTTATTTAATCTTGTAATTATTACAATATTGTTCTATAATCAAAACCAAGGCAAGTATATTATTCATTATAAAGTTTTTCTGTGTCAGAAATATAGTTTTAGTTATATTGTGCCTTGAATATTTCGAAAATAAAAATATTGATGGAATAAGAGATGTTCATACTGCTTACAAATTTAGGTTACACACTCATCCAATTAGAAATAAGCATTTTTCAAAGTGGACTTTAAGAACCAATACGTAAGAAAATATACCTAGTACGCTCCTGTAATTTACTTTTGTTTCGAAAAACATTGAAGATTTTAAAATTATTATTCCTATTTCTGTCTTTTTAATTCTTATCGTTATTACTAATGTTTTTTTATACAGGGTTCTCCAATAAGAGGTGTTATTTTGATATTGAAAGGAAAATGCCATTTTTTGAGATAAATGATCGGATATTTATTTCATTATACAGAGGAAGGTATGCCGTTAATAATGGGAAATCACATCTGCCAAATGACCACCACGACCACGCCTACAGGACCATATCCTTTTCATGAAATTTTCCATAACCAAGCCGCAAAGTGGCTGCCGTATGTCCTCCATAGCCTCACGAATTCAATGTTTGAGGTCTTGAATCGACGCTGGGCTGTTGGCGTAGACCTTCTCTTTCACGTGGCCCCAAAGAAAGAAGTCGCAAGGTGTTAAGTCACAAGATCTCGGTGGCCAATTGTGATCACCTCTTCGAGAGATAACACGGTCCGGAAACTTTTCCCGTAAAAGGTCAATGGTTTCATTGCTTCATTGCCGTCTTGTTGAAAGTAAACGTTGTCCAGATCAATACCATCCAATTCCGGCCATAAAAATAAAATTGCATTTTTTTTTAAAGAAATAACCATTCAAAAGGTCATGACGTTTGATCCGTTTACTTTCCTGTGCTTCCAACGAATTTGAAATTTGTGTGTGATATCACTATTATTTGTTTTGCAAAACGTTTTTCGCCGTTGGCTTTCTGGAATCATATTTGTTCATAAATAGTAGAATGAAAAAATTGTTAAAATTATAATTCTTTTTCTAAAGGGTTTACCGTGTTTTCATCTCAGGAATTGCCGGTTTAAATATAATACGTCATTTCCATAATACCCTGTATGTAATTACCGGGTTTGTTCGGCGATTCATCAATAGTAACTATGAGAATTCTGTTTTCATCGATATATTCGGTTAGGAAAAAGATAGGAACTCGTCGTTTTCACCATTGGCTCTGGCAATTATTCCTCATTGTAACGTTGTTTATGTTTACCATCGTAAACCACCGCCTTTAACCAACCAACCAAACACAAGTTTCAATTATTTTACAATGAACCTTTAATTGCGACCACTCTGTACATTTTATGCCAAGTTAGAAGTTCGATATCCTGATCTCCTAGCTATTCGGTAAGAAAGATTGTTTCGTCCAAAACTAAGGTAAAAAAATTATATTCGAACTATTTCATCGCCATGTAATTGACAAATAATTACAAAGTCCAGCCATCTCAAGAAATGGCAGAGTCAGACAAAAATGCTCTATAAAATTTGCATAGAATGTAATTGTTAATCGAAAAATATAATTAAAATTACCATGTTGTATTTAAAAAACGAAAAATGGCCGCTATTTCCACGGCTATATAACGGGAAAATGCGAAATTTACCATACATGTAAATATTTTAGATGAAGAGAGCATATCGATTAACCTAAAACTCCTTAGTTTCAGAAAGATATGTTCAGTAGTTCTCCAAAAAGTTCTAATGCAAGCTCGTCGTGAATCACCCTGTACAATACATGCTGGAGGAAGATCGTTCCATCCCCAAGCTGGTGATTGGCAACTATCAAAAATATTTTAAAATTGTATAGCAATTCGGAAAAATATCGAAGTTGATTTTTATAAATTAACTTGAGTAGAACGCATCAGTTGAATGCGAATATCTAGCCGGAAGTAGAATTTTAATCCAGGAATTAATTGACTAAATATTCGTCTATGTTATCAGAATAATCAATTACGTGCACTTATCAAGGCGATATAAGTGTATCGCAAATCAATTAAGACACCGTTCTGCTAAATTCCAACAAATACATGTCCTGTTTTCATAAAAAAAGGATCAAATCACCAGTACTATAGGAAAAATCCTTTAAGGTTCTCTGGGAGTGGTGTGTGTTTGCTAATGAAGCGTTGGCTTTGAATCGTTGGAGGTTATATTCAGTGGAGAACAGAACTTCAGGAAGGTCGTTCCACAAAGATAACGTTCTGACGTGCCTTAATCCGACAATTCCCTTACGAGCTTCACCGAAATGGAGACCTACTTTATCGACTACTGAACTATAAAATAAAAATATAAAAAATGGTTCGTGTTCTTCCCTATACATTTGAACAATTTATTGTATGGTTGTATTATCATATATTTGTTAGTTTCAGCGGAACCATCCATAATACAAATAGTTAATGGAACCGATGCTAAAGAGGGTGAATTTCCTTACTTGGTAGGTAGCTACTTCTTCCATCATCAATTTCAATTTTATTAAGCAAGTGATTACATTTCGCATCATAACTTAACATAACAGCATAGAATACCAGTATTATTAGGTTCGTTCCAACCACCCTATAAATCGTACAATGTACGGTCACGCACATGCGTGGTAGGCGAAAGCCGTTCCAACCGACACAAAACGGTGTTTTGGGCGATCCCGTTTGTGTTCCAACCAAATTTGTGATCGTTCGCAAACCAGTTCCTGAACGGTGAAAACGATACATGGACAAGAGCAGGAACCGTTTGTACTGACTTGCGCCGTAAGAATTTTAACAGTGGTTTTTGTATTCCTGGCATTCGTGCAGTTCTTTTAGCCTTGTTTTGTAGGAGTTGTTGCTTAACCCCTCGTGAATATTCTGATTATTTAATTTATTCTTGTTAAATTTGTGTAATCTGGTTCCTAAACCTAGAAGATATTCTTCCATTAAACACGTTATTCTCTGCCATAATTATTAAATACAAAAAAACGGAACGGCAAAAGATAATTCTCAAGCTTAGACGAAGAAATTAAGCAACAAAAAAGTAGAGTTATGATAATTAACTAGTCTAAGAACTAATCAGGCAGGCGATCAGGATCAGCTGAGATTTTTACAGAGAATGGTCATAAAACGTACCAACCTCGCTTCCCTTGTGCATCGGCAACAAACGGTGAAAAATTAACGCCTGCGCACAAAATCGATCCCAACAGCTTCGTGACGGTTCTAGAACGATACAAAAATAGGGTGTTGGAACAAACCTATCATCATTGGCTTCGGTGACTCCGTAGTTATGACGCCAGCGGATATTGCACCCAACGTCATTATGTTCGTAATAGATCTGTTACGGAAGACGATGATTTATTACGATATTACGTCGTTCACGAATCTATTACGTTTTTGTAATTATCGATATATTCATAAAATTAACAGTTGACTTCTAAAAAATAAAAGGTCATTATTTGGACTATGGCCCCTCAGCACAGACAAGGCAAAAGGAAAAATTTTCAATCGACAACTAAAAAGAAAAGATGATTTACGTTATGCGGAATACAATATTATAAGTATTGATTTATTGCGAAGAACCTTAATCTGTTACGAAATTTCAATACAATTTATTACGAATTACTGTTGGCAACCCTGATTGCACGGCCGATAAATCGGTTCGAGTCCGGTGGATGTGAGGTCCGGTGTAATGCAAAAAATAGGGAGAAATAAAAAACGCATCATCTCCCATTTCCACTATATTTAAGAACGTAACCAAGGCTCGCATTAGATCGCATAATATACAGGGTGGCCCATCGAAAACAGTCCAGCAAGGTTTATTGCTGTGTAAGTGAAAATTTAAAAAAAAACTCGGACTCCTAAACTTGTGTTTTCAGGGGGACACGTTTCACTATTAATTTCATCCCTCTAACCTCAACTCCCCTAGCGGGGGCGGCTACTGCCCTTGTTTTTTTAAATAGGAATGGGTATGTTGTGATAGATCTTTTTAATGGGCATTAAATTCTCTTTAAAATGGCGCTTCGTTTCGTAAATTTGAGCTACGCGCCGCCGAGCACCGGAATTTGAAACATTTCACTGCAACTCTTATCAAGTACACAGGTTTGTGCGTAAACAATTTTTTTTTAAGTAATAAGTATCAGTCAATTCAACTTTATCGTGAGTAAAGTGGTTGATCCAGATCTACATATGTTATTTCTGCGCTATTATTTTCTTTTGATTTGATCGTGACATAAAAAATAATGGTTTATTCTATTGAGGAGAGAGTGGAAATTATTGAATTGTATTTTATAAACAATCAATGTGCAAGAGTAACGGCAACTTTGTTTAATCATAGACATCCAGATAGGCACGTACATCATGGTTATATCCTAGAATTAGTGGCAAAATTTCGGCAAACTGGTTCAGTGACAAATAAAAAAGGATCATTGAAAATCTGGTAAGAAATGAAGCAGTAGAAGTAGCTGTTCTGGGTCAAGTTAGGATGAATACAACATTAAGTACAAGAAAAATGTCTGATGTAACGGGAATTTCGCGGACCACTGTACAGAGAATTCTGAAACATTATAAATGGCACCCATACAAAATTCAACTTCTCCAAGAATTGAATGAAGATGATAATGACCGCCGTTTACACTTTTGTGAAGTAATGTCAGAACAAGTATTAAATTATCCGAACTACCTTCTTAACGTTTGCTTCTCAGATGAATGTTCTTTTTTTCTTAATGGCACTGTCAATCGACATAACTATCCTTACTGGTCCGACACGAATGCAAGGATTTACCACGAGGTTCATACTCAAAATCCTCAGAAATTAAACGTTTGGGCTGGTATTTTCGGTGATCACATAATTGGACTATTTTTCTTACCGGGAAATTTAAATAGAGATACTTAGTTAGACTTGTTGGAGAATGCTGTCAACCCAGCGCTGACGGAAATTATGGAAAACGACCAACGTTGCCAGGAAGAAAATCCAATATTTCAACAAGACGGGGCTTCCCCCCCCCCCCCCCATTATGCATTACCCGTACGCCACTTTCTGGATGAAACGTTTCCTGGTAGATGGATTGGGAGGAGGGGTGCTATTGAATGGACGCGAGATCGCTCGATTAATCTCCCCTTGATTTATTTTTGTGGGGACATCCAAAATTTATGCCACCCAACCCGAATCCTTAGAAGATTTACGGAACCGGATTAATAATGTAATGAATGTCAGCAAATTACACCAGATGCTCTTCACAATGTCCGAGAACACTTTGAACAGTTGTTTTACTGTTGTATGGAGGTAAGTGGCGGACATTTTCAACAGTTAATAAGATAACATGTAAGTATTACTCAATAAAATTACATTTTTTAAAAAGCAATTTCTCGGCGGAGCGTAACTGAAATTTACAAAACGACGCGCCATTTTAAAGAGAATTTAATGCCCTTTAAAAAGATGTATCACAACATACCCATTCCAATTTGAAAAACAAGGGCAGTAGCCGCCCCCGCTAAGGGGGTTGAGGTTACAGGGATGAAATTAATAGTGAAACGTGTCCCCCTGAAAACAACAAAAGTTTACGAGTCCGAGGTTTTTTTTAATTTTTACGTACACAGCCGTAAACCTTGCTGGACTGTTTTCGATGGGCCACCCTATATAATACTTCCTAATAGGTGGATCATCTCATGATGTGTTAGTGAAACCAAGAGCGGGGTACTTGTGCACAAATCGGCAATGCTTGTGCAAAAATCAAATTATGGGTCGATATAGTAAAAGTTAGAAAAATTTTTACGTGGTTGGGGGTGGGGGGTGGAGTTAAGTAGCCCCCTCACTAATATATTTTCACAGTGTCTCGTATGCAGATTTGCAAAAATTAAACCTGCTTATTCAATATGTATGCAAAATTATCACATAGAAAAAGTGGAAATAATTTGGTGGGGGTCAACTTAACAAAGCCTGCACTAGGTATACTAGTAAATATTATTGTGAAGAGGGATGCTTGTAAAGAATATTTGTGCCTTCATTGTTTAACACCCTAGAATGTGTAAATGAAACATAATTAATACTTGCTTGCAATGAGATATATTCGTTAATTGATTCAGCCGATACTTGGTGGAAATCCATAACTAATATTATTAGAAACAGTAAAACTACGTAATATTGTTTTTCTTTTCCACTATATTCTTAAAAATTACATGTTTCGCTATCACTGTAGCATCTTCAGATTGAGATTGAATGACCATACTGACCATTTGGGAAATCCCATTGTATTAGTATTAGATCCCCTACAACCTACACCATCATTGTACCTGTAATAATATTTTAAGATTATTCATTTTGTTAGATATAGGAAAGTATTCATTTATTCTCAAGATGAAGAAGCTACAGTGATAGCGAATAGCGAAAGTCATTTTTAAGAATATAGTGGAAAAGAAATATAACGTAGTTTTATTGTTTCTCATAATATTAGATACCGGGTGTCAATTTGAAAACTTCCCACCCTTAATATCTTTCTTGCAGTTAAAAATATGAAAAATCGGAAAGACACGTCAATGTTATTTGTAAGGGGGACACTTGAAATGAATATTTTTAGCCTTGTTGTTTCAAGCCCCTAGGAGGTTTAGATGTCACCCTTAGAATCTGAAATGGGAATGGGGGTCAAGTGGCACATCATTTGAAAGGGCGTTCAATTCTCGTTTCAGTGGTATCCTACTTTGTTGCGTTTTGTCCACAGGTTTCCGAATAATCGCGTTTCAAAGTTGCAGAAACAATTAAACTTGCCTGCATTGAGATTTTGGTTTTCAGGTTAGTGTTTACAAAAAACTTACTGCATTGGGTCTCCTTGTAGTACAAATGATTAGAAGATTAGGTGGCACCGTTAAAATCGTTGAATGACCGGAAGAAAATGTAGTTTCCCCAATTGATTTCTTATTTATTGATTAATTTACTTCGACATAAATAACTTTTTATTGGCGGAAGAGAAATTTCCACAATAAAACATGGGATCTACTTAAGTTGTTCAAAATGTTGTCCATTTTCTTGTAAACAATAATAAAGTCTATTCTCGAACTCCTGCCTAACATTTCGGAAAACTTCACCGGGAATTGACCGGCATTCTGCTGCAATTCGACTTTTAAGATCATCAATATCAGCAGGTTGTGTTTTATAAACAATGGATTTGAGATGTACCCAAAGAAAGAAGTCTAAGGGTGTTAAATCCGGTGATCTTGGAGGCCATTCAATTGGTCCCCTTCTGCCAATCCATCTATCCGGGAATCTCTCGTTTAACCACTGTCGGACCGAAAGAAAATAATGAGGTGGAGCACCGTCCTGCTGGAATGTTAACAAATCCTCCTGTAAAACTGAATTACCCTCTGCATCAATTTGAGTTTCTAGCTCATGGGTGATAAGACGATCAATAGTCTCTTCAAGCATATTAAGGTACAGATCACCTGTCAAGTTTCCATCAATAAATAAAGGACCAATAATGGTATTTCTAAGAATACCAGCCCAAACATTAACTTTTGGGGGATATTGTATATGTCCTTCTCGAAAAATATGCGGGTTTTGGTCACTCCAATATCGACAATTTTGTTTGTTAACATTTCCATTTAGAAAAAATGAACATTCATCGCTGAAACAGATATTTGGCAGAATGTTAGGGATGGCGTTGACTTGACGACTCATGAATTCACAAAACTATATTCTTCTATCAAAATCATCGTCATACAGTTCTTGAAGTATCTGCATTTTGTATGGATGGAGTTTATGCATTTTCAGTGCTTTTCTTACAGTCTCGTGTGATATTCCTGTCTCTTCTGCTACTGTCCGCAACGTCCTGGTGGGCTCTGCAGCAAATAATCCCAAAACCTCAATTTGAGCTCCCTCATTTATCACTCGTAGGTTATTCCTTTTTCTATTACTCACCGAACCAGTTTCGGAGAACTTTGCCACCAAATCCAGCACATATCTGTGACTTACATCACGATTTCGATTTCTTTCATTGAAAACCAATGCCGTCCTTCGTGCGCACTTTCCAACCTCTCCATAAATGAAAATAATTGCAGTTCTTTCTTGAAGAGAATAAACCATTCTCACACTCTATGCACTTAATAAAAGCTATCAGTGAACAGCCCAACAAGCAAAAGCGAATTAACAATAATATTCATGTGTTGGCTACATCCATTAAATTTTTTGACCATTTTTTTTGGGTTAAAAAACAACGTATTTTAAGAATGTGTTGATGGAATAGCAAGGCCTTTTATGGCATTTCAGTGATAAGGAATCGAATGAACCAAATTAACTAGGCAGGTACTCGTAGTGCCATCGAAATTTTATTACATTACTTTTGATGTAAATTTGTCGAAGTTACTTTGCCAATCCCCACATAAAGTTTAAAACCGTGCCACCCAGGGGCGTAGCGTGGGGGAGGCAGGGGAGGGTCATGCTCCCTCTGGAAGTTACCACTTATTGGAATTTGATAAAAAAAACATTAATGTTTACGATGTTTTGTGGTTATTAGTATTTCGCCCTCCCCTAGGAAAATGTCTGGATTCGCCCATGGTGCCACCTAATCTTCTAATCATTTGTACTACAAGGAGACCCAATGCAGTAATTTTTTTGTAAACACTAACCTGAAAACCAAAATCTCAATGCAGGCAAGTTTAATTGTTTCTGCAACTTTGAAACGCGATTATTCGGAAACCTGTTGACAAAACGCAACAAAGTAGGACACCACTGAAACGAGAATTGAACGCCCTTTCAAACGATGTGCCACTTGACCCCCATTCCCATTTCAGATTCTAAGGGTGACATCTACCCCTCCTAGGGGCTTGAAACAACAAGGCTAAAAATATTTATTTCAAGTGTCTCCCTTACACATAACATTGACGTGTCTTTCCGATTTTTCATATTTTTAACTGCAAGAAAGATATTAAGGGTGGGAAGTTTTCAAATTGACACCCGGTATATTGGTTTTAGGTTATTATTTAAACAACATTATTATGTTGACTTCTCTCACCCTTATCAATTCTTTGTTATGAGCAAAGCCAACGGCTAAAAACTTACATGAATAATAAATTATGGTATAATTGGAGAGAGATTTGCACGACTTTCAAAATGATGTACCGTTTGATCTCCCTTCCCATTTAAGATTTAAAGGGTGACATCTAATCCTCGAAGGGTGCAAATATTATTTTATAGTATTCACCATAAAATTGACATGTTTTTTCGATTTATACTATTCTTTACTGGTAACGAGCTATTATTAGTGGTGAGGAAGTTTCAAATTGTACTATGACACTAATGAATGAAACTCTTTATTGTTTTAGGTACAAATAATTGAAGAACTATTTAACAATTTTTTGTGTGCGGGAACAATAATTGGTCCAGAATGGATTCTTACAACTGGCACATGCGTGTCAGTTCCCTTGTAAGTTATTTTAAAACAAATAAAATATTTTTACGTTATTTTCACATACAGGGTGACAATTTAAAAACTTGAAATGGCCATATATTAGAAACGAAAAACTGAAGAAAAAAACGCAAAAAACAGTTTCTATCAAACGAATGGGGAACAAAAACAAGCGTATTAGCCCACCCCTATCTGCAACCCCTTGGACAGGGTGAGATAAACCCTTAAAATCTTAAATAGAAAGGGGGTCGAGTGATACATCATTTTGAAGCTCTTGAAAATTGCTTTCCAATAGTACCATAGAAAGGTACATTTCAGGAAATTCTTCTCTGTTTATTAAGGAAAACAATAAATGAAAAGACAATTTTGAAATTTTTTATTATTAGTTAATTAAATATTCAAAATTATTGCTACCAATATCCTGGCATATTAAGAGATATCTCTTAAGAATTCTAAACAGTTTAAGCCTCGGTATTTCGTTTTGGTTTATTGCTATTTTTTTTTTGTCGAAAAAAAAATTTGTTTATAAATATTCGCATTTTATTATCACAGAATTTACCTTAAAGGTAACTTCTACTAGTATTATTATTTTAAGAACAGTTAACTTTCTGTTCGGGTAGAAATTATTTTCATTTATGGTTCCCAGGATCAATGTTTTTTAAGAACAGCTCCACGTTTTAACGAAAGGCATCCAGGTCAAAATGTAAGCCCGGAGTATGTTCGCCAACTAGTAGCCAAATTTAAAGAAACTGGTTCTGTCGCGAATATAAAGAGAAATCAACCGAGACTAGCCGACGAAGCAGCGCAAATTGAAATTCTGGGGCAGTTTGCAACGAATTCAACTTTATCAACTCGTCAAGCAGCTGTAGCAACTGGATTATCTCGTGAATCAATAAGAAAGGTACTTAAAATTCATAAGTTTTATCCCTATAAACTGCACATACTGCAAGAACTTGGTGACGACGACCCTGAGAGAAGAATACAGTTTTGTGAAATAATGACAGATAGAATTACGGCAGAACCTCGACTAGTTAAAAATATTTGCTTCAGTGATGAGTGTACCTTTTATTTAAATGGGCATATTAATAAGCAAAACTGTCGTTACTGGAATGACGAGAACCCCCACGTATTTAGAGAAGGGCATACCCAGTACCCCCAGAAAATTAATATTTGGGCTGGTATATTGGGAGATGGTATTATCGGCCCAATATTTATACAAGGAAATTTAAATGGCGACAGGTATGCTGAAATGCTACAGAGATCTATCGAACCACTAATAGTGCGAGAATTAGAAAATCAGAGGGACATACTCGGACATTTATCTTTAGAAGAACGCTTACTACATTTCCAACAGGATGGAGCACCTCCGCATTATGTAGTTCCCGTTAGGCAGTGGTTGGATGCTAATTATCCCAACCAGTGGATTGGAAGAAGAGGTCCTGTTGAATGGCCACCTAGATCCCCGGACCTAACACCTCTTGACTTCTTTTTGTGGGGTCACCTAAAATCTGTGGTTTTTAAAACGCAACCTGAGTCACTAGAGCAACTTCAGCATAGAATAGTTCAGGAATGCCGTGCTATATCCAGAGAAACCTTTGCAAATGTACGTGAAGAATTTGAAAGTAGGCTTTATTATTGTCTTTAAAACAACGGAAATCATTTTGAACATTTAATTAACTAATAATAAAAAATTTCAAAATTGTCTTTTCATTTATTGTTTTCCTTAATAAACAGAGAAGAATTTCCTGAAATATACCTTTCTATGGTACCATTGGAAAGCATTTTTCAAGAGCTTCATAATGATATATCACTCGACCCCCCTTTCTATTTAAGATTTTAAGGGTTTATCTCACCCTGTCTAAGGGATTGCAGATATGGGTGGGCTAATACGCTTGTTTTTGTTCCCCCTTCGTTTTATAGAAACTGTTTTTTGCGTTTTTTTCTTCAGTTTTTCGTTTCTAATATATGGCATTTCAAGTTTTTAAATTGTCACCCTGTATAATATATAATATGCTCCTGGAATTCCATTCCTCCCGACTCATCCTGTATACGAACAATCCTGACCTAGTAACATCATAAAATTTCTTAAATCCCACAAAGCAACTACAGATTTAATGTATTTATTACAATCCTATCCTAAAATTTGTGGAATCATCAGGTAGACAGTATATTACAGTCCTAAATCTAAATAAATAGATCTTTAATGACGTGGTAGTCTTCCACTTGACACGTAAATTTACCCCCAAATTAAATTAAAACATCGGTTTTTAAAGGTTTTCCTTAACATAAAGGCTACTTAAGGTCTAACTTAAGGTAACATTCAAATATTTATTTATGTCGATTGACATGTACGATTTCAGCCTTCTCCCCAATTTCTATTTCCATGGAACTAGCAAAACAATTTCAGAAAAAATAAGAACTTGCAATATTTGGCTACTTCTTTTAGGAAATCCGTAGTGTATGGAACGAATGAATTATATGATAGTGGCAATGAGGAAGCTTTTGCCACTATAGAAATAGAAGAACTTATTCGACATCCCAATTATGAATTTACCGTTTATGGATTTCCACACTACGACGTTGGTCTTATAAAGGTAATTTATAAATTTTTTTGTACAACATCAATATAATAGTGGCACTGTTAACCGACTGACAAGGTTAAAATCATAAATACTTTCTTTTCATTCATTCTACGATGTACAAGGGGTTTCACGAATATTCAGGCTATCATCGGTTTGTAGAGTACCTATGTGCGATCGAAGTTGAAGTATGGATCTGTAGTGTGGTCTCCGGGATATGGTACTCACAGTCACAATTTGGAAGGGGTTCAGCGGAGGTTTTTAAAGTATGTTACTCTTAAGCGGGATGGTACCTATCTTCAGCAGGATTTCCCGCATGTGCAATTACTTAGCATGTTTGGTTTTGCTTTCATGAAGGAGAGGGGGAACTTTTTCTCATTAACAACTCTCTTTAACATTTTTAATAATCTGATTGATTGTCCAGACTTTCTGTCCAAGATTAACTTCTGTGTAACACGATTAAATAGTCGACATAATAGCTGTTTTGTGAGGTTCTCCCCACTCTATAGTATGTGTGATCTGTATAATGGGAGTGATGCCAATGTTGACCTTTGTAATTCCTCACTACCGGAAATATGTCGCTTTGTTAAACGCTGAGAAGCTCTGCCATGATTTTTAGGTTTTTCTTATAGTTTTTAGTTTTTAGTTGTCTTTGTATATGATTTTGATATTTAAAATATTCTGTTTCGTTATTTTGTTACTCTGCATTATGTTTATCTTGGTTTCTGCCTTGTAATTAGATATATCAAAACCTGTAAGGCATGTACTTAAATAAATATACATTATTTAAAAAAAAAACTACGGTTCCTGACTACATTTTATTAACAACATTATTTCTTTCTATTCTACTTCAGTAGGGAACCCATTTAGTTAAATAACATTTACGTTTTGGTCACAGGACCTTCCCATCAATAATAAAATTGATTTGAACTAATGTTTTACCAAATTAATTTACCATTTACGTAACTTATGCCTTATTTTGCCTTGCAAAAGATTATGCAGCAATAAGACGACAAGCTGCATTGTTCTTATCCCAGAACGAACAAGTTAAATAACGTCTAGGTAATTCGAAAAAATCTTCCGTTTTTTCTCATTTTGCTAACCATACTTCTGGATTCTTCATGTTGTTAGCTGTTTTATGTTTTGAAAATGATTAACTATTATCCCATAGTCGACTTAGTCGCGTTATGAACCTCTTATAGAGAAACGTTAATAGCATTCTCAAGGGTAAAACAGAATTTTATAGACTTCCGTAATATAAACGCAGTAAAGCTATTGGTCATTCATGAATCGAAGAGAGATGCACAGAGAGTTTTCAGTAATCATCAAAATGTGTAACAACAACACTCCTGTATTACACAATATGATGAAAGATTGACACATTTATGACAAATGTGTCGCTTATTAAAAATATTGTGACATGGCGACTAAGAATGGGTTTGCAAGTTTATTGCATCCCCAGGCGAAAGAAATGGTTCTCAATCTAATAGATTACTTCGATAAATGAAGAAGCCGGCGAATTATTAAATCCAAGGTTTATTGAAGAAAATCACTCAAAATAAGTTTAAAATCTATTGTTCACGAAAGTAATAGAATTATACCATTGAAGAAAATACAACGATTGACAATCAAGGAAAAAGAAGATAAAAAAAATGGATGTGAGGAATGTTATATACAGTATGTCCACAGATGGGGTTTACCAGAGGACAAATGGACTAAAAATTGAAAGATACGAAAAAAAGGCACTCTTAATAAACGTTTTTGCTTGTCTAGAAAATACGATTCATCATAAGAAACTTCAATTTTTTTATACAGGGTGGGTTATTTTGAAAGATACGAAAAAAAGTCACTCTTAATAAACGTTTTTATTTGAATAATGAATAGGTGATACTTATTGTCTTTATTTAGTGAATTAATTATAATAATAATAATAATATGAACATTTTTATTAACATGAAAAGAATACGATAACGATTTCATAATTCAAAAAAGAATTTCTGATTTCTTCTTGAGATATCGATTGGACAGCCCGGATAATTCTGCCCTTCAGCACTTCAATATCATTTGGTTTTGCGGTTGCAAAAACAATTTGCTTTAAACGGCCCCAGAAAAACATATCGGCCAAGGTTAAGTCTTGGGGGGCACAAAACTGGGCCATTCCTGCCAATCCACCTTGGACCAAATCTGCGGTCAAGCCATTCTCTAACCTCACGAGCGAAATGAGCTGGATAACCATCTTGCTGAAAATACATATTTTGTCGAAAATTTAATGGTAGATTTTCGAGTTCATCATTGAAAAATGTATCCAGCATTTCTAAATATGATAATCTATTGAACGTGTTATCAAAAAAATATGGCCCTATAATGCCATGGATGGATATCGCATACCACACGTTCACTTTTGTTAAATATTGTCTTCTCGTCATAATTCTGAATTCGGGATTTTCTAAAGACCAGTACCTAACGTGCTGGGTTGCAACGGTTCCATTTGTTGAAAATGTACTTTCATCAGAAAACAGAATACATTTATAAAAATCAACATTTCCACTTAAAATTTTGTCTCCTATCCATAGGCAAAAATCAAATCGTTTCGCGTCATCTCCCTCTTCCAATCTTTGATTAAAGTGCGGTTTATACGGATACAATTTATTTGCTTTAAGGATCTTCTGAATTTTACTTTCTTCACAACTTCTAAGGGACGTCATAGGATTTTCTTCAACAGAATGAAGAACTAATACTGTAGCAGCATCATCACTTAGGTCCAAAACCGAACCAGTTCTCTTGAACTTTTTTATTAACTTTCAGATTGCCATTGTAGTTATTGGGATTCCTACAAATTTCTCTGTAAATTGTTCCATGACGTAGCGGTATGAAACTTGACCATCCCCATAACATTGTATTATAAAAACTCTTTGGTCAGTAGATAGCATTTCTACTTAAATAATAACTTCATTAAATAAAGACATTGACAACAAGTACCTCTCATCCTAAGTATCATTATTATTTTAACTAGGTTCACCAGTCAGTGTGCCAGAGAATACTTTTTGGGAAATAATTTTTACATAGGTAAACCTTTTAATGGATTGTTCTACTTCGGTTATACCCACACTGTATAAAAAAATTGAAGTTTCTTATGATGAATCGTATTTTCTAGACAAGCAAAAACGTTTATTAAGAGTGACTTTTTTTCGTATCTTTCAATTTTTAGTCCATTTGTCCTCTTGTAAACCCCATCCGACATACTGTATATTATGACTTATACGCATCAGAAATTAACATAACGCTTTCAATTTTGATATATGCTTTGATGGAACGACGTATTTTAGAATAGACTAGTAATGCATTATAGAAAGGACTGCTATAGAAGATAGTTTGTAGGAGCTACCTAGAACTGCAATTGAACGAGTCAAATTTTAGAGAAAATATGTTAAAATTATAATTCAAAGTTTAGAAAAGTGACTTTTTTTAGATGAAACTTTGGAATTCTCCAAATCATAGTTAGATGACTCGGCGAAATTAGTGATACGAAAAAAGGTTGCGTTCTGGGAAAAAGATATATTATTTTAAATGCGCGAAAAACAAAGAGCACCGAATAGCACGATAAAATGAATTGTGAAAATACTTAATATACCTATCTGAAACATATTAAAATTAGTTTTATTTATCTAATTTTCAGTCATTTTAAAATAAATTGTTAACCTATTAGAATGAAATTTTGTCCAACATCCGCTGTTCATGTTTCGCCATATTGTTTTTTTTATTTTTGGCTGTATTCTTGATTGATTGATTCGTAAACTAAAACGCGCCGAGTTAAAGGGAAGTTGATTATGCCAGATTTTCGTTGCTCACCCCTCTAAGGAAATTAATTCCTACTGAACTAACATATACACTAAGATGATTTCATAATACTTACCTATACTAAAATTCGACATTATTTGCAGTTAGCAAAGCCTATTCCATTTAGTGACAATGTTCAGCCAATCTCCATAGTAGATGCTGACGAAGAAGTTCCGTTTCACGTACCAGGTGTTGTCGCTGGTTGGGGATATAATGTCACCTGGGGGAACCACTCGTTGTATTTACAAAAATATGAATCACAACTGCTGAATGACTCTGAGTGTGCAACAAAAATAAATGGATTGTACCATAGCAAAGCTTTTGACCCTATTCACAACATATGTAGTGATGATTATTATAGTGGACAGTGCACGGTGAGTTCCTACCATTAATGTATAGTCTATTCATTTTACCCATTCAGGAACATAAACAAACATCAGAACGTAAACGTTCGAGATTGTACTTTATATTGTTCTTAATGCAACTTTATTTGCTGGTGTTGGTTGCGTGTATTTGTTTTTGTATACTGAGTTATTACCGCGATGCATTTTAAAAAAAAAAACAGTTCATATAATTTCAAATTGCAGAGAAAATCCTATAAACCCCAGATTTGTTAAGTATAGCTATTTTGTCTTTGTCTTTTAACAAATCTGGGGTATATTGGATTAAATGTAAGGATTGTGAAGCTATCTATGTTGGGCAAACTGGTAGAAACATCAAGACAAGATTAAAAGAATATCACAATTCTATTTTGAATAACATAAAAAATTTCGGAATCTCCAGACATTGTATAGGAAACAACCATTTTATAGATAAGGACAACATTAAACTATTACATAACGAAAGAAAGGGCCAACGTTTAGATCTTCTAGAATAGTACGAAATTAAAAAGTCTATAAAAAATAATCGCCTTACAACTAATGATCAACAAAATTTCGTAAACATGCCCATGATAGACAGCTTTCTTAAGTCTACCTACACTAATCTGGGGAAAACCCCTAATTCCCTAATACCCGTAAATAATTTTTAAGTTTAGTATTCATCTTGCATTGTTCTTGTTAAAGGCCTAAAAAGCCGAAACATGTAGAGTAATCCTCTTAATATATTGAAACATTTAAAAGCAAATTTCTTCTTTTTTTCAATAAATTATTTAAAAAAGGTTTCATAAAGAACCAACCACGGAATCAGTCGAGTACTTTCCATTTATATTTTAGGGAGACACTGGAGGAGCATTTGTTATAGATGAGAAGCAATTTGGAATAGTTTCATGGGAGTACTTTCCATGTGGAATTATCCCAGGTGCATACACACGTATTAGCAATCCCGAATATCGAGCTTTCATCAAAAATATAACCAATATTTAAAGTAAAGTTGAATTATTTAGATGTATATTTCACCAATAAATTGTATGAATATGAGATAATAAATATTGAATATTTTAGCAAACTTAGTTGCCTACCACTTTCATTATCTGGCTTTCATACATACGAATTGTATTAGTGAAAATATTCTGTTACTGCAGACGATGCAAAATTTGGCAGCTGCAATAGCGAAAATATAGAGTTTAAAAAATTCCTAGCGGAAACAACAACATATAAACCGAACGTGAAAACGTAGTGTTGTAAAAATGGCTTTTTCAAATCAAGAAAATTATGAGGATTTTTACGTTAGATTATTTTTTAATAATTTAACATATACCTAGGATCATATTTTCCAATATGTTACCAAAAAAGGATTATTTTTATAGCACGATTTATTTAACAAGGTTATAATATAATCTTTCAACATGCCAAAATTAGACGGGCTTTTTATATTTCTGCAACGTCAACAGCTGTGGTTCCTGCTGTCCGTTATCGAAACACTTCGTCAGTAGCAGATCAGATCGAATGACGAAAACTAATATGTAAAAAAAATCGAGTACGGCAGTTGATTTCTGGTTGCTTTAAGAGATCAATCTCTGCGAGATCGTTCGGTGGAAAAAGTCCAGTACAGTCGACAAGTCTTCACGAACACTCGTATTTTTTAATACAGAGTTTAAACTTTGAAGAAACCCGTACAACGAGGGATTTAACACTTTGTGTTATTTAACGCGGAGTATAAACATTCTAATTCAGCGTTCAGCGTCCACCGTTGAAAAAGCAGCCCTTGGCGTAACCTGGCTCGGTCCTCGGCAATTTCAGTGCAAACTTTATAGATTTTTCTTTACAAGGTATCACCTATATACCGGCGGATTATTCTAGACGGTGTTGCACAGGCTCAATATTATTTCGATCGGGAGAATACCTCCATTGTGTCGATCCCTTCTAACGAAGTCTTATTGAGTCGACCGCCCTGGCAAATATCGCTAATATTTATCAAGTGAAAAGGCCAAAGAAGAAGACGTCATTGAAGCAAAGAAAAACTAAATAAATTCGGTCGGAGTACTACTAGTTTGTCTCTTAAGCGTTCGTTCAAATAGCGTCCTTTTTATAAGGTGGAAGCTAGGGTAGAGAGACAAACATCGTTGTCCCTACACTGAGGGCGGCGTCGACCGACGTGGCGTTAAAATCGAAAAAACTTGTTAAATTTGCGACACGCATAAGTTTTTCAAAAAACCGCAGGATGAGAGAAATATTGCGTTAATCAATAAGTATTTCGTTATAGACATTTGCGCCTGAAATAACTGAATTAAAAATATTCGTTTTTACCGTTTTATTCTTTTATAGACGCTTTGCGCCAGGAATAATAAGTAACGGTTATTAGGATTTTTTCTCCTTAAGTCCGTCGCAAAGTAAGGATTCGTAAAAAATCTTAAGTTGATATATTTAAGGCAAAACTAGGATTCGCGTGTAGGGTCTTAGAAGACAGTTAGGTTGGTTAATTCCCTCTTAGTAGAGGACCATTGCTAGCTTAGGTTAATTTTTTAATTGTAAAGAAAATAAAATTAATTATCGAAAATCGTCCCGGTCGTGAGACTCGACATAGGTAAGACTAACCCATAAATAACCCTCAAGGCAAAAAACTTAAAATTAAATAAACAAGAAGCCCTCCGTGTTCAATATAACAAACTTGCCTTGTTATATTCAATTGGATGTGCCCGTGCCAATAAATTCAAAAGTATACTTCGAACAATAGTTAGGCTTCGTCCTACGTTCCAACAACTATACTTATAACAGAAAAATCAATCCTTTAAAATTCTAAGACAAAATTCTTGCCCTTCTTGCGACTTCCTGTTAGCGGAGAAAGGTGGTGGGCCCACTAAGACCGATAGACCCCGTGTCGGCTGGCATCCTTGACTATTAACGAAAAGCGTAAACGAAATTCGAAAAAAAAATGGCGAATAATAATAGTGATATCAGCGCTGACTTTAATGAACTTTATCGACCTCACTGGTAGTGTCGAGCAGTGCCTTAATGTTCAGTACAACGACCCAAATATTAGGTCCGCTGCTCGCCAACGTATGTTGTTGGCTTTAAAAACAACTGTGGGTGCGGAATCACCAGCTTCGGGCCTAGAATTCCAGTGGGACAAAAGTAGCGAAAAAAGCAGCGACCTGGCGATAAATAAGCAAGGGAAAAAATGGGTATACGAGGGACCCACGATAACGATTGGTGAACAACGCGCCGCAGGCGAGACAACGATAACAGAAGCGGAAAGATATCGTTATTTCGGCGACAGTAGAAATAAAATTGGTGTTGGAAAAACCGTCCATTTTTCTCACAGAGACCTGATAAATTAATTAATTGATTAAAGAACAGTCCCTCAGAAATTTTGAGTGTTTTCAATGTTCGTCAGTGATTTTCTGTAAACAAAAGAAATAATTCCAGGGCCAACTATGTTGCAGTGTAATTAGGCCTACAATTACGTGCATATGCAAAATATGAAATAATATAAATATTATATAACGATGTTTTAAATAAATAGGTCAATCTGACCCCAGCCTTAAATTTTGTTCATATTATACGATTAATCTCCCGAATAGCATCTAAAATTCTCCCAATATTTATAATTTCAATCAGCGGTATCAGCCGAGATCTTAATGATTTATGAATAGTGTATAATAATTTCGCTTCGTCCTATTTTTAGTAGTATTGAAACTGCTTAGACCCGGGCCAAAAAAAATTTCGAAGTAGAAATAAAATAGCCAATTTAGGTCCAGTAAAACATGCGTAAAATACACATATTTTAAAAGAGCTTAAAGCAGCAAAAGTTTAACATTTTAGCGAGTTATCAACTAAGGGTTTATTCTAGAGGTTTTTAGTTGCTCATATCGGCGTGCCAATGAACGATTCGTTAGGGATCTTTGATTGAATGCCACTCTCAGTATATCACTCTTTTTCTTAATATAAATATTTTTAAATTTCTTTACTTAGTAGAGTTAGAGGTGTCGAGTTAGTCAGGTCGACTTGTCGATGGCCCATGCGCTAGGAACTTTTGACATAGGAAATAAATTCAGCGTCGCAAAATCAAATTAATTTATAAACAAAATGGCCGATATTCTTCTTATCGTCTATTTTATTTATTAATACAAACATCATTGAAAACTATTTCGGTGAACATAAGGTAAATAAATACCCTATAAGTTGGATCTGCCTGTCGGGCTGTCAACTAGATTGTCTGCAGGACAAAAATGACAAGTTTTTTTTTTTTTTTGCTTTGGCAGGTCTGCCATTCGGCCAGTCGCTAATACAAAATGATAAGTTCCTGATTAAAAAATAAAACTAGACATGGTGATTTGGAATTAACGGTTCTGTTTCTCATCTAAAATATTTGCAAGACAAAAATAATAGACATTATTTTAAAAGTGAAACACGAATAACAGTACCACTTGTTGGTATAAATCTATACACTTTTGCTTTGGTTTAAAAGGGCCGTAATTTATTAGGTCAGTTCACTTTCAGAAAACAGATGTTTGTCTAAACTGGGTACATTTTAGAGTGGGTTCTTGCAAACAAAGGTAGGTATTTTTTATGCAGTAATAAAGCCTTCCTCGAATAATAGCTGCAATCCGCGGTAAAGAAACGGGGGAGGGTTCTAAAAATGGATTATCTATGCCTTATAACAAGATAACCTCAGGTTATCACTATTACCAAAAAGGGTTAAAATCATTTGGTATTATGTTGCCTTAGAACGTTAATTTATAACAGGTGTAGATAAGAAGTGTGACGGTAGAACACCACTACCGGGCAGTTATCTTTCGACTTTCTATTAAGATGAAACACAATGCTCGCTTTAGAAGAAAACTGACACATGCGGAATTATGAGTTATATGTTGAAGGCGGAACCACTACTGGACACTTGTCTTTCGACTTTTCACTGTACTACGTAGTACCATTATACCAAAGCGACAAGTAAATTTAATATAAGTATGTACACGAAAATAGGGTCATATGTAACAAAATAAATTGCAGGTTATCACGAGAGCAATATAAATAAAACGGTCGCATACCAAAGCTGTACATAAGAAGCGATATAGAATTATTGGATATCTACTATCAATGTCGCAGACATAATAGATAGATAACAGGTGATAATGCTATTATTGTCTCAGTTATGTAATAAATAGCGGTAAATGGGGGGAAATCATCTCCAGTCTATCCCTGACAGGTATTGTTGAATAGTGACGGGCCAAATTATCTGAGATAAACAATCTGGAACAAGTTATATAATTACTATTATATTAATGTAAAACCTTTGTATCTGGTAAATTATTAATTTGTAATAAATAAGTGAATGGATAACATCTTCCTGATTTACATTCCTTTCAGCGGAATCCCATCAGTACTTATGGAAAACGTCATACTGAGAACAAAGCTAATAAATCGTAAAATCTGATAACCTTACCGTTGTTCCAAACTTTATGAGAGGAAGCACACACCACATAGACAGGGATGCACCACAAAAATTAGACGATTAAAGCCAAAGTGATGGATTTCATCAGTTGAATAACACACCTGGGGTCCATCAGCTTCAGTAGTCTGAACCTTGGTAATCAAATAATGAAATGCCATAATATCATACCATAATATAAATAGTACATTATATTGCCAAGTAACCTACGAAGCTTGCGTCACATTTTTAATTGTTTACCTAGAAATAGAAAATTGTCGCAGAAGGAACAACAAAGTCGAGATCAAAAAAGTTTATTAAAAACAATTATTTGAAAAATAATGCTGCAATAAAAGCATACAATTTTTTATTTCTTATGTATTTAATTTGGGGATGATCATGAAATGGAACTAATGACTTATCGCTCATATATGTACCTACTGATATATTTTAATTTAAGTGATTAACTGTAACAACTTTTCAATTTTAATGCATAATTATTAAACATAATTATTAAACAACTATTTTCTTAATATTATAATAGTAATGAGTATTTACATATAGAACAAAAATCGTATCTATACTTCCTATAATAATAATATTGTTTTTACAGTTTCGAATAGTAACAATGCTAACTATTACGCTATTTATTCAACTTTTGTTGCATTTATCCAAACTCCACCTTTCACAGTGATTATGCTAGCTGTTGGTTTAAATTCAGGAGGATATGGAGTTCTCTTGTTCAGAGTAAAATTATACTTGTTGATTAGAGTAGTAATACCAGCTTTTGACTGCAGCATACCAAATCTTAAACCTGAAACAAGTATCCATAGCATTATTTTTGTGTCATGCATTATGTGAGCGATTTGTTCGAGTCCATTACCAATTTGTAGATACGGATAATATGAAAGTGGTGACTAAACTTTATTATTTTGTGGATAAATGGGTTATTATTGATAATTATTTTGTAACAACACAGCCATTTAATTAAATTACTACCATCAAAATGAGAAATGAATACAATATATTTGGGTAATTTTTTACAATCCGCATACTTTATAACCTTGACATTTTAGAATCGTCCAAAAAATTTTTGACAACTTAGCTGACACGTACTTCAGGATTTTGTTGTAAAAATTGTATTTCCCAAAATATCCACACATGAATTTTTGATAATTTACTGGATTTACTGGAAAGGGCTCGATGTCAAAAAAGCTACTGGTACAGACGAAATTCCTGTTATAGTTCTCCAGAGATGCGCCGATGAACTAACACCAGTACTTTATAGACTTTCAACTCATCCTACAAGAAAGAAATATTTCTATCGTGCTGGACGACGGCGCGAGTCCGGCCGATACCAGAGAAAGGTAAGAGAACCCTGCCTAACAACTCTCGACCAGTACCTGGAAGGCTTCAACATTATCAGCGATCATCAATATGGTTTTCGGAAATCTAGATCAACGGGAGACCTTCTAGCCTATATCACCCATCTTTGGAATGACGCAATCGAACATCATGGGGAGTCTCGGGCTGTTGCACTGGATATTTCTAAAGCCTTTGATAGTGTTTGTCATGCGGGGATTCTAAGTAAATTGCGATCCTATGGTATGCCTAGTAGATTCTGTGTATGGTTGTCTCGCTTTCTTAAGGACCGCTATAAGTGACGACAGACACATTCACCATCAATGCCGGTGTCCCTCAAGGGTCCATATTGTCGCCCACCCTCTTCTTACTCTACATTAACGACCTTCTAGTGGAAACTAAGAATTCGATATTTAGTTTTGCTGACAATAGCACATTTGTCTCATCTTTCTCTTTGAACGCAAAAACATCGGTTGCCGACGCACATGGTGTGATAAAATAATTATCAAATTTGATTGGCAGATTTGTGGCGTGGATTTCACATTTTTAACTTTAAAAGAGGTTGTAATAGATCTTTTGAGACTTCTACTTTCCATCCAGATCATAACTTATTATTTAAAAACATTTTTATTTTAAAGGAGATTGGAACAGCGAGTATTTTTTTAAAGTGTAAAATTTATAGCCACTGTACCTAATATATCAAAACCGGAAAGTCCTGTTTAAATTGTCAAATAGCCCGACATTCAAAGTTATCAATAAATCGGCAAAGGGCCGTGTTTAGTGAAAACTGCATATATGAATATTTCGCGAGTTAAAAAATATTTTCAGAACTAAATAATTCTTTATTTAATAAAGTTACAAAAGCATTGACGAGAAAATTCACCATTAATTTAACTAACTTTGACAGTTTATCGTAAATGGCAATCGTTATGTTGAAACCAATAATTCGGCTTCTTGGAATTGCTGTCATTCGTGACGTTTCATCGAATTATCACTGCAATTCGGTCTAAATGCATGCTCACTATATCTAATTTTATACACGTGGGAAATATTCTCATTAATACTTTTTTATACATAAAAGTTCTAAACTTCAAAATGGAATTAATAGCAAAATATTTTACTGTTGGGTATAATTTTCATATAAATTGAATATATATATTTAGTGTCAGGAAGTTTTTCATAACCACTACAATAATAATACTCTTTATTCATTTCCATAACATCAATTATCTAATACGTTAACAGAACTATATGAGGCTATTGACCAAAATCATCCTGGTGCGAGTTCACAAAGTTATGGCAGTTAATTATAACTTTTCTGAATTAGACTACCCTCTATATATTACAACGTGTCCAAGATAAGGATGGCCAGTACAGGGATCTCGAAAACCCTAAGAGATACACGTCGGTTAAATGGAGGTAAACTTGCGCATTTACGTGCCCAATAATATGATGTTTAGAAAGTTTTAAAATTCCTAGTAGTTCCGGAGATATCCGAAAAAGCGAAATTCTGAAAAATCGTTTCATTGTTTTCCTTGGTTTTTTTGAGATCTAATTCTAAAGTAAATTGCACTTTTACATTGCCACTTTTTCCGCTCTATCTATCAGCGTTAATTGTTTTGTAATCTTTTTTTAAATATGGTCCTATTTTACTGATATTGGAATTGGATTTTTTTCTCCCGAATGCAGCGATCTATGACACATTGTGGTTTAATGACGTTTCGAGGGTTTTTTGAATAACATCAGGAAATTTTAGGACACGGTCCTGTATTTCTCCTAATTTTATAAATAATATCTCATAAGTAAGATCCAAATGTTTACTTATGTTGGACTGGTTCAATAAATAACAAATAATTTAATAATAAACCACAAATAAGTGAACAAAATACAGAAACATTATTTCAAACTTCTGTTGATTCGGGATTTAAAAGAAAAGTAGGCGCTTGAAAAAAATTAAGATGGTGACGCGATGGTGACGCGTGATTTGTTTCATTTGACATTTCCATTGTGATCGTTTGAGAGCGTTTTAAGAGGTTTTCCATTTTCCAGAAAATATAGAACATAATTTTACAAATGCTGAAAAGATTGATATTCTATCGCATGTTTTATTTTATCTCAAAAAAACTGTAATGTGGCAGTTAGAAGGTGTTATTTGTGCTTCGAGAATAACGGAAATCATTTTGAACACCTGATTATGTAGTTCCTTACTTTTTTCGTTGTTCGTTTTATTACTGCTTTAGAATGATTTTTGTTCACTTATTTGTGGTTTATTATTAAATTATTTGTTATTTATTGAACTAGTCCAACATAAGTAAAAAATTTAGAGCTTACTTATGGGATATTATTTATAAAATTAAGAGAAATACAGGACCATATCCCAAAATTTCCTGATGTTGTTCAAAAAACCCTCGAAACGTCATTAAACCACAATGTGTCATACATCGTTGCATTCGGGAGATTTAGCTCTCAAATTCTAATATCAGAAAAAAAGGACCGTATTTAAAAAAAGAAAGTTGATAATGGCGAAGACGACTCGTCGGATTACAAAACAATTAACGCTGTTAAATAGAGCGGAAAAAGTGGCAATGCAAAAGTGCAATTTACTTTAGAATTCGATCTCAAAAAACCCAGGAAAACAATAAAACGATTTTTAAGAATTTCGGTTTTTTCCGGATATCTCCGGAACTACTCGGAATTTTGAAACTTTCTAAACGGCATATTATTAGACACTTCGTATCTCTTACGGTTTCCGAGATCCCTGTACTGACCCTTCTTATCTTGGACACGTTGTATAGTCTCAATTGAAGGCCGTTTAACTAAATAAATCCCCAATCATCATTATCATTTGTTAAATTGTTAGGAAGAAACATGTTCTTCGTTGAACACATCGCGGGTGAAACTGCTAAAAAATAGTCCAACTTACCCAAACACATTCGGGGTCCCTCTCCGAACGGCATATACGTAAAGTCTCTAATATTTTCTTTATTTTCAGCACTAAACCTTTCAGGAATGAATTTTTCCGGATTGGGAAAATAATCTTCATCTGTTTGTAGTCCCCATACTGGTATAACCACCCAGGTGCCTTTTTCTATTACGATGTCGGTACCAGGTATCGTGTAAGTTTTTGTACACATGCGTGGAAGATCGGCAACAGGAGGATATTTACGGAGAGTCTCTGGAAGAGAACAAAAAAAATTATTTTAGACTGCTAAAAATAAATATGGGCCATTCTTTTACAGACCGCACACTTTTAACCTTGACATTTTAGAATCGTTCGAACTTTCTTTAACAACTTAATTACATACTATTAGTTGACACGTATTTCAGGATTTTGCTTCAAATTTTTTCCCGAAAACAACCACACTTCAATTTTTGATAATTTGCTGAATTTTCTCCAATCTTCTCATGTTTGAAATTTAATATCTTCAGTTGTACTGATCGGATCAATGTCGGTCTTTTTTTATTTTACACTTTGTTACGTTGGCTTTCCAAATATATTAAAAAAACATTGTCATAATGAACAAATGAAAAATAATAACAATTTAATTGTTTAAATAGTTTTAACATGCTGTTAACGTATCTTAAATTAATTTTCAAAAGTGCCATTTCGTTTTTTAGCTTCTTATCTACAAACCCCATTTTACGAGAAAGTTGCACCTCTTTTAGTTCGAAAGTTATTAAATTTCATTAAAAGTCAAAAATCGCGCGAATTGTCAATTCGCGCAGCGTCCGACGAGTCGCAGCGTATCAGAACATATAATCGACCTCCCTAGAGTGTGAAACATTAATAATTTCATTCCAAAAAAGGACAACAATATGAGTCAATAGAACATTGAAAAAGGCAGAAATTATTTTATGCAATATGGCCTAAACGGTTATTGCACAGAGTCCATCAATTTGCTTTGAAGCATTATTTACAGTAAAATTTACCTTTTTCACAATCTATCATATTCGTTATTTATGGGACTCATCCGTTACTTGGTAAGTTAAGAGCTACTAAATGATGCTTCACAACTATTAACACCTATTTTTGGATGACGAGATAAATCGAAAAGATTAAAACATCGATCTGTTCGAATTTTCGAACCACTCAATAATTTTGATGTTTCTTGCATTTTATCAAAAACCCAGGTATAACTTTATTTAAAAACATTATGCTTATAATAATTAGGTGAGCAAGGAACATTTTCGATTTTTCGAACAAAAGAATTGAAATATTAATGATTCACACTGTAGCCAGCTCGATTATAAGTTTTGGCCCGCTTCGACCTGTGCCGTGACACGCTGCGATTGACCATATTTAATAACTTCTGAACTAAAAGAGGTGCCACTTTCTCGTAAAATAAGGTTTACAGATGAGAGGATATAGAGCAAAATAGTTTTTTAAAATTAATTTAAGATGTGTTAACAGCATGTTAAAACTATGTAAACAATTAAATATTTAATATTAATTAATGACCCATATATAGGTGTTTCAAAAAACATGTGCGATGCTTGATTTCTTGCCTAAAAATAATACAGATATTTCCTATCAATATTGGTCCGCACATGCATTGTGTGAAATATACAGGGTGTTAAAATATATTTTCGGTGCTTTAAGATATTTGGAAAACGGCTTTAATAGTACATGTTTTAGCGATAAAATATGTAAACTTTCTTGTCTTGGGAGTCACATGTGAGTGCTGTGTTTGAGGCTTGGTTCCGTTGCTTATGGTATAAGGATTGTGTCATCTTACATGAATTTTGAAACAATTAAGACTTTGTATCATGCAAATTTCGAGTCGGTTTGAAGATACGGTACACTTTCTTGGGGAAGTAGTTTGGGAGTACAAAGAGTAGGTATTTGTAATACAAAAAGGAGTGGTGAGGTTGTTGCACGGATGACAGTACCTCGAGACTTGTAAAGGCGTTTCTAAAGAGCTAAGTATAATGACATGCACTTTACATTTATGGGTGTTTAATGTTCTTCTTTAGAAACAAAAGAAATTTTTCAGGAACTTAATGAGAATAGCTACAATACTCGAACTTTTAATTTTTTATATCCACTTCACCATTTAACAATGTCTGAAAAAGCCCATATTACATGTGCGTTAAATTATACAATAGATTGCCTATTAACATTAAAGGGATTAGTAACATAAGAATGTTGAGAAGGTCAATAAAGAGGTTATTAATTGAAATGGAACCATATACTGTGAGAGACTTTTTGATTGGGACTTTTGACTTCAGTGCGTTCTTGTCGGTATTGCTTTTTGTGGCGTCATTTTCATAATAATAATAATGTTTATTCCCAACGAGCTATTTTAGTCCATTACAGGGAATATTATAGCATAGAACATAAATAAGTAATTAATCAATATAAAAATTAAAAATGAAAATTATTGTAAATGGTTTTTTTTTCACGTAATTTGTATATTTTCCAGAAAAAATTTCTTTGCATTTTTTTTAAACAATTTTAAATGAAAATTTGTTTTTAATACTTTAGGTAACGTAGTATAAATATTTATAGTATTCCATCAAATAAAATAGATTTCATCCCTATGCTACTTTTAACTTGCTTTTTTTTTAAATGGTCAATATTTCTGGTATTATGATTGTGTATATCAGTTAATTTTACAAATTTTATACAATATTTTTTATTTTGATTATTAATTGCATGAATTAGTATACTGATTTTTAATTTATTTAAACTATTCACATCTAGATATCCTCTTGGTTGATATAAATTTATTGTCGGTTCCAAAAAATTTAGTTTATGAATACATATAATTTTGTTTTGTAGTCTTTTTAAAGGGGGGATCAGTAATCATCATTCATGACGTAGTCGAATGGATTGGATCCCCCCCCGTGGGCGGGCACAGCAGCCGCCGCCGCTGTGGTGGTAAACCGAAGGTTTCTATTAATTCCAACTTTCTATATAATGTCAAGGTGATAATAGATTGTCGTAAATGAGTGACATAACACGGCTATTACAAAACTTACCATTACGCTTTCCCTTTCACCGTTACCTCGGACCGGGAAATGAAGTTAATAGTGGCCAAGCAGTTGATATTGATGACCTAATAGCATTACAACACGATATTTCTTATCTGAATGCAAATACAAATAAGGAGATTTCGCATGCAGATTTGGTGGCAAGTAAAGAATTCTACTTGGACTTCATAGTGAACTTAAATTTTCATTCATTGTGTGGCTGGGTGGGATTAACAATCAAGAGCTTCTTAGAATCTAAATTAGGGCAAATTTATCCCATGCCGCGTGGAATAGTAAAGCCAACACATCGAGGACATAAACAGTATGCGGACCGGATGCAAGGATTAAGTCGTGAATATCAACGTAGAAAGCAAGAAGGTGATCGCATAACTTGGGGTGACTTTTTAAAAGAACAACGAAACGAAGCGGGACCCTCTGGAATAACTCCCAGTTCAACAGCTCGAACAACAACAACTAGTCAAAAACCTTCGACCCCGAATCCCGTAGAACAAATTGATAGTCCAGATAGTATGGTTAATCCTTCGGACGATAGCTTTGATATGGAAGTGGATGAACGAGGACAACCAATAGCTGGAGCTGCTGGAGGTGGAGGTGGCAAAGCAGGTGGAGCTACTAATTCTGCAGGACGACATTTAAAAATACCTCGTAGTATAAAATTAAGAACTTTTACATTAAGTTTTGGTAAGAGTAGGATTTATTATACATATGGGTTTGCATTTAGAAATATAATTGAGAAAAAAAAATCAGGTTCTGTTGATATCGGCGATCAAGTTTATTATACTACTAGCTTAGGGACATTACCGAATGACATGTTAGGCTATTATGTTAGTCCATATGAATTAGGATTAATCAGGAACTACGGCTTAGTAAAAGTGAAACATTGTTCAGTAACAGTTGTACCACAAGGGCTTCGTACTGCTTTCGACACAGGAACCAGCCTTTCTGGTACCGCTACCAGTGAACATTGTGCTATTGGTATAAGTAATGTTGGAATCAATCAAAAATATTATTGTCGTTATTCGGGATATACTACAAATGCAGACACGCCTATGATACCAACCGCTATTACTGATATTGATTTACCAAGTGTAATGACAAAATATTATGGAGATGTCGAATTAAAAGAACATGCTCCAATGTCAATGGGTATACCTAGGCATATTGATCATTATTTAACGTGTATTACTAATAGTACTAGGGCAATAAATTCCTACCCAACCGCGGAATGCGATCACCTTCTTGCTTTCTACGTTGATATTCACGACTTAATCCTTGCATCCGGTCCGCATACTGTTTATGTCCTCGATGTGTTGGCTTTACTATTCCACGCGGCATGGGATAAATTTGCCCTAATTTAGATTCTAAGAAGCTCTTGATTGTTAATCCCACCCAGCCACACAATGAATGAAAATTTAAGTTCACTATGAAGTCCAAGTAGAATTCTTTACTTGCCACCAAATCTGCATGCGAAATCTCCTTATTTGTATTTGCATTCAGATAAGAAATATCGTGTTGTAATGCTATTAGGTCATCAATATCAACTGCTTGGCCACTATTAACTTCATTTCCCGGTCCGAGGTAACGGTGAAAGGGAAAGCGTAATGGTAAGTTTTGTAATAGCCGTGTTATGTCACTCATTTACGACAATCTATTATCACCTTGACATTATATAGAAAGTTGGAATTAATAGAAACCTTCGGTTTACCACCACAGCGGCGGCGGCTGCTGTGCCCGCCCACGGGGGGGGATCCAATCCATTCGACTACGTCATGAATGATGATTACTGATCCCCCCCCGTGGGCGGGCACAGCAGCCGCCGCCGCTGTGGTGGTAAACCGAAGGTTTCTATTAATTCCCTTTCACTTATTAGAGCACCTATAAATTGCGATGCTGCTGTTGCAGTGATTAGTTAATAAATCCAATAATTCAACCTATAAGATGTCCGATCAACTTCCATCGAGCAGTAGTTCATTACCAGCAGAAATAAGTAAAGTAGTGCCAGAATCCAATAAGCGTAAAAGTGACGATGTAAGTGATGAGTATGAGTATTGTGAACATCAAATAATTCAGTCAGTAGCGCACAAGGCTCTCCAGCAATGGAAGGCAATTCCGTTATCAACCGTAACTAGCAGTAAACAACTTTATGGTAATGCTAATGGAAGGTCTGACAGTACCTATATCTTGTCGCAAGGAATTGAAGCTATTTTTCCTGATTTTTTTCATAGCTCTGATTATAACTCTTGTAATCGGTTTTATGTGCTTGTGGATCTAAAGCGTAATAATGTGGCCATAGAGGGTAGTGTACACGTGGACCCTGATTATTACGTGATCTGTAAACGCTGTTATAAGGAACTAAAGCAGGATGATACAATCTATAAAATCATTAATTCTTATAACGCAACTGAATTAATTTATTCTCACATTCATGTTGAAGGTCACTTACACTGTGCCAATTGTGGACGAGATACTGTTTATTATTATGAATGTAAAAAGTATCGCTGCTATACCTTAGCCGAACATACTATATTGTGGCGCACTAATTCATCCTAATTAACTAACTTGTAGTCAACAACCATATTTTAATTATAGAATGGAGACGAATGCACTTCCGGAAGCAGTTGGGGAGGATTGTCAATTGAGTTGTCTACTGAATTTAATAGAATTGTTGTGGCCAGTTCAGCAGGAAGCAGTCCTCTTCCTAACCCTCCTTCAGTGGTTGGAAATGAGTATGATCGTAACGCAGAAGGAAACATACCTACCTGGGAAGAAGCGGTTGAAGACTTATTTAACACCATTACAGAAAATCATGAAAGAGCTGAAGAAAGACGAGGGGAACAAAGATCACGAATTAACAATTACTTACGAGAGTTTCAAGTTGCTCTTAAAGGAAAAAGAATTATTCACGATATTTTGCCAAACGTCAATAGAGGAGAAGCTGAAGCTTATCTTAGTAAAAGTTTGGAATCAAAATTTCGCGGAGGAGTCTACATGTGGTTCTTCCATACCGACCATGCCCACGTTATCCACGACTGCAGCTGGAGTGCTGACTACTGCAGATGTTCCCGAGTCCGAGCCTTTCCAGTTAAACGAGGCGGAAGAAGATTTATTTGGATTTACAATGTCGACAGACTCAAGCTTTACAATATCTCAAAGTATCTGTCGCAATACCCCCGAGAATGTTTGTACATTGAGTTCTCCGGGAGAGCGGGGACATTCCCTAGTGAAATTAGAAATATATCCCGTGAAGAATATTTCGCAACTTCCGAAGAATCAATGGTGGAGGATGGCGGATATACGGATGAGCTTTTTGACGCAGAGCAATGTGGATCCGCTCTTCACAACAGTGCGTTCAGTGATTCGCGATGCAACAAAACGAATATCTCAGTTAAAAAATTTAAAAAGGGAAATATTGAAGAAGAACTCTTATCCTTTTTCCGGGAATTTCCGACAAGCCCCCTATTAAATTTAATCAATACGCGTGTGTGGACTAATTCAAGTTATACAAACCCGTGGCACATGGAGATCCCAAACTGATATTAAATATTGAAATTTTGAATAAACTAATGAATAATAAATATTTTTTAACTGCATTAAAGGTATATAATCTCTAATTTATATTATATTTATATTTCATTTTATGGTTGCCGTGTAGTTTGTAATTATCTAGTAATTTGTAATTTGAAATGAAGAAGTATTATTATTATTATTATTATTATTATTATTATTATTCTTATTATTTTCATTATTAGAGGGGCCTGGTGACACGCATGTGGGCACACACTGTTCATAGGTTTTTATTGCTAAAATATTTTATTTTAGATACTTTTGATCCCAAGAACAAGGTTGAAAGGTTGGTTGAAATTCCATGTATACTTATAGGTATGGCTAGATACGGTTAGATCTAGCATATTATTCCATACTTGAAGCATATGCATACATTTAAAAAAAATTGTGCATTAAAATGCGCATTTTTTAAAAGATATTCGTGCATGTCTTCTGTCCTTTACTTAATATGTCATAGCTTAGTATCTTAGAATAAAATATGAAGCCAAATTTACTTTGGCGGAACGAAATTGCGGCAGTTAACAATTTCTTTGACTCTTTAATATATATCTTACCACGAATAACGCAATCGCAATATGTCATCTCCTGCAATGCTTCATATGAGAATTTTCCATTATGTCTCTTGAGTACTTCCCGCACTTCTTCTCTAAGTTTCTTTTGGACATCCTGATTTTGTGTTAGTTCCAACAAGGCATAAGACATGGTAGTGGCCGACGTTTCGAATCCGGCAGAGAAGAACAAGAGACACTCACCAGCAATCTCCTCCAGCGAAATTACTTCTATAAAATAAAGCAAATAATAATCTACAGCAGCGTTACTGTGTAGTGTGCTCCGAGTAACCCCGGGGCTCCACACAGCCTCCGGTAGGGCTTTGTTCTAATAAAATGAATACATGTATTAAAGTGGAACCTATAAGAATAAAGTTACCTAAGATAAAAATAAACTACCAAAACGAAACGCCTACTTATAGGTTTTAAGGGTACATATACGTAAATTTAATATATTGTTAAGTAAGCGTCCGACCTATTAGTACATCGAAATGATACTAGCTTAGGTTTAGGCCAGTTAGGGTTTAGGGCTCCGTTAAAAATTTAGTCTTTTTAAAGGGCTCCGTCACCAGAAAAGTTTGAGAACCGCTGATCTACAGTATACAGTTTATTCCTAACTACCCCTAGACATTCACATCAGAATGGAGGCTAACTGTAGCGCCTTAAGGATGGTCACAAATGGGGAATGAACACAACATCCCGTAAAAATCAACGATGAGCTCTTGGATATGCAAACCTATCATATGAGAGCAACATACGATTTCACAAAGCCTTTCAAGATTGACTGGAACTTTGATAAATGGACTCCCGTCGTTTGACAAGGGTCTAGTTTGGTAAACCGATGGATCAAAAACCGCCAACGGTGTGGGCGCAGGTATATTGGGGAATGACCCAGGATGGACATAAGCATTCCTCTGGGGAAATGCGCCACAGTATACCAAGTGCCAGGCATGCGTATAAACAATCTTGAAAAGGACTACCACAACAAAAAGATTTACATCTTGTCGGCTAGCCAAGCTGTTCTTAAGGCTCTGAACTCCAATCGGTTTACTTCTAAACTTACACTAGAGTACCATACCAACCTAAAAGTACTGGCAGTCAGGGGGAACAAGGTAGAGCTCTTGTGGGTCCCTTGTCACTCTAGGATATTAGGTAATGAAGAACCGGCCTTTGGGATATCCAAACAGGCAACAAAAACAACATTAGACGAGATGAGAGAGATTCGAAAAAAACAACATCTATCTCGATTACAAGGGTTACCTGGTCAAATACACTCACGGCCGTAATTGGAAGACCATCGAAAATACTATCGAATGGGGTGCTAACCCTGACGCGGCCCCAGTTGAAACAAGTGATGGGTCTGCTAACAGGCTACTGCCACTTGCGAAAACACCTTCAACGGATAGGTATAAACAACGGATCCATTGAATGCAGACTCTGCGGCGAAGAGGATGAAACCGCCTCACATATAATATACCGCTGTAGCACTGTCCCGTAGAAGACAAAATATCTTCGAGAACATACAACGTGGTAACAACCTCCCACATGACAAGCTTGGTGGAAGGTCCGACCAACAAGACGGAAATAGCCAGTCTCTTAACCTCAAAATTAACGGGTTTAAAGTAAACAACATTTTGAATACTGATAACAAAAACCAAGGTCTTGAATAGTTGTTTAAGCAGCGACAAATTATAACAATTAAGGAAGGAATGCAACTTATCCCATAGGAGGTATGTTACTTTATATACAAAAAAATAGTGGCAAATTTCAAATTGCTACAGTTACTGGGCCTCATAGAAGGAACAAACATCTTCTAACAAGATCGGGGGACACAATAAGTCGAAAGGCTGCAGTGATAGAAGTTCGGGCGTTTGAACCGACCCCCGTCTTTAACCAACCAACCAACCAATACTTTAACTCCCACCGATTAGCGGTATGATTCTAGTGTCTTACCTTGATTGACTGTTTTCTCGTAAACATTTTCATTGTCATGACTTATCTCCGTAATGACACCTTTATTTTTTAACTGAATCATCAGTTGTAGAAAGTCTTTCCTAACTATTTTGTTATCTTCTCTGTATTTTATCGTATCTTTCACAACATTTCTAAAAATGATTAACCTTATTTTAATACAAATAATGATCACTGGCGGCTGGAGTATCGAGACTAGAAAAAATTACGACAGTGTAACTTATTGCTAGTTCTTGTCGTTTATTGATTGTTAGCCTCACCTAGCTTACTGGAGTGAAATAAAGAAACTCGCAGTCTGTGCCACTATTTTAGTAAAAGTTCAGTTTTTAATTTCCATGGACATTTCGAAGGCACATCCTCATCTTCAGTGTAAAAATTATACATAAGCAGAGACTTGACATTGTTATGGCAAACTCTAAAAGGGGAAAACTCATTTAAGCATTTTTCATGTAAAAAAGACAATAATTATGCTTTTGGAAACATCAAGAAGGTTTACCGAAAGTTGAGAAAATGAGGCAGCAGAAAAAATGTAAATGATCTTACCTTTTGTAGCAGGAAAATATATGAATTACTGAAAAAACTCGAAAGGAAGATCTAAGAGGACTTGAAGAAAGAATCTAAGAGGAGAACATCATAGTTTTTAATTTGATTTTTAGAAAATAGTCAAAAATACAGGCTCGGTTAGCCATGCGGACCCATCATGTCAATTTAATTTTGCCCTAAGTTATTTTTGGCTATTTTCCAAATATTAAATTAAAAACTATGATGTTTTCCTCTTAGATCCTTTTTTTCAAGTATTTTCAGTAATTTATTAATGTAAGTTTCATATATAACTTTTTGTATTACAAAAAGGTTAGATATTTTACACATTTTTCTTCTACCTTCATTTCTGAACATTCAAAATCATAATTTTCTTCTTTACATACTTAAATATGTTCTTCTTTTAGAGTTTGCCTTAACGATGTCAAAAGTTTCTGCTTATGTATAATTTTTTCACTGAAGATGAGGGTATGTGCCTTCGAAACATGTATGAAAATAAAAAATTGAACTTTTAGTGAACTATTGGATCAAACTATCAGTTTATTTTTCTCTTAATATTCTGTTTTATTTTTGTAAATGAATTATTCTTTGTTTATAAAAATAGTCAAAATATTGCGTTTTTTATTAAATTTTATGTATCTCCCCAAGAATTATAAATTTGTCAACCCTTGTCTTATTTAAAAATCAGTTGAATAGAGGTAATATTATACAGTGTGTCTACTTAAGTTATCAAAAACGATTTTTTTATAAAACCAACAATAAAAAAGTTTTTCATATGGTTCCAACTTAAGTAGACACACTGTATCATAAATATTTAGGTACCTGAAAAAATCTGCTATCTCACCAAATTTAGCTATCCCAGAACTAGAAAAACCCAGTCTAAATAAAATATAGGTGAATAATGAAGGTCTTAATTTATCAATACTGTCAAAAATACTTTGTCCTTGCTGAAAGAACTCGGAATTTATGTCTTCCATTGAGTTGCATTCGATTCCAAACCCACAACTTCCTAAAATAATAATACAATAATTAATCTAAGAAATAAAAAGTCTATGCTTGTCAGGTGGTATTAATATCAAATACCAATATTGAAAATTATTATTTCCAGACCACCCGGTGATCCTTATACAATAAGGGCGTATTTTTGTCTACACAGTAGCACTTTAAAATACTATTTCCGATTGGCACTCCCAAGAAAAGGAAGCCCTCTCCATTGATAGGATGCAACCACCTGTAGACCGGTTTCGAACTTATTTGTTCTCGTCAGTACAGGGTAGGTGTACATACCCATCATTAGAGATGACTTGTCCACTAAATTGAAGAGTCCTTCGAGCCATTTACTTTGCTTACACAATGAACATAACGAAAGAAAATCATAGCATTAAATGTAACCAGTGTTCTAAAACATATCATCTCAAATGTATACATAAACATAATTTACATAAATCTAATTCAAATGTTTTTGCTAGTCTAATATGTTTAAAAACAATGGAATGTTTAAAATTTCTTTTGCTAAAACTTATCAATGCTATTCTTTGTGTTTATAAAAATTTGTTATTGATATTTTGACTTTATTTCCAATTTAGTGTTACATAGATACTCTTTCTCTTCGAAAATGTGGGTGACCAATCAATGTATATTTTATGGGCCAATCTCTGTGAAAAAGTTGACTATGACTATATTTTGCGCCACTTAAATAACTCGAACACCCAAAGTTGTTTTTAAAAAAACAATTTATTATTTAAATTTTACAATTTAAAAGGCATTGACTGTATTAAACAGAATCTGACTAAAGAGTAATGTTAATAACTAAAATAAAGTCGCATCTCGGCATTGAAATGCAAGTCAAGGCTTCTAGGAATGATGAGCCTGGGAACTGCTGAGCGTGTGGATTCTGTGTATGTAACTCGCCGTTGTTACAAAATATAATTTTTATCTGTATCTGAAGACATTTGTTTCAATTTTCATATTTTTTTTTTATAAAAAGAAAACCCTATAAGTATTTAAAAAAATATAGATTCTTTTAGTTACTACAAATTTAATTTGTTGTCGGATGATAAACCTAAAAAAAGGGCCAATCACTATATAGTTTACCCTAATACGAATCTTACCTATAACATCAGTCGTAAATCTGGCAATGAGAGTTTTAATTTCAGCTGATTCACCTGATTTACACAGGTCGCCCACCAGATTAGTTAGACCATTAGATTTCTCCAATATAGTATCAAACATCATTTTCATTTTGCCTAAAAAAATTTCAACATGACATAATCACGAAGTAACTATTACGACTTTATTGGACTTCTATTTTTAGTGACAATAAGTTTGCCTTATGAAATCTTGAATTTATAATATTTTTATTTATTTCGGCCTAAATTTCATTTAATTTGCAATATCAAAACCTAAAATGAGATCAAAAATCAAGTTCTGTGTGACGTAAATATACATCGCGGGTAGAGGTGAGATGGTATTCGACTACCGCTATATTGTCGTGGTATTTTTTCATATCGTCGCGTAGCGGTACGCGGGTTCGAGCTAGTGGGTATTTTTTAAGGGTATTTTCTTAGACGGTAAACACCATTCCACGCCGTCCGCCTCTCCGGAGAGTAACGTGTTGTGGATTAGGAAGGCAATACCGTCGCGTCGCGCTAAGCCCATGGTATAATAAATAATTAAGAGGTATGATTCCACCTCGATGGAGGCGTGGCTTGTGTCGTCAGCGGGTGAGCGATTTTTAAATATCTTATGGAGATTTATATTGCTGTGAGCTTACTTACTGACTCTCTTTTAATGGTATTAAAAGGTTTTACGCATTTAATGGTATGTGAAATGACAGAATAATATCATTGTGTTTAGGTATATTTATTTCATGAATACACAACAAAGATTAAAGCTAAAATATGACCTAGTTATAAACAAATTTTTCAAAATGTTGATAAGTCATTTTCACAAATGCATATGTAAAATTGAAATGCTAATAACAACTAGAATGTCAATATAGTTGTTTCTAGGATATTGTGTCATGGCCTACTGTGGTTTAAAATAATAAAGTTTAAATAAATCGCCTAGGAAACCAATATTATCCATGGTATGTTATATATTTGGAAAGATAATTCAAGACGTTAGCTTTTTAGATTAAAATATACGGGGTGTTACATTTTAAAAAAATTAGGCTAGGTCCGATAACTTTTTTACCTGGCCCCGTATACCTATTGTTGAAACGGCAGATTATTCAACAATCATTATAAAGAAACTTTTGTATAAAACATTTTTCTGAATGTCTTTTAACTAAGACAATATAGGGTTATTTTGAAATTGTCAATTTTTTGATTTTCCCTCGTATCTCTTAAGCGGGCGAAAATTTTCAAATTTTGATTTTATCATTTTTAGTTTGACCCAAAAAAACACATGACACCTACATTACTTTTAGATACCCTATAAAAGTGTCGAAAGTGGGACACCCTGTACTATTAAAAAAATAATAAATTGTTGGAAAAAGATTAAAAAGACCTTTAAAATGATGCGTCACATGATCGTGATTTTTACCTGATGTAAATGTGGGTGTCAGTTTCTTCCTCATATCTCTCCATTGTTCCCCGTCAAAATGAAAAAGATTATTGCAAAATAAACCGGGTCTTTTTGGACTGTGAGCAGAAAAATATGCAAAATCCTTGACTAAGATAGCTTTAATTAGCTCAGGATCCATTGGCACCCATGCTATGCGATTCTGAACATAAACTCCTAAAAACATATTAAATATATAGAAGTAATAATCATTTATCTAGTAATTGATGCTCTAAGAAATATATAATAATTTTTTATTAATTTTTAATTCGTTAGGAATTTTTAAACATTGTGTTGAATAATTTTTCTTATACTATAAGATTTAAATTAAATAATTGTTTAAACACAATCCACATTTTGTTGATCATTTATGTAAACAGTATTAATTTATAGGTTAAATTTTTTAAATTTTCAAAAAATAAGTTTAATCGGAAATTGCCATTTTTGTATAGAAAAAAAGATTGGTTCTTTACATTGATTTTCATAAGAAGAAAATAGAAAATAATGTATATTGTACCATTTCCATTCCCAATGCGCTGAAGATTTATAAAAATGGGTTTTAACCAAATATATTACAAACTACAGATAGAAAAATGTACATTTCTAGCCTACGCAATGAATACAAACAGTCTTTCCCACCTCATTATTGCAGCATAGCAAGATTGACATATTTATCGCAAAGATATCTTGCAAAATTCCAATTAAAAATTTGTTAATTTGACAATTACAACTGGTTTAAGGTTAATCCGCAATTGCTTTTAAAATAAATTCATTTCCCAATAATTTTACTATAAACTGTGAAAAGGCGATGAGACATGATTCTTCAAGAAAATACTATTATACTTAAAAGTATCAAACAAATCTTGAACTAATCCAACTGCACTCTGGCAACATCTATTTCTACTTTACTACTGCGCTACGATCCAGGAGCCAAAATATGAATGAATGCTAATCTCGTAAACATTCCAACGTTGGCACTGTGATCTAACTGATTGTTTATATATTTTGGTGGATTTCTGTTTCTTTTTTTGTGATTATTGGTGAAAAATCATCTTTATTATAAACCATCATGGTGCATTCATGTGTAGTTTGTAAAAGAGTGGATCATTTAAATAAGGATTTATCTTTTCATCCGTAAGTTTGATTATGTTTTAATATTTAACCATCTGATATAACCAGACTTCAGCACTGTAGCCATTCAGCCAACAAACATGTAGCTCTCTCTTCCACCCATTACTGAATTTTAATAACATTTCGTATAATCACAGCTTCACTTTCCAAGAGCTATATGAATGGATTATGGGATCTGTAATTTACAATACCTTTGATTTTAACTTAATAAAATAGTTAATCTTAATAATGCGGATATTTATCGGAAAAATTTTGCGATACTGAGTATCGGCGACTTTTCCCGATATGCCAATGCACCGATATTTATATCGGTATCGGCCGATCACTAATAATCTAATAATTTGCATTAATTGGTATCATCGTGCCGATAAAAAACTAGGACAGCAAAATTTCTTATTTTCTCCTGGACTATTAGGATTTTTTTACTTTCGAGTCTGGTACCAGTAAAATGTCATTTACAAATTTTACATGTCAACATAGATTGTTACTTTATCATTAACTTGTCAAGCAAATTTTTCTTTAAAAAATATGCCACAATTAACCCCCCCCCCCCCCCCCAGCTAACTGGGAGTAAACAAAAATACCGTGTTGTTGGCAAAACAAAAAATAGCTAGGCATGGGACTATTATTAGGAAAGCAAATTCAGGTCCCCCTAGAATTTCTACTGAAGATGAAGATAGAAGTTAATTATCTAAGGGATCATCCATTCGCAACTGCAATAAAGGCGAAAGAGGAGACGAATAAGGGAAGACCGACATGCGGTATGATGAGATATACACTCACAAATAAATATCTGCGGTTGGATTAGCGTTAGAGGTCCAGGAATTTGCCAAATCGAGGAAGGAAGCCTAACTGCACCTGAATACGTTAATATCCTAAATGAAGTGATGATACCATCGATAAACGCTGTATATGGTCAAAATTTTACATTTCAGCATGATAATGCTCCGATACACACAGCACGTATTGTGCAAAATTTTCTCCTAGAAAATAATATAGCAGTTCTTCCCTGGCCTTCGAAAAATCCCGATTTGAACCCGATCGAAAACATTTGTGGTAAAATGGTGAAATCAATGTATAAACATGATTTTGGGCCACGAAACAGGGATGAATTACGCTACAGGATAAATGAAACTTGGGATGAAGTAACAGGCGAATTATGCAGAAACCTAGTTTTAAGTATGCCGCAAGGGCTTCAAGAAGTAATAAACAGGAATGGTTCTATGACCAAATATTAAAAATGTTTTGTTGTTTCAACAAATTTTGCGTTTCTATTTTTTTTACCTTTTATTAAATTTCTTTTATTATTTAGTTTCATTTTTAGGCGACGTTATATATACCTACTTTAAAAAGGTATTAGGCTTTTTCTTAATAAAAAATGCCCAATTTTAGTTCCTCCATATAAACTGCCGATACAAAACGTTAAATTATGTAACCTAGGTTACTTACTAAGAGTTAGGTGTTTTTACCTTTACAGCACTAGAGCACCTTTTATAGTCTATGCCATATGTTTTCACGTTCCCAGTTTTCTGATTTTGTTTTCCTAGTTTTTTATCGGCACGATGGTGCCTAGGCAAAAATTTAAAAAAAATCTATTTTTAAATTATAAATAAACTCGAATATGCAAAACCAAATCAATACATACAAGATAACTCAAATTATATTAGGAACAATACATTTATCGTTCCAAATTATCTATAAACAAACTCAATATGGGGCAATTTAGAATTTTTATACTGCCTTTAAGTCATTCCTCTAGGTTCCCTGTAAATTCATATTAGTTTGCGACCGCATATCCATAAAAATACATTCTTTAGCAGATATCATCTAAATTAACCCTCGGAAGCCATTTGGACGACCGACAAGCACGTTATCTGTACTCGATGAGCATCTCGGACTACCGTCCGCATGATCACGCTCTTCGAAGACAAGATCCAAGAGACCAAGTCAGATCTTTATCGCGACCCCGAGGCTCTAAATAGTATTCGGAGTGCAGGTTCGATTTCCGATAAGGGAATACAGTCGTGAGGCCATGTGTCACGAATACCCCGTCGCTTGGTACGAAGATTGATGACAATGGAGATTATGTAATCCCCTTCAGTGCAATGCAGATTACCAAAGTAGTCAGTGAATTAATATATTTAACCAATAAATAACGATTCTAATGCAGCATGTGATAATACTAGGTACGCAAATCTTTTATACAGGGTAAAACGAATTCGATGTTCACCATAGGGATTTCGGAAACGGTAAGAGATAGGGTGTCAGTTAAATTGGAGCAAAGTTGCTTAGTTTGTTCGAAGAGATATCCAAAAATAAATTTCATTTCCTCATTGCTACTTTTTATTCGCCATAAGATGTGACGTTTGTTTTTGGCTTCCATCATCAACTTAATTTTTGTTAAATCCGGGCCAGGATTTTTTTGTTTAAATTATGGAAGAGGAACTAAATCTACATTCAGGGATATACAACAATTATTTCTTTATCGACGTTCTCTTCCTTAAATTGACCATTTTCATTAAAATATCCCTAGGACGTTTCTGTAATTTACTTTTGTCTCAAAAAATTCGGTTACGACGGGTACTTTTACATAAGCTACCAAAATTTTAAAGTGATTTGTTAACTAGTTCTTCAAAAACGTCTAATAGGCCATCCACCATCTATCACCCTGTATGGGTAGATCTTAATTTTTTTACAACGTGCTTCTCATGCTTCTTGAACAAAGCATCTTGTTGGACTAGCTGTAATAGCTGATCTTACTCTTTCCTAATTACGTTCATTGCCAGCCATAATTCAATAACACAAGCTATGACATTAGCGTTCCAGACACACTGTATTATAACAAATTAAGTACATACTTTGACAGAAGAAGGAAAGGAAAAATTATATCTATTCGAAAAATATTTTTTTGTAAATAAACTTACCTCCATGTTTCACGTCCATTTTCTTAAATTCACCGTAAAATTCTTTAAACAATTCGCCTTGACACTTTTTCTTCTGAACCAGATCTCTCGCATTTTCGTAATAAAATTCGGGCTCTATTTGTGGAATACCTTTATTTTTGAAAAAGTTGTACTTCTTCCTGTATTGGCTTAAATAGTAATAGACAGCTGCCAGTAAAGCCAAAGCACCATAAAGTAAGAAACTCGCCATTTCACACAATTTAGTTAATACTTTTAGTAATAAATAATATTGATTCTCTGAGGATATAGGAAGGATCTACTATTACTAATATTATTATACTTCAGTAATAAATTACAAAATATATGTATTACCTATTTATATTTTTATACATACCATAATAAATAATACTTAAGATAAGATAGTTGTTGCTGCAACAATTCCAAAATAGGGGAACGTATGGCAGAAGAATTAAAATGCAATCTTGTAACAAATATTTGCCATCAACGTTTTTCAAAATCATGGCTTTTCGAAAAAGATATATATAAACATAGAGGTGCACCTGTTAGTAGAGGACCTGAAGTGCTTTGGTGGGTGAAGCGAAATGGACGTGTTCGAGTGGTTGGTGGTACAATAACATTTTATGAAATACTACACTAATCCATGACCGTGCCCGCAATTTTTCTCCATACCAACGATTGTACATAGGGAAAAGTTCCACACTGGATTTCTAATCAACTGGAGGGAAAATGATTGAACAGATTCTGTGATGATTCTCTCTAAATGGTCTATATTTTGTTGCTTATTTGAGTAATATGCTATTTAAATACATTTATTTTAATACACATCCTTTAAAAATTGAGGTACACTTAACTGATCATAAAGTTATTGTCTAAAATTTCATATACCATCACTTTTCTCTTCCATCCGACTCTTTATTATGTTATTGCATTTGGAAATTCCGATTCGGTGATGGAATAGTCTGTGATAATACAGCATAGTAGGTCTCATGTATATCCTCGGCTTTTGGCTACCTGTGATCTATTTCAATAGAACCTCATCTTTGAACAGCTGAAAGGTCTACTACCGGCTACAGTATACACTAGTCTGTCTCGGTTTTTGGTTAGCTCATGGTCTGCGATCATACGAATGGATCTCCTTCCGATAGAATCCAGCAGCTTATGGATGGACGCATCTGGTCTTTGTAGAGTGTCAAAGTTTTTGGGGTGACTATCACCTTTTAGTTTGGATAACTACACCGAGTTTCTGCAAAGCTGTTTTGGCATTTGCCACAACGTAGTTATGTCAAGACATATTTCCCCAGATTGACGCCCTGCAAATCAATAGACGAAGCATGAAGCTAGTGGTATTACGCAAACTGTCCGGACTATATCCGGTTCTGCAATGTTAACTTTTTCAGGGAAACTTAACAGTTAATATTAAAACACTATATGTATAACTTGGTGGAACAGATGCGTCATATTGTCTTACCTCTTCCACCAGAACGCTACGTTCACACGGCACGGTTTCATTTTATCGAATCGGTAAAAGTATCGAAACCCACAGTGGCGTGTTATCTTAAATCTATACGTTCACACGATGCGATCGTCTATCGTATACGGAAAGCCTACCGATTCGTTTTTCGCCACTGAAGTGTCGTATGCGATAATTCGAGAATGAACCGAATTGCTCAAGTGTCCCATGTATATAATATATATGACGACCTCACGTACTGAAACGTTTGGTGGTGCCATGGAGAAAATAAATAGGGAGCTACTCATAAGTTTAGTGGGATAAAACACTTGATATAATTATACAAAAATAAAAAGTCGTCAGCTTGGATAGAGACAGTGTCGTAATTGGGAGGTAACAAGGGGTGGCCACCCTATACCTTAGCATTTTACTCCCGCAAAATTTATAACGTCCCAACGTGGCAACATTATCAACCCCGCAATATGTAGAGCGTTGACATGACAACACTAATTGTAAGACAAAACTTGCCATCCCAAAATTGTCTACCTTAGTGTTTTGCAACCACCAAATTTATTACGTCTCGACGTAGCAACATAATATGCAGAGCGTAGACTTTACAGGACAACACTGTAGTTTTATGCGTATAAATCCAAATTCTGAACGAATTTTCGGCGTGGCCCCCAAAATTAACGTTTCTACTCTCAGCTTATATCTCGTGATCATATTGCCATCCCAATTTTGAAACTAAAATTACGCCACTGGAGAGAGATATGTTCTCTGTTAAAACTCCATTTAATAGCTTATGAAAAGTAAAGATTGACATTCGAAAATAATTTTAAAATTTCGTTTCATCTCTTCTCAATTGACACATAAGATTCAGGAAATACTACAAATGAACTCGTTCTTTAACAATAGGTTGTTCCCAATATCCCCTAATTACTTATCGTTTGGGCCAACAAAAACGTTACGCATCCTGTGAACACTGCACTCGATTAGATTCAAATATCGTTTGAATTAGATACCTTATCGTGTGAACGTACTGTAACATTATACAGGGTGTTCATTTGAAAACTTCCCACCACGGATTTATCGAAAACCACTGATTAAAAAAAAAACGCCGAGACACATCAAAAGATTTGCCAAAGGGGACAACTTTTTAACCAAAAACTAGTTCACCCCCTTTTACCCTCTGGCCCCCGGGGTCATCACCTTAAATATTTTAAATAACAAGGGGTCGCAAGTAATAGCTTGTTTGAAAGGTCTTTCAAAGTGCTTTATTTTGACGTTTGATTTTTTTAAATCGGTCCATTCGTTTTCGAGAAAATTAGAAATTTTTTTACCGCCTTCTTTTTATCAACACAGATAACATGGGCGAACTGTTTCTATTCTTATACTGGAACTGGAACAATTTAATTTGCTGTCAGTTACCTTTGTGACAATCTTGGGATAGTGAAAATTAATTTAGTGATTCAGATTTTACTTCCAAAATGGTTTACACACTAGCGGAAAGAGTGGAAATGATTCTAATTTATGGTGTCCAAAATCAATGTGCTCGGCAACCTGCCGTTACATTTAACGCCAGACATCCGGAAAATATAACTTCGCATAATAATATGTATGTTTTGGACCTTGTTACTAAATTTACTCAAACTGGATCTGTTGCAAATAAAAAACGTAATCATCGTAGAGTTTTAAATGAAGCCGCTCAAGTTGAAGTTTTGGGTCATTTTGCCATAAATCCTAATACTTCATTACGCAAAATCGTTGATGCGACTGGTATTTCATTAGGCTCTGTACACACAGTTACTAAATAACATAAATTTCATCCATTCAAAATATTGCACGAGTTAACCGTAGATGATTTCGATAGGCGAGTTGAGTCTTGTGAACAAATGACTGCAGCGAATAATGATAATAACATTCATGTAAAGAATATCTGCTTCAGTGATGAATGCACATTTTATCTAAATTGATTTGTTAATAAGCATAACTGCAGGTATTGGAGCAATGAAAATCCTCATGCTTTTGTAGAAGGGCATACTCAGTACCCCCAAAAAATTAATGTATGGGCAGGCATTTTAGGAAACAAAGTGATTGGGCCATTGTTTATTAATGGGAATTTAAATAGAGGCATTTATTTAGATATGTTGGAAAATACCATCAATCCGATTATCACTGAAACTATTGAAAACCAAATCGAAGACGATGGAAACCCTATACTTGATGATGCTGAAATATATTTCCAGCAAGACGGCGCTCCTCCTCAGTATATTCTTCCGGTTCGAAAATGGCTAGACGACGAGTTTCCAGATAAATGGATAGGGCGAAGGGGGCCTATAGAATGGCTTGCTAGATCTCCTGACTTGACGCCATTAGACTTTTTTCTATGGGGCCATTTGAAAACTATTGTGTTCACTCCCCAACCTAACAGTTTGGATGAACTTCGTCAACGCATCACCGAAAGCTGCCATGATCTCCCATAACATGTTTCTGAAAATGTCCGTCAGGAATTTGAAAATCGCCTATATCATTGTTTGGCCAATAACGGGCAACATTTTGAACACTTATTGAAATAAAAAGTGATATTTTCGTGTGCTTTTTTTTCTATCTGAACAAATTAAGATAAATAAAGATTTTTCTAATTTTCTCGAAAACGAAACGACCGATTTTAAAACATCAAACGTCAAAATAAAGAACTTTGAAAGACCTTTCAAAGAAGCTATTACTTGCTACCCCTTGTCATTTAAAATTTTTAAGGGGATGACCCCGGGGGCCAGAGGGTAAAAGGGAGTGAAGTAGTTTTTTGTTAAAAAGTTGTCCCCTTTGGCAAATCTTTTGACGTGTCTCGGCGTTTTTTCTTTTAATCAGTGGTTTCGATAAATCCGTTTTCAAATGAACACCCTGTATATTTAATGCACCCTCCCCCCTTAGATGCGAGTGTCTTAAAGTTAATTAAAACTATTCTAAACAATAACCATGTTAACGAAAATAAGACTATTCACTTAGAGCAGATGAGGAAGCGTTTAGAAGATGCATCTAGGAGATATTAATTAGTGAATTTTTATATTTTAATGTATCGAAGCTTCAAAAAAATTAGTTACTGCTCAGACTGGAAAATATATTTTGACGGTTATAGACACACAGCAAGTTACCAAATAAATGTATTTATTTTTCTAGCTTACAGTGTATACTGTAAATGATGTATCATGACAATTCATATTGTATTTAGCAGTAACGCTCGAAAAGTTTTACCTTAAAAATTCCTGTTAATTGTAAAATGAGTTTATTTACGTTTGATTAATTTAATTGAAGTTATTTAAAAATGTTAAAAAAATATTTATAATATCTATGGGGTCACATAAGTAGCCTTAAAAGTCGCAATGTATATGTAAAAAAAAATATAACAGACTATAGGGGTACCTTAGGATAAATGCATTTATTCGGGGTGACCTATTACTGAAAATAAATTATGGTAACAGGGGATCATGATGTGACTTTACATTGCTATATATATATGAAATTTAGTAAAAGTGAAATTTATGCAAAATTACTCAATATTATAGAATTTATACGCTTACCAATATGTATAAAAAAATAAACCAATAAAAAAGGCTCTTTGTAGTTACCGCTAAGACTTCTTTGTCTCATGCTAGGTAAGGTACTTGATACTCGTACGAGCTGCAGCTAACCTTGCAGGATATGGTCCTGGGCTTCTACGTAGAGTTTAAAGGTAGTTCTGAAGGAGATGGACTTCACATGAGAACAAAAAACATTCTGGGAACTGCCATGTAATGGGAAACACCCTTCCTTGGAAACTTGGTCCGAGAAGGCTTGTTAGTTCCTAATAGGAATGCTGGACATCGACACAGACTTAGCTTAATAACGTTGAGGACATGATGATCACTCTAACCAAGATTATTAGACGGGATGAGTTGAGTAGAAAAGTTGATGAGGCCTACAATGGAGGAAAAAAACGATTCTCAGTGCCTGTACTCCTTAGTGTTAACAAAACTTGGAAGAGATAGCTTCATATCAGAAAGTAGCAGAAAGAAAAGATCAAATTTTATTACCTTGGTTGTAGAGCGGCGTCGTGTTTCTCATTTTTACGGTCGAGTGAGGTTCAGATAACGATCGATATTTTGTTTTTTCGGTATTAACTTCTGAACACTTTACAGTAAAAATGGGATAAAAGTTTCGAATCGCCTGCTTATATAGTCAGCTGTCACAGCTCTACCAAGACGTGCGCAGCCTGGAAGTTTGTTAGAAATTTGATGCTAGACAGACGAGAACAAAAAATCTCTATGGAAACACTCCCACATCGAACACACTCTTATTTTCGAAAATCCACTCAGAAGACAATCAACACGATCGAGAAGTATTATCACCAGACCGAGATAACCTCTAGAAATTGTCGACAGCGAAAGTTTAGTGTAATTTCTTCTGGGATTCGCTGATCGGAGCAGAATGTACCTTCAAGCTGCGTCACAGAGGAGCGAAGGCGTGGTATGGCTTCTTAGACTGACGGAACGTCACCAAACCTGGTTTCACGTAAGAGATACTGGCCAATACTTCGACAATTAGAAGCAATAATCTAAGGTTCTAATAAACAATATCAATGGAAGTTTCTCTGTTCTATGCAATATTTAGTTCTAAATTCTGTTATTTAATCAGGTAAATGTCATCAGGGAATCTGTGAAACTATGTTACTATTTTGGATAATTTTTTTTAAGTACTAAGATGTAAAAGAAAAATCAGTAAGGTAATTTTCAAGTTCGACTGTAAAGCTAAGTTATATCTTTTTCCAAATTTACAATTTAACCACAAATTTTATTTAATTTTTCAATTTCCTGCCACGTACTTGCCCCAACTGTCCTGGAATAACAGCGATAAAGAATTCGCCCTGCTGCTTGCTTCTAAAATAGGCATCAGCTGGAAAGCTCACTGTAAGTGTCTCTTTCTAACCAACCAAGATATACTATTGTTGATTGAAGGGCACAAAACGACAATTTTCTTCTTTACCACAGTACACTAGTGACACACAGACCATTTAACCTATTCTCGGCGAATATAACTTTTCTGAGTTGCCCCCCTTACCATATAGTCATGATTTGGTTCCATCTGATGTATTTTCATGTTCAAGAAGTACTATAGGAATAAATAATCTATTATATAGGAAATATCTGTAAAATAGAGTCAAATCACCAACGATGTTCTAGAATGTTGAGATTCTTTGTCCCGTGGTCTCCGATCAGACGAATGGCTATCCTTTTGATGGCATCCAATAGCCCAAGCCTGCTTGAGTAGTCTGCGAAGGTGTGCATCAGCAGCCGATGTTTGACTATTTAACGTTAAAGATGAGACAATTGTGCTATCGTGAGCAAAGCTAAATATTGGATTTTTGGATTTCACTAAAAGGTCATATATGTACAGTAGGAGACAATATAGAGCCTTGAGGAATACCGGCATCGATGGTGACTGTGTGAGAAATCTGTTAATTGCAACTTGCAGAGAGTGGTACCTAAGGAAGCTAAACAACTATGCACAGAATCGACTGGGCATACCATAGGATCGGAGTTTACTTGCCAAACACGATCAAAGGCTCTAGAAATATCCAGTGCAATAGCCCGAGACTCCCCATGATGCATTTGACAAATCACCGTAGATATTGCAGATAATAATCAGTTGAAATAAAATATCTTAATTTAATCTACCAATTTAGGTCTACAAGAATAATATTTTTCTTTTTTTTTAATGAAAGCTATTGCAGGAGATTTATTGAAAAGTAAAATTCTCAAAAAATCAAATATTAATATACTTTCGCTGTGTTGAATTATTATTAAGACATAATTTTTAGTTACCCCCGTATAATATTATTTGATAGTTATAATGGGATATTTAGTAGGTTCACATGGCGTATTCTCATCGATTTAAATTTGATCAATTGTACGAAACCAGATATGGCTAAATTCGAGAGTTGACAACTATTAGTATTAGTAGGAATACGATTCCGTGGAAATTGCTACTCAAAAAATAATAAATGAAGATATTATTAAAAAGATAATTAAACCACCTGTATAAATAATGTACCACGTTACCCCCCTTCCCAATTAAGACTCTATATGGGGGGTTAACCAGGTTAGGAACCGGGAAGGCTACAAATATATTTGAAAATCGTCCCTCTTCACAATAAAATTGACGTTCCGACTTTTAATATTATTTACTGGAATCGGAAAATAAAGGATGGGAGGAGAGTTCTGAAATTGACATCCTGTATAAATATAGCGAGCGACAAATCAGACCAATCAAAATAACTAGTAATTTTGGCCGCGTTACCTAAGTGGGTGGTCTTGGACCTACTGTACTTAGAGAACAGAAAAATACATTATATCGCTGTATATATGGTATTAGATAAGATTGTGATCATGTACATATATATTGCAAACACAAAATAATAAAGATATATGAGATATGGGAGTAAATTTGGCTAAACAAGTTGTCGCAATCACTTTTGTTAAAGGGCGTATTACAGTCGGGAATTTTTATGGTGCCAGCAATGGCAATTATAATTCAAGGATTCAGGCGCAGTACACCGTTCTCCGTACTACAGTCAGAAATTCTACTCTTCTGGCAATTAAAATGACACGGATTCATGCGCAATACACTGTTCCCGATCAGCTGTCTCTCATTACCAGAAATGGGACAGGCGCCATTTTAATTGCCCTTGCCGGCCCAATTGGGTAGACATGGATTATTCTGTTATTTTTAACTGTTTATTATTTGGCCGAACCAGGTATGAACAGGAAATGGCCATTTAAACCCACTGGTACTTAAATTAGCAGTTTACATTCTTTATTAAACTTATGGACTGCTAATTCAGCAACTTTTTGCACCTCCTATTTGTAAATAGCAGTAGCTGCTTTAACTGGTAATCAAAACGAACAGGTTTGCACATCTCTAATTCTGGGGATATTTTAGGGATTTCGACAGTACCCACTGCTGTTCTGACCGTTGACAATGCTCCAGCTGATCGAAAACGGTTTACTGCGCATGAATACGTGCCATTATAATTGCCGGCGAAAGAGAAAAAAATTGCCGAGTCTAATACGGCCTTAAATCTTCCAACCAGAAAATTATTATGATATCGGTTGATATAAACGACTTGCACTGGGTATGTATGCCATATGAACGTAGAAATTATAAATAAATCTAAACAATACACTTTTATCTGATATTCCAATTGAAGTATCTTATTCGATGATTTCGGAATACAACATACCGAGGGAGACTCTAAAATGTATAAATCAAATAATAGCATATTTTTATTCTTATTATAATTTATTTATTATACTTTTAAATGTTAGGTGATTTAAGGCTTTTAAGATTTGATGATGATGCCTAGGTGACCGATAGTGTGTGTCAGTGAAAAATTCCAATATTATTTGAGGAAGGACAGGGATGTTAAGTTTTTAGAGAAGGGACAAGCCGTGTGCATAATTGTAAATCGAGAGTTTTTATGAGTCTTAAGCTGGTTTCATAGTTGACTTAACGTATACTGTAAGGCGTAAGCTGCAGTCGATAAGACGTGCAGTAATGACATACTACTTCATAGTTTCGTTTTGAAATGTAAAATGTAACTAAAGAAGAAAAAATACTAAATATGTATTATTCTCCAAAAAGTCGCCATTTTGTTCTTAGTATGAATAGGGATACAATATCCTGGGATCGTAAAGTACTCGATAGGACCTTTAAAATCGTGTATCGCTAGACTTCGCTTTCTATTCAATTTTTTTTTATCAGTATGGTGCCCATCCGCCATTTTGAATTTAACCACCAGGAAATATGCAAGAAAGTATAGCTTTCTGATTCCCACTGTCAACTATTTATTTTTCTAAGACATTAAATGAAATATAGGAAAATAAAGAAATATTGACTAGGCAATTTGTAAAACACCGCCATTTTGGTTTCGTTACGAATGGAGAAGTCATATTCTGGCATCGTAAAGTATTCGATATTATCTTCAAAATGATGTATTTTGTAAAAAAAAAATCAGCGGGTTAAAAGTTTTTATGCCGTTTCCCGACTAAATACATCCATACTGTATATTGTGCATGCTGAATCAAATGCAGTGAAAACTCTCATAACGGACACCTCTAATAAGCGGACATCTCTACGAAGCGGACATTTTTTCATAGTCCGGAATTAGGTATATGAAATTCTATGAAATTCAACCTCTCTTGGGCGGACGCGGACAGGCTGTTTTCATACAAAGAGTGCGAAAACCCTCCTTTAAACGGACAAAAAAATTTTAAAGTATTTGGAAGACGAATAAGTACGGTGCAAAAACTCTCTGAAGACAGAACGGCAACCAATCGCGTATGCGTGGGAGAGCGAAAGGACTTCGCTGAATGAAAGTATGTGTGATTCCCCGAAAGCAGTCCGCCGTTTATTTGTGAGTTGTAAGGTTAAAATCGTAACCAATGGCACAGAAATGTCACGTCTTGAGTCTGAAAGAGAATGTCGATGTTGTGGAAGTTTGTAATTTGATAACAATGATTTGGGCGAGTTCATTAACATTAAGAGCAATGTGCTATTAGAAGATGATAGTGAACCCATTCCTACCGATTATGTAGTCTAAACTGAAACCACATCGCTATCTGACGACTTTGATGAAGAAGTTGAATGCAGTAATCAAACAAATGTCACCAATTATCAACAAGCCATTAGTATGGTAAAGGAATTATAAGAATAAGCAAAGAATAGTGGTTACTCTACAGCAATGGAATTGTTATCAGACTTGGAATTACATTTTCTAGATTGCAAGTATAAAACGCAAACACGTCAAACTACGTTATTAGATTTTTTAGTACTACATCCTAACTAAAGTAATAATTTTGCATTTATATATTACCTAATAACAAATTTCCCAATGGCGTACACCTCTATTAGGCGGACACATTTAGACGGTCCCGTAGGTGTCCGCCTAAGAAAAGTTTCACTGTATTCTAAAAAATTGTGGTAACTTCATCTGAGTGTCCACAGAGCTTTTACACAAAACATATATACAGTACAATAAACAGGTTAGCGAATGTTTACGATTAGTCACACCAGCAGAAGCGATCGATCAGTGTAACTGATTAGAAATTAATATAATTAAATTCGCATTATGCGGTTATCGATGGGACTGCGACGATTGAAAAGAGAATTGACTACCCAATAAAATATGAAAAACTACATGTCAAAATATAGAAAACATGTAATTATAAATAAAAATCATGGAATATATTTAGAAAACATAAACAATATATTTCATATTTAAATTTATTTATCAATTTTGAAGGTCGATAATTGTTAAATTAATACAAAAAAAACTATATTTGCAATGTTGTTTATGTTTATGGGGTATTATCACAGGGCCAACACTCCATTCATAAATCTGTTGGAAAGTGAGTTTGTGATTGTTTGAAATGTTATTGAAAATCAGTAATGGGTGGAAGAGTGACAAAACATGTTGGTCTCGCTAATGGCAACAATGTTGAAGTCTGGTTAAATCAAAGATCTTACAAGGTTAAATCCAATAACGTTTAAAAGGTTATGGAGCGGTCTTCATAGTTTCGGAGCCGAGCTAGTCTGGGCAAAAAGCCCAACAAGGGCGTATAATTTACTTTGAGATTCTTTACGTTTAACTATATTATCTATTCAAAAAGTGTAGTTTCGAATATTGGATATTTATAAAAAAGATAGAAATATTGATCCAGTTTTTATATACAGTGTATCCAAGGATGGATTTAACTATTTATGCTTAGCATCAATATTTTTGGTGTATTCATTACTGGATGATACTCTCCAGATATAAAAGTGTATATTTCTAGCCAGATTGTCATATTTATCACTAAGACATCTTGCAAAATCCCAATTAAAAATTTGTAAATTTGACAATTACAACTGGTTTAAGGTTAATCCGCAATTGCTCTTAAAATAAGTTTATTTCTAATAATTTTACTATAAACAAATAAATCGTGAAATAATCCAACTGCACTCTGGTCATCTATATTTTGTTTATTACCTGCTCACATGCATTGGGTGTGGCCAATTAGCAAGGAGGGAGAAACGGAATGGGTGATGCAAACTCAAAATCAAATTTCTAAATATATTTACTAACCTATGAAATTTTAATTTAACACCATTGTATCTTCTAGTGAAGTATTTTATGGCCGCACAAGACTCGACCATCTTGTAAATGCAAGATTTATATTAAGAAATAAACCAACTCGACTGCTTTTTGCCCGGACTAGCACCACGGACCGGTCCATAACCGTTTAAACGTCAATGGTTAGTCAGAAATCATATCAATACAATCATATTAAAACATAACCATACTTACCGAAGAAAAGATAAATCCTTGCTTAAATGATCCACTCTTTTACAAACTATACATGAATGCACCATCATTGTTTATAATAAAGACGATTTTTCACCAATACTCACAAAAAAAAATAAAAACAACAAAGTATATAAACACTCCCTTAAAAGCGGTTAGCAGCGAGTAGCAACAGTGTATTCTTTACTATAATCCAATTCATTGAAAAAGTTTGATCGTTTGTCGACGAGCGTAGTATCTTTTAACTTGATGTTGTCAGAGTGCAGTCGGTTTATTTCAAACTTTTATGTATAATAATAATATTTTTTTTCTAAATCTGTCAAGGCCTATTCACAATTTAAATTAAAATTATTGGGAAATAAATTTATTTTAAAAGCAATTGCGGATTAACCTTAAACCAGTTGCAATTGTCAAATTAACAAATTTTTAATTGGGAGTTTGCAGATACCTTAGCGATAAATAGGACAATCTAGCTATGCTGCAAGCATAACATCAAGGTGGGGAGTGCACGTTTACAATGCTTACGTCGACTACACATATAAACAATTCTATCTGGAGTTTGTAAGATCTTTGGGTATTATCAAATATTAATTTAGCTTCATAACCTGCAAATGCGGCGCAATAATAATTCCAACGATAAAATATTTCGATTAAAAAAAAACTGTTACTTTGACAGTTAAAGCTGAAGAATTGGAGAATAAGAAAAAGTTTTCTTGGTTTTTACATCCGCAAGATAAAAATATGGTATGTATTATTATACAGGGCGTTAATTACGTATGTGCAATAATTTTAATAGACGATTCTTTGAGTGATTCTAAGACGAAAAGTGTTCATATGAACATGGGTCCGCCAATGCTTGGTTTTAAAGATACAGGGTGTTAAAAAAAAATTTTAATCGAGTTTTCGTAAATATCTTAAATATCCTTTTGTCGATATTGTTGAGATTTGGAAGTTTTATTGTAGTGTTAAGTGGCTCATTTAGCCTTAAGTAGATTAAATTTATTGGGTCCAGTGGCGTCCCGGGCGGCACCTTAACGAATATTATTGAAAAAAAAAGGAAATGTCCATGCATCTCCAGGGACATGCATCAAAGTGGTTTTTATTTTTTTTCTCGAAAACAAATTAAAATACGAAAAAAATTCAAGAGACAAAAGTGTTGTATTTTTAGTTGCTTAATCTGAGAAAAATAAAGTGGCATCTATTTCATCCAATAATATTCGTTAAGATGCAGCCCGGGACGTAACTGGACTCAATAAATTTAATCTACTTAGGGCTAAATTAGCCCCTTAAAACTACAAAGAAAACAGCCAAATTTCAACAATATTGACAAAAGGATATTTAAGATATTTACGAAAATCCGATTAAAATTTTTTTTTTAACCCTGTATCTTGAAAATGAAGCGTTTGCGGACCCATGTTTATAAGAACTTTTCGTATTAGAATCATCCAAAGAATTGTCTCTGAAAATTACTGCACATACTTAATTAACACCCTGTATACAAAATTATTTTGAAAATTTTAATAAACCCGACTTTTACTAGAATACCACTAGAGTTGGCCCAATCATATAAAATACAATGACGTAGGTGCGACATTTGGGTTTCGACAGATGGCGCCTACATAATCTTCTCGCCGACACCTACGTCATTGTATTTTACATGAAAACTCTATATACCGTATATCGAATTTTAATATTGTCTGAGTACCCACAAAGCTTTTTAATAAAACAGGTTTTGAAAAGCATCATGGTGAAGGTTAGGTTATTGGTCCGAGAAATAAAATAGACCAGTATTATTATACCTGTTCCGCTTGCAAGATGTATAAATTAATTTTTGTTGTGTTGTCTATTAGTTGCCAAGTGTATGTTTCTTTACAATCGTGTGATTATCTTTCTGGTCAAAAAGGAAATTATCGAACGTTAGAAAACACATCTCCCCAAGTTATCACATTAACGGATTGTATTAGTGATAAAATTTTTGAAACCAAGAAAGTAGAACGGATATGGTTTACCGATGCAAATTTACCGCAATTGAAGACGCTATTCATCTCTAACATGGAGCACATTGAAAGAATTTTTATCGAGACATGCTCGGTAGAAGTAATAGAACCAGGAGCATTTTTCAATCTTCCACGCTTAACAGAAATCATCATAAATCACAACCGTATCAAGATTATTTCCAATGGGGTATTTAATATCCTTCCAAGTCTTCAAACAGTTCATCTTTATGATAACGAAATAACGATCATTGAGGATAACGCATTTGCCAACTTACCAAACTTAGGATCAATTTATCTTAACGGGAATAATATTAGTGACATGAAAAAAGAATGGTTCACTAATACCAGTAACATTGGGTTATTCTTTATTAACAATAATATGGTACGTAAGATTCCTGCTGGAATGTTCCATGGCTGGAAGAGGATAGGTGCAGTGCATCTGGATAACAATAACATTTCCAATATTGAAGGAGAACTGTTTGAAAATGGCTCTTCAGTTACGCCATATGTGGGTCTACATCATAACCGCTTAGAAACATTTTCGTTAAATAATTTTGCAGATTCTGTGATTCTATTTCAACTTTCAATAACAGGGAACCTTTTAAATTTTCTTCCCGAAGAGTTAATCAAGAAAATTCCTGTGAAGAGTATAAGTATTTTTGGAAACCCATTTAATTGTAACTGTTTAAAAAAAATAAAACAAATATTTGTGGACAGAGGTGTGAGTCTTGACGTTTCTGATACAGCTAAGTACTGTAAAAGTAAAGATGTGCCATTTTGTGAATTCCCCGTAAATACCACAGACTCCTGCATTGAATCCGTGGACAAGGAATTGACGCAGCGCCTAATATCTCACTGGAAGAAACTTAAATACGACAAGGTGACTGATTATTTGGGAGAACAGTGTGCAATGTTTGATATTATTAATTAAGGTAATATAAATAAGCATATACGTAATGCTGCTACAATTAGCATTAAGTGATTATTAAAAATTTAAGACTAAGATTATATAGTTTCATTATATTGTAATAATTATAATTTAGAGATACGGATAGTTAGTGGGTTAATAAAAATAAAATACATAAGAAATATTTTTTTCACTCAAGCATCAATAAATGGAAAATTGAAACATTTAATTTTGTCATGAAGTTTAAACTGCTGTAACGTAACTCATTATTTGGATGGGGAACTTTACAAAAATACACTTGAAAAGTAGGGCAAATATACATATATCTTAAATTTTTAATTATGATGGTTGCGAAGAAACGAAACGTCTTATTGAAAATTTAATTAAACCATCTCATAGAGAAGAAAAAGGGGCAATAAGGAAGTAAAATTTAATTCCATCTTCAAATAGAATCAGAGAAGAAAATCGTACAAAATCGTTACAAACTAAATTATATTATTAAAAAATATATAGGGTGACCCATTTAAAAAAAGGAAATTTGTTTATTTTTCTTGAAAACTATTTCATGTAGAAAAAGTCTGAGTACGTCACTGGATTCTACGTAGAAACTACAAAAAGAACATTTTATTTCTTTTTGATACGGTACGGGGTAACCGAGATATGGAGGGTGTCCCAAAATGCAAAATTCTCAAAAACATCCCGTATATCAAAAACAAGGCGACCCAGAGAAATTCTGATTACGGCATCTTCTGTTTGACAGAAAAGTAGCACAGTGCTGCGAAAACCGCATCATTCTATCTTTACTAATAACGGAGATATCCCGTAAAACTACCTAAAAATGGACACCCTGTACACTTCCAACAATAAATTCCGGGCAAAGATAATGTCAGTTAGGTTTATGGTCCTGTAACTTTGTTAATTGTTTAATATTTTATAACAATATTTTTCGCCCCAAGGACAATGATCTATCACTCAATTCTATTTATAGTTTCGGCACAAATTATACACCATCAGGAAAATTTCGAGAAGTTTCTCAGTACGGCCCCGATTTCTTAGTACAATTATAGCTAAATCAAATAAAAATATTATGTATGTATTATCTGAAAGAAACAGGGCCGTATTGAGAAAAATCTAAAAATTTTCCTGATGATGTATAATTTGTACCGAAACTAATATAAATAGGATAGAGCGAGACATCATTGATTTGGGGCTAAAAAAATAAAATAAAAAATCAGGTACGTATTAAAAAAAATTGTTTTGTAAGTTTACTATGACAAAGTTATAAAACATTACATAAAAAGCTGTTTACACACTATTTTATAGAAATTAATTAATAAAATTATTATTTAAAGATAATAAATAAAATAATAAAATTATTATTTAATAGCCATTTTTCTAAAATAGAAACCATTCGAGTTATTAAAGAAATTAATTTTAGATGTTTTTAACATGGCCCTATATCTCATGAATCAAAAACAATTCGGCAATGTCGATTGATTCTAAAAAAGCATTATAAACTGCACATTTTTCAAAATTTAACAATATTCGTAGAAATTATCGTGTAAAAGATACCTATAGTTGACACCCCTTGTATACAGGGTTATGATAGAATATCGCTCACTTAATCAAGAATCGCTCGAATCCATTAAATAGTTGTTTTAGAAAATAGATATTATACAGGGTGGATATAAAAATGTTACTCGTATCCACTTTTTTTAAATGGAACATATTGTGTAGTTTTACATTTTATCATTCTACAATCAATTCTAGATATTTTTCATAAATCATGTCCTATATCTATCTTTAACCGTTTACGAAATATTAATACTTTAATGCTGGTAGGCACCATTGATATTTCTCTAGACATTGCAACATTCTGAACTCAAATCAAAATCTTGAATGCATTGACAATGACAATTGGCTATTTAAATTTGAGACGTCAAAAAGTCAGCAAATTTACAAAATTGCTATGTCGAGAAACATTAATTGTGCATACCAATATTAAAGTAGGTACATTAATATTTCATAAACGATTGAAGATAGGTATAGTGCATGATTTATGAAAATTGTCTAGATTTGATTGTAGAATGTGGAAATGTAAGAATATATAATTCCATTAAAATAAGTGAAGTTGATACAAATAGCATTTTTATGATCCACCCTGTATAATATCTGTTTTCTGAAAGAAATTCATTAATCTGAAACAGTCAATCAGTCATATTCGACGATTCAATTCGACTATAGCGCAAGAGCTTGTCGCCGAAATAACGATATCTTTCCGCTGTTGTTCTCGTTGGAAGCGCGGTTGTCTCGCCTGCGGCGCGTTTTTCATCAATCATTATCGTGGGTCCCTCGTATACCCATTCTTTACCTTGTTTATTTAAAGCTAGGTCGCTATGCCGAATACTACTCTCGTCCCAGTGGAAGTTCATGCCCGAAGGCGTCGATTCCCCACCAAGATGTTTATTTAGAGCCAACGCTAAGCGTTGACGTACAGCGGGCGATTATAGAGTCAGTGTAATGCGCCTCTAGGTACTGGTCGACACTACCGGTTAGGTCCACAGTCCTGCAGAGGTCATGAGAGTCAATGCTATAATTGGTATGTGCGTTGTTGACGTGTTCAGCCATTTTTGGAGTTTTCGATTTTTGTTTCGCCAGGGATGCCAGCCGACAGGGGGTCGTCTTTCGGTCTTTGGGCCCACCACCTTACCCCGCTAACATTAAGTCGTCAGCAGTCCACCAATTGAGATGAAGATGAGGGCAAGAATTTTGTCTGAGAATTTAAATGAAATATTATTTAAATAAGTAATAGTTCGTGAACTTAGGATGATGCCTAATTGAGGTTCTAACTATTACTTTTAATGGTATATATTAGCTCGGGCGCGTCCAATTAAATACAACAGCAATGCTATTCTGTTATATTGAACACGGAGGGTATTTTTTCTTTATTTAATTTTAAGTCTTTTGTCTTGAGGGTTATTTATGGGTTAGTCTTACGTATGTCGAGTCTCACGACCGGGGCGATTTTCGATTAATTAGTTTTATTTTCTTTACAATCAAAGATTAACCTAAGCTATCAATGGTCCTCTACTAAAAGGGAATTAACCAATCTAACTGTCTTCTAAGACCCTACACGCGAATCCTAGCTTTACCTTAAATATATCAAGTTAAGATATTTTATGGATGAATATTTTTTTACGAACCCTTAATTCGCGATGGACTTAGAAAAAATAATAATAACCGTTACTTATTATTCCTGGCGCAAAATGTCTATAAAGGAATAAAACGGTAAAAACGAATATTGTCTATGTCTATACGAAATAACTTATTGATTATCGCAATATTTCTCTCAACCTGCGGTTTTTTGAGAAACTTATGCGTGTCGCAAATTTAAGAAGTTTTTTCGGATTTTAACGCCACGCCGGCCGACGCCGCCCTCAGTGCAGGGACAACGATGCCTTAATGACCGAACAGAAATTACTCCGTTTGTCTCTCTACCTTAGCTTCCACCTTATAAAAAGGATGCTATTTTAACGAACGCTTAAGAGACAAACTAGTCCGACCGAATTCATTTACTTTATTTTTGGCCTTTTCACTTGACAAATATTAGCGATATTTGTCAAGACGGGCGACTCAATGAGACTTCGTTAGAAAGGATCGACACAATGGAGGTATTCTCCCGATCAAAATAATATTGAGCCTGTGCAACACCGTCTAGAATAATATGCCGGTATATACAGGGTCCGCAAACGAAGCGTGGACGGAAGATTAAATCGTTATCGAAGAACTTATCAACAATACTAAAACAGCTTGAGATATTGGATTAAAAGCGGAATGTTTTAAAAATATTTTACATTATACAGGGTGGCCCAAAAAAGTGTGACAGCATAAAGTTATATTTTTTTAAATGGGACACCCAGTATTTTATTGCATATTTAGGTTCGTATTACTATCGTTTATAAGTGCCACAAATTTTATTTAATTTGGTTTTGTAGTTTCTGAGAAATAAATTAAAAACTAAAAAAAAAAGTTTTGCAGTCCGGAATAAAAAAATCAAAAAAACAATCCAGAACTATTTTTTTAACCTCGGCATTGAGTAAAATTTATGACAAGAGGTCTAGAGATACTATGAATGTAATTGCGTATATTTATTTTATACAGGGTGTTCATAATAAGCTTTCAAAAACCCCACATATTAAAATAATTTTTCTCAAGTTTTTCAAATGGAACACCCTGTATATTATTTGGCTATTTGACATAGAATTAATAGACAATTTTTTTTTGTAATGCAAGCATATAAGTTATATCCAGCCGTTTTCGAAATAATTGTAAATATCATAAATTATGTTGTTTAAATAGAGTTTTTATTGGGAAATTTTGTTATAGGCGACTAGACTAATAATTGTAAACTAAAGTAAATATTCAAAATAGCTTCCTTTTACTTAATTTAATGATTTTCCTCTATTGCCAACAGAACCCTTAATTCATTTTCTTCATTAATAACGGGTTTATTGATTATCATCCTTTTTGTATATGCAGTGCTTCCTGTTGCTACAAATCTTTACAACAACTTCTGGAAGGTTTCTGGTCTCGGCTTTCTTTCAATATCTGGATATATTTCAGCATACACTCAGCTCGCGAGTAGGCAATTTCTTGCACATTTACCCAGTATAAAAATCATATTTACCATTTCTAAAGTTGTAAAATTCGACATTTTGCATAAGTTAGTACTTAATTTCGACGACTGAACAAATGTAAATAATTTTATTTGGCTGTCATAGTGACAATCTAAACAAAAAAAAAATCATGGCAACTCGATTAAGAATAAAAAATAAAATTAAATAAAGAAAAGTAGCAAAAATGTAGGCTTTTAAAATTTATATCGAAAAAACTAAAATAAGGTAAACTCTAATAGTAAAAGGAAGCTATTTTGAACATTTACTTTAGTTTACAATTATTAGTCTAGTCGCCTATAACAAAATTTCCCAATAAAAACTCTATTTAAACAACATAATTTATGATATTTATAATTATTTCAAAAACGGCTGGATATAACTTATATGCTTGTATTACAAAAAAAAATTGTCTATGAATTCTACGTCATATTACCAAATAATATACAGGGTGTTCCATTTGAAAAACTTGAGAAAAATTATTTTAAAATGTGGGGTTTTTGAAAGGTTATTATGAACACCCTGTATAAGATAAATAAACGCAATTACATTCATAGTATCTCTAAACCTTTTGTCATAAATTTCACTCAATGCCGAGGTTAAAAAAATAGTTCTGGATTGTTTTTTTTGATTTTTTTATTCAGGACTGCAAAACTTTTTCTTTTAGTTTTTAATTTATTTCTCCGAAACTACAGAACCAAATTAAATAAAATTTGAGGCACTTATAAACGATAGTAATATGAACCTAAATATGCAATAAAATACTGGGTGTCCCATTTAAAAAAATATAACTTTATACTGTCACACTTTTTTGGGACACCCTGTATAATGTAAAATATTTTTAAAACATGCCGCTTTTAATCCAATATCTCAAGCTGTTTTAGTATTGTTGATAACTTATTCGATAACGATTTAATCTTCCGTCCACGCTTCGTTTGCGGACCCTGTATAGTAGGTGATACCTTGCAAAGAAAAATCTATAAAGTTTGCACTGAAATCGCGGGGGACCGAGCCAGGTTACGCACTGGCATGCTTTTCCAACGGTGGACGCTGAATTAGAAAGTTTATACCGCGTTAAAAAACACAGAGTGTTAAATCCCTCGTTGTACGGGTTTCTTCAAAGTTTAAACTCTGTATTAAAAAATACGAGTGTTCGTGAAGACTTGTCGACTGTACTGGACTTTTTCCAGCGAACGATCTCGCAGAGATTGATCTCTTAAAGCAACCAGAAATCAACTGCCATACTCGATTTTTTTACATATTAGTTTTCGTCATTCCATCTAAACTGCTGCTTACGAAGCGTTTCGATAACGGACAGCAGGAACCACAGCTGTTAACGTTGCAGAAATATAGAAAGCCTCTGATTTTGCATGCTGAAAGATTATATTATAACCTTGTTAAATAAATCGTGCTATAAAAATAATCATTTTTTGGTAACATATAGGAAAATATGATAAATATGCTAAATTATTAAAAAATAATCTAACGTAAAAATCCTCCTAATTTCCTTGTTTTCAAAAAACTATTTTTACAACAAGCTCCAGACCAGACCGAGACAATTTATCTAAAGCTAAGCATGGGCTTTGTTTTCTATACATTAATTTTAAATGTGTTGCATAATAATCGATTAACGTATCTTTCCTGCTGAGATAAATAAATTCTTTCTCGTCACTATAAAGTAGTAACATAATAATATAATCAGTAAAGTGGTAATTACCTGGGAAATTCCTGCATTTGCTGCTTACAAATGTGTGAACAGGTTTAACAGGGGTGTGCATGGCATCATTTCATAGCAATAAAATTTGCTCAAATCGTGTTATGCTAGCTAATAAAATTGCATCTTGCATCTTGCAAACGAAACTGACTTTACACAAATACTAAGAGATTTTTGTAGTCATTTATATTTTTAACAAATGGTGTGTGTCGTACCTATTTTTGTTAAAAATTATTATAGCGCCTGATCGCACGCACGACCTTGTTAAACCTGTAAACATATTTTTATTGCTAAATTATGTGCTATTCTAGGTACTTTTCATAAACCAAATTTTACTAAAATTATTACAGTGTGTTCGGACATAATATCTTAAAAACACTGAAAATTTTTAAAAAAATTTAAGACCCTGTATCTCTCGGTATGAAATCCCCACCCGAACGATGACACATGTTTTTTGAAACACCCTGTATATGGTTTATGTTATCTTATCAGGTATGGCATATTAACCAGACCTTCTATATAGGAATCATTATAGCAATTGTACTTGGTTTAATCACCAAATTTTAAAATTGCTATAGCTGTAGTGGGTCCTATTAAAAATGTTTTTTTCTTTTTTATCTTTATCGATTTAACAACGGAACCCTGTGCTCTAAAAGAGTTCCCAAATATTTTTTTCGGCAATAATATACAGGGTGTTATGGAAATTACGTATTATATTTAAATCGACAATTCCTGAGATGAAAACAAATTGAAGAAAAATATCCAAAAAAGCGCTTTAATTTAATATGCCCTGTACATGACCTTATGTCAAACCAAAAATTACCACGTGGTGCCCCTGTCAGGAAGGTAAACAAAGCAACATATGTCAACAGTGTTGTCATATCTTCAGGGTAGAAAGTCAATAACCGTTTGACAGATTACAAGTTGTTTATTTTTCAGGGTACATTATTATAAACTTTTACATTCAGTTCGCTGGGAAACAATCTCTGATTTATAAACTTGAACTGACTCGAACGAACCGCCGCGGAGTTTTTAAATGGTCAGGTATGTTCTCATTTGTTCAATTCGAACGACACCCGTCAGATCTGGACAACTTAAAAGTTTATAAATGCCACTTACCCTTTTAAAAAAAATGCAATTGTATTTAGATTTTCGGACTTATTTAAAACCAACTTCATTTATATAAAAACACCAAGTACCTAGGTAACCCGAACAAAAACAAACCGGAACAATAATCTCACAAAATCGCGTCTCATGAACACATCTAAGTACCCTTCAATCTGACTTAGTATTTTAAAGTGCTACTGTATAGACAAAAATACGCCCTTATTGTCTGAGTGGTCTGGGAAATAATGTATGTAACATCCAAAAATTTAAAAAATAAATTATGGTTCCGTCGATCGATATTGAACTGCTGGACTGGGGCGCTGCCGATGCCGTCGCGAAAAGAACAAATAACTTAATATTTTAAACTCTGGTTTAAGTATTAACACACAATTTAACACATAAATCTGCTTGAAAAAACAGTAGGAAACCGGCCGGCTTTTTTAAACAGATGATCTTGGACAATCGGGTTGCTTTATGCGACTGCAGCGGCTGGGGTTAATACTTAAAAATACAGCGTTGTCACTTTCGATATTTTATAAGGTTATATTCATAAAATGCAGAATTTCTTTCTGTAATACTTTTCTGTATAATGATAGTCTCGGAAATGGCAACCGCGCTAGTTATACGAGACTATTTATTTTAAAGGGATGGAAGGATGGGAAGGAAGGGTTTGTTCAACATAATTATTTCATCATTCTTCTTCAGTAAACGATTAATAAATTTGATTAGCGCATTAGAAATTAGTGTTTTTATTATTTCTGAATTTCTATTGCGAAATAATTTGTATCCTATAGTGCTGTCGTTTTATGTGTACGGTAGGTTATTGTAATGTGTAATTATGCGTTAGTATTTATTGCTTTTGTGTAATCTAATAATAAGTGCATTTCCTCAAAAAACTAATTGGAAACTCGTGGGTGTCTGTGTGTTTCTTTCAGTGATTTAGTGCAAATGTTCCGAGAGATTGGAAATAAGAGACCGAATGGGGTTTAGTGGGTATAAGCTTATTTTCCATAGAAAAAAAAACAAAAACCTTAAGATGTTGCCCTGGATTACTTGCTAGTGTACTGGCACTGGATTCGCTTCTATTTGGATACTAGGTAAACTAAATATCATTTTTATAAGAATCTAAAGTTTTACATTTTTTACTCAGTTGACAACATTGGGCCGGAACATTTGTTGATTACACAGCTTGGCAATGTAATATGATCATATATGAATATGCCGAGGAGTAACCGGGTGGGTTTAGGGGTGAGTTACTCCACTTCTTAAACGTTCAATTTAAAAAAAATGTAACGCTTCTCTAGGACACCCCAGGAGTCACCCATTTAAATATAATACGTTATTTCCATAACACCCTGTATTTTATTTCTTTACACTTAGATATATCCTTTTATAAGTAAAAAAGTTGTTATATTAATCTGAGAATTCCTCCAGCTTTATTATAAAACAAATTTATAGAAGGACGTGTGAACTGGCTAGTAATCGTTAATCATTTGCTAGAACAACAAAACATGTTAGTAATCCGGTGTACGCTTCGAGAGCAAGATGTTTAAAATAATTTTAGCTTTGTTGTTTATTAGTTGTAATGTGTATCTATCGTTACAGACATGTGACTATGTCGCAGTTCTTTCTGAAATTCTCGGAACTTACACTAGCCGTACATTAGAATTTGTAAATTTCAAATGTACCATGGTCATAGGTGGTGTTAGTGATGAAACTTTTGAATCCCAGAAGGTAACTCGTTTTGTGTTTAACAATGAAAATTTCCCGATACTAAAAACAGGAACTATCTCCAAGATGGAGCATCTCGAAGTCATTATAATCGAAAACTGCTTGATATAAACAATAGAACCAGGTGCTTTTTCAGACCTACCAAAGTTAGAGACGATAGACTTAAGCAAAAACCCTCTTAAGACCCTTTCAAGTGGGGTATTTAATATACTTCCCAGCCTTCGAGGAATACGTCTTTATAAAAATACATCAACAGAGATTGAAGATGAAGCATTTGCCAATTTGCCAAACCTAAGAGATATCACATTAAGTGCAAATAATCTTGGTTACATGAAAAAAGAATGGTTCACTAATACTACTAACATAGGGCTATTCTTTATGAACAATAATATGGTACGTAAGATTCCTGCTGGAATGTTCCATGGCTGGAAGAGGATAGGCTCCGTGCATCTAGATAACAATATAATTTCCAATATTGAAGGAGAACTGTTTGAAAATGGCTCTGCAATTACGCCATATCTGGGACTACATCATAACCGCTTAGAAATGCTTTCTTTAAATAATTTTGCAGATTCTGTGACTCTCTTTCAACTCTCAATAACAGGGAACCTTCTAAATTTTCTTCCTGAAGAATTAATCAAGAAAATTCCTGTGAAGAGTATAAGTATTTTTGGAAACCCATTTAATTGTAAGTGTTTAGAAAGAATAATACAAACATTAAATGATAGAGGTGTACGTGTTGATGTTTCTGACACAGCTATGTATTGCAAAAGTAAAGATGTGCCATTTTGTGAACTCCCTGCAAATACCACAGCTACTTGCATTGAAGCCGTCGACAAAGAATTGACGCAGCGCCTAATATCTCACTGGAAGAAACTTAAATACGACAAGGTGACTGATTATTTGGGAGAACAGTGTGCAATGTTTGATATTATTAATTAAGGTAATATAAATAAGCTTATACGCAATGCTGCTACAATTAGCATTAAGTGATTATTAAAAATTTTAAACTTTAAGATTATTTAGTTTCATTATATTGTAATAATTATAATTTTTTAAAGAATATGATTATATTAGTTAGTGGGATAATAAAAATAAAAACAGTTAGAAATATTTTCTTCATATAATATGAACAATATGGTTATTGGTGAAAAACTTTTTGAACAAGCCCGGTTTCTGGTGTCTCCAGTCTAACTGGAATACCTAAAACCAACGAATACTTATAACCAGGAAAAAGACAAACTGCCGTGTTAAAAAATCGAAGCAGGCATGAAACGGCGGCATCCATTATGCCTGGCGCGCACGTGCTTTTCAAATGTCACTTTTGTCCAAATTTTTATTACTGTCAATATTTTAAAGTGACATTTAAGCAAAGAAAACATCAAAACCCTTTCATTTGATTTACTCAGTAGATAAAATCAAATATTAGGATTTTGACATAGGTTTTCAGCTGTAAATATCGCTTTAAAGTTGTCCTTACATACTTTTATATTATTATTGAACTAGTACCGAAACTAAAAATAAAGAATTCAGAGATTTAAGGTTGTAATTAGTTTTATTAGAAAATAGGAAATAAATCATAATTTACATAAAATATTTTACCATCTTCAACTTCAAACAAATCAAGGTAAATACAATACTATATGTACAGCTAAATAACCAAGTAAATATATGCACCATCATTATGATTATGGGCTTCCAATTCGTTTGTTTCGTATCATACTCCTGGCAACATTAGTGATCGAAGTTGTCATTATGGGATTCTCAATTAAACTATGAAAAGAAAGAATTATTATAATAATATATTAACGGACTTATCAAAATTCTGACTATAGGTTAATATAACTAAGCTGTAAATATTATGTTGTAGCTATTGACTTGTAGATTGTAAAATTTAAATAAAATTCTTTAAAAATGTGCTTGTTGCTAGTTTGGGACATAATGAGACAATTTTATAATGTAAAATAACAATACCGAATAAAAATTAGTAAAAAAATATTTTAATCATAAATTACTTACCTGCAACAAAACGAAAAGGTCCGTTTTCGTGAAAAGAATAGAAAATTAAAAATTATTTTAGAATTTAATGACGCTCTCTCCGCCATTTTCAATCACATTAGAAATCATGTGTTACTTGGTTTTATTCCATTCCAGACGAAGGATGTTCGGTTGTGGAATAATTTAAGAACCTGTGCTGCTCGCATTCTATGTCTGTCTCTGTCTGCATCAACCTTCTCCGATTCATTAAAGGGAGACAAATATGGCCTAGATCAAATCGAATAAACCCGAACAACTACATTCACGTCTTTGACTTTCAGATATAGCTACGTAAGTCTCATATTGACATAGAACGATCGACACAGAAGGATAAACGTATGGAGTAACCAGCCTGGCAGACGACACTAAAAACCACGGAAACCCCGGAAACATTCGGCATCTTTCGGAGATCCGAATCCGGAAAGCTGGCGGGCATTTTGAATTGTGATGCTTGACAACTTGCACGTTTCGGAGGATCGGTTGCCTGGCGCACAGCTCGTGAACAATACCGTTGGTTGCGACTTTCTTTGGTCGTAGACTTCAAAATAGATAATTATGTTATCGCTTCAGGCCCCTTCAGTATATAAAATTTCTGTTTAGGTTTTGTGGATTATTTTGCTTTCTTTGTAGCAAATATGGTTTTAATTCTGGTCTCGTCTTTATTTTGAAGTACTAGAATCGTTTTTAATATTAGTAAAATGGTTAATTGTGTACCAAATTACGTTAAAATCTTGATTTATATTTTGATACATATATACTGATTTATTGCTTGTCATGAAATATTGGACAAAAAATATTAAAACTTCTTTTTGGTAAAATATGCCCTGAAAATTAGTTATTAAATGCCACCCTTTATTAAATATGTGGTGTACTCAAGTCACCTTTATTTAACTGAAATAAAACACGGGATATTTTGAACTGTTTCTTTATTGTCGGTCAAAAAGTCAGGATGGGGGAACAATGTGGTCAACCAATTTATGTAGCAAAGCAAATTCATGCACACAATTAAACTTATGATACTGCTGAAACCACTAAAACTACATTACAATGACTAACAAAATAAAAAACATACATAATAATATAGTACTTTATTTAAACTTACGTAGTTTTCAGAAATCCGCAGCTTCGATTACAACCCGTAAGAAGAAACTGCAAGAAACTTAAGAGGGATGTTTTTTTCAAATTCCTTATTATCCTGCAATATTTTTACAATTTACAAAAGGTACAACACAATAAGCATAGCTAACATCTAAAAAAATCCTAAACCATACTACGCAACTACAATAATTAATTTTTTAATTATAAAATACAAAATCCAGCCCTGTCACCATACAAAATAAAAACCCTTAACCAATATTATTTCTTTCTCTTTGCTGGAAAGAATTCTTGCTTTTCTAATTTCCTTTTATGAACTGCGCTTACTGCTGATCTATTTTCTTGTTCCATCACCAAACTATAATTTGCCCCATACACCTTATAAAAAAAATAGCTTCATTTTTAGAATACACTTCTCCATTCGTTTAGAGTATTTGCTGACATACCTACGGATAATAGAAATATGTTATAAAATAAGGCAACATTAAAGGTGCATTCTATATTTTTACCAAATGAATTACTACGATTGCAAGTGTAGGATTTTTACACATGATCATTATATCGTTTTGTCCTGGCCGCTGCATAGGTCGTCTGAATTTTTTGTTCTTCATACCATTGTTCATAATCTTCTTTGCTAAAAAAATTATGTGTTTGCATTTGTAAAGTTATTTTGTGACTTACCTCTAACCTACCTACGTTTCTAGTTTATTATAAGTTCCACAGATTAACTCAGTTCCAATACACAATGGGGAAATAATATGCGATTTCTTAGTATCGGAATTATGCTGTTGGTTATGAACATTTTTTACATGTCTGTTCTTTGCTGAAACACAAGAAACCTCCAAATTGCAGAACGGGTACGTATTGTTCTGTTGGGCATCCATGCTTGATGATTGCAAAAGTAGATAAACACAATATTTTTCACAAAATAAATCAGAAAGCAAAGAGATTCAAGAATAACGTGTTAACACAGCGATCAAACAAAAAACTCTAAAAAAGGGCGGCAAAGAGTTATAAATGTTAGGTTAGGTATTGTTCACGAGCTGTGCGCCAAGCATGCGATCCTTCGAAACGTGCAAGTAGTTGTCAAACATTACCAATATTACCAAATTACCATTCAAAAGGCCCGCCAGCTTTCCGGATTCGGATCTCCGAAAGATGCCGAATGTTTCCGGGGTTTCCGTGGTTTTTAGTGTCGTCTCAGCCTGGCGACCTGGGCCTGTGACGTCACTTGCATGGCCTTCTTACGTGTTTCGATCCCCCCCATAAGCAGTCTCACCGGGCTGCCGAAAACCTCAAGTAAAACGTCAAGTAAGACATCTGATAAAATGTCGGGTAAGATATCAGGTAAAATGTCAGGTAAGATGTCCGATGAAACCTTAGGTATGGACGCCGCTTTACGTGGAGAACAATCTACTATTTGGTAGGTATCTAAAATCGATTAGGCGTAATATTTTTCATTATTTCAGTTTCTGCATTGATATATGACATATATCTAAATGCGCCAAAATAGTAACGACGACAACTGTAAAATTGCACGAAATCTGCTGAAAATCTGGTCGAAACAACTATGAATTGCTAATGGCTATTTAAACTAACTGGTACTTAAATTAATAGTTCACATTCTTTGTTAAGCATATGTACTGTTAACTCGTCGTAACTTTTTTGAACTGCTATTTGTAAGTAGTAGTAGCTGCTTTAAGTGGTAATCAAAATGAACAGGTTTGCCCACTTCTAGTTCTGGGGGTATTTTAGGGATTACGGCAGTACCAAGTTCTGTACTGACTGTTAGCAATGCACCATCTGATCGAAACTGGTTTAATGCGTATGAATTCGTGCTATTGTAATGACGTTGAAGAGTTGCCGACTCTAATACGGCTTTTATTGAACACTATGTTGGTATTACATTCTCGATTCCTATTATTTATTATAACATATATTTTCTTGGTTGGGTTGTATCAGTAAGTAGACTGAATTTGTCGAATAGGGGTAGCTACATTTATACATATGGTGGCAACTATTTAATTGATCACTATGTATGTAGTAGTTAAATTAGAGAAAATGTGCAGTTTGAAAGCTTTTTAGACTGCAGTATCGACTGATTCCGCGGTTTGTTCTTTATGAAACATTTTTTAAATAATTTAATGTAAAAAAGGAAGAAATTTGCTTTTAAATGTTTCAATATATTTAGAGGATTACTTACTATACACGTTTCGGTTTTTTAGGCCTTTTTCAAGAGTATTACCGATGATTACTAAAGTTAAAAATTATTTAACGGGTCTATACTGTCAATAATAAACTATTTTATTGCCTAGAATTAGGGTTTTTCCCCCGATTAGTGGAGGTAGACTTGAGAAAGCTGTCTATCACGGGCGTGTTTACGAAATTTTGTTGGTCATTAGTTGTGAGGGGATTATTTTGTATAGACTTTTTAATTTCGTACTGTTCTAGAATATCTAAATGTTGGCCCTTTCTTTCGTTATTTAATAGTTTATTGTTGTCCGTATCTATAAAATGGTTGTTTTCCATACAATGTGTGGAGATTCCGGAATTTTTTTGTGTTATTCAAAATAAAATTGCGATGTTCTTTTAATCTTGTCTTGATGTTTCTACCGGTTTGCCCAACATAGACAGCTTCACCATCTTTACACTTAATCTTATATACCCCAGATTTGTTAAGTTGTATTTTGTCTTTATTATTCACCAACATAGATCCTAAACTACATTTATTCACCACCACTGTATTGCAACCTAGGCTATTGAGTTTTTTTGAGACTTTATTACTTAAAGTCTGTTTCGTTGCCGTTGATAGCTCGATACCCTCATTAAAGATTCAAAACAAGGGCCCGGTGGCCTAAAATATTTTACCTATAAAATGGTCTTTTTACGTACATCTAGCATAAAGATGAAGAAATTTTGACCTATTCCACCGGGTAACAGATAAAGTAACAATAGAGCCATAAAATGAAATGAAAGGATAATGATTAAAACGGCCCATCATGGTCGGAGAGTTGGGTTTTTAATGTAACCGCTTATTATTTTATTTAAATGTAATAGATTTTATGATTTTATGAATTTATTTACAAGAAAACTAATTTATTTACAGATCAAAAAATATTGACAATTTCAATAATTATAACTCGATAAAATGGTCCTCAGAAGAATCTGAAGAGTCATCATGTCCTACGCTTATTACTAAAGGCTCAATTTCCATAGTTGTGTCAATTACGTTGTCAAGTTCCCACATTTTTTGTTCCTCTACTATAGCATGTTTTATGGCGTTTTGCCAATTTTCTGATGACACATTTGCTAAAGAATGAAGCAAGAGGTGTCGCACTTCTTGCATTTTAAAAGTTTTGTTATTTCTAGCAACATATCCTTTTACTTGAGCCCATATTAATTCGATAGGATTTAGCTCACAATGGTAAGGTGGTAAACGGAGCACTATAATACCTCGATCTCTTGCCATCTCGTCAATAACATACTTTTTATACTGAGATTTATGTAGCCTAACAATATCCAAAAGTTCTTTTTTTACCATGGTATTATCGTAACTCAATTCCTTTCGTTGTAACCAGTTTACGATTTCCGCCTTTTTCCATGAAGTTGTGGGAAGATTCTCTTTTAGCCTAGAGTGATAGCTGGCATTATCCATCACTATTACAGAATTAGCGGGAATGTATTCTATCATTTGCTTAAAATATTCCTCGAAAACATCAGCAGTCATTTCTTCATGATAGTCTTTAGTAGAATTCGACTGGAATTGTAATAATCCTTGATCCAAAAAGCCATTTGAACTTCCTATATGAGTTATAATAAGTCTGCGTCCCTTTCCAGATGGTGGTCTAAGTCCTGTTGACCAGCCTTCCATGACAGCTTGTCGAGAACTTAGGACATTTTTATCTTGCCAAACTTTAGATACGGTGTGCCCTTCGTTCAGCCAAGTTTCATCCAAATAGAAAATGTTTTTGCCTTCGCTGCGGTATTTTCGGATGGACCTTAAGTATTGACGTCTCCAGCAAATAATATCTGCTCTATCAATAAGAAAAGATTTTCTGTTTTGCTTCTCCCATCGAAAGTTCATATCATGAAGTATTTTCCATAGTTTCGTTCGTGATAGCTGTGGTAAGTCCTCGTCATAGTTAATGGCTTGTAAAATTTTGTCTATAGTTGGTAATTTGACGAAGACACGTTGGCGAAAAACTTGAAGCCATTGTTACAAGTATAGGAAATAATTCAACTTTGAGATAATGCAGTATCTAAATACAACTAAATACATAGTTTGACAAACGCACATCAAATGGCGTAATAACATCCTAAAGCAGGCAAAAATAGGTAAATTAATTACCCCTGTTGTACCTACTTTAACCCTAATCCTACTTAACAATGGACAGAGGCCAATTTTCTTATTAAATAAGGTAATTACTATTGGCAACGCCTATGGTTTACGGTTGTTTTATGGCTTCAACCCTCGATATGAGCTATCAACTGCAACAAAACGGACTTTAGTGTAGGTACATAATTTATAAATCTATACTGTTTTTTGTTTGGTTATTAACACTATAAAAAGGTTTCTTAAGTATTTGACGTTTTTTATTTTTAATCATGTTACCTATTATAGACTCCCTATAGCCGTTATTTTTAGCTATTTGATCGAATATAATTCCCGTTTATAGTCTTTTGAGTTTAGAGGGAAATTTAACAGCCTGTGTGTGAAGCTATGGAAGGGTGACATTTTTATTTTCCACGACTGCTGTGAATTGATATGAATGACCGTATCTGTAGTGGTGGGTTTCCTATATATATTGTATTGGAGTTTATTGTTAATTTTCTTCATGTTAATATCCAAGAAATTTAGTTCATTATTGTTTCCTAATTCCATTGTAAATTGAATTTTTGTGTTTAAGGAATTTAAGAAAGTTAGAAATTGGTTCAGTTTACGTTCCGTGCGTATAGAATACAACCATTTTATAGATACGGACAACATTAAACTATTACATAATGAAAGAAATTGCCAACGTTTAGATATTCTAGAATAGTACGAAATTCAAAAGTCTATAAAAAATAATCCCCTCACAACTAATGACCAACAAAATTTCGTAAACACGCCCGTAATAGACAGCTTCCTCAAGTCTACCTCCACTAATCGGGGGAAAAACCCTAATTCTAGGCAATAAAATAGTTTATTATTGACAGTATCAAGACCCGTAAAATAATTTTTAACTTTAGTATTCATCGGCAATGCTCTTGAAAAAGGCCTAAAAAGCCGAAACATGTAGAGTAAGCCTCTAAATATATTGAAACATTTAAAAGCAGTATCGACGTTGCCGAAATATTTTTGATTCATGAGATACAGGGCGATTTGTTAGAAACGTCTATTTTTCCTATTCTATAAAATGGCATTGTCAGTTTTTTATGTCATTTTTTATAACTCAGGTAATTGCCGACTTCAATTTTTTAAATATGGACCTGGATTTTTTATTTCATTTTTTGAGAGTATTTTTTGCCCCAAATACAACTGTCTCACTCCGTTCTATTTACCTTAGTTTCGGTACAAATTATACATCATCAGGAAAATTTCTAGAATTTTCTCAGTACGGCCCCAATTTTTTAGCTCAATTATAGCTAAATCAAATAAAATTATTATGTATGTAAGAATCAGGGCCGTATTGAGGAAATTCTCAAAATTTTCCTGATGATGCAAAATTTGTACCGAAACTAAGTGTGAAACACCATTGTATTTGGGCCAAAAAATACTCTCAAAAAATAAAATAAAAAATCCAGGTACGTATTTAAAAAATTGAAGTTGACCATGATATCTAAGTTATAAAAAATGACATAAAAAAGCTGTTTACACACCACTGAATTTTAAAAAAATTATTATTTAATGGCCGTTTTTCTAAAATCAAAACCTATCAAAATTAATTTTATACGTCTTTAACATATCCCTGTTATCTCATGAATCAAAAACAATTCGGCAATGTCGATTGATTCTAAAAAAGCTGTAAAAACTGCACATTTTTTTTAAATTTAACCCACTTTGTAGAAATTATCGTTTAAATATACCTATAGTGATCAATTAAATAGTTGCCACCCTTTGTAAACAGGGTTATGATAGAGAGCGGATCAGGCGTTTGCATAGAATATCTCTCACTTAATCAAAAATGGCTCGAACCCGTTAAATTTATTTTTTTGAAATACTTTTTTTTAGAAAAAAATATTATACAGGGTGGACATAAAATATTACTCGTATCAACTTTAATTTTTTAAATGGAACATATTGTATAGTTTTACATTTTATCATTCTACAATTAATTCTAAATTTTTTCATAAATCATACCAGGGGTCGGCAACCTGCGGCTCGCGAGCTACATGCGGCTCTTTGGATGTGAAGCTGCGGCTGTTTAGTTCCGTACGCAAATATTATTTGTTTTATCGAAAAAAAACATTAAAAATTCGTTCTGAATCGATTAACGAGGATTAGGAACCGATTCTATCTCTCAGCCACTTGTACTCGCTTTTCACCGCACCCCTCCCCCGTGACATGCGTCGTTACTGTCCTCAGTCAGTCGAAAGCTCTCGAATGGTTTTCGACGCAAGACAATTTGACATCTTCACCAGTGCTTTGGCTGTGGCCAGGGGTCGGCAACCTACGGCTCGCGAGCCGCATGCGGCTCTTCCGATGTCAAGTTGTGTCTCTTTCGATATCAAATTGCAGCCGTTAGTGACTCTTTAAAAACTGAGAAATTGTGTAAATTATAACTTTTGGCTCTTCCGTCTCAAAAGGTTGCCGACCCTTGCGCTATACCTATCGTTAACCTTTTACGAAATATTAATACTTTAATGCTGGTATGCACGATTGATATTTCTCTCGACATAGCAACATTCTGAACTCAAATCACAATCTTGAAGGCATTGAAAATGACAATTTGCTATTTAAGTTTGAGAGGTCAAAAAGTCAGTGAATATTAATCAAATTTACAAAATTGCTATGTCGAGAAACATATTGATGGTGCATACATACCAGTATTAAAGTACATATTAATATGTATAGGGCATGATGTATGAAAAATGTCTAGAATTGATGTAGAATGTGAAAATGTAAAAATATATGATACTTTCCATTAAAAGAATTGAAGTTGATACAAGTAGCATCTTTATGATCCACCCTGTATAATATCTGTAAAGAAATTCATTTCAATAAATTTAATTTGACGGGTCCGAGCGATTCTTGTTTAAGAGGTAACGGTATTCTACAGGGTGTTATGGAAATGACCTATTATATTTAAACCGGCAATTCCTAAAATGAAAACAAATTCAAGAAAAATATCCAAAAATGGCGCTTTAATTTAATATGCCCTGTACATGACCTTATGTCAAACCAAAAATGACACGTGGTGCCCCTGTCACGAAGGTAAACAAAGCAACATATGGCGAAAAACGTCACTGAATCTTGATCAGTGTTGTCATATCTTCAGGGTAGACTCTTTAGAAAGTCAATAACCGTTTGACAGATTGCAAGCTGTTTATTTTTCAGCGTACATTATTATAAACTTTTACGTTCAGTTCAGTTCGCTGGGAAACAATCTCTGATTTATAAACTTGTACTGACTCGAACGAACCGCCGCGGAGTTTATAAATGGTCAGGTATGTTCTCATTTGTTCAATTCGAACGACACCCGTCAGATCTGGACAACTTAAAAGTTTATAAATGCTACTTACCCTTTAGAAAAAAAATGCCACACCAAGTACCTAGGTAACTTGAACAAAAACAAACCGGCAAAATACAATCATATAACACATCTAAGTACCATTCAATCTGCATTAGTATTTTAAAGTGCTACTGTGTAGATAAAAATACGCCCTTATTGTCTGAGTGGTCTGGGAAATAATGTATTTAGCATCTAAAAATTTTAAAAATAAATAACACGTTTTTGGATATTCCAGCAGGTTGCCTGTTCTTTTCGCCGGCTGGGGTTAATAGTTAAAAAATACAGCGTTGCCACTTTCGATGTTTAATAAATAAATTGCGGAATTTCCTTCTATAATATTACTCTCCTGTATAATTATAGTCTCGGAAATGGCAACCGCGCTAGCTCAAGTTAGTTCTCTGAATGTGCACAAAGAAAGCACTTGGACGCGGCCATTTATTTTAAAGGGTAGTTTCTGTCAACATAATTGCTTCATTTTATCTTCAGTAAAGGGTTTGTTCGGGTTTGTTCGCCCATAGAAATTAGCGTTTTTATTATTTCTATTGCGAAATAATTAAGTGCTGTTTAGTGTTTGCATGTAATCTGATAATAATATAAAAAACGTGTGTAAGTGATTTAGTGCAAATATTCCGAGAGATTGGAAATAAGAGGCCGAATGGGGTTTAGTGGGTATAAGCTTATTATGCATTTCCACATTATCATCAGGATATGTGATTGGCATAAAGCTTCTCCCATAGAAAAAAAAAAACCTGAAGATGTCTGTGCCCTGGATTACTTGCTAGTGTACTGGCACCTGGATTCATTTCTATTTGGATACTAGGTAAACTAAATATTATTTTTATAAGAATCTAAAGTTTAACATTTTTTACACAGTTGGCAACATTGTTCCTGAACGTCTGTTGATTACACAACTTGGCAATGTAATATGACCATATTTGAATGTGCTGAGTAGTGACCGGCGGGTTTAGGGGTGAATTACCCCACTTTTTAAACGTTCGATTTAAAAAAATATGTAGCGCTTCTCTAGGACACCCCAGGAGTCACCCATTTAAATATAATACGTCATTTTCATAACACCCTGTATATAAAAGCCTGATCTTTTTCATGATAACCCGAAATAAAGATATAGCTATATTTTCTTGGTTTTAAATCGTTAATTTTTTTTTAAAAGTCCCAGGACAGGTAATCTGAGACAGTCAATCAGTCATATTCGACGATTCAATTCGACTATATCGCAAATCCTGCAGACCAAGACAATTTATCTAAATAAGCATGAGGTTTGTTTTCTATACATTAAGTTATTTAATGCATAATAATAATCGATTAACGTATCTTCCCTGCTGATATAAATAAATTCTTTCTCGTCACTATAAAGTAGTAACATATTGTTTTTTTTTGGATAACTGGCGATGAGAATCTGCAGACAGACACCCTGCAGACGCGGCTGTAGGGTAGTGTCGGGTTTGGCAACTTGGGGGAATTATATGGCCGTCTCAACATCATCTTTTCTGCCCTCGTAGGTTAACGAGGGCAGGCCGACCGACTAAACTCACCGCGGAGTGAGGCAATTAGCCTTTGACTCATATTCACTCGATAGTGTTGTCGGCCATCGTGTATGTTTGTCTCTGTATCTAGCTTTTAAGCTATGCGCTTTGTTTGGTGACAGCTCCTGTAATTTTTTCCATTCGAAGTTAATCGAATGAACAAACTTTCAGGAGCTCCAAACGTATAGGGTAGGTGTAGTGGGTAGGCGTAGGCTGTCCTTTTTGAGGTTGTGGTTGAAATTAGTTCAGCAATCAAGGCCCTATATTTTTGTTTTTGAGACCCTTATTCTTGGATCAGTCGCGGTTGCGACTGATCCAGTCTTTAGGTAGTTTATAACATGTATTTGGCTCAGAATCCACGTGTGATGCACGTATCAGACTGTTGTTGGCAATGTTAGCCTTGACGTGGTATTTCGCGATGGTTTCATCGAAGAACTCGGGGATTGTTTCTACTTCGAGATCTCTATGGATGACGTCATTTCTTGTGTATCGCGGCATGTTAAGTATGATTTTTAGAACCTTGTTTTGCATCAAACATAATAATATAAGCAGTAAAGGGGTAATAACCTGGGCAATTCCGGCATTTGCTATGACCTGCTGCTTCATCCAAACTTGTTTAAAATATTTAATGTTTATTCAAATTCGTTGATGGCACAGTTATTTGCAAATATACAGGGCATTTCAAAAGACAGGCGCCATCTATATCAGGGTGTTAAAATTTTTAAGATATTCCCGAAACGGCTTTAATAATTTTAGTAAAATTTCAGTTACGAATAGTACCTAAAATAGGATATATTTTAGCAATACACATGTGTGAACAGGTTTACCAGGGGTGTGTGTGCCATCTTTTCATTTACAAGAAAATGTGCTCAAATCGTGTTACGCTATCTAGTAGAATTGCATTTATCTTGTAACCGAAGCTGACTTCAAACAAATATTAAGAGAGTTTTTGTAGTCACTTAAATTTCTAACAAATTGACTTTTAGTCGTATTAATGTCCCTTTCTAGCTTTCGCTTAAGTGACAATTTAAATATATTGATTTGTGATTCCTCTTTACCAACCTAATAAACATTTGCAATCACTTCACGGATCTGGCTGTATAGGGTTTCACCAGGGGTATACTAATTCATTATCACAAAGTTCAAAATTTTAAAACAACACCCTAAAACACGACACAATAAACACTTACTTATAAAACACAATTTAACACAATACAATGAATGATTGCTCTTTCTATCACTATGCAACTGAGTGAGTGCATCCATCAAATATCGAACATCGCCGAACAAGCCAGATAGACCATCGGGTGTCTCACGAGACGCATACGCTGTCAACTGTCTGGGATATAACCTATATAAACATATTTTTAGATTAAAAGTACTTTAATCAAAAAAATTTATTATTTTGAATTTAAATATCAAAATAAATAGTATTGAAGTTGAAGTTTTAATAGTATTGAAATTGAATATTGGTTTCTTATGTACCTATTACAATTTATTTTAAGTGCGCAAATGTAATTTTATGTTTTTCTCGGGAAGAGAATTATTAAATTAAAATTTAATACTGAACAGAACAGCATTGTTATGCGCGGAAATTTTTTCGCCCGCATTATATTCGTAACTACAGATAAGGTTGTCGACCTGTAGCGTGCCCTATTAAAAAGGTTTTTTTTTTCTTCTTTACCTTCGTCAAATTAACACATTAACGATCAGCACTAAATCTTTAATATTTACTACAGGACCAGGGTAGTTTTTTGTTAAATCTTGGTAGAATGAAGTTCTACAATAAACAATTTTGCAAAGTTAGTTGTTGGAAAAGAGTTTTTAATAGAAAAAAATATGTGCACCAGATAGGTACACGCGGTCTGAGTAAAAAAATTAGTGAAATTTATAACAGACCATGTGTACCATATTGGATCAAACCAAAACAACTTTTATTTAGCATTTTATTTGAAGAAAAAATAAACAACACTACTTAACAAAACAATCATGGATTTCAAAAAACAAGGTACACATATATATGTGACATTTTCAGAGCACGCAGGACAAAAAGAATATACTTTTTTGGCATTCTTCATGGCTGATTGGCGCCCTTCCCTATCTGCGTACTTTTTATAGCAAGTTGAACACCTGCCTCGGGTTTGCTTCTCCTCTATTATTTCTGGGTGGTTGTCCACATTCAACAACGCACAAACGATATTTTCGCGAAACTATGTGACACTCATGTTTTTTTCAGTAACTTCTTTGAACACCACCAAGGCATTGACTAGAACAGTGTTTGTCAACAGTTCAACAATAATTTTGCGGTACCGTTTGATCCCGCGGCGTACTGGAGAGCTATAGGAAGCTTTTTGATCGGAAATGTCAATAAACTCTTTGGCTGTATTGTAATCCACTATGGTTGATGGGTTCAGAACATTACCTCTTCTTGTTAGAACTTCAATCATTTCTGGGAGAGCTTTCGTTGTCAGAAATAAAGCATTGCGTTTATCTTTTCATTTTCCTACTACAACTTTCGTGTTGCTTTTTTGCATCTCAATTTCGCCCCTTTTCTATTTAGCATTTATTACTACCTTTGGATTAAGTTTCCGGTTTTGACGCAGGGTCCCAACTAAATGTGTCTGGCTATTAGTTAACTCATGTGCTAGAACAACACTTGTATAGAAGTTGTCGGTAAAAATGGTTCTACCGCTATTGAGAAGAGGTTCCATGACAACTCTTGTAGCTAATGGCTTATCAGAGATTGAACACCACCACCACCAGATATTTTAATCGAATAAGTATGGCCTCCATCAACACAAAGTTTGAATAATTTGATACCGTATTTGTGTCTTTTGCCTGGAATGTACTGAAGAAAACGTAACCTTCCCCGAAATGGAACCATTGTTTCATCAATACATACTTTTTCTTTTGGACTGCAATTATGTTGAAATTTTTGATTTAATATTTTTACAAGTGGAGAAATCTTATACAATCTGTCACCTGCTGGGCAATCTTCATTATCAGAAATATGTTAAAAATGCAGCAATGCCTCAAACCGGTTTCTACTTATGCCGCTTAACTTTGGTACTTCACTCTTATAGGACCTTATTTACTGTAATAATCTCTTAGGGAAGGTTTAGATCAGGCCCCATCCAAATTATAACGCCAAAAAAGTTCATTTGCATCAGTACAATATCACTTATACAAAATAGAGTGTTCACTGATTAATTCTTCACATATACCCGTTATCACTTGTTGCTCGACGTATCTGTATGTTTCTGTAACCAGTAAATTTTAAATTTCGTCGTCAAAAAATAATAGGAAAAAATCGATCGGCTTGTGGCCTTTGAGGCTATTTCTTACTTCTTGTCGAAATCCTGGTCGTGCGGAATATACAAACTCATTAAGTTTATCCGATATAGTAACCTCACTCCAGACTACACAATTATTTTGTGGAGAAAGAACATAAATTTCAGAATCATTACTTTGGGCTTGGTTAGGTGAATCAGGCCTGCTATTAGGCCCAGGTGTAGGTTCTACTCTTCTTTTTTTATGTTGTAGAATAATTTCGTCACTACTTGTACTGGACTTACCGTCATCGGCTTCAAATATAGGATCTGCATCTGAATCGTCAAATATACTTTCGATCTCACTACATTCAAAATCGCTCTCCTTCAAAATTTTTCGGGTTTGTTCGTCAGATAGTTTTTTACTTGGCATTATTTATTATTATATACTAAAAAATAAAGTGTAGGTACACAACCACTAAATCACATTAACTCAGACAGATACGAGGAAACAGTATTAAATAGCCGACAAAATGACACAATATAAATTATAACAAATAAAATATAAAATGTCTAAAGTTTGGTCACCGTTGTTTTAGAGTTTATTTAAAAGTCATCTTTCCAAATTTGATGATAAAAATTCTATAAAAAAACTATATGATAGTATAAAGTTCATTGAAAAGGTAAAAAAGATCTTTTATAATTTTTTTATAATTACAAATTACAAAAAAAAGTTCCAACCCATGTTAACTTTTTGTTTCCTACGGATCAAACCTATTAATTCACACATTTAAAAACTATATAGCTGCGTTCCTGTGAGACCCACATGAATTGAAATATGACTATCAACTGTGCCCAAATAGGGCCACGCGGTCTGTGCAGAAACTAGGGTGTGCACCAAATAGGGTCACATGATCGTTAACGTGTTAACAATCCCTCTAAAAAACAAACCTTCCCAAATATATTTTCTGCAATAATATATTTTATTTCTTTACAGTTAGGTATATCTTTTTATAAGTAAAAAAGTTGTTATATTAATCTGAAAATTCCTTCAGCTTTATTATGAAACAAATTTATAGAAGGACGTGTGAACTGGCGAGTAAACGGTAATCATTTGCGCGAACAACAAAACATGTTAGTGGTCCGGTGTACGCTTCGCTAGCAAGATGTTTAAAATAATTTTAGCTTGGTTGTTTATTAGTTGCAATGTCTTTCTATCTTTACAGACATGTAGTTACGTTGCAGTTCTTAGAGGAAATGACACTAGCCGTACATTAGAAGTTGTAAATTTGAAATGTGCCACGGTCCTAGGTGGTGTTAGTGATAAAACTTTTGAATCCAAGAAGGTAATTCGTTTCGTGTTTACCGATGAAAATTTCCCGATATTAAAAAAAGAAACTATCTCCAAGATGGAGCATCTTGAAGTCATAATAATCGAAAACTGCTTGATAGAAACAATAGAACCAGGTGCTTTTTCAGACCTACCAAAGTTAGAGACGGTAGACTTAAGCAAAAACCCTCTTAAGACCCTTTCGAGTGGGGTACTTAATATACTTCCCAGTCTTCGAGTAATAAGTCTTTATAAAAATACATTAACAGACATTGAAGATGAAGCATTTGCCAATTTGCCAAACTTAAGAGAAATCACATTAAGTGGAAATAATCTTGGTTACATGAAAAAAGAATGGTTTACTAATACTACTAACATACGGCTATTCTTTATGAACAATAATATGGTACGTAAGATTCCTTCTGGGATGTTCCATGGCTGGAAGAGGATAGGCGCTGTGCATCTAGATAACAATAACATTTCCAATATTGACGGAGAACTGTTTGAAAATGGCTCTTCAATTACGCCATATGTGGGTCTACATCATAACCGCCTAGAAACACTTTCGTTAAAAAATTTTGCAGATTCTGTGATTCTATTAAATTTCAACTTTCAATAACAGGGAACCTTCTAAATTTTCTTCCTGAAGAATTAATAAAGAAAATTCCTGTGAAGAGTATAAATATTTTTGGAAACCCATTTAATTGTAAGTGTTTAGATAGAATAATACAAACATTTAATGACAGAGGTGTACGTGTTGATGTTTCTGATACAGCTATGGTTTGTAAAAGTAAAGATGTACCATTTTGTGAACTCCCTGTTAATACCACAGACACTTGCATTGAAGCTGTGGACAAGGAATTGACGCAGCGCCTAATATTTCACTGGAAGAAACTTAAATACGACAAGGTGACTGATCATGTGGGAGAACAGTGTGCAATGTTCGATATTATTGATTAAGGTAATGAATACTACAAATAAGTACACATTGCTACTACAGTTAGCATTAAGTGATTATTAAGAATTTAAAACTTTAAGATTATTTAGTTTCATTATATTGTAACAATTATAATTTTTTAATGAATATGATACGTAGTTAGTTAGTGGGATACGAAAAATAAAGGCACTAAGAAATATTTTTTCACTCAAACGTCTATAAATGTGACATTTAATTTAATAACGAAGTTTATACTGTACTACATCTCATTATTTGAACGGGGAACTTAACATATAGACACTTTAAAAATAATTTAATATTTTTGTCCTCCTCCGTTTTTTGTTTAACTTGCCATTCTAAGTACCGACGCTTGATTTTGGGTATACGAATATATAATTATTTTTAAATTTATTTTTGTACAGAAAATGTGAACCTCGATTGGTGGCCAACTCTCAACTTATAATATGGAAAGTAATATAATTTTCCCTTTCCATAGATAAAACACTTTAAGAACGTCTTTATGTTAAGTAGTGAATAAATTGCTTCTCAATTGCACCGGTACGTACACCATATAAGTGTTTCATACGTTAAATAGCCCACTCTCTGTACTTAAATTTTAAGTTATTATTTATAATCTAAATTAATTAAATCAAATATGAGGTTGTCAGTTTTCATGTCAAATATTTTCTTCCTCATGGAGTTTCTCAATGACGATCTGAACGTTTTCGATATCATTGAACATCCACAAGAAGTTATTTTTCTTTTGCCGTATGAAGCTCTTTTTGTGAATAAGATTCAAAATTCTAACTTGTTAATATAGCAGCGTCGGATCCGCTATATTAGAATGTTTCTTCGTTTGGCTTAGCTTCGAACAAGAGAAATATTTTCGAAAACACTATCCCACCAGCACCGCCGCGGCAAATTTACTTTAGACTACGCACCAAATTTGGTGAAGGTGCCCCATCTTGCCCCCAACCATGTAACTTTTGTTCAAGAAGGTGGAGCGGGCCCTGGCGGCAGGATCATCTTACATAATCTAGCATTTTCGTTTTCTTAGCGTTTTAGTTCGTTTCCACTTCAAAAAAGAGGTTAGTTACCATGAAAAATGTAAAAAGAAGAATTATACGCGGCTCAAACTATACAAAGGAGTTTCTACTTAATATTGTACAAAAATATATCATAGAACACAAATAAACCGAGGCTGTATCTGCAAAGCAAAAAAAACAAACCTGGTTTAAACTTAGTGAAGAATTTAATAGTGGTTCTTCAAATTTGTAATGCCAGACCCGCTCATTCACTAAAAAATGTTTGAAAGAAGTAAAACTACTTTATATTCTCTAAATTTGATAATTGTTGGTGCAAGTGCAGCCAAGGGACAAAACCAGGAGCTATCTCATAATGATTGTTATATATACATAAATGCATCAAAAAGCAACGATGACCTTTGCTTAGCATGCGACGATAAATTTGGTATTTTTCTTCGCATCACGGCTGATACATACTATACCCTGGAGAAGATTTCTGAAATGTTGTCAAACATATTCTTTCAATGTGGCACAACTTTTTCAGACTCAAGCACGTTTGATAAATTTATTTATAGTATATTATTTTTGATAAACGCACAGTTCAAGTTTCTTGAAATGATATTTTTCACGACTTTCAAATTTTGCAAATATTCTTTTTAACAAGTAAAATACCTTACTAAAAATAATATGCAAAATAAGAACAATTATTATAGAATTTTTTTTATTAAAATAGCTAGACAAAAAATGGATATTAAAATTTTGTTTTAAAAATTTTCATCTTCAAAAAATAAGTGATTTTATTGTGGTTAATTTGAATTCGTATTAACGCTGAATATTAAAATAATCTTATCAGGGGTAAAGCAAAAGTTTCAATTCTTTTACAATCGGAGGCTTATACTTTGTAGTTGACGTATGTATTTTAATTCTTTGTTCTTATTAATAACGTTTCCTTATATTTTTTTGAAATAAAATTAATTTATTGTATGTGGTTCCACTTCAAACCAATCTAAAGCCGCGTTTCCACCGAAGGAGCAAGCAAGAGCTTGCAAGAGCAAGCACGCATTCAATATATTTGTTCGATTGATCGAAACCGACTTACGAGCGTGCAAACACGTGCTCGCTCGTGCACGAATGTGATCGGTACTTCAAAGAAAAATATTGCTCGTAGTTATTTTGGTTGAAACGAGTTTGCAGCAAACCAACGCGCGCGCCGCTAAAATACACTTAATTTTGAAAAGTTTATGTTACTTAATTTTTTTTTTTGGACAGCCGATGAGAATCTGCACACAGACACCTTACAGACGCGGCTGCAAGGTAGTGTCGGGTTTCTGCAACTTGTGGGGATTATACCAAACCATCAATATCTTCTTTTCTGAGGGAAAAGAACCGCCTCTGAAGGAGGACGGGCCGACCGACTAAACTCACCGTGTGAGCCAGGCTAGAAACCTTTGACTCCTTTTCACTAGAGTGTGTTATTTTTGCATCATGTATGAGTGATTAGATTTAGCTTTTAAGCTATACATTTATGTTGGGTGCCAGCTCTTGAATCTTTCCCAATCGAAATTAATCGAATGAGCAAAATTTAAGAGCTCCCGACGTATAGGGTAGAGGGTAGGCGTAGGTTGTCTTATTGGTTTGTTGCGTGTTATTTAGTTATGCTAGACAAGGTATTAGTGTTTTTGGGTCAGAATTGTTTTAGGGTCAATCACGAATGCGATTGATCCAGTCTTTAGGTAGTGTGTATGTTGTGTTTGGCAATGCGTGTATGTGAGATAAAAGAATCTTACTGTTGTTGGCTATGTTAGCCTTAGTGTGGTATTTAGCGATAGTTTTGTCGAGAAACTCGGAAATTGTTTCAATTTCGAGATCTCTGTATACTATGATTTTTAGTACCTTGTTTTGAATCACTTGGACCCGCTTCAGGTCCCACATGCTTATAGTGCACCATGCTGGTGCTCCATATGTCATCGCTGATCTGATGAAGGTTTTGGTATAGGGTGACCTTTGTCCTTAGGTTTAGTTTGATGCGCTTGTTAAGCAAACTGTAGATTGCGCCGAGTTGTTGATTGGCTTTCTTTAGTATGTTGGCTGTATTCACTTTCCAATGGAGCCTTCTGTCAAAGTGTAGACCTAGGTATTTGACACTTTGTCTCCAGTCTATTTCTTTGTTTCCAAATTTGATTTTCCCTTCCGGGAATTTACGGCACGATTTTGAAAAGAAAATTGCCTGGGTCTTGTCAGGGTTAATTTTGATCTTCCATTTGATGGAATTTCTATTGTTATGAAGTGGAGTAATGAAGAAATGCTGCAATTAATTGACGAATACCGTATAAGACCTTTGTTTTGGGTTGCTACAATGGTCGCCTCCATAAAATTGTCGATTTCTAAATAAAGTTGTCGTCCACCATCTCTTCTTTTTCTTGTCGCTTTCGAATTATTATAATTGAAGCACTTACTAACGCCAACTTTTTATTTTGTTCCATTTTTAACTCAAAATTTTATCGTCCCGCACCGGATCATCCACGAAGCTGAGCACACGTTTGGTTAATTGTATTAGCCGCGAGCCTACATGCTCGCGAGCCAATTAATAAAAGGGCAAGCAAATATTTGCCCTTGCTTACTCCTTCGGTGGAAACGCACCTTAAGGATGTACCAAATATGATCACTGAGCATGTATCAACTATTGACGCCATTTGTATTTCGTTTGTGCAACTAATAACAATAATTAATTTGTTGCTCAACTAATAAACCACACATATCGTTGGTGATCTTACAAAGTGACGTACCTAACTAATTTTCTGCTGTTTTACAGAAGAGCAATTTTAACTTTAACTACAGTATAAATTCGAATTAAGTCTGGAATTTGACAATTTATTTAAAAGTATGCCTTTCATTATTGTTCGAAGGAAAAATATGTTTACTATTAAAATGAAAGTTTAGAGCATATGAACTTATTTTTCGTCTTATGTCAAAACAGTATTTTCTTGAGATACCTCACTTTGTAAGATCAATGACGATATACAGGGTCCGCAAACGAAGAGTGGACGGAAGATTAAATCGTTATCGAAGAACTTATCAATAATACTAAAACAGCTTGAGATATTGGATTAAAAGCGGCATGTTTAAAAAATATTTTACATTATACAGGGTGGCCCAAAAAAGTGTGACAGCATAAAGTTATATTTTTTTAAATGGGACACCCAGTATTTTATTGCATATTTAGGTTCGTATTACTATCGTTTATAAGTGCCTCAAATTATATTTAATTTGGTTTTGTAGTTTCGGAGAAATAAATTAAAAACTAAAAAACAAATTTTTGCAGTCCTGAATAAAAGAATCAAAAAAAAACAATCCAGAACTATTTTTTAACCTCGGCATTGAGTGAAATTTATGATAAGAGGTCTAGAGATACTATGAATGTAATTGCGTTTATTTATTTTATACAGGGTGTTCATAATAAGCTTTCAAAAACCCGACATTTTAAAATAATTTTTCTCAAGTTTTTCAAATGGAACACCCTGTATATTATTTGGCTATTTGACGTAGAATTCATAGGCAATTTTTTTTTGTAATACAAGCATATAAGTTATATCCAGCCGTTTTCGAAATAATTATAAATATCATAAATTATGTTGTTAAATAGAGTTGTTATTGGGAAATTTTTTTATAGGCGACTAGACTAATAATTGTAAACTAAAGTAAATGTTCAAAATAGCTTCCGTTTACTTAATTTAATAATTTTCCTCTACTGCCAACAGAACTCTTAATTCATTTTCTTCATTAATAACGGGTTTATTGATTATCATCCTTTTTGTGTACGCAACGCTTCCTGTTGCTACAAATTTTTGCAACAACTTCTCGAAGGTTTCTCGGCTTACTCTCAATATCTGGATATCTTTCAGCATACACTCGGCTCGCGAGGAGGCAATTTGTTGCACATTCACCCAGTATAAAAATCATATTTACCATTTCTAAAGTTGTAAAATTCGACATTTTGTGTAAGTTAGTAATTAATTTCGACGACATAATTTATGATATTTATAATTATTTCCAAAACGGCTGGATATAAATTATATGCTTGTATTACAAAAAAAAATTGTCTATGAATTCTACGTCAAATAGCCAAATAATATACAGGGTGTTTCATTTGAAAAACTTGAGAAAAATTATTTTAAAATGCGAGGTTTTTGAAAGCTTATTATGAACACCCTGTATAAAATAAATAAACACAATTACATTCATAGTATCTCTAGACCTCTTGTCATAAGTTTCACTCAATGCCGAGGTTAAAAAAAAAGTTCTGGATTATTTTTTTTGATTTTTTTATTCAGGACTGCAAAACTTTTTTTTTTGGTTTTTAATTTATTTCTCCGAAACTACAAAACCGAATCAAATAAAATTTGAGGCACTTATAAACGATAGTTATACGAACCTAAATATGCAATAAAATACTAGGTGTCCTATTTAAAAAAATATAATTTTATGCTGTCACACTTTTTTGGGCCACCCTGTATAATGTCAAATATTTTTAAAACATGCCGCTTTTAATCCAATATATCAAACTGTTTTAGTATTGTTGATAAGTTCTTCGATAACGATTTAATCTTCCGTCCACGCTTCGTTTGCGGACCCTGTATACTACACTAAGGCAGATACGGATTATTTATATTATAAATTAAATCTAACTTACTAAAAATTAATACCATTATCCTGTTAACCGACTAACCAATAAAATATGCAAATTAGATCAAAACCTGTAATAAATATAATAAGAAGTAAAAATAGTAGAAAATATTAATAACAAGAGCGATATATTTCTTTTTTAACTTGTTTATCAACCTTCGGCCTCGACAACAGAAATTATTACAACAAGTTTTAATTGCAAAAGTTCATTGGATTAATGGGACATATTATCAAATATAATACGCGACTTAATTAACGCACAACAAAAAGTTTTCGAGGTTTCTTGCATCCGCAAGATAAAAATCCTAAATTATTTTTAAATATAAATAACAATGTTTACATACATTTCTTAAATATTTTGATAACCTCTTGGTTTTAACTGTGACTCATAGGAAATAATAAACCCTACTTTTACTAGAGCAGCACTACATGTCTATCGAATTTTAACACTTTGTCCGAATGCCCATGATGCTTTTTAATAAAACATTGATCAACTTCATAATGAACTGATGTTATTTGTCAGACAAATAAAACAGATCAGTATTATTATACCCGTTCTGCTTGCAAGATGTATAAATTAATTTTTGTTGTGTTGCTTATTAGTTGCCCAGTGTATGTTTCTTTACAATCATGTGATTATCTTCCTGGTCAAAGAGGAAATTATCGAACGTTAGAACGAACATCTCCCCAAGTTATCACGTTAACGGATTGTATTAGTGATAAAATCTTTGAAACCAAGAAAGTAGAACGGATATGGTTTACCGATGCAAACTTGCCCCAATTGAAGAGGCTATTCATCTCTAACATGGAGCACATTGAAAGAATTTCAATCGACAAATGCTTTGTAGAAATAATAGAACCAGGAGCTTTTTTCAATCTCCCACGCTTAACACAAATCATCATAAATCACAACCGTATCAAGATTATTTCCAGCGGGGTATTTAGTATCCTTTCAAGCCTTCAAACACTTCATCTTTATGATAATGAAATAACGACCATTGAGGATAACGCAAACTTAAGATTCATTTATCTCAACGGGAATAATATTAGTGACATGAAAAAAGAATGGTTCACTAATACCAGTAACATTGGGTTATTCTTTATTAACAATAATGTGGTACGTAAGATTCCTTCTGGAATGTTCCATGGCTGGAAGAGAATAGGTGCTGTGCATCTAGATAATAATCACATTTCCACTATTGAAGGGGAACTGTTTGAAAATGGCTCTTCAGTTACGCCATATGTGGGTCTACATCATAACCGCTTAGAAACACTTTCTTCAAATAATTTTGCAGATTCTGTGATTCTCTTTCAACTTTCAATAACAGGGAACCTTTTAAATTTTCTTCCCGAAGAGTTAATCAAGAAAATTCCAGTGAAGAGTATCAGTATCTTTGGAAACCCATTCAATTGTAACTGTTTAGAGAAAATAATACAAACATTTGTGGACAGAGGTGTTCGTCTTGATGTTTCCGATACAGCTATGTATTGCAAAAGTAAAGATGTGCCGTTTTGTGATCTCCCTGCAAATGCAACAGACACTTGCATTGAAGCCGTCGACAAAGAATTGACGCAGCGCCTAATATCTCACTGGAAGAAACTTAAATTCGACAAGGTGACTGATTACACTGGGGAACAGCAAAAATGTTTCCGAGACCAAAATAGCAAAATCTTACTTATTTTATTATACTAATTAACAATCTGTCTTGCAAAAGGCTCAGTTGGCTCCGGTTTTATAGATCCATCCCAATTATGATAATTTACCTACCTGCCCTTAATATATGGGAAAATTTCACCATTAAATGAGAAATACCTGGATTTATTATAACAGGTGTACTTTATAAGGGGTTTAAATACATATAATATAAATCCTAAATTGTTAGTTAGTTGTATTTCAACCACCAGTTGATCGAGAGCTGTTCGTATTTGAGAAATTAGAGAGTTTTGAGCAACATGTCGCGAGTTTGTGTAAATAAGCCGGATCATTTTTGTTATATATGTGGTGAAATGACTTTTGTGAAACAAAAACGTACGCTTAGCCCTTTAATAAAAAAGGCTTACCACTTGTATTTTGGCTGCAAAGTTGGAGACCAGGATAAAAATTGGGCTCCCCATATCTGCTGCTACAAATGTGCGTCCAACATTCGCGGCTGGCTAAGTGGAAAAAACCGTAAGATGCCCTTCGCTGTTCCTATGATCTGGCGAGAACCGAAAGACCACGTTACTGACTGTTACTTTTGTTTGACACCTCCCATCAAAAAAGGCTTTTCAGAGAAAAAAAGGTCTGCGATACAGTATCCAAATTTACAATCCGCCATACGCCCGGTGCCTCATAGTGACGAGTTGCCTATACCTAATCCACCTCAGGAATATACCCTTCATTCTGATGATGATCAAGAGGATTCAAACGGTAGTGTACCGGAAAATGTCGCCGGCCCATCAACCTCGCAAGACTCCGATTTTGTCTGTGAACTTCCAAGTAAAAAGCCTCACAAAATAAGTCAAAGTGAATTAAGTGACCTTATAAGGGATTTGGAACTGCCCAAGACAAAAGCAGAACTATTGGCCTCTCGATTGCAACAATGGAATTTACTTGAAGATGAAGTAAAAGTTTCTGTGTACCGAAGCCGTCAGAAAAACCTAACACCATTTTTTAACATGGATAACAATTTGGTAGCCTGTAGGGACATTGAGGGATTAATGGCAGCTTTAAATCTGGACTATGATCCAAAAGACTGGAGACTTTTCATTGATTCCTCAAAAGTAAGTCTTAAAGCTGTGTTACTCCATAATGGAAACAAATTGCCTTCAGTCCCAATTGGTCATGCAGTCCATATGAAAGAAACATATAGCAATTTGAAATTGTTACTTGAGACCATACAATATGAAAGATATAAATGGCAAATTTGTGGGGATTTAAAAGTTGTGGCGATCTTGCTTGGAATGCAGCTAGGTTATACCAAATACTGCTGCTTCCTCTGCGAATGGGACAGTCGAGCACGATCGGATCACTACAGAAAGAAAATTTGGCCACCGAGAGAGTCTTTTGAGCCAGGAAAGAAAAATGTGACCAGCGCGCCATTAGTTGCCCCAGAAAAGATTTTACTACCGCCACTTCATATAAAATTGGGACTTATGAAAAATTTTGTGAAGGCAATGGACAAAGAAGGCCGTGCTTTTAGTTATTTAAAAGAAAAGTTCCCTAGAATCAGTGACGCTAAAATTAAAGAGGGAATATTTGTGGGTCCCCAGATTAGGAAACTTTTCGGAGATGCGCAATTCGATTCCATACTTGAAGGCAAGGAAAAAGACGCTTGGGATGCCTTTAAAATGGTTGCAAAAAATTTCTTGGGAAACATAAAAGCAGAAAATTATAAAGACCTGGTTGCCCAACTTCTTTTGTGTTACCAAAACCTAGGGTGTAATATGTCGTTGAAAATTCATTTCCTGGATTCTCATCTGGATTACTTTCCGGAAAATTGTGGTGCTGTAAGTGACGAACACGGTGAGAGGTTCCACCAGGATATTTCGAACATGGAAAGAAGATATCAGGGAAAATGGAACTGTGAGATGTTAGCCGACTACTGCTGGACTATTACGAGAGATGCCCCAGAGGCTGCTTTCAAAAGGCAAGCTAAGAAGCGCAAAATGAGTGTCTAAACTTTGGATTCAATGATAAAAATGTGCTATTTAGTTGCTTTTGTTGAACCAACAATATATTGTTATCTGTATTTTGTATGTCCATTGTATATGCCTATGAATTAAAATTTTGTAACAAATAATTGAGATTTTTTTTTTTGCGAGCCAACTAAAATCTTTAATAGGTATTTTTTAGTTACTTGGGTACAGTTGAATCCAAAAAAATAGGTTTTGTTCAGGAAACAAAAAAAAAAGTTGAAATTTGTTTCCCAGTGTTATTTGGGAGAACAGTGTGCAATGTTTGATATTATTAATTAATGTAAGGAATAATACTACATAAGCTTATACACATTGCTACTACAGTTAGCATTAAGAGATTATTAAAAATTTAAGACCTTCTTTAAGATTGTTAGTTTCACTACAATATAAGTATTATAATTTTGTTAAATAATAGGATAATTAATTAGGTACTTACTGGGTTATTTAAAATAAATGCAGTAAGTAGTATTTTTTACCCAAGCGTCAAGAAATAAAATATTTAAGTTGTGTGATGAAGTTTGTGCTGCAAGTAGATCATTATTTGGGTGGGGATCTCCACAAAAAATACTTTACAATTAAGTTAAGTATATATTTTATAACGGTATGGTCCGTTAAGTGAGCAACATTTAATAATTTAATAATAATAGTTTTTCGAAATACGGGTTTGTTCAGGTTTGTTCGGGTTGAATGAATTTAATATTTCTCACCGCCTCCAGTTGTTATTTACCTTGCAGTCATTCTAAATAAGGCTGATATAGTTAAGGTCCGATTATGCAACTCATAAAAAAGATCGGATTGTTTGAACATTTAATGGACCAACTGCATACGATTATATCATTTTCTAAAAATTGCTTCTAAACTAAATCAGCGATTACACAGTGTGACCAAATTTCAACTTATAACATGGAAGGTAACATAATTTTCAATTTGTCCCAGAAACCGCGTCAGACTAAAGAAAATTGTGAGATATGAGAAATTAAAACTATTTTAAACGATACCGTGTAAGGTGTTACCACTGATTTGAAAAAAAAACAAGCTAATTTTTATATATTTACATACTTGTGTTTAACTCTAAGATTGTATTGTATTTAATTTGAACACCATTATTGTTTAGATTGTGATATATCGAAAAAAGATTAAGATCGAAATAGGGTTTGTTACATAAAAAATATTCATAATTTCAGGTGTAGAATTAAAAAATTGAATCAAACTTGAGATATTCCATTTCAAAATATGCCCCAACTTTTTGAGCAATCCTGTATAATAATAAAAATTCTGAAACTTTGTAAATGCGAAAATATACTTGGTTATGAAAATATTGAGGGTGTTTCATTCTTTTTGTCAACCGTGTATATTTTTTTTCGTCACTATAAAGTAGTATCATAATAATATAATCAGTAAAGGGGTAATAACCTGGGCAATTCCGACATTTGCCATGACCTTCTGCTTCATCCAAACTTGTTTAATATATTTACTGTTTATTTAAATCCGTTGATGGCACGATTATTTACAAATACACAGGGTGTTTAAAAAAACATGTGACATCGCTCGTGTGGTGATTCCTTACCCAAAAATAAGACACAAATTGTTCCTATCAACATGGGTCCGCAGCTGCTTTGCTTGAAAGCTACAGTGTCTTAAATTTATAAACATTTTTTGATATTTTCAAGATAATTCCGAAACGCCCTGGCCTAACTTCAAAAGAATATTAATTGATTTTTTTTAGTAATTTAAATTTTTGACAATTGTGCTATCAAAATGTGAGAAAGTCAGCATCGTACCTATTTTCTTTTAAAATCATTAGAGCGCCTGATCGCACGGACGACTGTAATACGTTCACATATTTTTATTGCTAAAATATATGCTATTTTATTCCCTATTCATAATCCAAATTTTAATAAGATTACTAAGGCGGGTTGGGAAATATCTTGAAAACACAGAATATCTCTGCATCTTTCACATAAAGTATCTGCCAATCCATAATTAAGTATAGGGATTATTTGTCTTATTTTTGTGTAAGAAATCACCACCCGAGCGATTACAGATGTTTTTTGAAACACCCTGTATAAGGTGTATGTCACCTTCTTAGGTACGCCATCTTAAACAGAATATCCTGTATCAAATTTTCTAATATTTTTATGAAATGAAATATACTTACCGAAAAATGGGGGAAAGTCGACCAATATGACCAAAATTATAAAAAATATTTATTATAGTTAATTTATTCCGTTTATAATATTTTTCGAAATTTTTACCAATTTTTAACTTGCTCAATTTTTTAATGCTCTCATATATAATTTTTTTGGTATACCTAGATAATAACCGAAAAACTTCGTTTTTGCTAAAATTATAACAAATCAAATAATCAAGACGATGTCAATAATTTACCTTCGACTAGCAAGGTTCTAAGTGTGAAAAGACAACTATTTGAAAAATCAGAAGGAATCGTTCTGATGAAGAAATGGAAATGGGAACAGAAATTGCATCTCTCTCCGAAGATGAACAAGAAGGATAAATGTAATGTGTCATCTAAACAATTTATTTCAAGCGACCCAGCATTAATTCTTAAGTTTTTATTTTATTATAGTGTTAAATCCACCATCTTTGCTTTATTTTGTGTGTAATATTTAACATATATTAATATTTATAAAATAAAATTTTTTTTTTCTTGTCCATCAGTCCATCTCAAAGTGGAGTGAAGTTATAAGGAGGTAAAGAAACTCACAGTCTGCTCCACTAGTTTAATAGCAATAAATAAAACTAATAACCATACATGTTTCGAAGGCTTAAGCCTTCATCTTCAGTGAAACGTAAAACATCAAAGGATACCTATGACATTGAGGTAACTAGCAAGCAGGAAAAGAAAAACTTTTTGATTATGTAAAAAATTTAAAGTATAGAAAATAAAAAGGTAAAAAACTAAATGTTTTTCATTCTTAGGAAAGCGAATGCATAATAAAAAAAAATATAAAATTTTTTTTTTTTATAAAAAATATAAAAATTGTTTTTTTTTTTGAATTTTTTTTTTGTTTTTTTATAAAAAAATTTTTGTTTAGTCAAGTTCACCCATTGGGGTAATTACCAAAGATACTTTTCTAATAGGCAAAACCCGTAATCGGCCAACAACTTGACCAAAGCCACATTTTGATTTTTTTCTTAACCCTGGTAATTAATTCTGTAATTTGTATGTACTATATTAAAAGTAGACACTTATACACATAAAATAGCAAATACAATATTTTTTTTATCATATTTTAAACACTTATTTTATGGTACTTTTCTAAATGTTCTCAAATTTTTAAATGCATTTCGCCACCGGTACAATAGTTGTTTAATAGCTGGCCAATACATTGGGTACGTTTTAGGGTAAAATAGATTAATATAAAATGATAGTTCTGACTCTATAAATCGCTGAAATTTTAAAAGTATGTAACTAGTTCCCTCTAATGTTAAGCAATTTACTGGACCGTTTTTAACTTATGGCTTACTTTCGAAAATAAACTTTCACTTTCAACACACTGTATTTCTAGAACGAGGAACAAACTTATATACAGGGTATTATGGAAATGACTTATTATATTAAATCGGCAAATCCCGTGTCAATAAATTGAAGAAAAATAAACAAAAATGGCGCTTTGAATTATTAAGCGAAATATACACTTTATCTAAAAATTTACGTGGCCGCTACAGAGGACGTTCGCAATCAATAGTGTATTGGGGCAGTCTCGAGTCTCAAAAGAGGTCAGCGCATTATAGGCGGTGTTGTCATATTTCAATACAGAATTGTAAACACACGTGTTCAGTTTTTAACAACAATACAAATCGGCCTTCATCATTGGGATTTCGGACAAAGTTGCGTAGTTATCAAATTACAAAAAAAACTACAATTTTAAGGTACATACTTTTTACCTTCGATCTTATTAATCCGTTTTATAATTATATTCCATAAAAAAATAAAACATAAAAAATAAGTTTTGCAACAGAGCAACAGTAGATAATATCACATAAATTTGAAATCATCACAACATTTATTATTATGAATTATTTTACAACAAAAAAAAAATCTGGTAATGCTACAACTAACAAAACGTTTAAATTCCTATACGTCAAACACGTGGAACCCTCTACAGCGTCATTCCATCTCCGAGTCTCGAAACATACTGTGCAACACGCGAAAAAGCGGTTTATCTATCACAAAAATTACGTAATAAGAATTCGAAGGAATGTTGGAGAGAACTTAAAAAACTAGATATTACCACCTTAAAAAATAGGGAGATACCCGATACTCTAAGCAATGTCGATGATTTAAACAATTACTTTATTGACTCTACGTCAAGCTCGGCTCAGCCTAACAATGAAATACTAGAGTTCTATAATATGAGTATCAAAGAGAGTGTAACGGAGTATTTTGGGTTTGACTTGACAAATGAATTTGAGGTCCTTAATATTATATATAAAATTAAAAGTACGGCTTACAGTTCTGATAAAATAAATATTACCCTTCTTTATCTATGTTGTCCTTACATCGGTAAATACATTGCTCATATAATTAATGAATGCATCTCGGCTTCATACTTTCCTGAAGCGCATGGAAGCATGCCTATGTGATACCGCTTCCTAAAATCAGTAAACCAACCGAATATCGGCATCTCAGATGCATAAGCACCCTTTCAAAAGTTTATGATTTTAGAAAGACAAATTAGAGCCCATACAGACAGATTTGAAATACTCCCATCGTATCAATCGGGTTTTAGGTCCGGTTACTCCTGCATCACTGCGCTGGCATCAATTACTGAAGATATGTTTCAATCTTTAGATATTGGCAACGTTTCGGTTCTTGTTCTGTCGGATTACAGTAAGGCTTTCGATTTGTTGAATCATGAGATTCTTATTTCGATGTTACACTTTCTTGGAATTAACGAAGGTGCCCAAAAACTTCTCAGGTCATACTTATCGGATATGTATCAGCAAGTCAAGCTTGGTAATAAAGTTTCCAACAGTCGCGTGCTAAAACAAGGTGTGCCTCAGGGCAGCATTCTTGGACCTCTACTGTACACAATATATACTTCAAATGTTTACCACTGTCTTAAACACTGTAAGCATCACTTATATGCTGACGATACCCAGCTTTATTTCTCATTTCTGCTTTGGGATATCAATAGTGCAGTTGATAATATTAACACTGATCTACAAGCTCTGCTTAAAATTTCGGAAGATCATGGCCTTAAGCTTAATGCTAGTAAAACGTGTGCCGTTATATTTGGTAATGAATACCAAAGAAACATTGCTCGGCAAACAATGATATTGCGGTTGGGTCCTGACGTCATTCCCTTTGTGTCCAGCTGTAAGAGCCTGGGATTGTTTATTGATTTTAAACTTAGATTTAGCGAACATGTGACATCTTGTCTACAACGAGTTTATACATCCTTAAAACTAACTCATTTATCACCAACGGCACTATTTGACAACAGGAATAAAAAAATTACTTTGTGACTCTCTCCTGCTCTCACACTTTAATCATTCTGATAGTGTCTATGGACCGTGTCTTGACAGTCTGGACACGAGACGAATACAAAAGGTTCAAAATAGTTGCTTGAGACTAATTTATGGTATAAGGCGACCTAATCGAGTTTCCCATAAGCTGATGGATGCTTAGTGGCTGTCAATGAGCAATCGCAGATGTCTTGTCTTTTTTATAAAATTCTTAAATTTAAAACACCGAAATATCTGTTCACCAGGATATCCTACAGAACGGATGTTCATCATTTAAATTTGAGAACGGGACATTTTTTGACAATACCTCGCCATAAAAAAGAAATCTATAAACGGTCTTTTCTTTATAATATATCTACCTGCGGCGATGTCATGGTTGATCCAAGTTTCCACTTATCTTGCAACATGTTTAGAAAGGGTTTAAAGGACAAAATTTTTAGGACTCAATGAACTTGAAAGTGTTATATTATATTATGGGTGTGATGTCTATGTGAGACTTACCTAATATTATTTGTCATCTAACAGGTAATAGTGGTCTCCGTTTATTATCATATTTATTATCATATTTGTATTATTTATTTTTCTCCCTCTATATATTTTTTTTCTTTTATTAAGATTTAATTAAATTAATTACATTTTTCTAAGAATATAAATATTATATACTTTTTCGGGCCATTGGGAAGAATTATTAAAGTATTTATCATGTAATTCATATTATTTATGTATATCGTGAATAAAAACATTTATTATTATTATTATTATTAACAATAGTGACGCGCGGCGGGTATTCAAGCAAGGGCGAGACACGCGGTATGATCTGACATCACTGTTCATATACTCTAGTGACCCACATTGTTGCTAAGTGAATCCAGATGGAACAGCGCGATAGTATGTGGGTAGAAAGGGGTTTTACCTTAGTATTTAGATGTTCGATAAAAAAAACTATGTAGCCTTTCTCTAGGACACCCTAGGAGTCACCTATTTAAATCTAATAAGTAGTTTCCATAACACCCTGTATTTGACTTAATCGATCTAGATTAATATTTAGTATCTCCAGTTGCTCTATAGCTTATAAGTTATGGGAGATCTTGTATATATTTTAGATATACAGGGTGTTACAAATTCGGCCTTCACCAATTGGATTTCGAAAACGGTAAGTGATACGAAGTCTGCTAAATTATGGCAAACTTGCGTAATAGCAGTAAGAGCTTTCAAAATATTTGGAGAAATATAAAATTTTTCGTTTCGGTTCTTATTTTTCCTGACTTTGTTCGAAGAGATGTCAAAAATAAAGTTTACTTCCTCTTACTTACTTACTATCTATTCTCCACAAGATGGCATCAATATATTTTTCATGCGATGTCTCGTCTTTAGATCACCATCATCAACTTAATTTTTTTGAATACGGGAATGCATTTTTTTGTCTAAAAAAGCGGGATGAGTTAGTTTTGTGAAGATTTTAAAATTAATATTGCTATTTCTGTTTTTAATTGTTATTGTTATTATGTATTACTATTATTTTTTTTATTTATTTGAAAATAATAGTTGAATCAAATTTCTACTTAGCGTAAGTACAAGTAATGCATTTAATTAATGCAAATGAAATTTGACTCTTAAAACCAGCACTGTCTTAAGACTTGTAAAAAAAACTAAATTACAGGAACGTACTAGGGGTATTATAATTAAGATGGTCAATTTAAGGAACCAAACGTCTGAAAATCAGTAAGCATTGTATATCACTGAACGTAGATTTCGCTAATCTTCCATAATTTAAATGTGACCCAAAGGCAAAACGTCGCATGAAAGACCTGATAATGTAATCTTGTGGAGAATAAAAGTATCAGAAATCAGACAAAAAAATCGGAAAGTGAAATTTACTTTTGAACATCTCTCAAAATAAAAACCGTAACGCAAAATTTTAGATTGCTCCAAATATTTTCAAAACCCCGGTATTTATTTTTGATTTTTTAATATAATTTAATAATTACGCAACTGTGTCCGAAATCCCAATGATGAAGGCCGAATTTGTAACACCCTATGTGTGTTGAAGTTAAGATATTATATTCTATCTGTATTTAAACTTGCGAGAATTTTCCCGTGTAAATACCTCATAGTGCAATTTTAAAGCTCTGGATTTAACCCGAGTATTATTTCAAATAACGTCAGTTAAGCACATACAACAAATAAGATACAATCTAGAACATAGAATCCTTTGTTAAAATTTACATAATTCTGCAAAGAGCACATCGTTGCCGTTCCCCACATTGTAACGCATCGCAATCCCGATAAACCGTCTGGCTGCTGCGGTAAAGGAAGCAGTGCGTGGCTCATTAAAGCAGCACATTGGAGAAATACGCTTCTAAAAGATGTATTTTTCTAAGTGTAGCGTTTAATGTAAAATAGGTTTCATTTTAAGTTTACTTATAGTGGTACTCTTAAGTTGAATAGCAACATCAACGGGTTCTTACGTTGAAAACTTAGGAAGGTCGGTCGAATTGGAAAAACCAAAATACTGGTATCAATATCACCAAGATTACGTTTCGTAAATATACAGGGTGTCCGGGAAAATGTGGGAAATCTCCCGGATGCGAAGGAAACCAGTGAAAAGAGTACTACAAGTTCATATAAACTTTTTTCGAATAGGCCTCCTCGTCGGAGATATGGGCTCTCAAAGAGCTCCAATGGAATCAACACAATTATTGAACCACCAGGTGCATTAAATTTTTTTTTAAATGATGTATACCAGGTAAAACCCTTCAAAATACTATTCAAGAAAGTTTTAACTACTCACAGCTGCAGTTACGGACTATCTGTAACACTCATGGCACCTTTTTTTAACGCCCTGTATGATAAAAACTTTGGACAATGTTTGATAGATACCTTTACCTAATGACTAAAAATTAAGTACTGTCATTCTATGGTACTGTCGCTAATCCTAACCGTTTCCGAAAAAACGACATTTGAATTAAATAATTCATTTGGCGTATCTCAGTAAGAGATACATCAGCCCGGTGAGACCTCTTATGGCGGGGATCGAAGCATATAAGTAGGCCGTGCAAGTGACGTCACAGCCAGGCAGGTTACTCCATACGTTTATCCTTTTGTGTCTATCGTTCTGTGTCAATATCAGACTCGGGTTTGTTCGATTTGACCTAGGCCATATTTATCTCCCTTTAATGAATCGGAGAAGGTTGATGCAGACAGAGACAGACATAGAATGCGAGCAGCACAAGTTCTTAAATTATTTTACAACCGAACATCCTTCGTCTGGAATGGAATAAAAATGATTTATAATGTGATTGAAAATGGTGGCGGAAACGTCATTAAATTCTAAAATAATTTTTAATTTTCTATTCTTTTCAAGAAAGCGGACCTTTTCGTTTTGTTGCTGGTAAGTAATTTATGATTGAAATATTTTTTTATTAATTTATTTTATTCGTTATTGTTATTTTACATTATAAAATTGTCCCATTATGTCCCAAACTTCTCACGCAAACTAGCAACAAACACATTTTTAAAGAATTTTACTTAAATTTTACAATATAAGTTATATTAACCCGTAGTCAGAATTTTGATAAGTCCGGTAATATATTATTATAATAATTCTTTCCTTTCATAGTTTAATTGAGAATCCCATAATGACTGAACATTAAAGAGGACTTCGATCACTAATGTTGCCAGGAGTATGCTACGAAACAAACAAATTGGAAGCCCATAGTCATAATGATGGTGCATATATTTACTTGGTTAGTAGCTGTACATATAGTATTGTATTTACCTTGATTTGTTTGAAGTTTAAGATGGTAAAATATTTTATGCAAATTTTGATTTATTTCCTATTTTTTAATAAAACTAATTACAACCTTCAATCTCTGAATTCTGTATTTCTAGTATTGTTACTAGTTCAATAATAATATAAAAGTATGTAAGGACAATTTTAAAGCGATATTTACAGCTGAAAACCTATGTCAAAATCCTAATATTTGATTTTCTCTACTTAGTAAATCAAATGAAAGGGTTTTGATGTTTTCTTTGCTTAAATGTCACTTTAAAATATTGACAGTAATACAAATTTGGACAAAAGTGTTATTTGAAAAGCACGTACGCGCCAGGCATAATGGATGTCGCGTATCATCGCCTGCTTCGAATATTTAACACGGCTGTTTGTCTTCTTCCTGGTTATAAGTATTCGTTGAGATACATCTTTGTTCCTGTCAGATGTTGAACATCAAAATTCCGCTTCTTCATATTTAACCCGTGAGAAGTAAGGGAAGTTTTCTCGATATAACGATTACAAATCCAACACAAATCTAAACTACACTGTAAATTTACTATGTGACAGTATAAACCATTTTTTGCTGAAAAATACGACTTCAATGCGCTACTCAAAACTGACATAATTAGCGATGGCTCTAAAATTCAAATGTCCGCACGTATAGTGGATCAACATTGAAAAAAGTCATGCTCCATCTATCGACAAAGAAGTAAAGCATAGTCAGGCGATGAGATGATGATAATAACAGATTCCTGCTGTAAAAACACAAAAGAGAGATCGGAGCGCCATTTACGCAGACGACAAAACTAATGTTGAGCAAATATGTTGGTGATAACCCCTCATTTGCAGGTGGCATACCATTTGTAAGGGTCCGTCCATTCTTAGTGGTTGATTTCAGAATCTTCCACAGAGTAGGTTTAAACATTCACATGCGTTCATGCACTCGCGCATATGCGGATTGGTAATTGATTGATTGGATGTTTGAGTCTACTCGGTCGTATATTATGAGCTGAGCTTAATATAACCCTCATGTTTATTTCTCTTGGAATGTTTTTTTTTTAATTTTTAGGAATAAAACCCTCTTGCAGTCACTCTCACACTTATAGGACACGCGCAAAGCTTGTGGCAGCTATTCTATTTTTTTCGTAGCTTCCAGTTAACCACGACCACTTTACTAATTGGAGAAAGTCGAGCAATATTGTCATAGGAAGAGTGACTGAGGAACGAACTATTTATTTCAATTTTTTTACTTTGCGACTGGCTGCATGACTAATTAGTCAAATGCCAAAAAAAAAAAAAAAAAAAAAATAAAAAATTTCTATTTTTTTTGAAAATAACTTTATATTTTATTACAAAAGTACAACAAATTTGGTATCTCCCCCAGATTTACTCTATATGCATCCTTTCATCTAAATGTTCATCATTAAGTAATCTTTATTGTCTTACCATTTTATAAATTCTTGGTAAACAGTCTTTAATACTCAATACGAAATACTTTAATGGACACATTTATAACCATCCAAATTTATTACAGTTTTCTCATAAATAATGTAACTCCTTGTCCACCCAAATGTCGGGAATAACATAAAAGTCATTGCAGAAGACAAATAACCTTGTTTGTTGACACGATTTAATGGGGGCTTTTATCATTCGAACAGCATTTGACCAATAGCATTAAAGTAGTTTTTGCCACTTTAAACTAAAGTAGGGGAACGTCGCATCAGCCAATCAGGTAAAGCTGATCGCCTCATTTATTTCTTAAGTGACACCCTTAAAAAAGTCCATTACTGATCTTGCTTTTTCATTCGATCGTTGTATGGGCAATAAAGTTATTTTTTTTAGTTTTTGGTGTCATTGGAATCGTCCAGGGGATCTGCAATATAGTTCAGTTAAGATCGACAGATCTCTTACCTTATCCAACGAAAGAAAGGAGGGCGTCAGAACAATATCACATAACCTAGAGAAGTTAGAAGTTTGTGCATAATTGCATTAAGGGCCCACCGGAACTTTATGAAATTTGTAAAAATGTATAATTGTTGTTTAGATAACGTTCATGCATTTTTATAAAAATAAGAACTTAAACGATATGCGTATGTAAAATAATTTTTTTTTTATGATCAAACACAAGCACTATAGGAAGGTCCTTTAAGGCACTCTGGGAGTGGTGCGTGTGCGCAAAAAGCGATTCACGTTGGCTTGGAATCGTTGAAGGTTATACTCGTTGAGAAGCACGACCTCGAGAAGGTCGTTCCATAAGGATGACGTCCTTCAGATGAAAGAATTCTTAAATATTGAAGTTTGAGGAGTACTAAGCTTAACCACATATGGCAACGGCAGTGGTTTGTCGTGTATTTCTGCTATTCACCGCTCTGGGCGGAATTAAGAAGGCAAGGTCAGCCGAGTATTTTCCATGGAAATATATATAGAAGAGAGGCAAATCACCAACCTGTCTTCGATATTCCATGCTGTCGAGGCTTTTTGTCGGCTTGTGGTCTCCGATCAGATGAATGGCTCTCCTTTCGATGGACTCCAGTAGCCGAAGAGTATGTTTGGGTGCAGACCTCCAGACATAAGAGCAGTACTCTAGGGATGGGAACAAACCCGAATCTGGGCTTTGTATAGTGTCAAAAGTTGTTGAGGTGTATATAACTTTTGGTCCGGAGGAGTACACTAAGTTTCTGTGACGCTGCATTAGCGATTGCCATAACGTGGCTATACCAACATATTTCCTCCCAGATTGACGCTCATCAAATTAATAGATGAAGCCAGTGGAGTTGCGTGTCCTGCCATGACTATATCCGGTTCTGAAATGTTAACCTTTTTAGAGAAAACTGCTGCCTAGATTTTCTCAGCGTTAAATTCGACTCGGTTACTCTCACCCAAAGCCAAAATTTCTTCCAGGTTTTTGTTGAGCCTTGATACTTAATGCTGTCTGCGAAGATTGGCGTCGACAGCCGATGCTTGTGCATTCAAAGAGGAAGATGAGACAAGTGTGCCATCGTCAGCAAAGCTAAATATCGAATTTTTAGTTCACTAGAAAGTCGTTAATGTAGAGTAAGAAGAGGGTGGGAGACAAAATGGATTGAGGAAGACCGGCATTTATGGTGAAGATATCTGAGAGAAAACTTGCTGTGAGCGGTCCTTAAGGAAGCCAGACAACCATGCACAGAATCGACTGGGCATATCATAAGATCGCAGTTTACTTAGAAGCCCCTCATGCCAAACACGATCAACGGCTTTAGAAATATCCAGTGCAATAGCCCGAGACTCTCCATGATGTTCGGATTACGTTGGTCAACAGATGGGTGACATAGGCTCGAAGGTCTCCCGTTTATCTGGACTTCCGTATTGATACTTCAGAAGTTATTATTTAATAGCTTTCTCCATTACTTCTGATATAACTGAAAGCAATGCGACTGGTCGATAATGACAATTTTAGTTACGAATAAGAAATCAAACGAGTTTTACGTCGGTAGCCGTCAACCCTGTATAAATGCCTGTGTTGCTGTACTGTAAAAGGGCCGCCCAGCACATCTTTTGTGCATTGGAGGAGCGGCATTTAGACAGGTTTGAAGGTTACCTACGTAAAAGTAGTTTTTTTTCTTATTCGTGACTGAACTTCTCATTAATGTTTACATACTTGCATGCCTTTTATACTCCTATTTTTATGAAAATGCTTAAAATTATATAATCAACAATTTTGCAGTTAATATATTTTCAAAAATTTAATAAAGTTCCAGTCGACCCTTAATGCAACTCTGCACGTACATTCTGACTTTGACAGATCACGTAATATTTCTTCTGACGTCGTCCATTCTCGCGTTGGATTAAGTATAAAATTAGAACCAATTACAACAAATAAAATTTGATGAAAATACACCACCTTTTTATCATATTTAACGTTATAAAAGCTATACCTTTTCAATTCGTATCGCATATACGAAATCGTAATTTATATTTTAGAGTACCTTATTTGTATTTAAGATTTGTCAATTCTATTTCAGAAAGTGTCATCCAAATTTTTAGATGTGTAAAGGCCAAACAAAGTATGCTCAATTAATTAAAAAATTAATATTCCTGGTGCCCCGTTTAAAAATTTTTACCTTTGTTGTTATCTCAAAAACTGGACTTCTTAGAGGAAAATTGGCTACGCCACTCAACTTTACGGATGAATCTCCAATAAGATCAGTTTTTATATTTTTGATAAGTGAACGAGTAACTAATAAAATGAAACATTCTCTCTATGAGAATAACTCTAATACCCCGCAGGAAGGGTCGAAAATGGGACACACTGTACTTTCGAACAGGAAAAAAAGTTTTCGTAGTGTAAAGTGATGAATCTAAAATATATGATTCTTTGTTTGTTATTGAACAAATTCTTTAATATTTTTCCTGGATACGTTATAGTCCATGGTGATATTAATTGACCAAAATACCTCACAGCCCCCATTACCCTATTTTGTCCTTAATCGGAAGTCTGATTTATTTCACTTTGAACTCTCATTGCACACGGTACGAATTTATTGATTGGTCGTGTTCAAAATAGGACACAAATAAGCCATAAAGTCCGTCTTCAGCGGTTAAATTTATCGACTTTTTTAAACCTTTGTGGGACGATAAGGATTATCATCGGGTATATGACATAGCAGGCGGAATGCGATAATTTTTGGGATTCTTATAGTTACAGTGCTGGAGCAGTAGCAACGTAGTATACAGGGTCGTCATAAAAGTTTACAACAAATGGAGGGCTTCTGATTATTGATTGTTAACAAAATTGCAAAACAATTTAGCTTGTTCCTATACTTTTAAATATAGTAAACATTTACTATAACGTACATGGGATATTACGTACACTGACAGTAGAAGAAAGAATGGATGGCACAATAAAATTGATTTTGCTGGGCATACAAGGTGTTACAAATTCCGTCTTCACCATTGGAATTTCGGAAACGGTAAGAGATACGAAGTCAGTTAAATTGGGGCGTAAAGTTGCGTAATAATTGATCAAATAATATGTCGCAAAAAAATCAAAAATAAATACATGGGCTTTCAAAATATTTGGAAAAATATAAAATTTTGCGTTTCGGTTTTTATTTTTTCCTGACTTGTTCGAAGAGATCTATAAAAATAAATTTCACTTTCTGATAGCTACTTTTTATTCTCCACAAGATGATATTATCAGATCTTTCATGCAACGTTTCGTCTTTGGATCACCACCATCAACTAATTTTTTTCAAATATGGGCCTGAATCTCTTTGGTTAAACTATGAATGAGGACCAAAATCTATGTTCAGTGGTATACAAGACTTATTGGGTTTCCGACGTTTTGTTCCTTAAATTGACCCTTTATTCATTAAAATACCCCTAGTACGTTCCTGTACCCTTTTTTAAAATTCGGTATAATTCGAAAATGTAAAACTCGATGCCCCTTTTAAAAGTTGTAAGAAAGTGCTGGCTTTGTGAATCACATTTTGTTTGTATTAATTAACTAAATTATTTGTAAAGGGTTTTCCAATAAGAACGATATGATTTTAAAATGAAATAAAATTAAAATTATTCAGATACAACCAAACTATTTATATTATATTAAAGTACAGTTGATAACATTTATCTTTTGGATAACATATCATTTAAATGTCCACCTCGAGTTCGTCTACACTAGACTAGACGAACCCAATTTTCTTTGGTTTTGTACAATTAATCGGGCGTGATCTGAAGAATGCAGCGTTCAATGTTCAATCTTAATGTGTCAAGTGTTTGCGGTCTGTTTGCATAGACCTTAGATTTCAAATAGCCCCACAAGAAGTAATCTAAAGGAGTTAAATCACAGCTTCTTGGGAGCCAGTGAACAGTTACATTCCTATCCTCTCATCAAACTTTTCTTTCAATACGCCGATAGTTTCATGGGCAGTGTGATATGTGGCACCGTCTTGCTGGAACCACATATCCTCCAAATCAAGTGCATCTAAATTTGGCCACAAAAAATTTCTTAACATCTGTCGGTATCGTTCACCATTCACTGTAACTGAATCTTCTACCTCATTTTGGAAAAAAAATGGCCCGATGATGCCATCATACTATAAACCACACCATACAGTTACTTTTAACGGATGCATATGCTTCTCGTGAATCTGTTGTGGATTGTTTTCGCACCAAAAAACGGCAATTTTGCTTCTTGATATATCCACTTAACCAAAAATGGGCTTCATCTGAAAATTAGGATCCATTTTAAGTTGTTCTAAAGTCCAAGCAGCAAATTCTCGGTATCTACGATGGTCCAGTGGCTTAAGTTCTTGAGTCAAAATAATTTTATATGGGGTAATTTCAAATCTTTTTGCAAAATTCGCCAAGTTGTCGTCTTTTTAAGAATTTGTAACACACTGTATAATTGCTGGAGTAGTAAAGTCGCTTTATAAATAATATCGTGCAGTTACAGCAAAGGAAAGTTCCTATGATTACAAAGCCACTTTCCAGCGATTGAAAAGTTACTTTGCTGGGACAATAAAGTTGTTTTCTTATGCTCAGATAAATGCCAGATTATGTTTGGTAACTTTTTTAAGAGTTTTATTAAAATATGTTCTACAATATATACAAAATTCGGCACAATATACCGTTTCGCGGTTTAGGGTTATTGATATCTTTACATTTAAATCCTTATAAATAAATTTGTTACAAATTAAGCACTAAAAACGAAAATTATTTAGAGAAGTTTCAATTGATTGGTAATATAACCAGTATAAATAATAGGTTGGTTATACTTCTAATAGTTCATATACCACATATTATTATCAAACCGAGCTCAAACGCAGAGTATTACAACATAAAACTAATATAAAACTTTTTAAAAGTTTTTCTTCTGTTCCTCTGTTTCTATATCTGTTCAGTACGTACTAGTGTTGTGATCGCTCGAGCAAAAAAACGCTTGAACACTCGATTATTGAAATAATCGCCATCGTTCGATTATTAAAAAAACGCAAGTTATAAATTCAATCGAAAATCGTCGCTTGTTACTTACTACCTTTTACTCGATACCCGAGCTTTTCATGACGTCGACGTATATTCGAGCAGTATTTCGCTCGATAGGAAATAGCTTCTGCTCTAGTTATAAATTCAGGCGAAAAATCGAATTGTTGCCTTTCACTTGATACCCGATCTTCGCGCGCCACCCGAAATATGCCGATTGGCCACGGTTCAAGTTTGACGCTCAGAAGGCTCACCCGACATACGTCTTTGTTAAAGGCACATAAATGAGAAGGTGCCAAATCCCTTAATAGATTCATCGCGACATGGGTTTTGTTTTGACTGGCTAGCTGGATGTAATTTAAAAAAAAAATCAGAATCAACTGTTCTTCCGTTATAAGTACTCTAGACAAAACTGTTACGATTTTATTTGGCCACGACCTTTAAATATTTTTAATAAGTTAAAAACTCACCTAAATCCAATTGAAATTAAAGTCTTCGTTTATTTTTTTGCCATATCATTTAATAACTTCATTCACAGGTTAAACTAATAAAACATTTAATAATAAATTTCCATATCTCTTCATGTCAAATCATTTTTGTGCAAAGTACCAATCCAATTTAATTTTCTCTCTCCAGTATAGGACACCTAAAATAATAAAATTATAGTTATAATATGATAAAGGATAGAAAACCTAGCAACTACTAAGAACTGCTTGGAATCAAACTTACCTTTGTGTTTAGAAACCTTCTATATTGAGCTACTAATTATTCTAGCCTCTCTATTCCATGTGCTGTACTGTATAGTGTATAGTGGGCATGATTTAGAGTGGTTCTATACTTGGTGCTCAAGAAAATCATCATTGTATATGTTCAGTTCTTCGGGTCTGAAAATCAAAACAAACCATTACGGTTAAGAATCACAAGTAAAATTTGATCAAGGTATCAGTGAGCTAGATTGCAAGTATTAGAATCTCTTACCAACCTGATTTTGCTGTGTTGAGGCAAAATAATGCATATTTTAAATATAATGTTTTGAAGGAATTAATTAATAATTGGAACCATGATGTCTAGGTTGTCATAAGTGTCAATTTGAAAGTACGCAATGGTACCACAACAAAATAGTACCTAAATTCCACCAAATTTAAATATGGCAACTTCCGATTTTTTATCTTCCTGCCTTTTTATCTGGAAGATCGTAGAATCTCTTGATCACATGGGTTTTAGCTTTTGAAGAAGCAACATTATGTCCCTGTGACGCTTTCGCGGATTTTTTTAGAGTGCTGCACGTTTTGTGTGTTCTAATAATGGGAGTAAACTAATCCTGTTCAACATAAGTTGGTTTTCTAGAACAAAAACGTAAGCAGTGCTACGATTTTCTAAGAAAAGGCCACACAAGATCTAAGGTAACGAATATTCTTTATGGTCTAATTATTTTAGTAATTTTGATTTAACTTAACTGTATTGAAACCTATTTTCTCTTTCTATTTTAATAATCTAAAGTCACTCACACATTAGTTATAAAATATATATGCCTATTATTGCCGTTCAGTTGGTAAAAGATTTGTTCTTTGCAGGTCTTTTCCTCTCTCTCCTGTTCTTTTTTTTGGTTTCTATATTTCTCTTCGCGTTTCTTTCCTGTTGGACTACCTTATCAGTGTATGACTTACTTACCTGGGTCAACGTAGCTATCCCGGACACGAGTAGCCAAGTACCAGCTTTGCAGCAATACCTGTCATCAATGATCTCGTAAGACACTAAGTCATATATGGAGCTACCTTCATGGGTTCAGCCTGACGTGTGGGGTTCCCTGTCCCATCTGAGCTGATGACCTGCCCTTGGACTCGGCAAGTCACTTGATTTTATTTTCTTTATTTTAACTAGTATTCACAAATTTAAATAATGTTATCACCCACGTATCAGAGTAATGAGGCATAGTTACGTTATTTTCTTTGGTGTCTCCGTTATTTGATATTTTGCGGAATCAATAAATGTCATTGAAATCTACACACTGTAAACCGACATACGTATGAAGGGAAAGGTAGAATTTTATATCCTTCATTAAGAGTTATTGTCTTAAGTACATAGGGCTAATGCTTACAGTTTTAATTTCGTTGCATATCGTTGCTTTTTGTAAATTGTAAGTGAAAAAGGCCCACATAACACGGGAGTGTCAATAGTCTGACATTTGGGTATGGTAGGGAATATCTTTAAGGGTCCGTCCGGCGGTTGTAATTGATGCCAGCTGTAGTCACAGAGTAGGTTCAGGCATTCAGACACGTTCGTGCAATTAGTAGGTCAAGTGAATGCGTGAGTCTGCTCATGTGATAGCTGCTCAGTGATAGCTTTATTTTTCGCCATCTTTTTACTTTTCTTTTGTAGTAATTTTTTTGTTATATAATCATTTCTTCGTTAATAAAACTTATCAAATATGTTTGTTTGAAGTAATTAGTTTTTTTTTATCTTGGTCTAGTTCAGATACTAAGGTTTTCCCGTTTTGAAGGACTCAATCGTCCATCAGTCACTCTCAGACGCATAGGGCAGGCGCAAAGCGGGTGGCGCCCCTTTTTATAGCACTGTTTGACCCACGACCACTCTACCAAACAGGAGCTAGTCGAGTATTGTGCCCTACAAGAGTGACTGAGCTGGTGAACAGTAAAATTAATTATTTCACTTCAGCAGTCAATTCAATTCATTTAATATTTCCACCCCTGTTTGTTATTTTATTTTGTTTTGCAAGTCACGAAAAATTAGCGTGACAAAACTTCTAAAACTTACAAAAACAACCCCTGGTGTTTTATCAATATATTCATCTTAGTCATAAAAATTTCAAATGATTCATCGCTCGAGCAATTCACTCGATTATTAAAATCGCTCGAGTGTCAAGTACTCGTCTATTAAAATCATCGGTTTTTCCCAACATTAGTACGTACACAAGTTTTCATTATTAGGGTTTGTTCTCACTACGCGGTACTTGGTAGTTCTCGTTTGCGTCCAAAACATAGATCATGATAACCAGTTCCTATTTGGAGAAAGCCATATTTTCCTATCTCGATAAAGTTAACTGAAGGAATTCAGCTCTAATTTAATAATGGCAGCTGCGTTATAGAACGTCATTTATTTATTGTTCCAAAGCAATTTTGACTAAATTATGTAAACATAACTCCCTATTTTTACCTGAGTTTAGACAAATCTGAAAATATTTGAGAAATTATATTTAGGTATAGGGCATATTTAACAAAAAATTAAGGTATTCGGATAATAGATCCATAAGCCTAAAAATATATAGGTTGTCCTATTCAATAGAATTAAATTAAAGCATATTTAAAATTGTTGAGTTGTCCAAGTTCTAACGAACGCTTTTCACAAGAGATCTAAAAATAGTAGCATAGATCGATATTAGGTACGTACTTTAGGGTAGCCACAATGTAAATTGTATTTGTTCATATTTCCATCTTGCTGGAAGACGGAGCGAGTCCAATCTATTCCAAAGAAAGGTAAGAGAACCCTGCCTAACGCATTGTTTTCAGTTATATCAAAAGTAATGGAGGAAGCTATTAACCAACATCTTCTAAAGTACCTGGAAGGCTTCAACATTATCAGCGATCATTAATATGGTTTTCGGAAGTCCAGATCAACTGGAGATATTCTAGCCTATGTCACCCATATTTGGAACAACGCAATCGAACATCATAGGGAGTCTCGAGCTGTTGCACTGGATATTTCTAAAGCTTGTGTTTGGCATGAGGGGCTTCTAAGTAAACTGCGATCCTATGGTATGCCCAGTCCATTCTGTGCATGGTTGTCTAGCTTTCTTAAGGTCCGCTGGCGATGACGGATTTCTCTCGGACACCTTCACCATCAACGCCGGTATTCCTCAAGGGTCCATATTGTCTCCCACTCTCTTCTTACTATACATTAACGACCTTCTAGTGAAAACTAAAAATCCGATATTTAGTTTTGCTGACGATAGCACACTTATCTCATCTTTCTCTTTGAATGCGCAAACATCGGCTGCCGACGCACATCGTCGCAGACAGCATGAAGTATCACGCCTCAATAAAGACCTGGAAGAAATTTTAACTTGGGGTGACAGTAACCAAGTCGAACTTAACGCTAAAAAACCCAGGCAGCAGCTTTCTCCAAAAAGGTTAACATTACAGAACCGGGTATATTCATGGCCGGATACGCAATCCCACTGGCTTCATCTATTAATTTGCTGGGCGGCAATCTGGGAGGAAATATGTCTTGGCATGTTGTGGCAATCGCCAAGATAGCTTCTTAGAAACTTGGGGTACTCTTCCGAACCAGAAAGTTGTACACACCTCAACAACTTTTGATACTATACAAAGCCCAGATTCGACCATCACTAGAGTACTGCTCTCATGTCTGGAGCTCTGCACCCAAACATACTTTTCGGCTACTGGATTCCATCGAAAAGAGGGCTATTCGTCTGATCGGAGACCACGAGCTGACGAAGAACCTCGACAGTCTAGAACATCGAAGACAGGTTGGGGTTTGACTCTCTTTTACAGATATTTTCATGGAAGGTGCTCGGCTGACCTTGCCCTCTTAATTCCGCCCAGAGCGACGAATAGCAGAAATACACGACGAACCACTGCCGCCCATCCATATGTGGTTCAGCTTAGTACTCCTCGAACTTCATTATTTAAGAATTCTTTCATCTGGAGGACTTCATCCTTGTGAAACGACCTTCCCGAGGTCGTTTTTCCCAACGAATATAACCTCCAACGATTTAAAACCAACGTGAATCGCTTTTTGCGCACACGCACCACTCCCAGAGTGCCCTATCTTAAATAGTTTAGGCGCTATCGAAGCCAGACACACCCTGTATAAGCAAACATTCGAAGGAATCTCCAAATAGCAGCAGATTGTAATATACGATTTATAAACTGATTTTCTATTTAGCAGAGGCGAGCTTTATTTTTTGATTTTGTAAATCTAGCTTTGTGTCATCCTAAAACTACAACGTTTCCATTTTGAAACTGTCGGTCAAAAAAGATTTTTACTTTTTGCTCATCTCTTTGCCGCTGGCTTTCGCAAAAAACGAATAAAATGCAGTCTATCGATTACTAAAATGCAGTTGGCATTTTTGCGGTTTTCATTGTGAGTGGATACGAATTTATGAACGAGAAGGGAAGACATTTTGTTAATCTCATTAAAATAAACTATATTTGCGTGCATCAAACAACGAAGATAAGTTTCTAAATTGACATTAAATCAAACGGGGCATTAAGCGTTTACCTTCCAAAAGAAGTTTGATAATATAGTTATTTAGTTAAATAAGAATGATGAACTTACCTGACACTTGTAGACTCATATTGTAGATCAAGTACGCTGTCTAGAGACGTCAGTGACTCTTTCCGTTTCCTCCTCTACGGCGATTCTACCCCGGCATCATACCCATCAATTCAAACTCTTTACAAGACTTACATCGAAGCGACATCCCGTTAAGACACTCTGGATGTGGCGCGTGTGCGAATAAAGCGATTCATGCTTGTTTTGAATCAATGTGGGTTATATTCGTTGGGAAACATGACCTCAGGAAGATCATTCGACAAGGAGGACATCTTCCAACTGAAAGAATTGCTGAATCAGGTACGGATGGGCGGCAGTGGTTCGTCGTGTATTTCTACCATTCGTCGCTTGGAAGGTGAAATTAAGCGGGCAATTTTTATCGAACATTTACTATGGAAATATCTATAAAAGAGAGTCAAATCACCAATCTGTCTTCGATGTTCTAGGCTCTCGAGGTTCTAGGCTCTCGAGGTTCATGGTCTTGGGAACAAACCCGAACAAACCCGAATGGCTGTCCTTCATTTCGACGGACTTCAGTAGCCGCTTGCTTGTATGCTTGGGTGCAGAGTTCCAGATCTGAGAGCAATATTCTATTGATGTACGAATCTGGGCTTTGTAAAGTGTCAAAAGATATTGAGGTATATCTTTGAGGTACACCTTTTTGGTCCTGAACAGTACACCAAGTTACTGTGAAGCTTCCTTGGTGATTACCACAACGTGCTTATGCTTATATTCGAACGTTGCTTTTAATTTTTAACTTCTTTTTTTCCGCATTCAATTGATACAATTTTTATCGTCTGATTACGCGGCTGGAAGTCAGCTCTGTGTTAATTTTTAACGTCTAGGCAATACATTGTCGAATGTTTTAATAATATGCTACGAGAAGAACTCCTTCCTGTTGCATAAATCTGCTACCACAAGAGCTTCCAGTAGAATAAATGCTTGTACCATCTATCATTGCCAAATAAAACATTCCAACCAAATTGTAGAATACGTGCAGAAACTATTCCAAAATGTGATCTAATTAGAAAAACTAAGGTTTCAAAGAATGAGAGTTTATTTGAGGAAATTCACAAGAATATACAATTTAAAATTAATTTTAATCTTCTCTCTTCGAAGTGCACTGAATGGTATTATTGAAGTGATAAAATACCGGTATTTATTGATCGAGAGTTTGATTTGTGGGTACGAATGCCTCGCAGTGTGAACCATACCAGCAGAAATAGCACACGAGAATTCCGCCTCCTTTATTTATCTCGTTACTTGACACGCAAAGGAAATATTTTAAAATAATTTACCAACCAATGCCTGCTGCATGCGTAAAGAAATTAACTGAAATTATATTTATACCTATACAAGTCATAGATTTATTCGATTCCTGTTAAGAACGTGACATGAAAATATCGCTGAAACGCAGCTGAATCTTATAATTATAACCCATCAAATGGAATAAGATGGCAATGTCACCTTTAGTTATAATTTAAAATTTTTAGGTTGTCTTATGTTTGATATATAAAAGTGCTTCTTTCAGTAAAATTTAAAGGCGGACTTTCCAGACATACTCTATCAGAAACTAGGTTGACCTCTCGCAAATGTTTGATGAAGTACCATAGGAGCAGCGAGTTATTTCTTCATGTTGGTTTCCTAAAAAATAAATTCACTATTTGTTTATTTACTCGACCGAACAAACCCGAACAAACCCGAACAAACCCCCCGAACTAAAATATCAGACGAAAAAAATAGTAAATCTTATTTTTTAAAAAGCAGCTATTTTGTTTTGGGTATGACTAGAGACACGATATTCTCGCATCCTAAAGTACTCGATAGGACCTTTTGAAATGATATATCGCAAGACCCCACATCCTATTCAAGTATTTTATCAAGATGGCGCCCATCCGCCATTTTAAATTTAAATACCATGAAATATATAAGGAAGCGTTGCTCTGAGATTTCTACTATACTGTGCCAAGTTATATATATTTTTCTAAGACGGTAAAGAAATAAAGGATAATAAAAAATAATAACTTGGTATGCAATTTTTAAAATGCCGCCATCTTGTTTTTGGTGCGAATATAAAAGTAATGTTATGGCAACGTAAAGTACTTAATAGTACCTCCAAGATGATGTATCGCAAGAGCCCTATTTAATTTTCTTTGACAAGATGACGACCACCCGCCATTTTGACAGCTAGAACTGTCATTCTTGGTTAGTTGGTTAAAGGCTTATTGTGTATCCCGATCTTATTAGAAGATGTTTGTTCCTTCTATGAAGTCCAGTAACCTTCTACCAAGCTTGTCATGTGGGAGGTTATCACCACGTTCTATGTTCCCGAAGATATTTTGTCTTCTACGAGACAGCGCTACGCAGCGGTTATGTATGAGGCGGTTTCATCCTCCTCGCCGCAGAGTCTGCATTCAATGGCTCCGTTGTTTATACCCCTCCGTTGAAGGTGTTTTCGCAGGTGTCATTCTTACGTCAAGAAGTAGTTCACCTTATAGACCATACCCAAATTTTGTAAAAGAAAATTAGCGGGTCAAAATTAGAAGGGCGGGGGACGGGTTTGGGTCATTAAAGAACCACACTGTAGTTTTAATCGATATATGTCTATATAGCTATACAAATCTATAAGCTATCCTATTATTGAATGAAAGTATATAATTTAAGTTGTATGCTAATTCTACCAAATCTCCTACACTGTAAAAAAAAAATCATTTCATTAGATTTTAAATCTTGTACAATCGAAAATATAATGTTTCAAATCTCCCATTTTACAGCATTCACAATTTTTCTCAGTTTTGTAAACTGATTCGTATGTTTAGGGTATAAAGCATGGAATCTTCTGATAAGTAAAATTATTCTTTTTCAAGTTTTTACACTCTTGATTAATCATGTTATTTTACGTAAGTTTCGGAAATAATTTTAATCCTTAATTTCAACTTATTTAAGTCACCTGTAGTACAAAATGCTTTCAAAATAAGCATTAATATTGAGCATTAATTAGTTATCATCACCTGAAAAAGCTCATAGCCACTGTCCCTTGAAATCAAGCTAAAGTTGTACCTAGTCTTCATTCTTGTGATCGGCGCTTTTTTGGTTTTATATTAATGAGCTTAATTCTTTGACCCTGGTACCCAATTTTATATAATTATATGCCGTCTAATGAGATAAATCAGAAGATATGGTGCAGTATAGTAATAGGGCAATAATTCCTTACTTTTGGATCTAAATAAGTGGTTCCACAGAAGTTTATATTTTAATTCTCCAGAAATAAACATAATGAGATTTCGTAATAATTGACAAAATCTTGTGATGCAATTAATGTGATTAATGGCACATTCGTACCCTCAAGCAGCAACTCAGTGATCTTAAGTTCATGGGAATTAGGAATTTAGATATATCAAAATTTTAATGGGAATTGTTCCGGTTTGTTCGTTGGTAAAATTAATCAATCCTTAAAACTTTTCTTTATTTTATATTTAGGTACTTTGAATTTTGGGCGGTGGATAATTTTGTTGAAATGGTTTTAATTCATAATTTTTATTACATTGCTATCCAATTTGTTATCAAAACTGAATAATTCTTTTATTGAAAATAAAACTTCTATGTATGCTGTTTATAAATGTTAATATCTCGAAAACGCATTGTTCTAGGAATATGAAGTATACATTTTTCTTCCAAAATTACGTTTTTTAACAAAAATTATGAATATCTTCAAAATGTATTGAAAATTACCATAATTCTTGTAACCAAAAATAGCAATTTTTATTTTACATTCTTAAAACACCACAATTTCAACCTTGGCAAATTGATTTCCATATTCGATCAGTTTAAGAAATACTTTTTTATTAATATCAGTAAAACAATATTCTGAAGAAAACAACAACTCATCCACTCTCAACGACAATAACAAACTTACTAGAGAATAGACCCGGCGGTTTTTAAAAAATTTCTACTTATTTTTTATGTAATTTATACAGGGTGCTTCTTAATAGTATGCTGCTATTTAAGGAGGTTATTCTTGGGTCCATTTTTAAGAGAAACTTCATATGTCCTAAACGTCTTAACTTTTGAGATACAGGGTTTAAAGAATTTCAAAAAATCTCCTTTCTTATTAATATCTGCAATACTGCTCTAGATATTTGTGTGAAATTTGGTACACACTATCTATTTATCAAGAGGCCTTTTATGATGTATAAAACAGTGGCGTTCGTGCTGGAATGACCTTCGGAATTTTTGAAGAAAAGACTGGTACTTTTTTAAATAAAAATAATTTTTAAAATTCTCATTTCTTGCTGAGCAAATGTCGTCTCTTGATTTTTTGTCGCTTGACGCACAGTTTTCGCATAAAAAAATGAAATTCATTCATTTACAGTCAGTTATGAAATTAGGCATTAACAAAGATTAAGAAGGATCTAGTAGGTAAGAAGCAGATCTTGTTTTGTAAATAGTTTTGACAGTTGTCTACCTAGTCTACTTGTCACGTATTTAAGCCATTGACCTTAACAAATTATTAAAAAAAAGATGAAAATCTGTAACACCCTATATCTCAAGAGTTGAGACTTTCAGGCCATATGAAGTTCTTCTCTGAAAATGGACCCAAGAATAACCTCCTTAAATATAGCATGTTATTAAGAAACACCTTGTATACTAAGTCAAGCATATTAAGGTTCTCAATTTGGCCATTTTAATATTTTCAAAACGGCTTTGGTGGCTTCATGGTTAAAGCGGCTATCATTGGGAACTCCATTCGGTGGATTTTAGTGGTATAAGTAATGGCGTTGCTGTCCGGCGTCATGCAAAAAATAGGCAATAGTGAAAAATGTATTATCCCCATCCCTACCCCATTCACCCAGGTAACCAGGCCGGATGAGATCGGATATCTCGTGGAGTACGGGGGACGGTATATACTCCCCAATCGGTAGGTCGCACCGCAAGGCGAGAGACTAAGGGTGATAGCCCTTGAGGGTGCATCGTATGGCCAAGGACCGTGGTTCGGATCCCACGTTTAGCTTTAGATCTCCTCGGGAATGGCCCTGATGGCGAACGAAGAGGAAAAAATAAATAAAAAAGAAGCATATTTTGAAGTTTAAAAATGGAAAATAAGATTTCTGGACATCTGCAATATAAAAAGATGGTACCTGATTTTAAATAACAAAAATGGAAAATACTCTCTCCATCTAGTGGAATCTACTTTAATGCACATTCGTTTGGTTCGTATACTATTTGAATGTTAATGAATGGTGGATGCGCAAGAATGTGGCGATTCGCCCAGAATATACGACATCGCATTTTGTATTGCGTATAAAATAATGTCTTATATTCGAATATTATTATCTATAAATATAGATCTGGTAAGAAACTTAATTGCATGATGATTAGATATTTAAAAGACTTAATATGGTGTTTGCAGTAGCCAATTAGACGACGATAATACCACATCCTAGGGCAAGGTATAATTAATTATTGAATCCATTATGTTCCTTTTCAGAATTTGTCGTCGAAGGGTGGTGTACAAATTGACGTTTCAGGAAGGTACCAGGAGGAGAATGCAGTTGAGCACTCGAATTAGTACTTATTTGCACTAAAATAAGTCGGTCTGGTACGGTCTATTATTTTTCAAATTTACACAAACATTTTTTCAAAATTACAGGTACTAATTAATTAAATAGGTTCTGTAGTCCTATACAGGGTAATCCCTAATGACTAATATTTCAGAATGTGATTCTGTGTGTCACGTTATAAATAATGGCACATATATGGACATAATATGTCCACAACGGCTCAAATTAGTTGCTACACGGTGTTTTTTTAATCGTTATTAAAAATCAGAACAACAGTTGGTTGTGGGGAGATCCCTAGAAAACCCCCAGAATTGGAGCGGCAATACTTACTACAGGGTGTTCCTTAATAACGTGTTAATATTTCACGGTGTGATTCCTTAGGTGATTTTATAAAGAAAAATCCATATGAACATATGTCCGGAACGGCTTAAATTTTTTGCTACAGGGTGTTGAAATTTTATATTTTAAATGGATATTTTTTAATATCTCCGAAAGTACTTCAGATATTATTTTCAATTTGGTATGTATTAATAGGATATAGAACCAGAAATTTTAGTTGAAAAAGTTATTCAATTGTTTCACTAGTGGCGTCCCTGCAAACATGTCCGCTGATATTTTTTACAAAAAAGATAGTAAACCACTGACATTTTTCCATGTGGATATTTTTTCTGATTAGCCTGGTCAATTCTACATGAAAACGGTCTCGTGAGACGCACCGTTCTTCATTAAAACAATTAAATTCAAATTGTTGCATTTAGCAGTATTGACGAATAATTTTACATACATCACACATCTAGTTATCCTGCAATAAATGACGTTTTCACAAACACCATTTTCCAAACAATACTTGTTGACATAACATAAGTTGTTGATGTTCAGAAGCATCTCATAAGTATTATTTCTTCGATTTTTAGTGTTTCATCGAATGTATTTTATGTTTTCGCTGTTTTTAATCGAATATGGTGAATTATGCATGCCATTTAAGTGAAGGTGACTATTTCCAACAATTTTTATGTAAAAAAATGTATCATTAATTATTTTATCAATATTAATAATAGAACGGTGGGGTGCGTCTGACGAGAAAAAATCGAAACCGTTTTCATGTAGAATTGACCAGGCTAATCAGAAAAAATTCACATGGAAAAATGTAGTCAGTGGCGTATCATCTTTATTGTAAAAAATATCAGAGGACATGTTTGCAGGGACGCCACTGGTTAAACAATTGAATAACTTCTCTAACTAAAATATGTGGTTCTATATCCTATTAACACATACCAAAATTTAAAATAATATCTATAGTGTTTTCGGAGATATTAAAAATAACCATTTAAGAAATAAAAATTCAACACCCTGTAGCAAAAAATTTAAGCCGTTGCGTACATATGGTCATTTATTAACTTTTCTTTATAAAATGACCTAAGGAATCATACCCTGAAATATTAGCACGTCATTAAGGAACACCCTGTATATTTGATTATTTCTGCAAACATGTTTATCGTTTACTGATTAAAGGGTGAAAACACTTCAATTTAGTAAGGGAAACAAAATTAGTCTTGATTAATTTAAGATTATTTAACGTATGTAATTATAAAATTATAAATAGGATAGCGGCTAGTAGACAAGTGTGTGTCTACCTACTGTCTGTTGAAGTTAAGTATGCAGTAAAATACGCAGTAAAGTAACCAAGTAAACTACGCAGTAAAATACGCCGTACAAAAATATCTAAGAAGATATATGTGTCTCTACTTGGACGGATTGACTTCTGACCCTCTCGAATCAGTTTTCTGAGTTGACTTGATTTACATATTTTACGGTAAGGTTCATTGTTTATTCCTTAATCGAATTTAAGTTTAAATAAAAATTCTCTTCAAAAATAAACTATTTTTATATTTTAATTTTCAATAAATTTTAATTACGTTAAGAGGGAATTTTTATTTATTTTTAAATTCGATCAAAGATCAAAAGTTGAACTCTATATCACTAAATTTTTCCAATAAAAGTTACCAAATTCCAAACACATTTAAGGAAATCACAGTGGCAACGCTCATTTTTATCTGCTAGTGTAAAAATCACCGTGAAGTTTACTAATTTCATTCATTATCGCCGGCGGAGTTGTTGCCGGTTTATCGCTTCGGCTATTGTGATTGTGTGTGATCTATTGTATTTTTGGACTAATTTTTTGTGTTTTTTCGAACTAAAACTATTTAGAGCTATTCATTATCCATCTACAATGGTTTGTCAGTGCGTGGTGTGCAATAAATTCGACTATTCTAACGTCGGATTAATATTTCGTCGGTAAGTGAAAATTATGAGGTTATGTTTTGTGGTTATGTGTAACTTATTACAGCGTTGCCATTTTTTAAAATATACTTATTTGAAACTGTAGAACTGTGCATGATTGTAAATAAATGGTGTTTTATGAATGGAATGTTTTGTCTCCCTTTTTATATTATATGTTTATGCCAAATACACCAATATTTCTTATATCTCCGCTACTGTCTTGCATTTGGCCCTTCCTCGACCACCGACTGGCACGACACGAATTACGCAGCAGCCTCTGATGCCCGAGACGTGTCGACGCTCTGGGCAGGACATAAATCTCCTGCAGTTCGTGCAGGATTAGGTGAAACCTGGGAGTGCACGGCAGGAAAGTTTTTAATTTTAAGTAAAAATAGCGTTAGTTTATCAGATAAAGATAGTTTATATCGCGAGGAGAGGGTGCAGCATTTTTATGTTCTTTATATGACTGGTTGGCTAGTCGGGGACTATGAATTCCGATTTTATTTTAAAAGATTATGTGCAATAAATGGCAAACGCGGAATGATTATAAGCAATAACCATAGGCTAATGAAACGCTTCCTCAGGGAGCTAGAGCACTTTGAAGATGACTTTCATAATCTAGTTTTCGTTTTGTAGCTCCGGAACTACTTCAGTTAACGGAACCAAGTTTGGGACATAAATTACTATTAGTAAGTTTATTTATTTGAGCCTATTGGATAATGTTTACTTTAATCAGGGGCATGTAAACCAGGGGTAAATTTGACCCCTTTCCTCTAAGACTTCAAATATTTCGTCGTTTTGACAACACATTATGATTTTCCTATGTCTTTTATATACAATTGGTGGGTACTCTCTGTACAAGTTATTAAATATCACCCTTTCTTCGGAAATTTACTAAAAATAAGTTAAGATACAGACATGAATTTTTTTGTAGTTCCGGAATAGAATGTCCTAATTTCTTTAAGACTTTAAAAATTAATATCTGCTGCGAACGGCGAAAAATTGAAATCTTAGAGGAATGTTGTCAAATTTACCCAAAATACCCCCTGGTTTGTACCGCTCTGGTAAAGTTAACATTGTTCAGTAGGCTCAAATAGAGGAACTTACTAGCAGTAATTTATATCCCATAATTGGTTCCGGTAGCTGAAGTAGTTCTGGAGCTACAAAACCAAAACTGATTTATGGAGGCCATCTTCAAAGGATACTAGCTTCCTGAGGAAGCGTTTCAGGACCAATGTTCATAATATTAACTTTTTATTTTATTTTCATGTATTCTATCTACCCTAAAAGTTTGTAACATGATCACATTCACACCCCCTATAAAGATTTCAAGAATATTATCACAGCCAATATTTTGAATTTGGAGCTTTATAAACTTTCCCTGAGAACATACAATCACTAAAAGAGATCTATACGGGTAAGTCCCGAAGATTTGCTATTTAAAAGCTATGTAACAGCATTTGGGAGACATCAAAAGCGGAACGTTCCTAATCCTTTATTTTGGCATACCTTCGGCATCGTGGCAAGAACAACTTATAGTGATCCGTTGTTTCTACCCAGTAGGCATAAAAAAGATTTTGTGTATTTCCTTCTCTTACATACAGGGTGATTGATAGTGGATGGTCTATTAGACGTTTATGAAGAACTATCCAACCGATCTGTTTGAAAATTTGGCAGCTTATGTAAGTGGACATGCTCCCTCTATTAAAAATATTTTCAGCAGTGCAGTGCTGCCACTTCTACTAGAAAGTATTAGCAACTTTGATAATTTAAATGAAGCATCCTGTGCATTATTGTTTTTAGAATTCCTATTAATTTCTTAATAACTTTCCTTAATATTTTTCTATACCGATCTGCTATCGTTCTCGACATAATAATTAAATCACCTTTTTTTAGAAAACATATTATTCTTCAAAAAGGGTTGACATTTTTGAGGTCTGATAAATTAGCGCACTAACATTTGGTTAAGAGTGGTAACGACAAAAGACCATTCGGTCTGTTTCCCCTTCTATGTGCAACATTGCTATACCTATCTCGAACAGTTTTTGACTTATTAACATTTATTTATCTGTAATGATTAATCACAAATATCTTGGTAAAAGCTTAAGATTATTTAACCAAATCTAAGTTGTAGAATACAAGGCGATATATCAATTTTTTTTAAATTCTTACAAAATTACCACAGTTAAGTTACGGGGAGTTTGGTATTTTTGAATTTGTATTTTGAAACACCATGTGTACGATATTTTGGAATAGAGTGAAAGGCCTCTGAGTATTACATGACTCCAAACCAAATTTCAAGGCCCTGGTTTGTCAGAGTTCAAGAATATTAGCCCTTCTTGAAGGACATTTTTTCCAAAACAAAAAAAGTTAAATTAATTATTATCTCGAGAACGAACAGATAGACATAGAAAAAGAAATTAATAGGGATTCTAAAAAAATAATACTCAGGGTTTGTTCCATTTAAATTATCACAGTTGCTAATATTTTCTAGTAGAAGTGACAGCACTGTATCGCTGAAAATATTTTTGTTAGAGAGAGAATGTTATACAGGGTGTCCGTTAATTAATGGTACATGTAAAAATCACAGACTCCTTACGTAAAAATATTAGGATTTAATTATACTTACCTATATCCGAAAGTTGATATTAACTGAGATACAGGGTGTTAAATTTAAAACTTTGTTTTTGTTTTTCTCTAATAACTTTTTATACAAGAATTTGGTAATTATGGTTTGTTCGGCCGAGAAACTGATTTTTTTGTGACATTTTAATGTACTATGTAGGAGGCGCTGTCTGCGGCATTTTTCACACATTTATTAGATCATAACTTTTCTGTGCCTGAGTGTATTTAAGTTTTTAATAAAAATAGTATTTTTCTCATATTTATTACGTAAGAAAGATATACTAAGTTCAGGTCGCTCAGAGTTACCTTTTCGGAGATATTTCCATTTAAATTGTTTAGTGCGTTAGCCCATGCAAGCAAATAATATTTTGTTACTTCGTACGAATTTAGATTAACTTTTACATGATAATTAATGTTCTAGTAATGGTAATTGAATATAATAAATACAACAATTGGATTGTTCTTTACCTTACATTCATTAAAATAGCTTTGATCCTAGAAAATATCGTGTCGAAGGAAAATAACCGCAATGAAAACACAAACTTACGATAAACTCAGCAATAAAACATTTTCTGACAAAGCTATTTTACAATAATCAACAAACTGCATCTCTAAATTTCATTTGTTTTCTCATAGGTTACTTTAAGACAAAATTTTCTTTGCAAATTAATAATAATTGGGCAGGGTATACTAATCAATTTAAATGCAAATATCTCCGAAACGATAACTCTGGGCAACCTGAACTTACTGTACCTTTTTACGTAATAAATATGAAAAAAGGATTATTTTCGTAAAAAACTTAAATACACTAAGGCACAAAAAAGTTATAACCTAATAAATGTGCGAATAATGCCGCAGACAGCGCCGCCCCCTACATTGTACATTAAAATTTCATAAAAAAATCTATTTCTCGTCCTAAAAAAACCATAATAGCCAAATTTTGTAAAGTTCCTCGCAATGTTATTAGAGAAAAACAAAATTGAAGTTTTAACTTTAACACCCTGTATCTCAGTTAATATCAACTTTCCGATATAGGTAAGTATAATTAAATCCTAATATTTTTACGTAAGGAGTCTGGGGTTTTGCCATGTACCATTAATTAGCGGACACCCTGCAAAGCTACCAAATTTTGAAAGTAATCAGTCGACTAGTTCTTCATAAACGTCTAATATACCATCCAACCACCCTGTATACAAAACGTTCTTCCAGACTCGTTCTGTAGGTGTGATTTCGTTCAGGAGAAAATTTAAGGAAGGTATTCTTTTGGTTTAGGGTTTCCACTGCATCCCTAGAAGCTAGTAATGTTTCATTAGACTTAAACCTTGACTAATATCTATAAACTTCAGCTACATCTTCACATTTTTCAGTCTCGAAATAATGGTGTCCATAAACCACTCTAAGCAGCATTAAAGGAGTATTACTTTTGCATCAATCCGAGCTCAAAGCGAGCGCCGTGCGTGCAGCTGCGATCGCGGCCGCTACGTAGATCGTAAATTAATTGGAACGTTTAAGTTACGATTGCAATTAACCGTTGGGGAATAGAAGGGACTACCATATAAATCACCCTCTAGGAATCATATTTATCCACAGCCGAACAACTGAAAGATACACTGTTAGTCAGGCCTAAATAAAAAATACCCACATAGACCACAATAAAAGATAGCTGTAACAGTTAAACTGATTTTTCTGGATAGTATATCGCCATGTTTGATGTTTTATTGAAAATGTGTTCTACAATATACATACAGGGTGATTGATGGTGGATGGCCTATTAGACGTTTATGGAGAACTAGTCATCGCATCACTTTGAAAATTTGGGAGCTTATAGAAGTGGACATGATCTCTCTGTTAAAAATATTTTTAGCCATGCAGTGTTGTCGCTTCTACTTGAAAGTATTAGCAACTTTGATAATTTAAACGGAATATCCTGTAAATTATTTTTGTTTTAGAATCCTTATTAATTTTTTAATAACTCTACTTTGTTTTTCTATACCTACACGCTTTTCAAAGTTTGAATATTGATAAACTTAGACTTACCACTACAAATGGTGTCAATACCCGAATTCTGAAATGCTTAGAAGTGAACGGCCAATATATTGAACATTTATTGAAAAGTAATTAGATATTTCTTGCAAAATGTCAACCATACAAAACAATTTCCATAGGCTACTTGCCAAATTGGTCTAAAAAGTGTGATTGTTATCTGTAATAATTAATTTTGTTAAATAAATGCTCATAAGTCAAAAACTGTTCAATATAGGTATAGTAACATTATACATAGGAAGATAGACAATTTCAATAGCTTTTAGGACAACAGATAAAATATAGGGTATTTCATTTAAAAAAACGTACTATTTACCATTTTTCCAAACCATCAAAATATTTGTATTTTGAAACACCCTGTACTATTATAACTAATATTTGGAAAGAGGGTGAAAGACCTCTGGATATAACCTGACTCTATTCCAAATTTCAGTGCTTTAATTTGTCAGAGTTTAAAAATATCATCACTTTTTGTATGAAATGTTTTCCGAAAAAACAAAGTGAAATTAATTATTATCTCGAGAACTATAACAAAATAGGTATAGGAAAATATTAAGGAAAGTTATTAAGAAATTAATAAGGATTCTAAAACAAAAATAATACACAGGGTGTTCAGTTTAAATTATCAAAGTTGCTAATACTTTCAAGTAGAAGCGGCAACACATGCATGGCTAAAGATATTTTTAAAAGAGAGATCATGTACACTTCTATAAGCTCCCAAATTTTCAAAGTGATGCGATGACTAGTTCTCCATAAACGTCTAATAGGCCATCCACCATCAATCACCCTGTATACAAAAAATTCAGCAAAATATACCATTTCTGTTTAGGATTATGTATATCTTAGTACATTTAAATCTTGAAAATAAATGTATTAAAAATTAAGCTCTAAAAACGAAAATTATATGAACGAAGTTTAAATTATGGTTTAATACAATCAATATAAATCTTAGATTGGTTATAGTTCTAACAGCCCAAGTAACAATTGTAAGACACTTTTGATTTAGTTATGGTCTAAAGGGGTTGTTTAATATGTTCAATGAAAAGATGTTGGTTTTAAAGTTACCTTAAAATAAACTAAATGTTCTTAAAGACCACTTATTCTTATACAAAGAATTTAATACACTTTTTAAATTAAAATAAATAAACTATTTGCCCTTAATGCGCATATTGATCTTATAAAAGTTTTATAATACTCGTGACATTGGCCATTTTAACACTAATTTGCTTCTTAAAGGATCAATTAGCAAGTTGCTTTCAAAACAATCAATTTTGGAACAAATAGTTTTACTGTAGGGTTCCCTTGCTGTACTCATTAAAACCATTAAGAAAAGTGTTTCATATTAAGCCTATAAGCTCAATAAAATTTCACATTAAATTCACAAATATAATTTTTACTTTTTAAACAGTACATTAAGAATATTTTCAAACTTTACGGTTTAAATTTAATCAATTTGATTAAAAGAACTGCCTGTTAAATTTTTGACGAATTCTACTCCATCCACATCTTCTCGATAAGCAATCTTCTCAATATACTTATTGATCATACCTTTTAGAACAGCCTATATATTACTAGGGCCATTAAACTTAAACTTGTAGGAAGAAGTACATTACAAACATGTAAACTCAAGCAACAGCTCATGTAAAACGTCATCGCCATTTTCCAGGAAACCAATAAACACACGGCTATTGTTACAGTTGCAACTGAATAGAACAAAAAGTCTCCCATATCCCAGCAAGACGTAAGCGCGTTGTAAGATTCGATCTGACGGGCATTAGTTATGCTAACACAACGCAGATAATGTAGATAACAGATAACAGATGATGCTGATAAGCGAAACATTAGTTCAACAAATCATGAGAACGTAACTTATGAAGTAGAAGTTGAGGGTAAATATTAGGTTGGTTCGCAGAGCGAACTTTCCAACGGTTGTGAATGAAGTTGTAACTGGTTGCTGTCTTTTTCGTTGTGAACGGGTACAAATGCCAAACCTTCAACAGTAGGTTCGTTCCAAACACCCTAAAAATCGTACAATGTAGGGTTACGTACATGCGTAGTAGTCGAAAGCCGTTCCAACCGACGCGACACCAAACGGTGTATCTGGTGATCCCGCTGGCGTTGGTGTGCCAACCAAATTTGTGATAGTTCGCAAACCAATTCGAAAAGGATACAAGGGCAAGAGCAAAAACCGTTTGTACCGACTAGCGCCGTAAAAATTTTAACAGTTGTTTTTGTATTCCTGTCATTCGTGCAGCTCTTTTGGTCTTATTTTATAGGAGTTGTTGCTTAACACCTCTTTAATATTCTGATTATTTAATTTATTCTTATTAAATTTGTATAATCCGGTTCCCAAACCTACAAGATATTCTTACCATTAAACACGTTATTCTCTTCCATAATCATTAAATACAACAAAACGGAACGACAAAAGATAATACTCTCTCTCAGACGAAAGAATTAAGCAACAAAAGTAGGGTTATGATTTATGATAATTAACTAATCTTCTTTCCTAGTCTAAGAACTAATCAGACAGGCGATCAGGATCAGCTGCTGAGATGTACGTCAATACATTGAAAATATATTTTCAATGGAAGAGTTTTTCATGGATTTTCGGAAATTCCTTGGCCACCGCGGGCTCCAGATTTAACCCCACTCGAAAGCTATTTTCAATCTAAACATCTTTTCTTTATAACAATTTTCGATATTGTCAAAAATAAAGGTACTTTACTCTAGAGCAAAAATCACATTTTTTGACAAACCTCGTATACGGCTGAAAAAATTTAACATCTGATGGTTGCATTTTAGGTTTTGGACCATGCAAAACTTTTTATAAAGAATAATTTTTTTTTCGTAAAATTAATAATAAAAAAGTTTCCCATATGCCGCCAACTTACGTAGCCACAAAAAAAATTTCGAACGATTCTAATATGTCAAGGTTAAGAAGTACGCCGTTTGTAGAATGACTCCATGATAGTATGGAAACAAAATATTAGAGACCGAGAACTTTCTAACAGGAATTTTTTAATAATTTCTCAAAACTATAATATTTCGGGTACTTTCTAGAAGATACCTTATACTTTTAAAATAATCAATATCAGTAACATCTCTACGCCTATATTGAACCTCTACAGGATTAATAATTTAATACCGAGAGTTGAATTTATTGATTATTTAATTATTTCTCTTAAATTATTAAAGCTAATAACAGCACTGCCACACGTGCATTTCAGTTTTTATTTATTAATGCGTTCTATTACCATGTCTGTTAAATAATAGGGTACAGGGGCTATACTTCATACTTGATAAACTAAATATATCAAAGTGAATATGCAACGACTTTTTTAAATTGTTGTTTCGACCTATTTCCTGCGAAATGAACGTATGCACTTAGTAATTGCCCATTTCACAGCGACAAAGGTTTAATATTCTGAAAATTGTTGTAAAGTAAATATAGCCTTGTAGTTTAATGTATTTACATTTTTTTGTCACTTGTTAAGCCAGTGCAATAATTATTTTCTTCAGAACCAATGAAATAGAAGTGTCTTATAATATATAGGGTGTTTCTTAATAACATGCTAATATTATTATGAAGGAGGTTATTCCTGGGTCCATTTTCAGAAAAAAACTTCATATGAACATATGTCCTAAATATTTTAACTTTTGATATACAGAATGTTAAAGATTTTCATGCTTTTAAATAATTTGTTAAGGTTAATGACTTAAATACGTGACAGCTAGACTAGGCAGACAACTGTCAAAACTGTTTATATTTACAGAACAAAATCTGCTTCTTACCTACTAGATCATTTTTAATCTTTGTTAATATCTAATTTCATAGCAGAGTGCAAATGAATGAATTTCATTTTTTTTACACGGAAACTGTACGCCAAACAACGAACAATAAAGAGACGACATTTGCTCAGCAAGGAATGAGAATTCAAATCAAAAATAATTTTTCTTTAAAAGAAGAGAAGGCGTACCATTATTTTCTTCATAAATAACCAGTCCCGTACAGACGCCACTGGTCGGAATAAAAAAAGTGTTATATATCATAAAATGCCTCTTTATGAATAGAAAGTGTGTACCAAATTTCACAAAAATATCTAATATCACAGATATTAATAAAAAGGAAATTTTCTGAAAATCTAATATCTAATATCACAGATATTAATAAAAAGGAGATTTTCTGAAAATCTTTAACACCCTGTATCGCAAGAGTTAAGTCGTTTAGGACATTTGGCGTTTTTTTCTGAAGAAGAATCCAAGAATAACCTCCTTAAATATTATCATATTATAACACCCTATATAGTTGATCATACAGACTGTTACTTAATGATATGTACCATCGTGCCTATAAAAAACTAGAACAGCAAGATCACAAAACTGGGAACGGAAATACATATCTCATAGACTATAAAATGAGCTCTAAAGGTAAAAACACGTAACTTTTATAAAGTAACCTAGGTTACACGATTTAACGTTTTGTATTTTGTGATATAAGGTGCCAAAATATATAACTTGTTTCAGAAATTTGCAAATACTTTATTTAAAGTAGGTTTAACGCCGCTTAAAAATGAATATAAAACTAAATAATAAAAGAAATTTAATAGGAAGTAAAAAATAATACAAACACAAAATTTGTCGAAGCAACAAAATTTTTTTAATATTGAGTCATAGAACCGATCCTGTTTATTACTTCTTGATAATTAAGTAGTCTAACTTCCTCTTCAGCAGAACTTCTAGGGGGAACTGAATCTGTTTTCCTAATAATAGTCCGATGCCTTGTTTTTTTTTTGTTTTGCCAACAACACAATATTTTTGAATACTCCCAATTCGTCTGCAATATCCCTAATTAAAGCACCAGCTCGCAACCGACGACGGTAGATAATAGTAATTTGCTGGGGGGTTAACTGGGGCATATTTTTAAAAGAAAAATGTGCTTAACAAGTTAATGATAAAGTGACAATTTATGTTGATATGTAAAATTTATATATCACATTTTACTGGTACCAGACTCGACAGTAAATAATTCCTAATAGTCAAGGCTAAAATAAGAAATTGTGATGTCCTAGTTTTTATCGGCACGATGGTACCTATTTTTATGAATGCTACCTGGACTAATTTTAAATCGGAAAGTTCATATAAATATAAATCATCAAATTTTGATAAAGACTATTATGATATAAAACCACAAATTTTTACCATGAAAATTTCACCCTGGCATTTTTAAGCCAATCAGAGACTTGTTTTTTGTTTGATTACGATGGAAATCCAAAATATTTCCGGAAATATTCATCCGCCAAGATATGCAGGGTGTTACAAATTCGGTTTTCACCACTGGGATTTCGGGAATGGTGAGAGATACGAAGTCGGTTAAATTGGGGTAAAGTTGCGTTATTATGAGCCCAATGATATTCCGCAAAAAAAAAGAAATAAATACAGGGGCTTTTAAAATATTCGGAAAAATATAAAATTTTGCGTTTCGGTTTTTATTTCTTCCTGACTTTATTCAAAGGGATGACCAAAAATAAATTTTACTTCCTCATTACTACTTGTGGCATTGTCAGATCTTTCATGCGACGTTTCGTCTTTATGTCACCATCAACTTAATTTTTTTAAGTACGGGCCTGGATCTGTTTGTTTAAATTATGAAAGAGGAGTGAAATCTACGTTTAGTGGTATACTACACTTAATGATTTTCCGACGTTTCTTAAAATACCCCTAGTACGTTCCTGTAATTTATTTTGTTGTACATTCGGTATAATTCGAAAATGTAAAACTCAATGCCTCTATTAAATAGTTTAAGAAAGTCAAGTTTTATTTGTATTAATAAAATAAATTACTTCTACTTACGCTAAGTAGAAATTTGATACAACTATATTTGTTCTTTGGGTTTTCGGTCAATTCTTAATAAAGCGAGTTATCAAATTTGTGACGTTTCGGTTTATTTCATTTTAAACCATCATCAGACTACAAATAAAGGAAAACATTTCTTTAGTTTTTAAGGACATGATTTGCGAAATATGATGGGAAAACATTTAGTTTATAGCAATCAAATTATAATAAAAACATACCTTATGTAATTGCACTATCACAATCACTTTAACATATTTACTTATTATAAAGATGTTGTATCACCCTAGGAATAATTGTAACTAATTTCTATTTTAAACTACTTTACTGTATTCTTGGTTATTCTTAATCTATGGGTTTTCCAGGCGGTTTATGGCTTCCTTTTGATGGTAAAAATTTGCATTTTATTATTTAATTAAATTACTATAGTTACAACTTAGATTATCAGTGTCGGTACGGAAATTTAATGTGTTTGTATTATTTTTTTTTATATGAATCATTTCTTTAATGTTTCGTCTCTTATAGTTTGATTCGTGGTCAAGAATTTGTGTCTCATTAAATTTGAAATTATGAAGATTGTCTATTGCATGTTTAGCTAGGGCTGTATTTATTTGATTTGTGTTTTTATACTTCTTTTATGTTCATTTATTCTGTTTTTTAAATATTGTTTCGTTTGACCTATATATGTTTGAGTACAATCATTGCAATCTATTTTATATATGATTTGTATTATTTAGTTTAGGTATTTCAGGTTTTAATTTAGTGAAGAGCGTTTTTGTACTGTTATTGGGTCTTTCCGCGATGTTTATATTATATGGCTCAAGAATTTTTTTAATTTTGTTATTAATTTCCGGAATGTATGGCAGTGAGATATAGTTAGTGTTTTTGGGTTTATTTGTTATTTGTTTTGTGGAGTTATAGATTTTATTTATTCGGCTTTTGATAATTGGTTCATAGAATTTTTTTTGGGTATTGGTTTTTTTCTAGGATATTTTTAATTTTTTTTAATACAAACCCGAACAAACGGTCAGGAATCAATACTATTTGATACAACTATTAGAAACAGAAAAACAGTAGTAATATGTAATAACAAAAATAATTAAAGACAGAAATAGCAATAATAATTAAAAAATCTTGAGTTTCTTCGAAACAAGTGTAAATTATAGGAACGTACTAGGGATATTTTAATGATGATGGCCAATTTAAGGAACAAAACGTCGGAAATCCAGTAGTGTTGTATACTACTGAACGTAAATATTGGTCCTCTTTCATAATTTAAACAAAAAGATCCAGGTCAGTGTTAAAAAAATTAAGTTGATGATGGTGACCTAAAGACGAAACGTCGAATGAAAGATCTGATAATACCGGAACGTGCGTCTGACGAGAAAAATGCAAGAGAACGTTTAATATAAAGTTGATCAGGTTAATCAGGAAAACATTCATTTGGCAAAAGTTCAGTGGCGTACCACTTGTTTTGTAATAAAATATCATATGATATGTTTGCAAGTGCGCCACTGTCACTATCACCGAAAAACCTACACGTATTTTTGATGGCTTCTTCTTTATTAGAACAGTAAATAGACACATAAATATTAACTAATTAAAATACTAGAAATTAGAATACAAAAGGTGTCCAACTGTTTTGTTGTATGAATTACCCCGTGCTGACCGGGACCACACCCACGCGTCGGTGCTGCACGTACGGATGCCCTTCTTGCACTCTCTCTTCAGATTTTAGCCCTTATCCCTGTTCCTCGGGATGTTTCTACCTCTTCGGGAAAGGGCACCTGGTTAAGTTAAAACCGATGGATAGGGTCCATTTTAAAATAAATATTTTAACGCACTAATCGAAATGTTATTATTGAATGATGGTTTCGTTCAGTTATTAGCGGCAACCTTTTAGTGAAAACCAAAAATTCAATTTATTTTATTAATTACCTACTGGATTTTGTTACATTTATTAGAATTTTTAACTAAGTGTACATTTTTAGAAATTATGTACATTTGAAAACTTCCCACCACGGATTTATCGAAAACCACTGATTAAAAGAAAAAACGCGGAGACACGTCAAAAGATTTGCCAAAGGGGACAACTTTTTAACCAAAAACTACTTCACCCCCTTTTACCCTCTGGCCCCCGGGGTCATCCCCTTAAAAATTTTAAATGACAAGGGGTAGCAAGTAATAGCTTGTTTGAAAGGTCTTTCAAATTCCTTTATTTTGACGCTTGATTTTGTAAAATCGGTCGATTCGTTTTCGAGAAAATTAGAAAAATTTTTACCGCTTTATTTTTATCAACACCGATAACATGAGCGAACTGTTTTTATTCTTATACCTGTTCAGTTTTTTATACCTGTTTAGTTTTTATAGTTGCTAAGGGAAAGAAACAATTTAATTTGCTGTCAGTTACCTTTGTGACAATCTTGGGATAGTGAAAATTAATTTATTGATTCAGATTTTACTTCCAAAATGGTTTACACACCAGCGGAAAGAGTGTAAATGATACTAATTTATGGTGCCCAAAATCAATGTGCTCGGCAAACTGCCGTTACATTTAACGCCAGACATCCGGAAAAGATAACCTCGCATAGGTATGTTTTGGACCTTGTTACTAAATTTACTCAAACTGGATCTGTTGCAAATAAAAAACGTAATCATCGTAGAGTTTTGGATGAAGCCGCTCAATTTGAAGTTTTGGGTCATTTTGGCATAAATCCTAATACTTCATTATGCAAAATTGTTGATGCGACTGGTATTTCATTAGGCTCTGTACACACAGTTACTAAATTACATAAATTTCATTCATTCAAAATGAAAATATTGCAAGAGTTAACCGAAGATGATTTCGATAGGCGAGTTGAGTTTTGTGAACAAATGACTGCAGCGATTAATGATAATACCATTCATGTAAAGAATATCTGCTTCAGTGATAAATGCACATTTTATCTAAATGTATTTGTTAATAAGCATAACTGCAGGTATTGGAGCAATGAAAATCCTCATGCTTTTGTAGAAGGGCATACTCAGTACCCCAAAAAAATTAATGTATGGGCAGGCATTTTAGGAAACAAAGTGATTGGGCCATTGTTTATTAATGGGAATTTAAATGGAGGCATTTATTTAGACATGTTGGAAAATACCATCAATCCGCTTATCACTGCAACCATTGAAAACCAAATCGAAGACGATGGAAACCCTATACTTGATGAGGCTGAAATATATTTCCAGCAAGACGGCGCTCCTCCTCACTATGTTCTTCCGGTTCGGCAATGGCTAGACGACGAGTTTCCAGATAAATGGATAGGGCGACGAGGGCCTATAGAATGGCCTGCTAGATCTCCTGACTGGACGCCATTAGACTTTTTTCTATGGGGCCATTTGAAAACTATTGTGTTCACTCCCCAACCTAAGAGTTTGAATGAACTTCGTCAACGCACACACTTATTGAAATAAAAAGTGATATTTTCGTGTGTTTTTTTTCTATCTGAACAAATTAAGATAAATAAAGATTTTTCAAATTTTCTCGAAAACGAATCGACCGATTTGAAAAAATCAAACGTCAAAATAAAGCACTTTGAAAGACCTTTCAAACAAGCTATTACTTGTTACCCCTTGTCATTTAAAATTTTTAAGGAGATGACCCCGGGGGCCAGAGGGTAAAAGGGGGTGAAGTAGTTTTTAGTTAGAAAGTTGTCCCCTTTAGCAAATCTTTTGACTTGTCTCGGCGTTTTTTCTTTTAATCAGTGGTTTTCGATAAATCCGTGGTGGGAAGTTTTCAAATGAACACCCTGTATATCTACAATACTATTTTGTTACGAATTAATAATGAAAATTGTAATTAATACAATATTTCATAGGAAATCGTACGAAACTATAATAATTTTATTATATCGATTGTTACGAGCACATACATTCATTGTAAAATTTACAATATATTTTAATATTTACTTGATTTTACTAAATTTATTAGAATTTCTAACTATACTTTTTAGAAATTATGTTTAATACAATATTATTTTGGTAAGGATTATTAATAAAAAATGTAATTAATACTGTATTTTATAGGAAATCGTACCATAAAATCTAAAATGTAATTTTTTTTATGATCAAACACAAGCACTATAGGAAAAAATAACGCAAAAACGATTCACGTTGGTTTTGAATCGTTGGAGGTTATATTGGTTGGGAAAAACGACCTCGTGAAGGTCGCTCCATAAGGATAAAGTCCTCCAGATGCAAGAATTCTTACATAATGAAGTTCGAGGAGTACTAAGCTTAACCATATATGGATGGGCGGCAGTGGTTCGTCGTGTATTTCTGCTATTCGCCGCTTTCGGCGGAATTAAGAGGGCAAGGTCAACCGAGCACTTTCCATGAAAATATCTGTAAGAGAGAGTCAAATCCCCAACCTGTCTTCGATGTTCTAGGCTGTCGAGGTTCTTCATCAGCTCGTGGTCTATAATAATATATAATAATAATTTTACTATAGTCTTATTGCCGTGTAAATATTAAAATACTTCCCTGTACTGTACTACAGCAGTTACATATTGTTAATATGCTTTGCATAACATGCTAGGGATTTATTCGAATACTTTATTAATCCAAAAGTTATAATAAACATCAGAAAAAGGAGCTATAAAATAAAACCGTTCCTAACGAGTTTCCTTAAGATGCATCCCCCGTAGTGCACCGTAACCATTCCAAGAAAAAATCTATAAGCTATCCGGCCAACGACCAAATTTTGCGACTGCATGCAATTCCTCCTGAGCCGTTAATTCCGTACGAGTGGGCCCTCAGGCGCATCCGAATGGCCCATTTCGACGTCGGAGACGCTTTTCCAGACGCAATACGACGCCCGAGACGCCTTATCTTGCTCGGCGTCGGTTCCAATGACTTTGTGCTAGATCTTGCACAAAGAAGATGACCCGGCTTAGATCGCAAATTCAGACGAACGGGGCTGTTGGCGTTGGTTTATTACTTTGGTTTTATGGAAGAAACTTGTAAGGAGTTAAGGATATGATATGCAGTGGCGTATCGATGGCAGAGCGATTAAGAACAAATCGGCGAATAAATTAATTTATTTTATTAGGTGTAATTTTATACATATCTTAATTTCTATTGAATAAGACATTTATCTGTTCTAGTTTTTATTTAGCTTGTTGTCTATTCTATGTGTTAATCGTGATGAAAAGTGTCATAATTGACGGGATCATGCAGCATTTTTACAAATTAACTTTTTTTAAATTTACAATGTTAGAAGAAACTATACCGACCCTGTTAATTTTGTTGTAAACGGCAGAACTAAATCAAAAAATAGTTATTTATGATATGTGCTAAAACTGAAATGTTTTTATGGCAGTAAAGTTCGGGCAGTAACGCCGAAGGCGAAATACAACTACTTTTAGCACATGAAATCATACACTAGCTTTCCTACAAACACCATTAAAAGTATAAATCAACCAAATATATTACAAACTACAGATAGAAAAATGTACATTTCTAGCCTATGCAACGAATGCAAACAGTCTTTCCCACCTCTTTCTGTCATTATTGCAGCATACCCAGATTGACATATTTATGGCAGAGGTATCTTGCAAAATCCCAATTAAAAATCTGTTTATTTGGAAATTACAACTGGTTTAAGATTAATCCGCAATTAATCTTAAAATAAATATTTTCTCATAATTTTACTATAAACTGCGAAAGGGAGATGAGAGATTCTATAAAAAAATATTATTATACTTAAAAGTATCAAACGAATCTTGACTGCACTCTGGCAACATATATTTTTATTTTACAACTGCGCTACGATTCGGACCCAAAAGATGAATGAATTACTAATCTCGTATACATTGCGACGTTTGCGCTTTGATCTAACGGATTGATTCCAGTGGCCGTGACCGTCACAAGTATGGTGAAATTATTTTTAAAATTTTATTTTTTTGTAACGACCAAACAATCACTTTCTCGGCGTTTTAAATGTAGAAAGAAAAGAAGTAATAAGAAAATGCGTTAGGCAAAACATATTTTTATTTATTTTTTAATTTTACACAAGGAAATACAACTTTTGGAAAATAAGAAAGGTTTTCTTAGTGTGTATAGTGCTTAAACGTACGTTAAACGTTCTTTGGTTCTTAATTGTAGAAAATTGATCAATAACAGCCTCATTAAAGATTGGAATACCCTCTGTAAATTTTTTTTCTTTCTAATAAAGTCCCTAGATTTACCCTTTGTGGTATGCGTTAAATTAATTTTGAGTTTAGGTCTTCCCGCATTCTTCAATTTTTTGCTAAAACCTCAAAGAGCTAAAGTTATTTTTTAAATAGTCCACCCTCAAACTATTCATTTTAACTTAATAAATATATAATATTAAAATGTTAAAACATACACGCTTGAATTTCTAACAGATGCACGGCGCACACTAAAATTGTGGGCCTTTCTCATGTTAAATCGCCATAGCCCCGCTATCCCCCGCTGTCTCCCGCCACCTGTTACTACAGAGAAACTGCATTATGCCCCGCCTACTTAATCGCACATGCGAGCAAGTCTCGTCATAATCGTCATTAACCTCAACCGAGGCACGGTTGCCGGATCGAGAGCCTATAATATACAGCTTGGTTGACGGTACGATAAAATATTAGGGAGGGTCGGACTTTATACGATAATTGGCGGTACGATAAAATATTAGGGAGGGTCGGACTTTATACGACAAATAAAATTAATTCAATATAAATTAATATTTTTTTATTCGTTTTGGGGTGCACGTGCGCATGTGCTCCTGTGGAAGAACCGCCACCGATTTTGTTTAATTTGTGTTTTTTTGGTGATTATCGGTGAAAAATTGTCTTTATTATAAAGAATCATGGTGCATTCGTGTGTAGTTTGTAAAAGAGTGAATTATTTGAATAAGGATTTATCTTTTAATCCGTAAGTATGGTTATGTTTTAATATTTAACCATCTGATATAACCAGATCTCAACATTGTTGCCATTCAGCTAACGAACATGTAGATCTCTCTTCACCCATTACTGATTTTCAATAACATTCCACACAAGCATAGCTTCACTTTCCAAGAGTTTTATGGAAGGATTATGCGATCGGTAGTTTACAATACCTTTGAAATCAACGCATTCTTTACGTTATTAAATTTAAGAATATCAAATTGAAATCCAATTATCCATGAAGTTTATTGTTGCTAATGTTGTGATCGTTTATTGACAAGTATCTTCAAATCTCGTGATAAGTGATCAAGAAAATGAATTTCTCCCGGAGAAAACAAAAGAAGTTGCTAATAAAGCAACTTTCGAATCATTGCCTAGTCAAAATAACAGTACGAGCTTTTCTATACTCGTTCCTGGGGATGTGTGATTTGAAATTGTTAATGGCAAATTTCTTAATTTTATTCTGATTAATTTTAAAGTAAATCACGTCATTTTCTTTTAGCAACATCGCTAAACGTTTTCATGTAGCACCGGTGCTAAAAGAAAATTACCTTTAAAATAATATTTTAGACACTGACAGCGTTAAGAACTATGCTTTTATTTACAACGTTGTTATAATGTGGGCATTTGAGATTTTCTAAAAGTTTGAAAGAAACGTCTTTTTAACATTTATCCAGGTCGAAAGTGGGTGGCATTTACATGGGTGAAAGATTTGTTCCAGTTTCGTACACCCGCGTCTTGTACACGTCCAAAATGTACCTAAAATATTCTCGTTTCGTACACTGAATTAATTAACCAATTTTTGGCTTCTCGTTTCATACAACGACCATTGTGATGGTATTTTTATCGGATCGCTCAATACAGGGTGTTTCCTAACCTATCTGAAATGAAGGAGGGGAATCCCCATCTTATTTTAAGACGAAAATGTGGTATAAAAGATTTTCGCGTGTCGCTTCGTTTTCGAAATTCAGGGGGTTAAAAAAATATTGTATTTCTCATTTTAATAATTAAAGCCAATGATTTAATAATGCAAATGATTTAAAAACATTGAATAATGAACTTAAACAGGAGACAAATGTCACGGAGGAAACAAATGTGATTGCGATGGAACCAAACAAAGCATACTCGTATAATTCGACGAAAAAAAATACGAGAATAACTAAAAAATAAAGGTACTCTTTTGCCCAGACCCCCACAAATGAATTAATTGTAAAATTTAAAATTGACCCAAAGTAAAGTGATGTAATCCTTCATGTTTAACAAATATCATTAGAATATCGTTTGGTATTAATTAATAAAACGAAAAATTCAATATTTTTTTTAACCCCTGTATTTCAAAAACTATTTGATATGCGAAAAACTTTTATACCACATTTTCGTCTTATAATAAAGTGAGGATTCACCTCCTTCATTTTTTCAATGAGGTTTGGAAACACCCTGTAGGTACGTAAGTAATTTTATAACTAAATATAATATTTACGAATTTAAAATACTTTGTTACTTTGTTTCCTATCATTTTATTATATTATATTAATTCTATAAACAGGGTGGTATTTATATGTATTTATATAACTGTGGTATCAAAGATTTTCGCGTGTCGCTTCGTTTTCGAAATTCAGGGGGTTAAAAAAATATTGTATTTCTCATTTTAATAATTAAAGCCAATGATTTAATAATGCAAATGATTTAAAAACATTGAATAATGGACTTAAACAGGAGACAAATGTCACGGAGGAAACAAATGTGATTGCGATGGAACCAAACAAAGCATACTCGTATAATTCGACGAAAAAAAATACGAGAATAACTAAAAAATAAAGGTACTCTTTTGCCCAGACCCCCACAAATGAATTAATTGTAAAATTTAAAATTGGCCCAAAGTAAAGTGCTGTAATCCTTCATGTTTAACAAATATCATTAGAATATCGTTTGGTATTAATTAATAAAACGAAAAATTCAATATTTTTTTTTAAATTTAAAATATTTATTTCAAAAACTATGTGATATCGCTGTGCTAGAACAATACTAGGATAACTTAAAAAATATCGATTTTAAGATATCTGGAGCATTATGATGTACCAAAAATGCTCTTTTAGGGGCTATACTTAGATATATAAGATGAATTTATTTAGGCCCGTCATAACATATATCTTACTATTGCAATATATACATTTTAATTAGTGTTTGGGTAAATAGTAAGACATGTTAAAATGTATTTTTCTTTCGTTTGAGATGAGATTCATTTTTCGTTTTAACTTTTTATTGGTGAAATAGTAGGACATTTCGAGATGTCCTAGTCTTTTCCCAGGTTTAAAGATTTTTTTTTAAAGATATCTTGGTTTTCTAAGTTATCCTAGTATTACACTGTTAAACATATCTTAGTATTTCACTACAAATAAGATTATTTATTTTAATAACCACCGTTTTTTAAAGTTATCTTTGTATTGCACCAAGATATTCTGTAAAATACAATAAACTGTCGAAAGTCATTAAAGATGTCTCTGTATTTAACCAAATATAGGTTTAAACTTGAAAAATATATCGAGGTTGGCTGTCCTACTCCAGCGTATATTGATAGACCAAAAATTACGTTTAAAAAAAAAGAGGACCTTTTGAGCTTGTTTTGTAAAAGCATGTTGTTTGGGGGATGGCGGAAATCCATTGTCGCGTCGCCTAGATCAGAATTAGAATCTAAGCGATCCCTATTACCTAAGTCAATAAGATTATATCCCCTAACTATGCCTACAACTTCTGGATTTTGGTTATTCATAAAAAGTTTTTCAGACGGGAGAGGCCTTTTTGCGTTGAAGATAATGCTGGATTCCCCACCTGAGCTAATACTGTCAGGGTAGGGGCTGTTTGACTTTTTTAAAGTATCAGAGTTATTTACCTTGTCCCACATGTAATTAGGACTGGCAATAATTTCGTCAAACAAGTTATCAAGCACGGCCCCTGAAGGGGGCCTGTGAGGACCCACCTTGCCACCCGCCAGACTTGTCAGATCTGACGCCTCAACTTGACTATGACTTGAGGAGTCAGACATTTTCAGAGATTAGTTGACTTTTAAATTTATTTATTGAAATTAAATAAATTCTTTTATTATCACAACGGGTGATAATATAAAAATAAATTTTTTAAAACATTAAAATTTATTTGAATAGGTAATGGCCTTTTATTTTGAAACTACTCCCTGTAGCTTTTATTTAAAAAGAAAACTTCTTATTTCTCTCACAATTTTGTTTTTACTTATTTAAAAGAAAACCGAAAAAATATTTCTACGGCCTGCCTTTAAGTTTGATTTACACATCGGGGTAGTTGGAGTTTTTTTCGGATCCGAATTACAAAAGATTTCTTAAATTTACTTATGTCTAATCCTTACAAAAATTCTTTATAAGTAAAGCTTATAACTTTAATACAGATCCCCAAAATTATCATAAATAATTTTATCGACGCTGTCGTCTATAAAAATTCAACCAACAAAAACCAAAAGAAAGTCTCTTTTGTTTCGCAACAAATCTTGTTCCTGCGGAACACTAAAACAAAAAATTTGAATAAGTAGCCCAAGAAACAATCACTAGACAGTTTCTATGGACGGCAAAAACTTTATACTTCTTCCAAGGATAATAAATTCACAAACAAAAAACAAAAGAAAGTCCCTTTTGTTTCACAACAAATCTTGTTCCTGCGGAACACTAAAACAAAAAATTTGAATAAGTAGCCCAAGAAACAATCACTAGACAGTTTCTATGGACGGCAAAAACTTTATACTTCTTCCAAGAATTCACAAATCGTAAAAATCCCTAATAAAAGGATAATGTCCCCAGCGGACACTTCGTACGCCCTATCATACTAAATAGTCCAAACGTATTACTTGAATAGTTGTTACTACTGACACACAAAGTTTTATAAACTCCCGACAGAATCTTAAAGGTCAAAGTTTTTGTTAAGTAAAGTTCTATATAGTTACTCACTATAGATTTGAACTTGAACAATATCTATAGTTTTCGTCTATCTGCGGTTATAAACTATGGCGGTTTGTCAGGGGGCACGAATTTCTTTTAACTGTCTAAGCTTTTTGGCTGACGACAGAAACCAGCCTTACTTACAAACGAGCTTCGTAAACAGATAGTCTCATTTATACCTCCCCCACTGACAATACACGCCGTGCAAGCACGTTCACCCTAAACGCGGTTGAGTAAAAACTTTCACAATTGTTCACCATTGGCCGAAGTCCCCTAATTTCGTAATTTATTGGAGATTAGGTTATTCGACTTTTGGACTAGCCTTTCTTTCGATTTCACAACCTTTGTGCAAGTGGTTGCTACTTTCAAAACAAAGTGGAATTCAGAATAGTTGAGAGCTAACACCGTATCACCACTCCGGGGTCGCTTTAGGGGGTCTCCTGACCGAAGCCTAAAAACGAGGGAGCGTTTTTCAGTTAATTGTCAAGAGGGAACCGTGTCCTGTATCTTACAACTTAACCTGTCGAGGGCTCTCACTAAACTTGCCTGTAATTTCCATCACCGGGGTATTTATGGACCGCAAAAGCTTTCTGATTGGCCAGAATAACCTTACAGCTCTTTGCGTAAAATTCAGGATGACGACAATTTTCAAAATGAGATTTTCTAACTAATGGTCAGTCCTAAAATAATAAATCATACCTCGAACTGTAGGTAATAATACTGCCTATCATATTATCAAAATTTACTAATCTTTAATTTGTATTTTGTTTTGTAATTGAAACATTATTACCCTGCATCGAGTTTTTTCTTCGCGCCACGTGCCGCAGCAGCGCTTGGCCACGCCCCGATTTTTAAGACTGGGTCTGAACGGACGGACGGGCGAGTGAACGCTGCTAGATTTCTGGGCCCTTTGAAAGGCGAGATATCTAGATATTGTATTACATAAAATTATTTATTTATGGCTCTATGAAATCTATTTTGCTATGCAGACTTTTAAATCTTTCAGACAAAGAGACTTTATACCTTCCTATTATGAAATATCATTTCACCTTCTATTTAACAAAACCCAAATCAATACCGCGTGTTGATTACCATATTTGTTTCTTAATTTTTTTATTATTTCTGGTGGTTTTTATTGTATAAACCCGGTTTATACAACAAGGCGCGATATTTAGATATTCTATTACATAAAATTATTTATTTATGGTTCTATGAAATCTATTTTGCTATGCAGACTTTTAAATCTTTCAGACAAATAGACTTTATACCTTCCTATTATGAAATATCATTTCACCCTCTATTTAACAAAACCCAAATCAATACCGCGTGTTGATTTCCCTATTTGTTTCTTAATTTTTTGATTATTTATGGTGATTTTTTATTGTATAAACCCAGTTTATACAACACCCCCCTCTCTTTAAATGCGAAAATCCCAAATATTCTCTTCGTAGCGCTTTTATCCGTTTATTTATTGTGATAAGCGGAATTATAAAAATACCTACTGTATAACGGGATTTCGGTTACTTGCGAAATATTCCCCTCATAATCATTTAGTAAATTCTCGAGATGTTCTGGTATAACGTCTTGTTCATCTATTGTGATCTCAGGGATATTATTTTGTAAATTTACCGGTTGATTATTTTGTGTTATTAGTCCTGCAAAACTGTCTTCGTCGGAATAATTTGATACGGTTTCGCATCTTTGGTACTCATCAGGGAATTCGGGTTCTGATAGTTCGTCCTCCGTATTTTCGTAATCTGAATCGAAATTTACAAAATTCCCTGTTGGCTCTAGTCTCATGTCGTTAATATGTACCGGGACTTGTTTATCGTTTACTAAAACTTCATAAACGACGTCATTGATTTTCTTAACTATTTCATGGCTTCCATTCCATGCTGGAGAAAAAGGACCCTTGTTCTTTTGCCATGCACGTATATTTACCATATCTCCGACGTCGAGTTCTACTTTTGGTTCCGACTCATTATTTATTTCATTATTTATGTATTTACTTTGTTTTCTTGTGATAGCTTTGTTTTTCTTTTTTCTCTCTTCTTTTGTTAAATTTTCACGTACAAGTGGCCATTTCTCTGTCCATTCACCAGGAGGGGGTAGCTCATACCCAAGGATTATAGCAGCAGGGGACTGTCCCGTTGCCCTACATATTCTGCTTCTTAGTGTTTGAAGTGCCCTAGGCAAATATTCCTCCCAGGAATTAGCACGCTTTTTATAAGTCAAGACTCTTAAGACTTTCTTTAACTCCTGTATTCGCCTCTCTACAGGGTTAGCTTGTTGGTGATGAATAGCAGTGAATTGCTGAGTAATATTTTGGTTTTCACAGAATTTCTTTAAAATATTACCTTTAAAGGCTCCCCCGTTATCAGTAATCAAAATTTCTGGGTTGCCATATCTCGCAATTATTTCATTCTGTAAAAATAGTGTCACGTCTTTAGCGTAGACGTTCTTTAACGCTTTTGCTTCAACCCACTTGGAAAAAATATCCTCGCACACTAAAATATACTTCGCGTCGGTTTTATCCGCAGCCGGTGTATACGGACCTAAAATATCCATCGAGATTACCTGAAAAGGATATTTGGGATTATTCGCGCGTAAAGGAGCCGTCTCCTGTTTTTGTTGCGTTTTGCAAACGCCGCAAATTTTGCACTTTCTTATATAGTCCGCGATACTGTTTTTCTGGTAACCCCAATAAAATTGTTTCCGGATCTTATTGTACGTCTCGTCTATACCTGGGTGTGCCGCATTTTCTTCGTCGTGGTATAAGTAGATTACCCTGTCTTGTAATTTACGTGGTACAATAATCCTTTCACCTTCTGGTGAAATTTTGCACAGCAATCCATTTTTGAAACATAATGTTTTATGTAGTCTTTTTTCCTGTTTGGTGGTTGGCCCTTGGCCTAAGTTCATTTCTGTTTCTAAATTCTCTAACATCCGTACTGTACGTCTAATATGTTCTGTGGATTGCTGTACCTTCTGAATTTGATCCAGCAATTTGTCTTTATTTATAATATTTATATTGGCAGGCGCTAACATTCTATCTTCATCAGTGAATTCCTCATACGGGCACAGGGCCGGATTTCGGCTTAGATAATCACACAATTGATTTTCCCTGCCTGGAATGTGTTCCACCTCAAAAGAAAATTCCTGTAATAGGAGTGCCCATCGCATTAGTTTGGATCTATGATCCTTAAACTTCGCAAGCCACGTTAACGCCTTACTGTCGGTACGTACAGTAAACGGTTTGTCCTCTAAGTACCCTCTAAACATCTTTATAGCCCAGACTATGGCTAAACACTCCTGCTCGTTTATGTGGTATTTTTGTGTAGTTTTGGAAAATTTGGCACTGGCATGGGCGATTATATGTTTTTGTTCACCCTGTTGTTGATATAATAAAGCAGCCATGCCAATGCCGCTTGAATCAGTTTGTAAAATGAATTTTTTACTGTAATCAGGTCTATGGAGAGGTGTGCTATTTTCAACTGCAATTTTGGTGTTTTCAAAGGCTTCGAATTGTTTTTCTGTTAATTTGAATTTTGAATCTTTTTTCAACAAGTCAGATAAGGGAGCTGTCAGCTCAGCAAGTCTGGGTATGTATTCTCGTAGCCAATTGCAGATGCCTAAAAACGATTGAACTTGTTTTTTATTTTGAGGCATTGTAAAATTTTTTATTTGTATCTTGTGTTTGCTGAGGGGTACCGTTTCCTCTCCCTTTATATGATAGCCCAGATATTCTATATCTGTTGTCGCTAACTGACATTTTTCTCCTGCGATTTTCAAATTATGCATAGCCAGTCTCTCAAACACGAGTCTGACGTGCTCATAATGTTCTTCTAAATTGTCGCTATAAATAACAATATCATCCAGATATACTATAACGAATTGTTGGATGAAACCAACCAGTACTTCTGCGGTCATCAATTTCTGGAAGGACCCAGGCGCATTTTTGAGCCCAAACGGCATAACATTGTACTCGTAACTGGCTCCGTCCGGCGTCGAAAAGGCTGTATACTTTTTGGATGCAGGATCCATAGGGATCTGCCAGTAGCCAGATTTTAGATCTAAAGTCGTAAAATACTTTGCCTGCGTGAGGTCTTTTAGGGCATCTTGTATGCGTGGCAACACCGCGGATTCATCAGTGGTCATAGCGTTGATGCTCTGGAAATTCATACATAGCCGAGGCTTCTTATCCGGCTTCTCGACTATGATAGGGGATGTGCTGTACGCAGAGGTGGAAGGTGATATAACGCCCGTGTTAAGTAGATCTTCTACTATATCATACAAAAGTTTCTTTTTTCTAGGATTCATAGGAAAGCACCTTTCATGTATGATTTTATTGCTTGTAATATTTATAATGTGTTGGGTGTCCCTCGTAGTTGGTTGTACTGGTCCTATTTGGAATAACTCTTTGAATTCTTGGACAAGGTTCATTATTTCTTTTGGGGTGTCAGCCTTGGCAACCGGTAAAATTATTTGACCTTCCGGTATAAAAGTTTCTCTCGCCCAAAAGACGGTCTGTCGTTTTTCACGGCCTATATAAAGGCACTGTCGGCTATAGTCTAAAACTACGCGCTCTTTAGTCAGAAATGGAGAACCAAGAATTATTGGGGTATCCAGATTTTTCAGGACCCAACAAAAAACATTGTAATCAACACCTTTAATATTAATTGAAACAACGCACGACCCAAGGACTTGAGCATTCCTGTCAACACATGCTAACTGCATTGACGGGATCGTGGCGGGACCTAATTTCTCGGGTGCGATGTATGAAGATATTAAATTGTATGCCGCCCCCGTATCGAATAACATGTCGTATTCTAACCCGTTATAATATCCGCGTATTGTGGGGGTCAGAGGCGAGTCATTATTTAATGAAAATATTTTTTTATTTATTTGACCGACAAGATTTTTAGTTTTATTTATTGTTCCGCCCTGTCGGTCCTGTGCAAGTTTTTTGACTCAAACTTTTTGTTGATTAGTTTAAGTTTATGTTTATCGTCATTAACCGTTTTTATCTCAGGTTTTGTACTGGAAGACGCGGTTTGTTCATTATCAGGGTCATCTGATAAACCTATTTGGTTAAATTTTTTATTTTCGGAAGGTTTAGGACAGTCGTAGTCCATATGATTGCCCTGACAATGCCTACAAGGCCTAAAGTTTTTGAAATTCTTTTTTGGGGGTGGCGCGTCTTCTATTGCTTTAACGATCACCTGCGGTGTATTTTGTTTTTTATTTTCATCTCTAAGTTGATAATTAAAATTTCGTGGCGGGTTTCGCCCAAAATTAGTGTTATTATTATTTACCGAATTTCTGTCCAGGGATGCCAGGTTCTTTTGAGGAACCGTGTGTTCTTCCTTTAGGTCACGTTCAATACAGCCAGCCACGGTAACTAAACGCTCAAGTGTCGGGAGGTGCGCCGCCCTTAATCTAGATCTGATCTCTGGTTTAACTAACGTTACTACAAGCTGTAAAAAGTCGTTTTCATGCCCTAAAGGCTGTACTCTAGAGAATAATGCCCTCTTTCTTATGATAAAATCTTCGATATTTTCCGAGTTAGTTTGTTTTTTTCCGAAAAGCGATACTTGAAGCTCTACCATGTTTTCTACGCTATCAAACTTGTCTCTAAGCTTTTGTGCAAGTTCATAATAGGTTTTTACGTAACATCTATAGGGTTCGAACCACTTCTTCGCGTTTCCCTCTAACCTTTCTATAGCGTAATATATTTTGTCTTCGTCATCGATTTTATTCGCGTCGAACCAACTGTTTAAATCATGTATGAATTGTATAGGGTCTTCGTGTTCCAGCCCTGCGAATTTTACGCGCAATGGGGTCTTTTTAGATTGGGTTTGGTTTTCAATACCGCGTGCTAATGTTTGTAATGTTTTTGCGATTTCGAGCTGAGTTAATAATTCAGTGTTTATTTTAAATTTATCTTTTTCCGTGTTTTCACGGCTTTGAATATCCGCGTAAGTGTCCCGTGGCGTGTTTTCGTTACTGCAATGAGTTTTATTTAGCAAATAAGTCTGCGCTTCTAATAATTTTTTGTTTTCCATTTTGAGTTTAAATAACTCCTCGTGCAAAATCTCATTTTTCAAAATCATGTTGTCATTTACATTTAGCGAGTTCTCATTCCCTAAATTTAATTTTTGTTCCCCACCAGGGTTATCATTTTGTATTATTAAGCTCTTATTTTTTAAATTTAATTCTCCATCACCAGGGATGCCATTTTGTAAAGGCATCTTATTTTTTAAATTTAATTCTCCATCACCAGGGATGCCATTTTGTAAAAGCATGTTGTTTGGGGGATGGCGGAAATCCATTGTCGCGTCGCCTAGATCAGAATTAGAATCTAAGCGATCCCTATTACCTAAGTCAATAAGATTATATCCCCTAACTATGCCTACAACTTCTGGATTTTGGTTATTCATAAAAAGTTTTTCAGACGGGAGAGGCCTTTTTGCGTTGAAGATAATGCTGGATTCCCCACCTGAGCTAATACTGTCAGGGTAGGGGCTGTTTGACTTTTTTAAAGTATCAGAGTTATTTACCTTGTCCCACATGTAATTAGGACTGGCAATAATTTCGTCAAACAAGTTATCAAGCACGGCCCCTGAAGGGGGCCTGTGAGGACCCACCTTGCCACCCGCCAGACTTGTCAGATCTGACGCCTCAACTTGACTATGACTTGAGGAGTCAGACATTTTCAGAGATTAGTTGACTTTTAAATTTATTTATTGAAATTAAATAAATTCTTTTATTATCACAACGGGTGATAATATAAAAATAAATTTTTTAAAACATTAAAATTTATTTGAATAGGTAATGGCCTTTTATTTTGAAACTACTCCCTGTAGCTTTTATTTAAAAAGAAAACTTCTTATTTCTCTCACAATTTTGTTTTTACTTATTTAAAAGAAAACCGAAAAAATATTTCTACGGCCTGCCTTTAAGTTTGATTTACACATCGGGGTAGTTGGAGTTTTTTTTCGGATCCGAATTACAAAAGATTTCTTAAATTTACTTATGTCTAATCCTTACAAAAATTCTTTATAAGTAAAGCTTATAACTTTAATACAGATCCCCAAAATTATCATAAATAATTTTATCGACGCTGTCGTCTATAAAAATTCAACCAACAAAAACCAAAAGAAAGTCTCTTTTGTTTCGCAACAAATCTTGTTCCTGCGGAACACTAAAACAAAAAATTTGAATAAGTAGCCCAAGAAACAATCACTAGACAGTTTCTATGGACGGCAAAAACTTTATACTTCTTCCAAGGATAATAAATTCACAAACAAAAAACAAAAGAAAGTCCCTTTTGTTTCACAACAAATCTTGTTCCTGCGGAACACTAAAACAAAAAATTTGAATAAGTAGCCCAAGAAACAATCACTAGACAGTTTCTATGGACGGCAAAAACTTTATACTTCTTCCAAGAATTCACAAATCGTAAAAATCCCTAATAAAAGGATAATGTCCCCAGCGGACACTTCGTACGCCCTATCATACTAAATAGTCCAAACGTATTACTTGAATAGTTGTTACTACTGACACACAAAGTTTTATAAACTCCCGACAGAATCTTAAAGGTCAAAGTTTTTGTTAAGTAAAGTTCTATATAGTTACTCACTATAGATTTGAACTTGAACAATATCTATAGTTTTCGTCTATCTGCGGTTATAAACTATGGCGGTTTGTCAGGGGGCACGAATTTCTTTTAACTGTCTAAGCTTTTTGGCTGACGACAGAAACCAGCCTTACTTACAAACGAGCTTCGTAAACAGATAGTCTCATTTATACCTCCCCCACTGACAATACACGCCGTGCAAGCACGTTCACCCTAAACGCGGTTGAGTAAAAACTTTCACAATTGTTCACCATTGGCCGAAGTCCCCTAATTTCGTAATTTATTGGAGATTAGGTTATTCGACTTTTGGACTAGCCTTTCTTTCGATTTCACAACCTTTGTGCAAGTGGTTGCTACTTTCAAAACAAAGTGGAATTCAGAATAGTTGAGAGCTAACACCGTATCACCACTCCGGGGTCGCTTTAGGGGGTCTCCTGACCGAAGCCTAAAAACGAGGGAGCGTTTTTCAGTTAATTGTCAAGAGGGAACCGTGTCCTGTATCTTACAACTTAACCTGTCGAGGGCTCTCACTAAACTTGCCTGTAATTTCCATCACCGGGGTATTTATGGACCGCAAAAGCTTTCTGATTGGCCAGAATAACCTTACAGCTCTTTGCGTAAAATTCAGGATGACGACAATTTTCAAAATGAGATTTTCTAACTAATGGTCAGTCCTAAAATAATAAATCATACCTCGAACTGTAGGTAATAATACTGCCTATCATATTATCAAAATTTACTAATCTTTAATTTGTATTTTGTTTTGTAATTGAAACATTATTACCCTGCATCGAGTTTTTTCTTCGCGCCACGTGCCGCAGCAGCGCTTGGCCACGCCCCGATTTTTAAGACTGGGTCTGAACGGACGGACGGGCGAGTGAACGCTGCTAGATTTCTGGGCCCTTTGAAAGGCGAGATATCTAGATATTGTATTACATAAAATTATTTATTTATGGCTCTATGAAATCTATTTTGCTATGCAGACTTTTAAATCTTTCAGACAAAGAGACTTTATACCTTCCTATTATGAAATATCATTTCACCTTCTATTTAACAAAACCCAAATCAATACCGCGTGTTGATTACCATATTTGTTTCTTAATTTTTTTATTATTTCTGGTGGTTTTTATTGTATAAACCCGGTTTATACAACAAGGCGCGATATTTAGATATTCTATTACATAAAATTATTTATTTATGGTTCTATGAAATCTATTTTGCTATGCAGACTTTTAAATCTTTCAGACAAATAGACTTTATACCTTCCTATTATGAAATATCATTTCACCCTCTATTTAACAAAACCCAAATCAATACCGCGTGTTGATTTCCCTATTTGTTTCTTAATTTTTTGATTATTTATGGTGATTTTTTATTGTATAAACCCAGTTTATACAACACTTGCTCAAACATATTCCGACGGAAAATCATGATTTTTTTAAAAAATTTAAAAGCTTTTAAAAAGGGGCAAAAATGGATCGTGAAGATAGTGAGTAATCTTTCCAATGTTATTTTGTGCTGTATTTTTTGTCTAGTTTTTTTGTTTCGATTTTATGTCTTTCGTTTCAAACAATAATAATAGTTTCGATTATGATAAACTAAATACTTAGTGTTTATTATTAGGCACCTATTTTATTTGTTTATTATTAAACTAAACGAAATAAATATAGTTTTTTTCTATAACTGTATTTTTTTATGCGGCAGTAGTAAGACAACTTTTAAAATAATAAAAAAGACAATTAACAGAATTTAGATACTAAAAACCATGCAATACTGAGATAACTAAAAAATGAATTAATAGAGTTAAGTTCGCACATTTCCAAAAAACTATGGAACAATACGAAGACATGTTCGTCAAAAAAAGGTATAACTTAAATAACACAAATCATTAGGTGGTTCAATACTAAGATAACTTAAAGGAAATAACAAGATAACTTTAAAAAATTATAAAAATGTGCTTTTTTCCTAGAACAATACAAGGATATCTTAAAATATAATAATTTTAATAAAAAGTTAATACTTAAAAGCAAAAATAATACTTACCTTAGATTCCTGTGTCCAAATAACAATTCACTACGAAAAATAGCATTCTTAATTAAAACAATAAAACATTTATAAACAATTCAAACATAAAAAGTCAATTTTCTCGAAACTATGTTTTTTAATTTGTCCTAGTATTGTTCTAGCACAGCGATATGCGAAAAACTTTTATACCACATTTTCGTCTTAAAATAAAGTGAGGATTCACCTCCTTCATTTTTTCAATGAGGTTTGGAAACATCCTGTAGGTACGTAAGTAATTTTATAACTAAATATAATATTTATGAATTTAAAATACTTTGTTACATTGTTTCCTATCATTTTATTATATTATATTAATTCTATAAATAGGGTGGCATTTGTATGTTTTTATATCTTTTATTATAGATATTGGCATTAAAATAATCTACCTAATCAAGTTTTACAATATACAGGGTGTCCGGGCAAAGGAGGTCAATCCTTTAACCATATATTCCTTGAGCAAAAATAATATTACTTTTATAATGCCATTTTTAATATTTGACCCTCATGTACAGGGTGTTAAAGTTGGATATTAAAAACTGATTTTTTTGAATAGTTCGAGTATTTGAAGAGAGATTAATTTCAAATTTGGTACATTGCGTCAGCATAAAAAGTTACATCTTTTGCGAAAAACAAAACAAGAAACGTTTGTCAAATATTCAAAATGTGGTGGTCCAGTTCCCGCTGAACACCCCTGTTTTTTTAGTGCGTGCGCCAGTGACTTTCAAACTATATTTTTTTTGGCAATCATTTATTTTTGATTATTTTTTCTCCCTTATAAAATTTCGATCAAAACATGTGTTTCGGAGATAATTTGAACAGTATGGATTCCTACCTGATGCCACTGCGGCTGACGGAAATCCAATAATTTTCAAATGCTAAATCAAGTCAGCCGTTGTGGCATTACCATGGATACAAGATATAATTAAGTAAAACTTTGCAATAAGTGACAATACCGAAAACAAAAGACTAACCAAAAATAAGACATTGGCGTACAGGTAAAAACCTGTAGTACTAATTCAGTTAAATGAAATTATTTTATTGCCCTACTAAGAACTTACTATTGATAATCTTCACATCACAATATAACACCATTGTTATCTCACTCGTTCTTAAGAAAATAATTTACTATTACTTATTAAATAAATTTGAAACATCATAACAAGATAACAAATACTCAAAACGCGACATCTCGCGGTGGTACATAAAAACGTACACAGAAACGCGTCTGGGGATTGGTTTGACGAAGGAAAAAGGAAACAAATTTCTATATTAACATATTATTTTCTTAAAATTATGAATAGGTTATTAACAAAACACAAACAAGAAATATAGTTGAAAGGAATTGTTCGATATGGCCTTCATTTTTTTTAATATACATGCGAACTCTCTTTATTAAAGAAAATCTTAACCTTTGAAAAATATGTGGTTTTAACATCAACTGCTGTCCAGCTTGAATTATTATTTCTATTAAATGATTCTCGCTCAAAATCTGAACCATATACACCAAATCTTTCATACACCCCCAGACTGAATAGTACAAGGGAGTAAGGTCTGGGGAACGGGGTGGCCATTTAACATGAGCATCATGGCCCCGATCAATCCAGCGATTAGGAATAATTTGGTGTAAATAGTTCTTAACATTTCTAGAAAAATGCGGAGGAGTTCCGTCTAGTTGAAACCAAATATTTTGTCTTGCTACTAGAGTAACTACTACAAGTAAATCGGGCAGTGTGTTTTGAAGAAATAGTAAAAATGAATGACCAGTCAAATTTCCTGGTAAAATTACAGGACTTACCTGCCCAAATATGACTTTAAAATTTACTTGATGATGCGCCTCTTCTATGGCATGAGGATTTTCTTCTGCCCATATGTGTGTGTTATGAATATTTGTTATCCCGTTTCTCGTAAATGAAGCTTCATCAGAAAACAAAATGTTTCTGATGAAACGTACATCTCGGTTATTCATTTCACATAACCATCTACAAAATAGAAGTCTCGCTTCGAAGTCTTGGGACAAAAGAGCCTGCACTTTTTGAATATACGGGTAAAGCTGCTGACTTCGTAAAACATTGTGTACCTCAGGTTTTCCAATGCATTCATTCTGCTTAGCCAAATCCCTGGTACTTATATTTGGTGTTTCTTTGACAATTCCTAAAATTTCCTCCTCTTGGTCAGGTCGAATTACACCGAGGTCTGCCACAAATACTTCTCCGTTCTTCGCGAGAATGACCCAGCCTATCTAAGGCGGTTCACTAAGTTAGACAAATATCTCCTTTTTGGATGAACTCGATTTGGAAATTTTTCTGTATAGCGCCTAGCGGACAAACTAGCGTTGGAGTTACATTTTACTATTCGAGAAATGGAAATTTTTGGCATTAACGATAATGTAAATCTTACCCATCATTAAAATCATATACGTCTTTTCAGAAAATGGTAATAAATGTTCTCGTCTAACATCCATATTGTTTCTTTTTTACTTGAAAGAAGACTTATTAATTAAAAAACTTTTAAATCTTAAAACACACTGAAAAATAATATTTAATTTGACTAAAAAAAAAACAATGATGCCGTATCCATGGTAATGCCACAACGGCTGACTTGATCTAGCATTGGGAAACTGGACCCCCCTATTTTGAATATTGGACAAAAGTTTCTTGTTTTGTTTCTCGCAAAAGATGTAACTTTTTATGGTGACGCAATGTACCAAATTTTAAATTAATCTCTCATTAAAAACTCGAACTATTCAAAAAAATCCAATTTTAATTTCAAACTTTAACACCCTGTATATCGCACATGAGGGTCAAAAATGAAAAATGGCATTATAAAAGTAATATTATTTTTGCTCATGGAATATATGGTTAACGGATTGACCTCCTTTTCCCGGACACCCTGTATACTAAATCATTTAATATCTCATATTTTGCTCAAAGAGCAATCCAAATCAATCAAATTGTTTACAACGTTTGGATGTAGATATGTGTAGGTCACATCACTGCTGCACGATATCGTAGGAATGGATTTCTTCTGTAAGTACTTTGAATACGTCAAATATACTATTTTGACGCCTGTCGCTTGGTGTAAAAAATCGCGGTGTCTTCTAAATACATGATGAAAGCGATTATTGCATAAAAGTTCACTATTAGAACAATGTGTTTAGAAAATACCGCAATTTTTTACGACGATTAGTAGGCATCAAGGAACGTGTGCGTTCGAGTCTATTGGTGCCTACATTACCTGGTATACACACCCTTAGGGTCATGATACTGATCAGTACCAAACAAGAATATTTCAGGTAAACTTTTGACGTGTACCTATGAAATGCGAGTGTACGGAAACGCGAGTGTACGAAACAAGAAATCACCAGGTCGAAAGCGATCACTTTCGACCCGGGTAAATGTCATTTTCCATCCAGGTAAATATCAACGCCGTCAGAGCAAACTGTAACTGAACTTAATATCAGCAGCAGCTTCCATTTGAAAAGCAGATTTTTGCAGTTTTCTTAATTTCATATTTAATTATATTAATACTTTAAAAATATTATAAAAAATCTGTTAAATCATATCCCTTTCAACAAGGAATCTGACCCAAATTAAATAATAAAGGCCCTAAAATAACATACATTTTATGGTTTGCAAATGTCAGTTCAGACATGAAACTTAAAATATATCAAACATGCTAAGACTTAGGTATATGATAGGGTATACGAAATCTGTCTAGAATCTTGCGTAGATTCCAAAAGTTTAATAATAATAATAATAGGGTGTTCCATTTAAAGTAAGCGAGTTGACACCTACTTTCGATATAACCGGATGAAGTCAAAATATCTTCATTGAAAAGATCAGCATCTTCTATCGTGAATATTTTACACGAAGATCGTTTTTAGTTCCTGAGATATTTTAATAGCCCACTCACCGTGAATGACCCTGTATATGTATGGACCTACAGTTCGACAAGCGTGTCTATAGCTACGCGGTATCGGTAAGGGGGAAGCAATATCTTTTAAAACATGGCCGAGTCATGGGCGTGCTATTATTATCTTAATAATGTAATAATATATATTTTTTCATGGCATGAAGATATTTGTATCACCAGTGCAATATATTAGGCCTTTTCATTAATATTCCTCGCTTATTTTGGCATTTTCGCCAATAAAATCCATTTGATTTCAACATGCACCTCAAAGTTTCACGGGAAAATGGAAAGTTTATGTCACTTCTCAGCTGTTGTAGCAACTTTTTTAAGGTTGGAAATACTTTTAGTTCCAAATAGAACTTTTGTATTGCTCTCCTAACAATGCCAAAGTCGAAGCCTTCGATTTTTTCGACAGCAGAGAGACGGTCCCTTTTTTGACAGGAGATTACAACAATTGATTCGGGATATTTTCTTCCTTTCAGTATCTTCTTTGTGCATGTTTTTTACTGAACCCACGCTTACTCCCGTATACATTGCGAGCCTTTCTAGCTTTCGCTTAAGTGACAATTTAAATGTATTAATTTGTGATTCCTCTTCACACACCCTGTACACATTGGTAATCATTTCGCGGGTTTGACTATGAAGGGTTTTACTAGGGTATATTCATTCATTATCACAGTTTTAAAACAAACCCTATCACTACGCAACTGGGTGAAGCATATTGGACATCGCCGAACAAGCACGCTAGCACTATAGGCGTGTCACCAGGCGCGTGACGTCATCCTCTGTCTGGGATATAACCTATCAAATTAGCTCTAGCCACCAATTACCCATGGTTACCGTTGATATTGTGCCATGTTGCCCTATTTTTAGATTAGAAGTACTTTAATGAAAAAATATTTTATTTTGCATTTAAATATTAAAATAAATAGTATGAAAAGAAAGTTTTAAGAACATTGAAACTATAATAGAATATTAGTTTTTTTTTGCCCGCATTCCTTTTGTAGCTACAGTTAAAGTTGTCGACCTGTATGTATACATCCGACTTTAGTAAATTTTTAAAAAAATGTAGTAAACGCCAGTACGCAGACGACACACAGATTTATTATTCTTTTTCCCTTAATGATGTATGTGAGGCCTCTGAAGCTATTAATGAGGATTTTAAAATTGTTTCTAGTTATTCGAAGGCACATGGTCTTAAATGCTGGTAAAACTAAAATGATAATATTCGGTAAACAAAAAGAATTGTTAATAATTTTCAAATAAAGGTTGATGGTGAATTCCTTGAAGTTACGGACAGCGCTAGCAATCTGGAGATGGTCATGGATAGTCAGTTAAAGTTTGGTAAAATACTTCCGGGCTTCTTCAGAAAGGCTATGCCGAACTCAATATTTTAGATATTAAAATTACATTATGTGATACTCTAATTCTGTCAGCTCTATCTTATGCAAATGTCGTTTATTGGCCAGCTTTAGTGGCGAGAGATAGGGACAGTTTACAATAGTTACAGAATAATTGCTTTAGATTTTCCTATGGGGCTCGCAAGTATAACCATATTACACCCTTGTATAATATCTCGAAGTGGCATAAACTAAATGAGCAATTCAAATTTCATTTTGCAACTCTGGTACAAAAGATTTTAATTTCTGGGACCACTCTTTACCTTAGAGAAAAACTCGTTTATGGGTTTAATATACAGGGTGTCCGCTAAGTAATGGGACATGGAAAAACCACAGACTCCTTACGTTAAAATATTAGGATTTAATTATACTTACCTATATCCGAAAGTTGATATTAACTGAGATACAGGGTGTTAAAGTTAAAACTTAATTTTTGTTTTTCTCTAATAACTTGAACAGAAACCAACGGTTTTTTACAAAATTTGGCAATTATGGTTTTTTTTAGGATGAGGAACTGATTTTAATGCCTGCGGCATTTTTTGCACATGTATTAAGTCATAACTTTTTTGTGCCTCCGTGTATTTAAGTTTTTAATGAAAATAATACTTTTCTCATATTTATTACATAAAAAAGGTACACTAATTTCAGGTCGCCCAGAGTTACCGTTTCGGAGATATATGCATTTATATTGTTTAGTGCCTATTATTAATTTAAACAAAATTTTTTTAAGTAACTTATGAGAAAACAAATGAAATTTAGAGATGCAGTTGCTATGTAACCTCTATGTTGTTATTTGCTTGTTGATTATTGTAAAATAGCTGTGTAAAAAAATGTTTCATTTTTGAGTTTATCCTAAGTTAAGTAACAATGCCGAAACACAATAATCAACAAACAAATAACAACATGGAGGTTTCATAGCAACTGTATCTCTAAATTTCATTTGTTTTCTCATAATAATAGCCACTAAACAATATAAATCCATATATCTCCGAAACGGTAACTCTGGGCGACCTGAAATTTGTGTACCTTTTTTACGTAATAAATATGAGAAAAATATTATTTTCATTAAAAACTTAAATACACGGAGGCACAAAAAAGTTATGGCCTAATAAATGTGCAAAAAATGCCGCGCCCCCTACATTTTACATTCAAATTTCACCAATCGGTTCCTCATTAAAAAATCATAATTGCCAAATTTTGTAAAAAACCGTTGGTTTCTGTCAAAGTTATTAGAGAAAAACAAAAATGAAGTTTCTACTTTAACACCCTGTATCTCAGTTAATATCAACTTTCGGATATAGGTAAGTACAATTAAATCCTAATATTTTTACGTAAAGAGGCTGTGGTTTTTCCATGTCCCATTACTGAGACACCCTGTATACACTAGACATAATCGACAGCTAACAGTGCCTAGACATGTATCAGCCATGTTCCAGTGATCTTTCTCGTATATAATGCTACTAAAATAATATATAACAAATTACCTGCACAACTTAAAGCGATTAAAAAATTTCCACATTTTAAAGAAGCAGTTAAACTCTTTATGTTGGAAGATCAATAGCTGATCATTGGTAAATATTAGAGTAAAATTAATAGAAATTATGTTTATATTTTTAAATTTTATTTTTATTTCGAGTAAGAAATAAGTTATAAAATTATATTTGACATAATGTATTATTCCATATTTTGTTCGGATAATTTATAGATTGCTTTGAAACTATAATTGTTAAGGTATAAGTAGTTTTAAGGATCTATTACAGCGAATACTCAAATTCTCTCACTGTAATTCCTATATTTATGTTTAGGTATACTATGAATATAATAGTATTAAGTAAGTAATAACTCACGTGGGAGGTTAGATTGAGTAGCCTTGGCTAGATCTCGCCTTCATTCTGTTATTTTGTATGTAATTCTTGTTGAGACATTTATTTTTATTATTATTTACTTGTTATTTAATTTTTTTTGTTTAAATATATTTTGAATAAGATATTATTGCTGAATATAACAAATATGGTTATGATAAAAGGGCTCATTGTATATTCTCGCCCATAAAAGAATTAATTTAGTTTATGGGTAGATTTCGGCTTAATCCGTGTTGTTTACCACAAATCCTATTATTAAAAATATATATTTATAAATAATGCACTTATGTTACAATACACAGGGTGTCCCATTTTCAACACTTTTATAGGGTATCGCCTTTATTGTCAGTGCTATCAAAAAAGTAATGTAGGTGTCATGTGCTCTTTTTGAGTCAAACTTAAAGTGGTAAAATCAAAATTCGAAAATTTTCGTTCGCTTAAGAGATACGGGGAAAAATCAAAAAATAGACAATTTCTAAATTACCCTAAAGTTTCTTAGTTAAAAGAGATATAGAAAAATGTTCCATACAGAAGTTTATTTATAATGATTGTTGAATAATCTGCCGTTTTCAGAATGAGTATACGGGGTCAGGTAAGAAAATTATCGGACCTAACCTCACTTTTTTAAATGAAACACCCTGTATATTTTAATCCAGAAAGATAGCATTTTAAACTCTCTTTTCAAATTTATAACACACCATGAATGATAGATATCATATCAATTTTTTCAAAATGTTGATAAGTCATTTTCATAAATATGTAAAAATGAAATTGACGTTAAATGTTAATAATATCTAGAATGTCAACATAGTTGTCTCTAGGATACTAGCTTTTGTTTCATGGCCTACTGTGGTTTAAAGTCATAAAGTTTAAATAAATCGCCTAGGAAACAATATCATGCATGGTGTATTTGTAAAGAGAATTTAAAATGCTATCTTTTTATATTGAAATATACAGGGTATTCCATTTAAAAAAATTAGGTTAGGTCTGATAACTTTCTTCCCTGACCCCGTATACTTATTCACGGCAGATTATTCAACAATCATTATAAATAAACTTCTGTATAAAACATTTTTCCGCATCTCTTTTAAATAAGAAAATATAGGGTAACTTAGAAATTGTCAATTTTTTGATTTGCCCCCGTATCTGGTAAGCGAGCGAAAATTTTCAAATTTTGATTTTATCATTTTAAGTTTGACCCAAAAAGAGCACAGGACCTACATTACTTTTTTGATAGCACTAACAGTTACGGAGATACCCTATAAAAGTGTCGAAATTATTACACCCTGTATATATTCCTTTAGTAAAGTATAATAGTTAACAATTATTATAACATTGTTATAGTGCAGAGATATCATTAAGTTGCCTCATGTATAATGCGTACAAATATAATTTTCATCAGGGGTCACCTTTAAAATAATTAATTTAATCATCTATAATAAATAATCAATTCAGTAAATATTATGCATCTGCCCGCAGGAATAACTGGAATTTATATTTTATGATTGACTGCAAAAATAGATTTTAGGTTCGGTTATACTCACAGTCATAAAATTCGGGACAACCTACGACCATTAATTTAACACTACGACAAATAATTTTTAAATATTCAAAAATTGACGCCCTAATTAATAAGCTGTTATTTCGTTCATAATGACGCAATTTTAATTATTTTTGTTTTAGCTAATAGAAATCATATTCTAGAGTTTAGGTTAGAGTAGTTTACGTTATGATGTGTCTAATTGTACAGGGTAATGCATAAAATCTAGATGCAAGTAAATTTCCTAAAATAATTTCATTTAATAAATTTTTTAAACTAAACCAATTAGAGATATATCTGGGATAGACACTGGTCTAAAAGTATCGCCATGTTGCTCTAGGTAACAAACGAAGTATCATCTTTACATTACTTTTCTAGTTCGTTAGAATACCTCAAGGAAATTATAGAATCTCCTGAAAACAGAACTTGTTTCTATTCTTGAAGGTTCCAGTTAATGTGTTTTAAAAAAAAATTAACTGATGATATTTGAGCAGTTCAGATCCGATTACCGGATTTCTTCATTTCGTTATTTCATTGATATCAACTTGATGAACTATTTCCAGTTCATTTCTAATCTGTACTCTACTGTCCTAAATTCGATGCTCACGCCCTAATGGTGAAAACCGAAAATCCTTCTTTAAATTAGAAACTGTCAATAAATGCATCGTAAAAGAGTGCCTGCAGAAATTGATTCCCATTTTTCAATATGTTTATAAATAATGACACAAAAAACAAATACCGAAAATAAAATTTTTGTTTTTTTTCTCAGCTTCAACTTATGCAACTTTGCCACGCTTTAACACTTCTATTCTATGTATATTTTATAGTTTCTGAGATCCCAATGCTTAGCATCGAATTTGGGACATCCTGTACTAGTATGACTTTTTCCTAACATAAAATTGTAGTAAAGCGATCGTCAAGGGCATGATTTGTTGGGTATTAAATTGCAATAAAATTAAAAAAGAATATGAATTCGCTCACCCAACCTTCTAAATTAATTCATATCTTTTCAACTAAGGAACATATCGAGAAAAATAGAGGAGCAGAGAATGAATCAGAATCTACAGAGAAACATAAATTAATTTCAACAACATTATGGTTTCCCTGAATTTTAGGTCGGTAAGTATTATTGTTACAAAGTAGATATATTCATATTTATAGCTTATCATTCATTATACATCATCATGATTTTGATTAATAGTTAAGGAATAAAAATTAAGAAGAAATAAATTATTAGGAATGTGGTGGCCAGTGATAAATTAACTTAGTGTAGAAAATTAAATTTGACATTTAGACAATATCGTTGTTCATAATTTAAATAGTGTTAGTATAATAGAAATCAGTTTTATTTGATGGGTGTATTAATTAGTCAAATTTCTATAATGATAATTCATTTAATTATAATAAGTAAATAATATTTATTAGTTTGATCAAATAGACTGGTCCATTTTGTATATGAAAAAAAAAGTTTGTCTACGTAAGTTGGCGGCATATGGGAAACTTTTTTATTATTAATTTTACGAAAAAAAATTATCCTTCATCAAAAGTTCTGCATGGTCCAAAACCTAAAATGCAACCATCAGATGTTAGATTTTTTCAGTCGTATACGAGGTTTGTCAAAAAATGTGATTTTTTGCTCTAGAGTAAAGTACATTTATTTTTGACAATATCGAAAATTGTTATAAAGAAAAGATGTTGAATTAAAAATAGCTTTCAAATATTCAACATTGTTTATTTACATTAAAAAAATATTTTTTCCTACATTTTCTCTGCGATTACGTTGGAAATTTAAGTTTGCACATTAATGCATAATTAATCTAGGGTCACTGGCATTTTTTAAAACTGATATTTTTTTTGATTTTTTTTGGGTGCTGGATGGGAAAACCTTCAAAAGGCGCTTGGCATGCAGCTTAGTAGGCGCCAAACAGTGTGGGATTTTTACCTCACTAAAAACCCACCCAGAAAGAGCATCGACTACTAGGGTCATTAGCTCGTAGAGTCTCCTTTAGGTAAGTATAGTTTTAATTAAATATCACAGATGGTAAGTATCACATAGTAAATGCTCATGGGCGCTTTTCAGTTAAGTGTGATTAATGTTTTCTATAACATAATGTAACTATCACAGTTGGTAAGTATCACAGAAGGTAGGTATCATAGAGGGTAAGTATGACTACTTATTTTTAAATTTTGTCAAATAACTCTATACATTTCATATACTCTAAAGTCTTTTTATGTTTTGTGTTTGCAAATTTTGTGCAGTATTTTCTTTCAAGCTATATTGCTGTCTTTGTGCGTTATACACTGGACATTCACTGATAATATGTACTACTGACAGAGCTACATTACACTGATCACACATTGGTGCTGGTTCACCTTTGAGAAGATGTTGATGAGTAAAACTTGTATGTCCTGTATGAAGTCTGGATGCTTTTGCGGTTTCCAGTCTACTTAGTCCTATGGAATCGAAGGTCTTTTTAACCATTGGTTGTACTTGACGAAGAAATGTATTGGTTCGATCCCATATGGCTTGCCATTCATCAACAATTTTCTTCCTTAACTTGTTTGTGAACACAGTTTTCCTAATAGCTCTATCATTTGCTGCTTGATTTACATTTTGATCATCTTCTAGAATATCGGGGAATTCTACGTCGATATCTCTTAAATACTCTAGGTATCGTATTGCGAGAGGGCGAGTAATGGTGGGTCTATTGGCGTACTCATTTTGAACAGGAAATATGGATTCATTGTTTGGATTTTTGGGATAAGATTTAACTCCTGCAAGATAAGTTGTTTTTAGAATTTTTCTTCTTTGGTCTAGGGGCATTATAACAGATTCACAATAGATACTTTGGACAGGAGTCGTTGGGAATGCATTTAGACAATAGCGTATTCCCAAATTTTGTATTTTCTCTAATCTTTTTAGATGAGTTTTTCTTGCTGAAGAGTACACAATGCTGCCGTAGTCTATCTTAGACAATATTAACGCCTTGTATATCATAAGAAGACTTTTCGGGTCAGCTCCCCATTTTGTATGTGCTAATACTTTTAAAATGGTTAGAGATTGTCTGCATTTTGTGTTCACTAGTTCAATGTGTTCTCGCCAGGTAAGTTTGTTGTCGAATGTTAATCCTAGAAATTTGATAGTATTAACGCATTCGATGGTTTTTTCTTTTAAATATAACACAGGATCATAATGAGGTTTTCTAAGGCGGCAGAAATGTACGCATTTTGTTTTCTCTTCTGATAATTGAAAACCAATTTTTTCCCCATTTGCAATGATCTTATCAATTGCTGGTTGCAATATACGTGTAATGTCTCCTACTATTTTGCCGCTGAGAAGAATTGCTAAATCATCGACATAAAGACATTTTTTAATTTCTGGATTGACCCCTTGACAAATTTCGTTTATAGCAATTGCAAATAGAGTGCAGCTAAGTGTTGATCCTTGCGGTACACCATTTTCTAAAGTTCGAACTGCTGAAAACTCATTTGCAACTCTCACCTTAAAACGTCTATTTTCAAGGAACGATTTGATTAACAAAGGTAATCTTCCTTTCAGTCCGAACCTTGACAATTTGTCTAGGATCCCATGCCGCCACGTCATATCGAAGGCACCTTTTATGTCAAAGAAGACAGCAACTAGGTGTTCCCTTTTTCGAAAAGCTTCCTGAACAGAATGTTCCAGTAAAACTAAATGATCTGTTGGCGACCGTTTCTTTCTATAACCTGCTTGATAGGGAACTAACAAATCATTTTGCTCCAAGTCTTCTTGAAGCCTATTATTTACCATTATTTCGAAGAGTTAAAACTGATATTTAAAGTAGGCTTTGCGAACCGTCTAAATATCGAAAATTCTAAAAAACGTCAACAATCGTATTTCAAAAAGTGCCACGGAAACACTTTTTTAGGCAATCTAACAGTGTTTTTCATAGTTTTTAGAGATCCGTATTCTACAGTTGTATGTTTGACAGACGTATTTGTATATGAAAAGTTAGACATGCCACCAACATTAAGTCTGGAAGAGAAAATTGAGATTGTGCTAATAGTGGGTGATAAGTATAAAACATTTCGAGAAGCATCAGATATTTTTAATTTCCGACATCCAGATAAAAATATTCACAATAAAACTGCAAGAAAAATATTTAATAAATTTAAGACTTGTGGAGGTACATAAAAATTTAACAAGAAACGCCAAAGCATGGTAGAAAATAATGATATTGCATTGCAAGTAATGCTCTCTGCAACTGAGCATCCTAAATATCCTTTGCGAAATAGGGCATCTTCATTGCCAAAGGATTAAAAAAAAGATACAGTTTCAAAGATTCGAAAAAATACAAATATCACCCTTACAAACCTAAAAAAAATTCATAGTTTCAGACCAGGAGATAATGATAGACGATTTGAATTCTGTTGTGACATACAGGGAATCTTAGTAGATAACCCATTTATGTCAATTTGTATTATTTTTTCGGATTTCATCAAATGGGACAGTTTCTAACCAAAACTGTCATTGGTGGAGTGATACAAATCCACATTTTACGTTGAAAATTCGGGACCAATATTCGTTCAAAACAAACGTGTGGTGCGGAATATATAAAAATCAAATAATTGGACCTTTTTTTCCGAGAAACCTTGAATGCGGATCATTATTTGTGCTTTTCATAATAAAATAAATGATTTTCATGATATCCTTCCCTTACTTTAACGTCAGCAGATATGGTTCCAGCAGGATGGTACCCCATGTCACAGCAGATTAGATGTACGTCAATACATTGAAAATATTTTCAATGGAAGAGTTTTTCATCATTTTTCGCAAATTCCTTGGCCTCCACGGTCTCCAGATTTAACCCCACTCGATTTTTTCTTGTAGGGTTACTTAAAGCAAAAGGTTTACCTTCAAAGGCCATTTCAAGATGTTGACCATTTAGAGAGAACAATTGCAATATCTATTTTGTAATATAACTGTTACATGTATAAACAGAAATGGAGAATATGTGGAGGAATTAGTAAATTGAAGATAGAGATTGTTCATTAGTATTTATTGTAACAAAGTAAATTATACATACAACTTGTTAATCATTTAAATGCATCGTTAGAACGTTACAAACTAGTGATTAAGCAACTTAAAAGTTATCAGTGTTCAATAAAAATTAAGAGATAATTGTTTTTAAAAGTTATTGTTTTATCAAATTTATAATTATTAAATGTAATGCATCAATGTGCAAACTTAAATTTCCCACGTAATCACAGAGAAAATGTAGGAAAAACTATTTTTTTTTAATGTAAATAAACAATGTTGAATATTTGAAAGCTATTTTTAATTCTAAACATCTTTTCTTTATAATAATTTTCGATATTGTCAAAAATAAAGATACTTTACTCTAGAGCAAAAATCACATTTTTTGACAAATCTCGTATACGACTGAAAAAATTTAACATCTGATGGTTGCATTTTAGGTTTTGGACCATGCAAAACTTTTTATGAAGAATACTTTTTTTTCGTAAAATTAATAATAAAAAAGTTTCCCATATGCCGCCAACTTACTGTATATCATTATGTACAAAATGAACCAGTCTATATAATTTTTTTTCGTAAAATTAAAAATAAAAAAGTTTAATATATGCCGCCAACTTACGTAGACGCACTGTATACAAGGTAATTCACCATTGGAAGATTTCAGGAACTAAAAAGATATTTGTTTAAAATATTGGTACTCGCTATAAAAGATGTCCATCTTTTTAGTGAAGACGATTTTGATCTATCTATCAGTACCGGTTCTACCGGAAGTTTGGCATAATATTATTATTTTAAATAGAATAACAAGTATATTTTGGCATTTTTCGATTCTATGTAAAAATCCAAGTAATTTTTGTTAATAATTTTCTATACGTTTCCACCCGTTTCTGAGATAAGATACATTACATTAAAGACATTTTTTATAAAAAAAACAATCAAAGAATTTTACCTTACTTTGTAACTAATGCAGTTAAAGATTTGAGAATTTGAGAAAGGATCGTAAAGGTATGGGTATTTTTTTATCATAAAAATACTATAAGGGTATTTTAAAAATTATAGCTTTCTGATATAATATAATAAATACCTATACCTAAGCAATTTTTTTTTATGATCATGCACAAGCACTATAGGAAAAACCCTTTAGGGCACTCTGGGAGTGGTGCGTGTGCGCAAAAAGCGATTCACGTTGGTCTTGAATCGTTTGAGGTTATATTCGTTGGGAAAAACGACCTCGGGAAGGTAGTTCCATAAGGATAAAGTTCTCCAGATGAAAGAATTCTTATTCTGCTATTCGCCGCTCTTGGCGGAATTAAGAGGGCAAAGTCAGCCGAGCACTTTCCATGAAAACATCTGTAAAAGAGAGTCAAATCCCAAACCTATTTTCGATGTTCTAGGCTGTCGAGGTTCTTCGTCAGTTCGTGGTCTCCAATCAGACGAATGGCCCTCCTTTCGATGGAATCTAGCAGCCGAAGAGTACGTTTGGGTGCAGAGCTCCACACACGAGAGTAGTACTCTTGTGATGGTCGAATCTGGGCTTTGTATTGTGTCAAAAGTTGTTGAGGTGTGTACAACTTTCTGGTTCGGAAGAGTACACCAAGCTTCTGAGAAGCTATCTTGGCGATTGCCACAACGTGGTTATGCCAAGACATATTTCCACCCAGATTGACGCCCAGCAAATTAATAGATGAAGCCAGTGGGATTGCGTGTCGGTCCATGACTATATCCGGTTCTGTAATTGTAACCTTTTTAGAGAAAACTGCTGCCTGAGTTTTTTTAGCATTAAATTCGATTTGGTTACTGTCACCCCAAGCCAAATTCTCTTCCAGGTCTTTGTTGAGGCATGATATTTCATGCTGCCTATGAAGATGTGCGTCGGCAGCCGATGTTTGTGCATTCAAAGAGAAAGATGAGGTAAGTGTGCTATCTTCAGCAAAACTAAATATCGGATTTTTCGTTTCCACTAGAAGGTCGTTAATGTAGAGTAAAAAGATAGTGGGAGACAATATGGACCCTTGAGGAACACCGGCATTGATGGTGAAGGTGTCTGAGAGAAATCCGTCAATCGCCACTTGCAGAGAGCGGTCCTTAAGAAAGCTAGACAACTATGCATATTAACATGATGGCATGATTGACATGATTTAACCTAAAAATTACAAACCTAATATAGAAACATGTATGTACTGAGAAATTAGATAACGAATGTAATTCTACATGTGTAGAATCTGTAAAAGAGAGTCAAATCCCAAACCTGTTTTCGATGTTCTAGGCTGTCGAGGTATAACCGGAAGTGGCAAATATGTCAAAATATATTCATTATAAAGATTGATATCTTTTAGAGCGATAGCAGAGAATTATCTTCTTAGTTCTCTCGAGATCTTTTAATAGACAAATCACCATGCATTAATGACCAACTATATGAATAATTTTAAATTGTATATTTCAATAAGTTACTAAAGTTAAAGTTCCCCCTAATCAAAAAAGAAACCGTTTGATCAGCTCATGAGTTATTCGGTATTCCCGATAATCCCGGTATATTCCGATATCAATTTGAACACAATGACCCATAAATTCCACACAAATTAAGAGATTAATTTTGTATTCACGCCTTGCTTAGTTACTCAATGGAGCGATTAAAAACATAATAAAACTGCCCTTACGTAACTGATAGACCCAATTACCGAACAAAAGAGTGCACTGGTGCAATGTGTGTCAGTGTGTGGTGATCTTCCGACGTTGCCGCAGTGGACGGTTTTTAATTCAGAATATTTAATATTGGAAATCGAGGAAATAAGTATCATGTATTGTATGTGTTATGATATTTAAACTCGCCAATCCAGAGACGAAAATTGTAGAATAATTACCATAAATGATAGTTAAAAGTGAAAAAAATAACCTTACGTCATTGTCATAAAAAGTCTCATGCACCTGATATTTTGTAAATATACACATATGGGTCCTTCTTTTACAAACCGCATACCTTTTAACTTTAACATTTTACAGTCTATTACATACAAGAGTCGAAACTTACGCTATTTGCCTGAATTTTGAATACAATCAAGGGTGTATAATTATGAAAAATATGGTGGATGCACTAGTATAATAGCCAATAACGCCATCTCGTAAAAAGTTTTGAAATTTGGTCTTTAACTACAGGTTTCTAATAAGGAAAAGGTGTAATATAGTTGCCGTCGCCGATAGATGGCTTACGAATATTAACAGGTTTGTAACATGGAAATATCCATACTAGAACACACCTAAATATATGAAACTCTAAAAAAATTGAATGACCAAGTAACGTAAGCTGCAAAATTACCTGAAATTATTGAAGATTACTAAAATTGACTAGTCTACACGAAACTATAACAATATAGAATACGTCATAGCATATTACATACCAGGAGTGGTAAGAAGCATATTACACACGATGTCGAAACTTCGAAATAGTGTGTAATAAGCTGACCACTCGAGATATGTACTATACTTTTTCTACGACTGCATATGTACTTCTATGTCAAATTATCGTAATATTCTAATAGAAAACTTTGACTCGGTACTCATATGTTATCAGTACACCGGTCAATACATTTTCGATACACTTTTTCATGCCACTACCTCTATTTATCTAGTAACAAAGTATTTGCTGCGGAAGCAGCTTGTAATGTAATTTCCCATCGCGTTCCCTCAATCTGAATATCGCAGTCACTCATATTTTACCCAACAATATACAAATTTAAAATGTTGACGTTTAAAAATTCTTGACATTTACCTTGTCAAGGCGACCCGAAGGAATTCACAGCCGACTTTGCATAAAATCTATTGGAAATATTGACGGTTTTGGCATATCACGGGTAATGTGATTTGTGGAATTGTTACGTAATATATATTATGTAACAGTAGACAGTGCGTAAGTAGGTTCTTACTTAATATACGAATAGAAATTTTTTTTTACAACTTATATACATACAATTATTAGTTGACACAAATTTCAGGATTTTGCAGGGAACATAAAAAAAATTATGTTTCGGATATTTCCGGAAAATAAATGTTTCTAACAAAATCCTGAAATTTGTATGAACTAATTGTATGTATATAAAGAATTTTTTCTACTACATAGTATGAACATTGGAGAGAATCCACCAAATTATACAAAATTCATGTTTCGGATATTTCCGGAAAATAAATAATTTGGTGGATTATCTCCTATGTTCATACTATGAAATTGTGAACAAAGAAATATAATAACAATTTAATTGTTTAATTAGTTTTAACATGCTCGCCACCCATCTTAAATTAATTTGAAAAATACCATTTTGCTCTTTTCCTCATAACCAATTTTACGAAAAAATGGAACATCTATTAGATCGGAAGCTAGTAGCGCGGTCGAAACGAAATAGATGCAATTATTAATTTTTTTTTCAGCAAAATCCTAAAATACGTATCAACTAATTTTATTGTATACACGGTGTTGAAAAAGGTGGGTACCCCGGAATAACTCCGGTGCATCGCATTGCAGCGGAAAATGTCTAGGGGAAAAGTTGTTTGGTTTTGAAGGAGGAATAGTTTGCAATTTAAACCACCCCCACTCCCTCAAGCCCCGGGCGCGGGTGGGTGTAAAAGATTTTCAAATAGAACACCATATTTTTTATTGGCGTATCGTGTTCTCCAACCAAAAATAAACATATTTTGTCCGAATTTTTTTTTATTCGGGTCAATCCTTCACCAATAATCACCATGAGAAAGACAAAATCAGAACCGTGCGAAAATCCCGGAAATACTCTTTTTCTCTGTCTTGTACTAGAAAATGCCCGTGGAAAAAGTTGTTTGTATTCCACGGGCATTTTTTAGTACAAGACAGAGAAAAGGACTATTTCCGGTATAAAACTTGATTTTCGCACGGTTCTGATTTTGTCTTTCTCATGGTGATGGTGATTATTGGTGAAGGATGGGCCCGAATAAAAAAAAATTTCGGACAGAAGATGTTTATTTTTGGACGGAGAACACGATACGCCAATAAAAATATGGGGTTCTATTTGAAAATCTTAACTTATCCCCACCCGCGCCCGGGGGTTGAGGGGGGTGGTTTAAATTGCAAACTATTCCTCCATTAAAACCAAACAACTTTTTCCCTAGACATTTTCCGCTGCAATGCGATGCACCGGAGTTATCCCAGGGTACCGACCTTTTTTCAACACCCTATATATAATAGTTGTAAAAAAAATTTCGTACGATTCTAAGATGTCAATGATTATTACTCAAAAGACGTCGTCAGCGATGTTGTCGACTTTAAAATTTTACAAGAGAAAATATCTAATTTGCAAACGAGATAAACACGCACAATAACGTACATGAAAGCTAATTATTTCACAATAGAACGAGAAGGTGTAACAAATTCGTCCTTCACCATTGGAATTTTGGAAACGGTAAGAGATACGAATTCGGTTTAATTGGGGCAAAGTGGTGTAGTTATCGGCCCAATGCCGCAAAAAAATCAACTATTTGGAAAAATCAAAAATTTTGCGTTTCGGTTCCTATTTTTTTCTGACTTTATTCGAAGAAATGTCCAAAAATCAATTTCACTTTCTCAGTGCTACTTCTTATGCTCCACAAGATGACATTGTTAGATCTTCCATGCGACCTTTCCTCTTTGGGTCACCATCATCCACTTAATTTTTTTAAATATGGACCTGGATTTTTTATTTAATTTATGAAAGAGGACCTGAATCTATCAGCGGTATACAACAATTACTAGTTTTCCGGTGTTTTGTTCTTTATTCTGTCCGTCCATCTTCATTAAACTGCCCCTAGTAGGTTCCTGTAATTTACTTTTGTTTTAAGAAGCTGAAGATTTTAAAATTATTTTATTGAACCGATGATGCCATCCTGTGGAGAATAAAAGAATCAATGAGAAAGTCGAACTTATTTTTGGACATCTCTTCGAACATAATCAGGAAAAGATGAAACCCGAACCACAAAATTTTAGATTGTTCCAAACATTTTGAAATTCCCTGTGTCAAAAATAAGTATATTGTCTGCGGCATATTACGCAACTTTGCCCCGATTTAACCGACTTCGTATCTCTTACCGTTACCGAAATCCCAATGGTGATGGACGTTACACCCTGTATATTGTAAAAGCGGCCCTAAGGATATTACATCCTGAACTAAGCACAGTTTACATCAGTCAAATCAAAAAATAACAATTGACGAACTCGATTGGAACGCGCTGTCGAGAAATATGCTTCTTTATGAAAAGCAAAGCTTGAAACGAAAAAAACGACTATTGCTACAATAAACTGACCTCTGTCCAGCAGTCCAGCACGATTCCGCCGCCTTTTTCCGCCTTCCACAGGGCGTTATCATCAAACAGTGCTTTCGGCCTTAAAAAACGCAGCCTTCTTGAACCGTGGCTAATTTAGTGGCCGTCGCAGACGAACCGGCTGATCCGATATCGGCTAATTAGGCTGCCAGGGCATTGTTTCCCAGCGCCTTCAGGGGTATCTGATCATCTGACCCCGTCGAACCAAATTTTATGTGCTTTTTACGTTACGGTGTACGAACTTTTGCGTATTTTAAACTAGGGTGGCTTCTTGCATACGCAGTTTCCTATCACGATCAAAACCAATACTTTTTAGGGTTGCGTTAGCTACGAGGGGGCTGTAGAAAACCTTTCTTTCAATGAAATAGTTTTGGTTGTTATTCGTTCAACATAATCTCTTTAACGCATTTTATCCCATCATGACAAAATGATCCCTTTAAAGTCGACTTAAATTGATTATCGCCGGCAAAATGACGTCTCCTAGACCTGGACCTATTGTATAATTAAAAATATATACAGGGTCCGCAAACGAAGCGTGGACGGAAGATTAAATCGTCATCGAAGAACTTATCAACAATACTGAAACAGCTTGAGATATTGGATTAAAAGCGGCATGTTTTAAAAATATTTTACATTATACAGGGTGGCCCAAAAAAGTGTGACAGCATAAAGTTATATTTTTTAAATGGGACACCCAGTATTTTATTGCATATTTTGGTTCGTATTACTATCGTTTATAAGTGCCTCAAATTTTATTTAATTTGGTTCTGTAGTTTCGGAGAAATAAATTAAAAACTAAAAAAAAAAGTTTTGCAGTCCTAAATAAAAAAATCAAAAAAAACAATCCAGAACTTTTTTTTTTAACCTGGCATTGAGTGAAATTTATGACAAGAGGTCTAGAGATACTATGAATGTAATTGCGTTTATTTATTTTATACAGGGTGTTCATAATAAGCTTTCAAAAACCCCATATTTTAAAATAATGTTTCTCAAGTTTTTCAAATGGAACACCCTGTATATTATTTGGCTATTTGACGTAGAACTCGTAGACAATTTTTTTTTGTAATACAAGCATATAAGTTATATCCAGCCGTTTTCGAAATAATTATAAATATCATAAATTATGTTGTTTAAATAGAGTTTTTATTGGGAAATTTTGTTATAGGCGACTAGACTAATAATTATAAACTAAAGTAAATGTTCAAAATAGCATCCTTTTACTTAATTTAATGATTTTCTTCTACTGCCAACAGAACTCTTAATTCATTTTCTTCATTAATAACGGGTTTATTGTTCATTATCCTTTTTGTGTACGCAGTGCTTCCTGTTGCTACAAATTTTTGCAACAACTTCTCGAAGGTTTTTGCTATCGGCTTTCTCTCAATATCTGGATATCTTTCAGCATACACTCGGCTCGCGAGAAGGCAATTTCTTGCACATTCATCCAGTATAAAAATTTTGTGTAAGTTAGTACTTAATTTCGACGACTGAACAAATGTAAATAATTTTATTTAACTGTCATAGTGACAATCTAAACAAAAAGAAATTATGGCAACTCGATTAAGAATAAAAAATAAAATTAAATAATAAAAGTAGCAAAAATGTATGCTTTTAGAATTTATATCGAAATAACTAAAATACGGTAAACTCTAAGAGTAAAAGGAAGCTATTTTGAACTTTCAATTTAGTTTACAATTATTAGTCTAGTCGCCTATAACAAAATTTCCCAATAAAAACTCTATTTAAACAACATAATTTATGATATTTATAATTATTTCGAAAACGGCTGGATATAACTTATATGCTTGTATTACAAAAAAAATTTGTCTATGAATTCTACGTCAAATAGCCAAATAATATACAGGGTGTTCCATTTGAAAAACTTGAGAAAAATTATTTTAAAATATGGGGTTTTTGAAAGCTTATTATGAACACCCTGTATAAAATAAATAAACGCAATTACATTCATAGTATCTCTAGACCTCTTGTCATAAATTTCACTCAATGCCAAGTTAAAAAAAAAAGTTCTGGATTGTTTTTTTTGATTTTTTTATTCAGGACTGCAAAACTTTTTTTTTTAGTATTTAATTTATTTCTCCGAAACTACAGAACCAAATTAAATAAAATTTGAGGCACTTATAAACGATAGTAATACGAACCAAAATATGCAATAAAATACTGGGTGTCCCATTTAAAAAAATATAATTTTATGCTGTCACACATTTTTGGGCCACCCTGTATAATGTAAAATATTTTTAAAATATGCCGCTTTTAATCCAATATCTCAAGCTATTTCAGTATTGTTGATAAGTTCTTCGATAACGATTTAATCTTCCGTCCACGCTTCGTTTGCGGACCCTGTATATAAATATTATAAATGTTCAAATTGATCATTTGAAATGCAATGATTCAGCCGTATTCTGGTAGAAATAATAGCTTCCTCTACTTCCGCACGAGGAAACTATTCAACGCATTTCTAATTCGAATGGACATATCTTCTCTGCTAGTCGATTAAAGTTTGGAAACAATGCATTTAACTCTATCCCATAAATAAAAATCCAAGCATGTTGAGTCAGGAGACCTGGTCGGCCAGGGAAATATACTTCGCCTGCCAGCCCACCGCTCCGGAAAATGTTCATCAAGAAAATCGCTCACAAAAAGAGAATATTGAGTGGGACATCCATAGAGCTAGAACCACATACTTCTTTTCACATTTAAAGCTACAGTTTCTATCATTCAGTTAATTATACCACACCAAACATTGATTATTCTCCATTGAATTAATTTGATTATTATCTTCACGCATCCAGTGTGGGTTGGTCCCTGACTGACTGATAATGCATGTTGTGCAAGTTTACTCTTCCAGTAATGATAAATGAGGCCTCATCTGTGGATGATGTAGAAATCTGTTGTCAAAATCACTTCACAAGGCTTGATCTAGCACTACATGGTAATGAAGTATGTTTTGGTCCACAAAGATTATCTGTATTGTACCGTAAGGAAGGCAAAAATCTATGACAATTTCTCTTAAATTAATCTGGGGTTCTGCGTTCACATATTTATTTATGTATTTATTTTATTTATTTTTGCCAACAGGGATACAAATAGGTAAAAGAAATACCCAAAAGAGTATCTAGACAATGTTCATACATATTATCTAAACAAAATTGAAATACATAAGAAATCCTAAATATACAGCAAAACAAACAAAATATGAAGACAAAAGCAATATAAATACATTCTTAGAATATTCAGCACTGCAATTATTGTACACATGACAGAGTGAAGTACGGCTATAAAACAAATATTCCAAATATATTATTTACACATTTTTTAAGATGCTCTTGACTCTGCGTAGAGACATTGAGACATATGACAGTACATTAGTAACTGCGCCCTCTGTCCGTGCAGGGTGGCGTACAGAGGGGGGAAACCTGGTCATAAAGCGATTATTATGTGAATTGTAGAATATCTGGGCTTAATTACTTCTAGCTGCTTCCAAATAGACAGCCGAACTATCCCCACCATTTGTAGTTTAAGTGCAAGTACCATTAGTGAATAATTATTTGTTGTTTCCAAGTTGTTAAAGCATCAAATGGAGAACTTGAATGAAATAATATTTATCGTTTTCAGTTATCTAAAGGACACAGAACCTATTATAAAACATAAATTTTCCCATTTAAGAGTAATATGGTCTGCTACGAGTAACGAAGAAAATGTTTCTCTTGCAAAGGATAAGGATTGGTTGAATGGAGCTATTGAATGAAAGTCTGAAAATTCTTAATCTCCACAAGAATTCAGTGGAGATTGTTTGTCTCAAATGGCGAGCTAAATGCTGAAAAACTTTTTCCGAATGGTGAGCTCTGTAAGGATACTGCAAAGCGTATTCTCTCGAAGCCAAAAATGCGGAAGAAACCCGAACAAATGATTGAGGAAACGGAGAACAGAAATGGCCTTAATTGTCACAGCAACTCATTTGTAATTTTCGACGAAAATGCTCATGGTATTCTCTTGTTTCATTTAACTACACATCTAACTGCTCATGGTCGTCTAAGTGATAAATGCGTAAGTGCAACTTTACTAAAAATATGGTATTAAAAATATGCAACTTTTTCCGAAAAGTACAGAAACTCGTACTGTGCAAACAACTTAATAAAATATAAAATAATGAACGAATTGAAATACATTTTGACTAGTAGATAAATGTTGTCGTCATTGAACGTTCCTAGGCATGGCATGGATAGCTGTTCCTATCATGGCTATGTAGATATTTTTTCTAGTTTCCAATGTAATATTTTACAGTTGTTTATATCTGGCTAGAAAACTTAACAAGATACGAAACTTAGCTTCAAATCAAAGTAAATAATATACTTAATTAATGTAGATACTGAATCTGAAAACAATAATGTAACCTATAGGATAAACTGAGGGCAAATGCCTTCATTTGTATATGAAACACGATCTCGAATCGCGCGACCCGCAGAATCCAATGAGCGTTGCATGCGGTCTCAGTTTCGGCATCGCAGGATTTCGCTGCAATATTTTGTTCCTGCATATTTGGTAAATTGTTTAGACCTAAGACATAATGCGTAGAATCTTATACAGAGTATTTTCAGGATTCCATTTCGTGCTTATAATAAAAGGAAACCATGAGAAACTTTCAGGTGCCAAGAAACAAAATAACATCAGGTCGATCCAGAATCGCCTAATAAAATTGATCAAACTGTCCAGTTTAATTTACTGATATACTTTTAAGTCCCAACATTAGTAGCGCATTAAATCTAGGGTGAAAGACGAGACAAACTTGTTTTTATATTAAATTATTAAATATGAATAAATATTAAAATTATCCCAAAAAAATTTAGATATTAAATAGGTTGCAATTTTTCATTATGAAGAAGTTTTCAAAGAGATGGCAAGGTACCAAGGAAACATGATTTTGCAATTTAAATCTGAGCTGGATTCCATATTTATATTCTTTTAAACAAAAACAACTTAAAAATATATTAGGTTGTTACCTCATTTATTAACTAATGTTAATGTTCCTAATTTTTTTCTATTTTCAAATTAAAAAGCCAGCTAGTAGTAGTATCAACAAGAAAGTGAGAAGGAATATTCAACGAACCCAATTTAATCCAAATTAGGGTTGGTTATAGGGGGTAGGGTAGTAGTTGAAACAGGTGATAGGTCTGCTAACAGGCCACTTTTACTTGCGAAAACACCTTCAAAGGATAGGTATCAACAACGGATCCATTGAATGCAGACTCTGCGGCGAAGGGGATGAAACTGCCTCCCACATAATATACCGCTGCGTAGCGCTTTCTCCAAAGACGACAAAACATCTTCGGGAACATACAACGTGGTGACAACCTCCAACATGACAGGCTTGGTAGAAGATTGCTGGACCTCATAGAAGGAACAAATATCTTCTAACAAGATCGGAGTAGACAATAAGCCGGAAGTCTGCATTAATATGTCGCTTCCAGTAAATAATATTAAAAATCGGAAAGACACGTCAATTTTATTGTGAAGGTGACGCGCGGAAAAATTGCAGCCTCCCTGATTTAGCCCCCTGGAAGGGGTAGATGTTTCCATTAAAATAAGGAAAGAGGTCACGTGGCACATAATCTTAAAGGTCATTTAATCTCTTTTCAATAATAAATACCGTAATTTATTATTTTTTGAGATAGTTTCCAAGAAATCGCGTTGCAAAAATGGACGCAATTAGAACTTACATGATATTGGTTTTTAGGTTATTATTTATAAAATCATTGTGTCTTTTAGTAAAATGATTCGGAATCCGTAGTCACTCTAGGTTATACCATTTAAACTTCGGGGCAAAGGCACCGCGTAAAAAAAATTGAATTACTTACTCGATTTCGGGAAAAGTACTACTCAAAAAACAACAAATTAGAGTATTATTTGGAAAAAGATTTAAACAAGCTTTAAAATCATGTGCCACTTGACCTCCTTCTCATTTAAGATTTTAAGAGTAACATCTGCCTTAAACCCGACCGCTGCCTTTAACCAACCAACCAATCAATCAGGGGGGTGATACCCCCGAATCAAATTCCTAAATACGCCACTGGCCAACGATGTTGGCTTTCGAATCAATTCTGTTAGTATATAATTTACGGTCACAGTCTAAGTTGTCTTGTTAGCTAATTATTAAAATTAGCTAATACTAAAAATAAACTCTTCCTGCAACCGAGCATGAAACTAGTTATATTTATGTTAGAAAGGAATGTTCTAGCTTCAAGGAGTAAAGTTTCATCGTTTTTAATCATTTTATTTTGGAATTTAATAGTCTTTAACATCGGGCATAACGACAACGCTTTCTTCGTCGATGACAAGCCGATAAAAACCAACACGGCTTCTTCCTCTTCGGGCCAATATTAAGACATAAATAAGGCCCTCCAAAGCAGCCTCGCACTAATTGAAACCGATATCACGTCTCAGGAGTGAATAATGGCTCGCGTCTTCGAAGAATGTGAGAACGCTCGCTTTTTCCGTCTACCTAAAGATGTTAAATGTCTTCGGACGGTCTTCCGTTTTCTAGCGAGGTGTTTTATGACCGAGAAGTTCTTTAAACGTATGCGTGTAAGCAGAAGGCATCTTCTAGAAAAGTACAAGCATCTGTTTGTTCTAGTTTGCTTATAGTAGTGACGACAATGGATTCAACGGCGTTTAAGATGAGAATCCCAAATTAACAATCAGAGCAATGTAAGTTGCAATAATTCAGTAAAAAATATGCCACTTCTTGGCAGATGTCGTCAATTCGAGTCGTTTTTCGAGCGATCGGCTGCGGGGCATCCAGCGAACATGCGAGAATCATTATCACGCACGTTCGACTCGCCTAGCTCGTCGGTGAGACCTGTTGTTCATAATTTTTTACTCTTGTTGAGTACTTGAACTACTGTGATACTTACTCGTTCAATGTCTCGGTTTATTAGCTTCCTCCAGAGGGCCCAGACATTACCTACGGATTTTTACTGATGTTATAGCCAGCCAGCTTTAAAATAGAAGAAAGAAGCTCGAGAATTGTTGAATTTCCAAAAAGTTCGTATTTGGGGTTCCTAAAATAGTACCATTTTTCTATTTTACTTGGCCATGATTTGCCATTACGATTGTCAGATATGGCAGGCATGATTTCCGATACCGAACTCACATGTACTTATAGTCGGTCTTGTGTGGTCCCCACCTTTTATCCCGCTAACTGCTGGCAGTCCACCAGAGCGAGAAGAAGATGATGGCAAAATTTTGTCTATGGGAATTAATGAATTCATTTAATTTAATATAGTTATTTTTGAACGTAGCCTAAGCCTAGCTTTCGTTCTAAAACTATACTTGATTTTATTGGTACGTCCAATGAAATATAACGCAATGCAAAATGTTATATTTGATCACGGAGGGCTACAAAAATAATACCATGAACGATCTAGGTAGGTATAATAATTTTAAAAATCTCAAGACAAACTTTTATATCAAAGCAAAAGTCCATTTTCTCCAAGACACCTGTTTGGTAACTAACAAGGGGTGAACTCAAAGTCACGGTCTCATAAATTATCTATTGTATATTTAAAGAAGCGTGGTTACATGTTTCGCCCAACTGGGCATCATCAGACCTACAATTTTTTTATTTATTTTAAAAAACTTTTGAACAGAAAAAGATAAAACCACGAAACAACGTCACTAAGTTACCTTAGAATAAAAATTTACACCACAACACAAAAAAACTGCACAATCAACAAGCAGTTACATTTAAAAATACGAGTAAAATAATATAAAATATAAATATCGATTGTTAAAATGTCACCCTAAAAAATTGTTTTTTTAAAAGATTACAAAAGATTACACAAAATTAAAATAGTGGTGAAGGGAATCGTCCGGGATTGGTCAGCAAATGATAGTCCATCTTAATAGCGTTCATGTCGAAAAAGAAGAAGAAACCGAGAAGCAAAATCCTGACTGTCACAAAAAGGCGGCACAATAGAATAGAGGTTACAAACAAACATTAATCAATTATGTTATTAAAAATCAAATGGGGCTCAAAATTGAACACTTCATTGACGCAAGACAGAACAGGGCTCTTCCTGGCTTTAGTTATTTCCAGCTTTTTCTGTTCAAAAGTTTTTTAAAATAAATTAAAAAATTTTAGATCTGTGATGCCCAGTTGGGCGAAATATATGACCGTGACTTTGAGTTCACCCCTTGTTAGTTAAACTTTTATATGATGCATAAAAGATAAATTTCGAGGTCCATTTAATTCAAGAAAGACCTGCCTTTCTCATCATCAAGACCTACAAATGACGTTATACTTACTATATAAAACAAAATTGCAGATAATTCCATCATATTATTTTATATTTAGGTCCAAACATATATAATGAAGCTAAAATTATTTCCCCATTCCACCCTCACGCAACTGCCATAAAAAACCGCGGCAATGTGCGAAAGAGCGTACGAAGCCCGTGGTCATTACCGGTGCTATTCTACGTCATTAACCCGGGATTCTCGCACGAGATCGCTCATTACACCACAATTGCGGTCATTAGACGCATTTAACACTTGCACGCTGTAATTGCATCTCATACTTTGATGCACATCCGCCTTAAAGATTGTACTTATGACAAATTGCATATGGGGATGTGGTGGACATAGCTGAAAGGCTTTAGGGGCGATTACAATATTCGATGATACAACAAACAGGGACTTGATGAAATTTGATTTCAAAACATCGGTTAAATACACAGCAAAGGTATTCGATATTAGTGGCTTTAGGGAAGATTGCAACATATGATGATACTGTGAACAGAGAACACTGGAACCTGAAATAGGGAAACAATGAAATTAGATGTCAAAACGTTAGTCAAATAGACATTAAAGATATTCGGATATTCGATGTTAGGGACTTTAGGGGAGATTACACATTCGATGATACTGCAAAACAGGGACTTGAAATTTGATTTCAAAACATCGGTTAAATAGAAATAGAGAACACTGAAACAGGGAAACAATGAAATTAGATGTCAAAACGTTAGTCAAATGGACAGCAAAGACATCGGATAATACGAATTTTAGGGGAGATTGATTATAACATATGATGATACTATAAAGAACCACCTAATAAAATTAAATGTCAAAACGTCGATCAAATCTATATTAAAGATATTGGATATTGGGGACTTAATGAAATTAGATATCAAAACTTAAGTGAAATTGACAGCAATAATATCCGATATTATAAAGGATCTTCAAATAAGGAGGATAAGGCTTTGCTTCACAATCTTGAAGAATAAACAATTCATATTCTTAAGTAAGTTGTAAACAACTTTCCAGGAAAACAATCGGAGAACGCTGAAAATTAATATAATTTTTCTTTGTCGTTTTGCATTAATTAAACAAAGACATTATATCGCATTCGAGCCTTCGAAACATACTTTTTATAAAACCCTTATTGATACGGCCTGTTTTTACGTGTAACAGTACCGGATTAACAACAGTCGTATATTGCTAAATAACATTCGTAGTTGCTTCTTTTCAGTTTTTCTGTATTGAATTTAAATATTGTTTTTGAAAAAAATAGTAATTCTTGACTCACTATGATAAGAATGTACCAAGTCTGCCATAAACAGCATAAAAATATAGACTTTTGAGTCAGCTCCGTAAATTGTTTTTCAAATATCAAATCGATCAGCTGTTGGAACGAAAACAGGAACAGACTGAAAATTAAAAAGACACGGAGATTCTAGCTATAGAATTTTGTTGTGTTTATTTTAATAATAAGAGGCGCCACATTGACGTGTACCTACAAAGCAGATAGAAATGTCGGGTCCATGTTTGTTTCAAGTCGATGAACTTTTCTTAATAAAATTAAACATTCTGAATTATTACAACATGTCTAGTCATAAACGATGGAACGGGGTATATGGAATTGTCTTTTTGTGTATTTATTTATGGGTTAGGGTATAAAGGTGGACTCTCAGCATAAATCATCTCATAGCTGCCAAAATTTGATCCATTTTAATGGAACTAAAAATTTCACACCGGCATTTTTAAGCCAATTAGAGACTTGTTTCTTGTTTAGTTACCATGGAAATCATGGAAATACTTCCGGAAATATTCTTCCTCCAGAGTATATACCTGGACGATATTAAAAAGTGGTAATATTACTGTCAAAATAATGACACATGGAATGGACTTTGACATGAACTGTCAAAGAAAAATTGATTTATTAGTTATGAAATTTTCGCCCCACGTACTTCAATTAATAACCTGATATTTTTTTCTCGTACACGAATCTTTTAAATTATACCTCATCTTCGACTAATAATAACAATTAATAATTTTTAAACCATTTGTGAACTCGAAAAAATTTCTAGTAATAATCCAATCACTAGGGAGATTACAACTGAAAATAATAGTATATTACGTACCGAGGTGAAAAGTGTTTCATTCCTGTCGAGAGAGTCGGTAAATCTCGAGACAGTAATGAAACTTTTCACCGAGGTTTGTATACTATTTTATTTACAACCACATCTAACATCCACTTCTTATTATTTTGAATTAAAGTTATTAATAAAAGATAAATTAATGTCATTTTGACTTTTCCATTGAAAAATTAGACATAAATTTCAAATAACCGAAGTTGGTAAAATAACGTAGGTAGTAATACACATCAAGATGGCAAATATCATTTTTTGAATATGGTTTCCATGACACTAAACAATATATTATATTAACAACAGAAAAATGCAATCAGATGAGGAATTTGATTTTGCTGCTACTCCACCAGAAATTCGAGAAGCAGCAAAAATAGTAGAAGAAGATTTTCTGCCAACTAAAAGTCGCCCGACATATGACAAGGCATATAACAGTTTCAAAGAATGGTGTACGGGAAACAAAGTTCAAAATTCTGGTTCTTCTGGAGTCGGCGCTACTAACTTATTTCAGTGAAATGAGAAGATATCAACGATTTGGTCATAATATTCAATGCTGAGGACCACTCTATCAATTAGGTAAAAAGTAGACATATCTAAATACGCAAAGCTATTAGTATTTTTAAAAAAGTGTGTTCGTATATTATTTTGAAATAGATTTTTTTTTAAATTACAAAAAAATAACTTACTTTCACCCGGGTGGAAAGTAAAAGTAAAAAAACGTCAACTTTCCATCTTTCAAAGATAGATGAAATGTCATTATTACATGCATGGTTGTAAATAAAAAAATTTACGTTTACTTTGAAAGAATTTGTTCCTACTAAATTAACCAATGGGAGCACTGTCCGGTCATTTTATCGTCGAACGTCTTATGCATGATGATTCACATTAAAGTGTTTTGAGGAACGTCAGAAAGTCAGACCTATCATTAACATAATAGGAACTTTGAAACGAATTAAACAATTAAAAATTAATTAGTTTATTTTTATATTACAATATAATTGTAAGCAATCTTAGTGTCTGATCTAAACATTCCAACATCCAATATTTTTTGTATATTTAAGCTTAGACTACTTAAATTATAGTTTTAATTTTCACTTTTATCATTTTCAATTAATATAAAGTGACTATTTCTCAATAAAATATATTAATTAAATAATTGTATATGGTCTTTTTCTGTGTACATGTATGTTGATCTAATTTCTCAATGTTGCGTGTCAAAAAATCCTTTTTTGTCATCGTTATTGTGTAACGGTATAATAATTATTGTCAGAACAACAATATTAAACATTGATCAATAAATATTGACTGTCGTAGTTATATAGTTATTTAAGGTAATAACTTACACCAGTCAACTTCAAAATGATTTCATTTTTAATATAATATCATTAAATCGATACCTACCTTGTAATTTATGTATCTCAGGAACTATCTAGCCAATTTATTATAATTATTATTATACGAATTAAAATAGCTGTCAATAAACTGGTAAGTAATTTAATAAAAATATAATTTCTGCCAGTACACATACATAAACGGAATGATATATTTTATTTATTTTGTTAAAGTAAAGATTTGTGGTAAAATTTATTAGTAATCCATAGGAAATAAATCGGGATGTTGCAAGTGCGTCGGCGAACTCAATTAATTTATTATCAAAACTTAACTATTATCATAAATTTCTTGTATCTATCATAACGTTTCTGCACTTACATCCTAAAAATGAATTGTACAATAATGTGAACAATATCCAAATATATTTTTTTTTATTTCGGTTTCATATCAAAGCTAGTTCGATATCGTTGTCGAACTTAGCTTTTTATGAAACAGTTTGTTTCCTTTTTTAAAGGTTGGTAATTCGGTCTTGTATGGTTGGTTGCAAAAACAATTACTAAACTAACCTCACGCATAATTTTTACTTTTTAATTTTTACTTTTACTTTTTTTTTTCTTTTTTTTTATGATCAAACACATGCACTATATGAAAAATCTTCCAGAGCTCCAGACATGAGAGCAGTACTCTAGTGATGGTCGAATCTGGGCTTTGTATAGTGTCAAAAGTTGTTGAGGTGTGTACAACTTTCTGGTTCGGAAGAGTACCCCAAGCTTCTGAGAAGCTATCTTGGCGATTGCTACAACGTGGTTATGCCAAGACATATTTTACCAATACAGGGTGTAACTAAATAAGTGTAAAACATTTAAGGGGGTGATTCCTCATCGAAAAAAAGATAGGATCTTTCATATAAAGAAACTTCATTGGAGCATCCCTTGTTAAGATACAGCCCCTTAAAGGGGTACATAAAATGTGTCTAACAATTTTTTTCACAAGCACTAAAAAAGTTACAATATTGAAATTAACCTGACATTTTCTACTACCAAAAAGACACTTAGCCAGTAATTTATTTGGTTTACCCCATGGTTGTAAGGATGGAAAACGCAACCCCTAAAATTTATTTCCAATGTAAGTTTTTGTCTTATTATTTGTTTACCATCTAAAAATTTATTTCCGATAGCCTGTTTCATTCTAAACAAAAAATATCTCTTGAATTTTTTGCCCAAAATAAACCAGTTCGCAGCAAAAAATTATTTTACGAACAAGATACATATCGCCATAAAACGCGCGAATACGTTGCTCAATGCGCCGACGTCTAGACGCATGCGTAATGTCTGAAGGTAGACATATTGAACATTTACTATGATTTCTAGATGTTGTATGTTTTGTTATTAATAAATTAGTTTTGTTTATTTATAAATTTTATGTACCCCCTTTAAGGGGCTGTATCTTAACAAGGGATGCTCCAATGAAGTTTCTTTATATGAGAGATCCTATCTTTTTTTCGATGAGGAATCACCCCCTTAAATGTTTTACACTTATTTAGTTAGTTACACCCTGTATATTAAAGCTTGACAATTTCCCTTAATTCAGGAGGAGTTAAAATCATCTTGGTTCATGTTGTTTAATTAATTAAAAAGTTTTTAATTTTCGCGACAGAATGTTATGCACGGATAATTTATAAAATCATAATTTGATAGTATTATCAACAAAAAGTTTGGACATATATTACAAAATTTATATCGCATATATTTGATATCAATACAATTTTTTTTTGATCAAACACAAGCACTATAGGAAAAATCCTTTAAGGCACTCTGGGAGTGGTCCATGTGCGAATAAAGCGATTCACGTTGGTTTTGAATCGTTTCGAACCACGTATGGATGGGCGGCAGTGATTCGTCATGTATTTCTGCTATTCGCCGCTCTGGGCGGAATTAAGAGGGCAAGCTCAGCCGAGCACTTTCCATGAAAATATCTGTAGAAAATAGTCAAATCCCCAACCTGTCTTCGATATTCTAGGCTGTCGAGGTTCTTCGTCAGCTCGTGGTCTCCAATCAGACGAATTGCCCTCCTTTCGATGGAATCCAGTAGCCGAAGAGTATCCAGCTCCAGACATGAGAGCAGTACTCTAGTGATGGTCGAATCTTGGCTTTGTATAGTATCAAAAGTTATTGAGGTGTGTACAACTTCTTGGTTCGGAAGAGTACACCAAGTTTCTGAGAAGCTATCTTAGCGATTGCCACAACGTGGTTATGCCATATATAAAATTATTATACAATATGTGGAATAGAAAAGCCATTATAGTACTGGTCCCCTTAGAAAACATGGACCAGTGCTAATTTCAATCCTTAATAGTTAAATTTCTATAATAGATAAAAAATTGCATGTTTAATAAGTTTGGCTAAAAATATGAACAACATCAAGAAACAACAAGATAAATAGGTGTTTAACTTTTAAGCGCAGTCTTGAAATGCATAATAAATACACCACAATTGCACCGGCGGACAATATAACGCCACGTGACTCCATATTGTGAGACAAATCAAAACAAAGTCTATAATAGGATAAGGGTTACACATTTTTCTGAAGGTTCAACGCTGCACTGCCGACAGATGATTGAGCATGAACTTTTTGAACATAAACTGACAAGTTACGATCGGAGAGTGTGGAACAATAAAACAACAGAAACTGCTCCTAGGGCATTAATCTGATACTTGAGGGCTCAAAAACCGAGGAACGTATCGGAACTGGGATACACGAAGGAAGGAAAACAACATGTTCCTCTTCCAGGACAAATCTCCTACAGTATTTCTAGCGAAAATCCACGATCTTCCTTCAGCTTACTTAAGCAAACGGATTAATCGTCAATCAGATAGTCAAGCAGCCCTTAAAGTACTAATATGTTACTAGGTAATGTCAAGAATGATATGGGAATGTCAAAGGGTTTGTACCGGTCACCTTTGCAAAGGAAGTGAAACTTCACTAGGTGCCACGACACGGAGATATCACTAACAAAAAGACCGATGAGCTCGTAAGGAAAGGATAGGAAATAACATACATATGTAGGGCCAGGTCCAGCACTTTTTGTATCAAAGCACACAGTAACCGATACCATGTAGCGCGGGACCAGGGATAAACATACAAGCCCCTGTAGTAGCAAGCCGGGCTTTGATCACAGGAAAATTTTCAACAAGGACATAGGCTTTAAATTACCAGATAGCTGATACTAATGAGCAGAAACTAGCTTAGGGTAGTCATGTTACCATAAAAATCCGATTTGAGTTAAAACCTGCTCTTCCTAGGAAAAACTGGTTAGAACAATCCTCCTTAGTTAATACTAGATTTAACTAATTAAAACTAACTGTGATAATCTTAGTTAAAACTAAAAATTAAATACTGGTTTATTTGAAAACGGTTTTTACTAGTTAAAACTAAATAAATAAGGAAAAAGTGTCCCAGGAGAGATTGGCGGTTTCACTGTTTTCACTGAATTTAAAACTAGAAATAACTGAGTTTGTTAATTCTAGTTTGAACAAGTTAAATCTAGAAATACAATCCTAAACGTATCAGATAGCTGCTTCTGAGGAGCAGAAAATAGCTGAGGATCGCCATAAGACATACTATAGATATCAGAAACCACCTCCATCAAATAAAAATATACTTAAACCCGCAGAGTCTGCAGACAAGATAGAAAAACGATACAACGTTGCCAGGCAACCGATTTTCGGGCAACCAACTAGATCAGGAGGACATCGATAGGACAAGTGACAATCAGAGAATATGGAACAACAGAACGCTAGTACTACTCACTCCTATCTGGTACACGACTGCTCGCAAAACCCTAGCAAGGTACCGGAGCTGGGATATACGAAGTAAGACCGGAGGAAAACATGTACATCTTCCTGGACAAATTTCCTACAGTATTTCCCATCTTCAAGCAGCTTAGTTCAACAAGCCTGAGTTACTGAATCACTCCCCAGCTAACCTACCCAAACCAGTACAGCAGCGCAGTATACAACAGTAACAACCATAGCCTAGCCAAACTGCTAGATTTTCTCAAGTTTGAGAGATATAATGTAACCATGCAGGCGAAGCCGCGGGTATCAGCTAGTATTCAAAAAGTTCTCGGGATTAATGTTCGCTCTTCCCTTTGTAAATTTCTCTACGCATAAAAACAATATACAACAATACCGAACCAAATGTTTTCCGCGGCCCAACCTGCTCACCCACTTTCCTGAGCCTCTCCTACCAGCCATTGTTATTCATAATTCATAAATGTAACCGGAAAAGACTTTTATCTACGATTGATTACAGATTATAGTATCGAAGCAAATCAATAGCCCGAAGTCTTTAATGTTGCCATTGTCGATGATTCCTTATGCCATTCAATTATTGTTCTTCGTAGGAAAAAGATATGCGTCGTGAGTCATCCGCTCTAAATGATCAATGTTGCATTTACAATGCTTTAATTTATGGAAATGTTAAGCAATACCTATACAGGGTGTTTCAGAATAAGATGCTGATCCTTAACGTTGTGATTTTAAGAAGAAAAGTTCAAATTAACATATGTCCTTAACCTATCAACTTTCGAACTACAGGGCGTTAAAGTTTTGAGAAAAAAATCGTTTTTCTATCATAACTTTAACAACTTTCTAGTTATTTTTATGAATTTTTCACACATGCCCTCTAAGCGTCAGTAGCATTTTTTTTGGTGTAGAAAATTTTAACAAAATTTTAACCAGTGGCGTCCTGAAAGGGTTTCGACAAGACATTTTGGAAAAATATTATGTACGCCAATGCTTTTTCTCAAGATAAAAATTATTTTTAAAATACTCATTCATTTTAGGCCATATTTAATATCTTGCCTTTTTATTGTCCGACAAACAGTTTCCGACAAAAAAAATAAAAACATTAAATGCACATTCGCTATGTGCCTATGGTTTCTGACTAGTAGGCTATGAACTTTGTTAAGGAAACAATGACAATAACGAAATATTTAATAATAGTTTGACAGCTATTTATTTATGTACACGGCTTTCCACTTAACTTAAATTTTAAAAACGTAATACTTTTTAAACGTATAAGTATTATGGTAAATTTTACAAATGTCGAGTTTGTGAATATGCATTACCTCTACGGGCTTGCTGACGGCAATGCATTCGAAGCCAGACGATTATACCAAGAGCGTTATCCAAATAGAATAGTTCCGGATGCACGAACGATTTCAGGAACTCACAGAAAGTTATGTAAAACGGGATCTTTTGAAACAAAAAACTACTTAAAAGGGGCACACCAAACTACACGAACACCGGAAACCGAAGAAGCTGTTTTAAATTTAGTGGAACAAAACCCTAATATAAGTACAAGAAAAATTGGGAATATTTTAAATATTACTCATATCCTAGTCTGGAGAATTCTCCAAAGTTATTTGTTATATCCGTACCATATTCAACCGGTCCAGGCCCTACTTCCTAGGGATTTTCCATTACGCATCAATTTCTGCCAATGGTTTATTCAAATGGTTACCGATAATCAACAATTTGATGCCAAAATTTTGTTCACGGACGAAGCTAATTTTTCCAGGAACGCCAAACAAAATTTTCATAACAATCGCTTCTGGGAAAAAGAAAACCCACATGCCATTACGGAATCTGGAATTTCTGTAAATGTTTGGGCTGGAATTCTTGGTGATTATTTAACTGGGCCTTATTTTTACCAGCCCGATTGAACGGAATCAATTATCGCCAATTTCTTGAACACACTTTACCAAATTTGCTAGACGACGTCCCTATTTTTAGCCGACATCGTATGTGGTTTATGCACGATGGTGCACCTGCCAATTTCAGTCTCTTAGCACGAGAGTTTTTAAATCAACATTATCGTAATCGATGGATAGGGCGCAGAGGAACACAATCGTGGCCACCTAGATCTCCTGATTTAAACAGTCTAGATTTTTTCCTGTGGGGACATCTGAAAACGTTGGTTTACAGCATCCTAATAAATACTGAAGAGGAGTTGAGAAACCGCATAATAGTTTGTTTCGACACTATGAGGAATACTCCAGGAATTTTTCAAAGGGTACGAGACTCAATGAGGAGAAGAGATGAAGCATGCATTCTTGCAGGTGGTGGCCACTTTCAACAGCTAATCTAAATTATTTTCGTTTTTGTTCAGACGTTATTTAATGTTAGTTGTTTTAATTTAATTTTTAAAAATATACCATAGGCACATAGCGAATGTGCATTTAATGCTTTTTATTTTTTTTGTCGGAAACTGTTTGTCGGACGATAAAAAGGAAGGTATTAAATGTGGAATAAAATGAATGAGTATTTTAAAAATAATTTTTATCTTGAGAAAAAGATGTGATGTACATAATATTTTTCCAAAATGTTTAGTCCAAACCATTTCAGGACGCCACTGGTTAAATTTTTTTTTAAATTTTCTACACCAAAAAAAGGCTACTGATGCTTAGAGGGCATGTGTGAAAAATTCATAAAAATAGCTAGAAAGTTGTTAAAGTTATGATAGAAAAACGATTTTTTTCTTAAAACTTTAACGCCCTGTAGTTCGAAAGTTGATAGGTTAAGGATATATGTTAATTTGAACTTTTCTTCTTAAAATCACCTAAGGATTCACAATGTTAAGGATCAGCATCTTATTCTGAAACACCCTGTATAGGAACGTTTTCTTAATAACCACCAATAATATTAAATCGGGATCATTTTGGTAAAATTTAAAACATACAGAGAATATTCAACCGTTAAAACTAGTATAATATACATACAGGGTACCCAAGATAAATACTGCCTGTATGATAATCTCGTTACTGGTAACAGATACAACTTTTCATCTCAATGAAATTTTTAGGATACAAACCTTTATTTTCCATAATTTTGTAACAACAGTTCAATGCAGTAGGTACCAAAATGGGTATTTTTGAAATTCTTCTATAATAATGAACTACATAATAATCATAGAACAAGATAATATTTATTAACAATATCAAGACAAGTATGAGCAAATAAACAACAAATAGGCACATCGGCAAAAAATCATTAATTAATATAAAACTAACAGTAAATTCAGTCAGAAATGAATTTTTCTACTCCCACATGTATATTTGCTGTTTCCTTCACAGTTTACAGAATTGATATGATGGCTATTCCGGTTAACTGAACGGATATGATTTCATATCGCACGATCGTGAGATATGAAAATGACCAATCACAGTTAGAGTTACGTACCCAGGTAACTATTCGTTTTTGAAATGTCAATTAATAGTGCATAATTCTGTCGATCGTAATTATTGTCATTATTTCATAAATTATTGAGTAATTTAAATCTAAAAGTAATAAAAAATGAGTGATTCTGATGAAGAATCAATAAACGGCACTCCGCCAAATATCCGTTTAGCAGCAAATGAAACGTACGAAGCATTGTTACCAGAAAAATCAAGTAGTAAATATGAATTTACTTATAAAAGATTTATGGATTGGACGCTGGAATATAAAATCAAAAACATATCAGAAAACGTTCTAACTGCATATATTAAACATTTATCGAAAGAAATGAAACCGTCGACGTTATGGACAACATAGTCAATGTTAAGAACAATGCTAAATATAAAACAGAACATTGATATTTCTACATATTGTAAATTGCGGGCTTTCTTGAAGTTACAGAGTACCGGTTATAAACCAAAGAAAGCTAGCATTTTAACGTCTGAACAAATTAAAATGTTCCTTCTGGGAGCACCAGATTATGAATATTTGTTTACAAAGGTAAGTTTTATTATTATATTTTGGCCTCATCTCGTAAATAAACCACTGTAGTATCTCTTACTACGTGACATTCCACACACTTGCTACGCAGAAAATCAATATTTCTGGGTACCTCTTCCCTCTTCGCACCACCATATATGCTCCAATCTTTTAGTGTGTGGCATTCCGGCCGGTCGCGGCACTTCGCTTGTTTTTTTTCCGTACTTGTGTTGACTGTGTTCCGATGCCTAGAGATCGTAATCGGAGTAGAAGTAGGAATAGGAAGAAAATACATAGGGATGAAAGTTTGGATAGGCCTTTGAATATAAAACGAACGTTCGTTTTATAGGCCTTTGAATATAAAACGAGCGTTCGTTTTATATTCAAAGGGATAGGCAGATAGCAGAATTACAAAAAGGAATTGACAGCTTAGAACAAACAAAAAGCAGTAGTCGAAGCCGTATTCGTAGCTCTCTTCGGCTACCTAGCAGTCCCTGGACGCCAAGCAGTGAGGTTAGGTCAAATCCTATAATACCCATACCGAGTAAGTATACCTAATTACACCATGACGTCATGGCAGAATTTAGGTACTTTACTATGACAGGTTTTTCTGGTAACGTTACTAGAAAACACCTTAGCAAAATTCCTGTTTGTGATAACAGAAGACCAACGTGGTACTCTACTTAGTTTAAGCTGAGAACGTTCTTAGTTTATAACTATTGTCTTCTCTTCCCTTCCTGGATGATGAAGGGGAGGGCGGGGAAATTTCCGCTGAGGATATTTCCCCAAATGTCGAACTTGACAGTGAAGTATTGTCGCTGCTAGGAATGGATGTTTCCCTCAAAACCCCATTTGCCCCCCTCCAGAAGGATTTAGCCTCTAGATGGGAAGTCATTATTAAGAGTAGTCTGGAGGGAAATGAGCGTTTAGACCTTGTTAGAAGTACGTAGTGCCCGAAACTGCCAGATGCTTGCTCCCCCAAAATTAAATCCAGTTTCACTAGCCGCATTAACTGAGCTAGTAGCCCGCCGTGATGCTAGATTAACGGGACTACAGACACGTGTCTGTTCGGCTACTATCGCTATTGACCAAGTCATGACAGCAATATTAAGAAAAGGAGGGGGAGGAGCAAATCTGACTCATATCCAAAGGCTGAGTGACGCCGGCAGGCTAATAGCGGACATTATACATAATGAAACCACATCTTGTGGAGAGCTGGCAGCTGTAACCCTTAATAAAAATCTTAAAAGTACCTTTAGGGGCAGCACCAGTGGATACGTGGCTTTTTGGGAAGACCTCGAAACTCGCGTAAAGATCTCAAAGGAACTAGCGCGCTCTAGGCAGGAATTAAAACCCCAAAAACCTACAAGAGTTCAACAATAACTTTAAACTCGAGAGGTCCCCCTCAAGCAACTCAGGGAGGCAAGCAGGGTGGACCAAAACTGACCCAAATAAAAGTTCCCTATCTCCTGCGCCCATTACAACGATAGAAAGAAAGGAGAGCATGGATGCAGGATGCCCAAGAAACAAAGCGAAATATCATCGTTAACTGAGAAGGTGGGTGGTAGACTAAAATACTTTCATAAGGAGTGGTGCACTTTTACAGCGGAACCTCAAGTTTTGTCATATATCATCGGATATAAAATACCTTTTGCAAAACGACCCACGTAAGCCACTGAGCCTAGGGGACCAACGTGGTCTCTTATGGAACATAAAGAAATAGAGTCATCTATTGTCAAACTGCTATCAAAAAATTGTATTTCCAAGGTTAAGCATAGTAAGGGCCAATACTTGTCTAATATTTTTTTTAACACGCAAACCTGATGGCTCCAAACGATTAATCCTTAACCTAAAGTCATTAAATAAATATATTTCAGTTAAACACTTTAAGTTAGAGGATTACCGAACAGTGTCCAGGTTAATATCACAAGACTGCTTTATGGCTACTTTAGATCGGAAAGACGCTTATTTTTTTGGTCCTAATAGATAAAACACATTAAAAATATTTAAGGTTTAGGTTTACCAATATAACTGTTTACCTTTTGGTCTTAACTGTGCCCCACTTGTGTTTACTAAATTACTCAAGCCAGTAATTATTATGCTGAGGAAAAATGGCCACCTTTCAGTTCTTTACCTAGATGACTTTCTCATCCTAGGAAATGATTTTTCACAGTGTGAAAATACTATTGTCGAAACTTCCAACTTTTACAATCATTAAGAGTTATTATTAACTACTCAAAAAGTTTCTTACTACCCAAAACATTTGTAAATATCTTGGTTTTGTTTATAATACCAGGGATAAGTCAATACCTCTACAGCTGGAGAAAATAGTTAAACTATGTAAGGAATTTTTACGGATTGAACGGTGCAAAATACAAAAATCTGCCAGATTTATTGGCATACTTACATCCGCCTTGTTGGATCTACACAAAATTCTTTGAAAGAGAGAAGTTTCTAGCCCTTAAAAAATCAAAGGGAAACTATAACGCGGTTATGCATATCGCATTTTCTTTAACTGCCGATTTTAACTGGTGGTCACATAACACTCTTGGCTCCTAGAACTGAATATCGGGAAAAAATTTTGCTTTAGAAATATTCTCGGATGCCTCTAAAATGTTTCACAAAAATTTATACAACTGCTATGTACTTCTCAGGATTGATAATACTACAGCCATAGCATATATTTACAGGATCTTTGGCAGTGGCGCAAAAAACATTCTTGTATTTGCTTCGTATTTAAGCTCAGAAAAGAACTTTGAAGCGGACATAGAGTCACGAAATTTAAACATAAAGACAGAGTGGGAGCTTAATATTAATAATATACATTTTAAACGAATTGTAGGAATATTTAAAAATCCCATAATCGATCTTTTTGCCAGTCGACAAAACAATAAGTGAAATTTTTTTTTTTTTTTTTTTTTTTTTTTTTTTTGTTTCATGGTTGAGATATCCTGATAGCTATGCCGTTGATGCCTTTATGTTAAAAACGCCTTTTACTTTTATGCCTTTCCACCTTTTTCATTACTCCCTGCGATGCTGAAAAAGGTAATAGATAACCAAGCAAACGGAATAGTAGTTGCGCCTTATTAGATCTCTCAGCCCGGGTGCCCTCTTTTTACATACTCCCACCACATAAATACCTTCTTTCGTCATTTGACAGGACTCCCCATTCATTGTGGCAGAATCTTTCCCTGAATGTCGCTTCCTTATCAGGGAAGCTCTCAGGAAAAGAAAAGTTCCAGAACCATGTATAACTGTATACACTGTGGTGGCAGTTCTATAAATCTCGTGCAGTTTTTTTTTTTGTTATTAGTGTACCGCTTGAGCTGGAATTTTTAGAATTTTTAGGTATACAGTTTGAAAGAGGCATCTCATACAATTCTACGTCAATTCTTATAGATCGGCAATAGCACTAATTGCTGAGTCTGATCTGTCAGCCGATCTTAGAATAAAGCGTTTTTTCAGGGGGCATATGTATTAAGGCCAAGCCTTCCCAAATACTCGACTACCTGGGACCCCGCAATACTCTTAAATTACGTTCGGCAGTGGCCACACAATAACTTTAGAAAACTTAACTCATAATGTAGTGGTTCTTTTAGCATTGGACACAGGGCAAAGGGTACAAATCTTGGCTAGCATAGAATTTTTAAAAATATTGTCCAAACATCAACAGAAATGACAATTAACATAACAAAAAGATTAAAAAAATTAATCACATAAACTCTTATTTTGCCGTTTTTCACAAGGACTTGTGTTTGCAAAGCTACTCTTGTATACTTAGATGAGACAAAAGAATCTCGAAACAAGGAAATTATTAGCCTTCTGCTAACGTATAAAAAACCAAGTAATGCTACCTCACAGACGATTAGTAGATAGCTGAAAACAATTATATCGAAAAGTGAGGTGGATACAGCAGTATTCACAGCACATACCACTAGGCATGCGCCAACATCTGCAGCCACTCGAAATGCAGTAAATGTCGATGTAATAAGATTATCAGTGGGGTGGACTGATAAGTCAAAAGTTTTTCCACAATTTGATAATCGCCCACTGATAACTAACAATAAATTTTTATGTTCCGCTTTGAGTTCCTAGTATTTTGTTATATATTTAATGTGTTCTATTTTATATTCATAAGGAATAAGGAAATATTGACCATTTTTGTTTCTATGAAACTACATTTTGATTGGAAATGTTACCCTTATGGGCGTAAGCGCAAGAGTATCAAACAAAAATAATTTGTTAATATTAAAATTTTGTGCTCACCTTTTGTAGTTTCACAACCTTTTATGTTGAGTAATTGTTGCATTAGCTTTAAACATCTACAGTGGTTTATTTACGAGATGAGGCCAAAATATAATTTATAGATCAAACGAACTTACCTGAAGTGAAGTTCGATCTTAATTATATGTAGGCCTCATCGAAGTAAATAACTCCCGCCCAACCCCTTTTTCTTTGGCTGTCTCACTACCCCTAAGATGCAACAATAGGCTTTAAAGAGACTGGAGCATATATGGTGGTGCGAAGAGGGAAGAGGTACCCAGAAATATTGATTTTCTGCGTAGCAAGTGTGTGGAATGTCACGTAGTAAGAGATACTACAGTGGTTTATTTACTTCGATGAGGCCTACATATAATTAAGATCGAACTTCACTTCAGGTAAGTTCGTTTGATCTATAAATTATTTATTATAAATTAGAAACTCTCATTTACGCGCAAACCATGGCTATCTAAATAAACAGAGGTTCTTATACGCTACCTATTGCCGTTTTTGAAAAGCACCGTCAGGTAAGTGTTATTGGCTCTGGGGTTTCACCAACAAGGTCCGTGCTTCAAATCCCGACGGGAGATAACGTTTTTTTTTTAAATTTGTTATTTTTTCTATTTACTACTGATAGGTATAATATAATTATTTTGAATATATATTATTTAAATTTTAGGTGGTATTGATTTTTGGAATTTCTGGTGGGTGCCGTCGACAAGAATTAAAAAATTTGAAAATCAACCATATTCGAGATTTGGGAAATGAAATTCAAGTCAGATTAATCGATACAAAAACAAGAAGAGATCGTTTATTTGTAATCCCGGGCATGTTTTACGAGGTTTCTATAAAATACATGCTGCTTAGACCACCAAACACAGAGCATTTTTTTTTGAATTACCAAAAGGGTAAATGCTCTACACAAGTAGTCGGCATCAACAAAATTGGTAATCAGCCGAAAATAATTGCTGAATTTTTAAAATTACCCAACTCAGAACTTTATACAGGGCACTGTTTCCGTCGCTCGGGGGCCACTATCCTGGCCGATGCAGGTGGTAACTCTTAACCGTTAAGAACTACGGTGGCTGGAAATCAACTCCAGTGATGGAATCCTACATTGAAAATTCTTTAAGCAAAAAAAAGGAGATTGGTAATGCTATTGTAAGATCAGTGCACAATACGCAAGTGGAGAATAGCACAAATATTTTACCATCTACCTCAACATATAATAGTGTTAAGAAAACAATGTTGCACATTCAAAAAAAGAAACTATTGCATATAATAACTGTACATTCAACAATTGTACATTTGCTGTAGAAAATAAGTAGGTAGTAATCTTTTTATTATATAATTTAGTTATAATAGTTTAATATATAATATGTAAATTAAAATAAATCTTAATCAATATCTTTATTTAAGTATTGTAAAAATTATGTGTACCTATTTAAATAAAATATTTTTAAAATGTTACCAGTGTAAAGTTGCTTTAATTGGTCGTAGAAAAATTATACTGTACGACTCGAGTGGAATGTCCATATCGCCCTCTAAAGATTGAGCACTCCGCCTTTGGCGTCGTGCTCAACTTACGTTATCGTGCGATATGGACATCATATCCACTCTCGTTGTACAAACTACTATTTCCAAAAGGTGTTCGAAATGATTTCCGTCAGTGTCCATACAAATAGCATCTTAAAAATGCAGAATTTAAAACATTCATTAGCGTTTGTGGCCTTACGCTTTGAAAAGCTTCAATAACTTTACTAGTCGTTTAGGTCTATGCAGAATGACGGAAATCGTTTCGTACACCTTTTGGAAACTTAATTTTGTAATAATCTGCGGTTTGTTTTACTTTAATTACTGATTTTTTTGCCGATGTACCTAATTGAGGTTTATTTTCTCATACTTACTGTTTTGTTATTGTTAATAAATTATCTTGTTTTATGGCTATTATGCAGTGCACCATTATAAAAGAATTTACAGGAAAATACAGGTCCGTATGAAAATTTCGTGAAGATGATTAAAAAGACTCGAAACGTAATTAAACGATACTGTGTGGTACATAATTGAATTTAGAATAAAAAAGGTCTTAAAATTTGACATGGACAAAATGGAGAAAATTTTTTTTCATCCTAGTGGCGGAAACGTTGTAAATCCGGCCCTTCGCTGAATAATTCTTTTTTTATTTACATCTTCGCCGTGTAGATTGGCAAAGTACCTGCCCTCACATTTATTTTTAATGGATTTTGCTCTACTGGTTATTCTAGGTTCATAGCTTATAGCATTGAGGGGTGACAATTGTAGCGGAAGCATTTGGTGGATGCTTTAAGCGTTATGATTTAAGTTATGTAACTAATATTCCACCGGATAGCGCTTGTTAGAAAGAGTGCGCATCAGTGGGCGACTGAGATGGAATATTAATTGCTCATAGAATTAGACAAAAATTTAATTTTCGGTTCACAAATAAAAATTGTTTCAAAAATTCTTTTAATAAAAGTTGCCCATATTTTATTTTTTAAATGTAGCTGTTTGTATTTGTGCAATTGTTATAATTTACAGATGTTATTTGGTGGTTTTATCTTATTCTAATTTTAAAAATTTTAAGTCTGATGATGCCCAGTTGGGCGAAACATGTAAGCTTTCTAACACTTCGCTAAAATGCATATTTCGAATTCGTGAGACAGTGACTTTTAGTTTATTTCTTAATAGTTATTAAACATGTCTCTTGGAGAAAATGGACTATTGCTTTGCTAATAAAGTATTACGCCAAAGACGAGTGCCGCAATCCCGTATGTGAAAAAGTAGCTTTATGAAAAAGTTTCATATAATATTTTTCTTCCATCGAGTTTGTTCGTGTGGCCTATTAGAAGTATCTCGAGAACAAAATGAGATTTTATTTTGAAAATTATTTATAAAATATTTTGGATGGTGCGGTGTTGCCGGGTCATACCGAAAGTGGTAGCAACTTCGGAATTTTAAATGAATTACCCTATATATTATATTTATATTTTTTGGAATCTAGGTAAAAATCTAGAACAGTTTCTGTATAATATCATATACCTATCTTTAAGAGTTTTTGAATTATAAATAATCTTGTGATTATTTATCGCCGTATCGGGACCTGAAAAGAAAATCATATCTTTTAGCGGTTATAGCTAGAAAGCTGAAATTTTGACAATAGTTTCACAAGAGCATCGAAATTTTATAATTGTGAACAGTATTTAATTAGTTTTATACACGGCGTCTCCATAACAATATTTTTGAGGAAGATGAATTATTGCAAAAATCTTCTTTTTTAAATGGGACACCCTGTATTTTTTGCTAATGGAGGATTGAATTTTCTATCTAATGATATTAAGTGTTATCTTCGATATTTTCGGACTTTAAATTTAAAAATTATCTTATAAAAATATATTTTTTGGTAGTTAGTTGGCTGTGGAATGGATTCATAGAAACAAAATTATGAAAAATCTATTTAACGTTATGTCTGTGTTGTTGTACAAAAAATAGTTAAGAAATAAGCAATTTATTAATAAATAAATAAACAAAATTAAAATTAGGCAACAACACCAATAAAATAACTAATAGCTAAATTGTTGGCTCTTAAACATTCATGAATGGTGGTGATAACATGTTTATTTGTCATTTCTTCCCCTTCTAGAGACACCAGAGCTGTTCTTACTTGATTTTCTAAATCTTCCCTTATTGTGATGGGTATTTTGTATACTATTTCTATAATCCTACTCCATAGATAAAAATCTAGGGGGGTAAGATCCGGAGAACTTGGGGTTATTTCCATGGACCTCCTCAGCCAATCAACTTTTTGGAAGTCATAGGAGCTGCATCAGGATGAAGTTTATTAAATTTTCTAGTTCTAGATAAAACTCTACTCTACGGCACTCACAGCCAACTAACTATCAAAAACTATATTTTTATAAGATAATTTTTAAATTTCGCTATAAGTCCGAAAATATTGAAGATAGGTATATATCATTAGATATAAAATTCGATCCTCCATTAGCAAAACAAATGAAATACAGGGTGTCCCAGCTGTAACCGCTAAAATCGTTAGGCATTAAAAAATCACGAGATTATTTATAAATCTTAAAGATAGTTATATAATATTATACAGAAAACTATTCTAGATTTTTACCTAGATTCCAAAAAAATATATAATATATAGGGAAATTCATTTAAAATTCCGAAGTTGCTACCACTTTCTGTATGATCCGGCAACACCGCACCATCCAAAATATTTTATGAACGTAGGAAACCATCTCTTATAGCCACAGCCAAATTTTCAAAATAAAATCTCATTTAGTTCTCGAGATAATTCTAATAGGAAGCTTTTTTCGATTTTTCAGGCAATGAATTTTATGTTCCTTTATAGGCGAAATAATTAATATTATTTCGTCTGGGACACATTGAAATGAATTTTTTCTTCTGAATCGTTATTGTTTCTTTCCATTTGTGATGTTTTGAAATAGTATTGATATTTGTAAGGTAACAGTAATAATGCGGCGCCCAGGCAACAACAGACGCGGATGCTGTTCCTATGGCAACTTGATATTAAAAGCATCTAGAGAGATGTCGAAAAATGACTTAGTGTACTCTATTTTTAATGAAAAGTGATTTACTTTCTTTTAACTTTTCGTAGAAAAAATAGATTACAAGCAGCCAAAATCCAAGACGATATAATTTGAGACGAGCTATACCCGATGGCTGTGTCGTACCTAATTATTTTTTCGGTTATCTTCAGTTGCAGAACACTGCACTGGGTTGGCTTCAGTAAGTTTGTATGCAGTCATGCATTACGCAACGCAGTCGACGCGAAAGTCACGCGCATCTCGACCTGCACGAATTACGTAGTACAAAGATTGTTTTTTTTTGTGGGAGACAAAGCGGAGCTCGTGACTTTTTACAAGAAATATATTGTTAATTGAAAGAACCAGCAATTTACTGAAGGATATTATATGACAGTTATACATGTTAGAAGTTAGTACCACTGATAATTCGAGACCTAAAGTAAATTAAAAAACTACATTAAATTTAAAATTGTATGAAACTGATGTTACGTGTTAAACAAAACACTATACAAATTTTTTTTATAGTGACTGAAAGCTTGACTGTTCCAGTTCGTCAAATCTTCTTAAACATGACATATTTTAGGCATACAAGATAGTTTGTAACTCTTTCGTATTTTTTCTTAAGAATTTAAAACTACTATAAAATATTAAATAGTTTCCTTTCTAAACAGCGAAGCTTCGTCGTAAATCTTAATTTTAAGACAATCCTTATAAATTCGCTTTAGGTTTGTTCGGGTTTGTTCGTTATTATATAATTGTCAGGCTTAAAAGGCAATAATTCATTTTTTTCTGTAGATAATAGAAAGAAACGAACTCTAATTTATCTACGACTACCTAGTATATAATGTAAGTATTATACTTCCGGTTGTTGCAGTATTATGTCGTACTTATATTATTCCCATAGGGAATAATGATAAGGGACTAATAGTCCTTATTCTCTCTTGCACTCTAATCACAATACTTGTCAAAATAAATAATACCATGGAAACTTAAAAGTTTTAGTGACAAACGCGTAGTGTTTATGTATTTGTATCGAGATGGATGAAAATGAAAAGTATTTTATTTGTACACCGCCATAAATTGTACAACTAGCTGTAGCAACAACATCTACCATAATACCGGAAACATCGAAATCCATTTATAATAAAACGAACGCAACCTTCAACGAATGGCGTCTTCGAAAAAACGCAAACTGATTTTCCGAAAATAATCTGCTGGCCCATTTCGCTGAGTTATGTACAAAATACAAACCACCTTCATTATGGTCATTCTATTAAATAATTAAATCTATTTTGAGAATAAACCATGACGTTGATCTGGAGAACTTTGGCAAACTGCGATCGTTTTTAAAAAGAAAATCTAAAGGAAGCCGAGAAGTCTTCCAATCTGACCCCGGAACAAATTAGGGACTTTATTGTCAAAGCTCCTGATGAAATTTTTCTTTTGCATAAGGTAAATATGCATATTTAATCTGTTCTACTCCAAAGCTCATATTCTTATTTGCTTCAGGTTATATTAATTATTGGAATTATGGGTGCATGATGCTCGTCCGAGCTGTATCAAATGGATGGAAGGATTTCCAAACCGAGTTATTAATAACAATACCCAAGACTAAAATCACAATCAAAATTCAAAATTGGCCATAACAGTACCTACGTTTTACAATATTATAAAAGAAGTACCTCGATCTCCGTCCATCACATATAAAAATCAATGCATTCTTTCTAAATTATCAAAAATCCAAATATACAATACAACGTATAGGAAAAAACAAATTTGCAGATATTGGAAGACAAATTGCCAAATATTTAAACTTGCAAAATCCTCAAAGTTTTACCGGTCATTGTTATCGCAGATCCTCTCATTGGTGGAGGAAGCGATATAACTGAGTTAAAGTGTTATGGGGGCTGGAGGTCTACACAGGTAGCTGAAGAATACATTGATCAGTCTAGGAGAAACAAGACAATTATAGCAAATACGATTGCTAAGCAGATATTATATATAGTAATGAAGTGTCATCTTCCTTTACATCAAATAAAATTCCAAATATTTAAAATTGGTTATTAAAAATCCCAAATTAATAAATTAGTAGTAGTAAAGTAGAGTATACTACTCGGAATAATGATATCAATTCTTCCCTCAGAATGTTACTCCCTCGCCGCTAATGTGACTCGAATCTTAATATTTCTTGGGAATAATAACTATCATTATTGACTCGTGGTATAATCTACTATTATATATTTCTTGTTTTCAGGAATGAGGTGATAATGGGATTCCTCCTACCGTCCAAGAAAGTATAGACAAAGCAATTCTTGTGCTTTGTCACAATAAGTATAGTGTAATTTACAATATATCATTGATCCATTGACTGCGATATAACCCCAATTAATCCGCTGAACATAAAATCCCATAGAATTTACATCTTTTCAGTTCAGTTCAAATTTTATTTATATATATATATATTTTATTATAGCATTAAGTATACAGGCATTTAATAAAAATAAATCATATAGAATATAGATAGCTACATGTTCAACCCGACCCTGCACCCATTTATTGCGGATTGAAGATTTTGTGGTACAACAATGGGAATTAATCAGGTAGTAGATTTATTGCAGTAAAAACGCCGTATTCCAGGCTGGAAAACAAAAAAAAACAGCTATTTTCATTTTGTCTGAGATTTCTCCTGTAACCTCCCCGTCTATAAGGATTTGTGAAGATGGTGATATAGTTATTAGTGGAACAAGGAGACTTATAGTTGAGCCGGGAAATGAATGAACATACGCCATCACCTGTAGCAGTATAATTTAAATCGATCTTACCAAAGAAGACGAATCCACGTCATCAGCTGAAGGTCGTTCATTGGTTATATCACTTCAAATTGAAAGGAGCATATTTTTCAATTTTTAACTTCTTCCATGCCACTATATCAATGGCAAACAGTAGAATAGTGTCTCAGGCCACTTTTAATGCTTCTAAATAGGATGCTTGCTGATTTTCCAGATTTACGCTCGAAGAATTCTAATGGGATGCTTTGTAAAGACGGGTGTTTGGTTCCCAGATAACTGAGTTGAATGCTTCATACTTTTCGCGCACAGAACTTTATTGCAATCAGGCGTGTTATCCAAGGAAATAAATTCATATTTCAAATATGTGTTGTATAGCCTGGTTTTTCTTTCACCGTTTCAACAGAATAGGGCGTATTTTGTTATATCACAAATTCATTTAAATAAATATTTTTGAAATTTCTACTAGATACATCACACTTATTTATTATTTAACACTATACAGGGTGTAACAAATTCGTCCTTCACCATTGGGATTTCGGAAACGGTAAGAGATACGAAGTTAAATTAGGGTTAAGTTGCGTAATTATGGGCCTATTAATATGCACCAAAAAATCAGAAACAAATAAAGGGGCTATTCAAATATTTGGAAAAATCGAAAATTTTGAGTTCCGGTTTCTATTTTTTACTGATGTTCAAAAATAAATTTCACTTTCTCATTGCTCATTATTCACAAGATGGCATTATCAGGTTTCACCATCATTAACTTATTTTTTTTAAAATACGGGCCTGGATTTTTTTGTTTAAATTATGAGAAACGAACTTAATCTACAGTGTCACCATTAAAGTCCGCACCATATGGAACTTTTTTTTATTAATGAGGTTAGTTAAAATTAAATTTCGGCAATCGTTTTTGCTTCAAATTAGACTAAAAATTATATAATCAAATGTCACCATCTGTCATTCGGTATCTGTCAAAAATTACATTCTAATCAAAAAATGCTGAAAAATGGCATTGTTTTACCGAATTTCAAAAAATTTTATTAGAAAAAGTTGTTTCTAGTACAATTCTTGGCCTAAATACAAAGTTTCAGTTTTCTAGCTCAAAGTTGATTTTTTTGCCATTTTTTCTAATTAACTTTTTTTTTATTTAATGTAAGTTCGCTTAATGGATATTAAACTATTTGCTTATACCATACTCAATATTTTATTTAGATGAGCTTTTTTTTACTAGAATGCCATTTTTTTTTGAAATTTAAAATTAGAGGCAAAAAAATTTGACACAGGTGGTGCAAAGTTATCCTAATTTAAAAATTTTAACAGATAGACGTCAGATATTCCATTTTTTTGATAGTACATACACCTAAGAAGTTTAAAAAACTTATAATAAAATTCCCAGATATCAGATTAGTTCAAAATTTAGACACATTTTCTTTTTATCCACAATAAAATATCAAGGCAATTTTGAATTTTATAAGTAGGCTATGGAAAAAAACGAATTAGAGTGCCGAATAAATAAAAGAAATGTCATAAATGTGAATATTTTCGCAAGTTATAGTTTTCAGTGTTATCACCAATGTTGTCCATTCAAGAAAAAATAGAAATTGTCTTAATTTGTGGAGAGAATATGCCTCACCGGCAAGTATCTGCCATTTTTAATGAGAGGCATCCAGAAAAAAATTTGCAGCATAGCACTGTTTCAAGAATAATGTCAAAATTTAGAGAAACTGGATCTGTTCGAAATAATTTTAAGAAACCTCACGCGGCAAGTAAATACGATGAAGCAGCACAACTTGATGTTTGTTTAACTGTTATTGACCACGGTCAAACTAGTGTAACCAAGATAAGTGATGCAAGAGGGAAAGCGTTAGAAAAATTCTTCAGAAAAATCGATTTCGGGCATATAAACCCAAGTTTATAAACACATTAAAAGAACGCGATTTTGATATCCGACTTGATTTTTCGTTTTGGTATCAGGGACAATATGAGGAGAATATTCTTTTTCCATACAAGATATTATGGACAGATGAAGCCACTTTCTCTTCGAATGGTACCGTGAGCTCACAAAATTGCCGATGGTGGTCCCAAGAAAATCCTAACTTCACAATTGAATGTCGCGACCAGTATCATTTTAAAACCAATGTTTGGTGTGGAATTTTGAAAGATGAGCTTATTGGACCATACTTCTTTAGAGCAAACTTAACTGGTGAAAGGTACCTGAATTTTCTTGATAACGAGATTACCGAAGTTTTGGATAACATGCCCTTACACCATAGACATAACTTATGGTATCAGCTTGATGGTGCACCCATACATCAAACTGTAGCAGTGAAAGAACGCATAAACCAATTATTTCAAAACAGAGTTATAGGGCGTGATAGAGAATGTCACTGGCCACCCAGGTCGCCTGACATAACCCCACTAGACTTTTTTCTGTGGGGTTATCTTAAGCAGAAAGTTTATAAGAATCGACCGTTTAGAAATATCGAGCATTTGGAACAAACGATAGGACAGTGTTGTGCCGATATAAGACCAAGCTTTTTACAAAATGCTGTCAAAGACGTTTATAGACGGACGGGTGTTTGTATAGAGCGAGAAGGACGTCACACTGAAATGTGAAATTTATATTGCTTTTGTGTTACCTATTTAAAATGATTAAAGTTCCTTTTTGTTCCTTTTAATAATAATGATAGTTTTAAGTATAAAATAAAATTTTTATCAAATATTTAGATGTATTTGTCATTTGAAAAACGAAACATCTGACGTCTATCTGTTAAAATTTTTAAATTAGGATAACTTTGCACCACCTGTGTCAAATTTTTTTGCCTCTAATTTTAAATTTCGAAAAAAAATGGCATTCTAGTAAAAAAAAGCTCATACAAACTAAATAAAATATTGAGTATGGTATAAGCAAATAGTTTAATATCCATTAAGCGAACTTACATTAAATAAAAAAAAAGTTAATTAGAAAAAATGGCAAAAAAATCAACTTTGAGCTAGAAAACTGAAACTTTGTATTTAGGCCAAGAATTGTACTAGAAACAACTTTTTCTAATAAAATTTTTTGAAATTCGGTAAAACAATGCCATTTTTCAGCATTTTTTGATTAGAATGTAATTTTTGACAGATACCGAATGACAGATGGTGACATTTGATTATATAATTTTTAGTCTAATTTGAAGCAAAAACGATTGCCGAAATTTAATTTTAACTAACCTCATTAATAAAAAAAAGTTCCATATGGTGCGGACTTTAATGGTGACACTGTATGTTCAGCAATATACAACACTTACTGGCTTTCCGTCGTTTTGTTCCTTAAATTGCCATCCTCATTAATATACGACACGTTCTAATAATTTGTTAATTAATTAAGAAATTTTTACATGGGATTGCTTAAAACAATACTCAAATATTATTAAAATAAATAATATAAGTACAGGGTGTCCCATTTTCGACACTTTTATATGGTATCTCGGTAATTGTTAGTGCTATTCAAAAAGTAATGTAGGTGTCATGTGCTCCCTTTGGGTCAAACTTAAAATGGTAAAATCAAAATTTGGAAATTTTCGCTCGCTTAAAAGATATGGGAAAAAACTTGTCAATTTCAAAGTGATCCTATATTTTCTTAGTTAGAAGAGATACAGAAAAAAGTTTTATACAGAAGTTTATTTATATTGATTGTTGAATAATCTGCCGTTTTCAGAATAAGTATACGGGGTCAGGTAAAAAAGTTTTCGGTCCTAACTTTATTTTTTAAATGGAACACCCTGTATATTTTAATCTAAACGATACTATTTTAAATTCTCCTTTCACATATATAACACACCGTGGAAGATATTGGTTTCCTAGGCGATTTATTTAAATTTTATTACTTTGAAACCAAATAAAAGGTTCAGATTAAGGTAAAAAATAACGGGAATCATCGCAAATGTTGGGAATATGTCCTTAACTGGTTACCGTCTTTCGGGATAGCGAATAAAATATACATTTTGCTCCGTTTCTTCGTTTTTCAACTTTTAATATAAACTGATATCATATCAAATTTTTAAAAATGTTCATAGGTCATTTTTGCAAATCAATATGTAAAAATGAAATGGACGTTAAATGTTAATTAATAGTCAACATAGTTGTTTTTAGTATATTACCTTTTGTTTCATGGTCTACTGTGGTTTAAAGTAATAAACTCTAATAAATCGCCTAGGAAACCAATATCATACATGGTGTGTTATATATTTGAAAGGAGAATTTAAAATAGTATCTTTTTAGATTAAAATATACAGGGTGTTGCATTTAAAAAAATGAGGTTAGGTCCTATAACTTTTTTACCTGGCCCCGTATACTTATTCTGAAAACGGCAGATTATTCAACAATCAATATAAATAAACTTATGTATAAAACTTTTTTCTGTATCTCTTCTAACGAAGAAAATATAGGATCACTTTGAAATTGTCAATTTTTTGATTTTCCCCCGTATCTCTTAAGCGAGCGAAAATTTTCAAATTTGTATTTTACTATTTTAAGTTTGATCCAGAAAGAGCACATGACACCTATATTACTTTTTTGATAGCACTAACAATTACGGAGATACCCCATAAAAGTGTCGAAATTGGGACACCCTGTACATAAATCATGTTTACTTACCCTGAATGGATATTCTATCCTTGATAATTATCGATAGAAATTATCGATAGAAAATCGAAAATAAGTCGGTACCTACTTATACCCTTTTCTACTTCAACCAAGTAGTTATTAGGTTTAATGGGATGCCTTACCCACACCAAACCAACAAAACAGCAACGCAATGTTTTTCAACAATGTAGAAACAAATCAGGAACATTTCATCAACTTTTTTTTCTGACCTTTAGCAGCCATCGCGGAGCGGTAAACATCAAAGGGTTTCTATTTTATTCTTATTTCTGGTGCGTATGGTTGATATTCAATGATTTGATCGAATTCCCACGGAATTAAAAATTCTCTCTTGAATTATTAATTTAATAAATATAATTTTTTGCGAGCAGATATAACGAAGACGACGGCGCCTCCTGAACTAATTGGACCGTTGCCGCCCTAACGGTGTCGGGCTTGAAACAAGCCGTCGCCAGCAAAAAATAATATTTAAAATAAATAATTTAAGAGAGAAGTTTTATTTCCGTGGGAATTCGATCAGAGATTCAAATATCAACTATACGTACTCTAAAACAAATACAGAAACGAAACACAACAGCACTGATAGGTAGAGGTTGAGAACTATGGATAGTCGCATCATCGATAGTGATCCACTATCAATATTTAATCGAAAGTTTTTAATTCATAAAACCCTCAAAAAAGGTCATTACGCACCCCCAGACCCCTAAAAATTAAACGAACAAGTTTGTTTGCTTATCAGTTAGTACTAATATCATTTAAGAGCTGCGTTTGATCACAGGTTGCCAAGCACGCACTATTTTATGCGAACGTTTAGCCAAATATCCTTAATTTTTTTCTAATTTAAAACTGGATTCGTAAAGTTATAGGATTATAAAACGGTATGAAAAAACTGCGTTAAAAAATATAATGTTATAAGAATAATAATAACAATTTCAAATATGAACAATTTTCAAATTTTGTCACAGATCTTCCTGAAACTTGTTGATACCCCAATCGACATTTCAGACAATCTAAATATTTAATTTGGGATTGTTTGGGATCCTCATCTTAATATAAAAGCAGAATTATTCGTGGCTTTACAGACTGGTATGATTAACTGCTCTTGCATGCAGTGTGAAATACTTTTAGGGCCCTTATATTTTTAAATACACATTTTGTCGTATTAAGTATCATTTAAGTATTTACAAACCGGCATTTTCACACCGCCCCCCTCTGGATACGCCACTCTCAACTATGTAGTTTTGGTTTTGTTTCGTAAAACACAAAAGTTGTACATGTTTCCGATTTGTTGCTGAAAAACATTGTTGATGTTTTGTTGGTGTTTTGTTTATGTTTTGTTGGTGTTTTGTTTTTGTCTGGTTGGTGTTTTGTTCTTGTTTTGTTGGTGAAACATGAATCAAAACCAAAACAACTTAGTTACTACATAATATACTTTTATCAAATACCAATGTATGGAAAAACTATTATTTTCCCAGACCACCCGTTGATACCTTATACAATAAGAGCGTATTTTTGTCTACACAGTAGCACTTTAAAATACTATTTCAGATTGAATGGTACTACCAAGAAAAGAAAGCCTTTTCCATTGATAGGATGTCACCACCTGCAGACTGGTTTCGAACTCGTTTGTTCTCGTCAGTACAGGGTAGGTGTACATACCTATCATCAGAGAAGACTATATACTTATATATACTGTATTATCAACGGTAATCCATCTCTTAGCAGTCCCACATATCTGAAAATGCTTCATCAGGTGGTCCATACAGGGTCTAATACAACTCGGCGCGCCCGAATCGGCGTGGCCGATTGGGCGCGAGCAGACAATTCGGCGCGATGATACTCGTTGTGTAGGTTTTAAATCTAACATTAAATTTAAAAAAGAAATGAAAAATAAGTATAACAAAAAAATATTTAATACATATAATTTACAATATAGTACAGTAAAGCACCTCGTTAAAAAATATACAATATTTACATAAATAATGTTATAACCTACATAAAAGCAGTATATTATTAACATTAAATTTAAAAAAATAAATGACAATTATGTATAACAGAAAAATATTTGTCTGTTTGAAGGTTGTAGACAATGCTGTTTCTTGAATAATAGAAAAGTTTTGGACTTGCATTCTTTATTTGCTATATATCACAACGTTTCAACTGGTAAGTATCTCCAGTCATCTTCAGGTGAATACTGGGTACTACAGTATTCACCTGAAGACGACTGGAGATACTTACCAGTTGAAACGTTGTGATGTATAACAAATAAAGACAAGGCACGTCCAAAACTTTTCTATTATTCAAGAAAAATATTTAAATACAATTTACAATATAGTACAGTAAAGCACCACCACCTTAATTGTGTAACATCTCAAAATTGTGAGCAACCTCCCTAAAAAAGTCTAAAATATTGCGATTTTCAAAATCATTAACCAACCTCTATATTCTTTCATCGGCTTCTTGATACTTTCTTAACTTTTTACTGGGCTCATGTCCTGCAACAATTTGCCCCAAGTATAAATCACGACCATTTTGTGTTTTTATTAGGAAGTCGATGAACCTCCATATTGTTGGGTGGTCCATATCCAATTCGTTTTGTAATCTCCTGTTGGCCGTTTCTGAATGATTGTTGGTTCTATCAACCCTCTGCAACACCCTTTCGTAAAGGTTCCACATGGAAATAGGAAATATAGGTGGGCGTCTTGCATTTCCCCTTCTACCTGGCTTGCCAACATAATTATCTTCAAACCAAATCATCACGTCTTGTAAATCATTTGGTAAGTTTGCAGAGAGCTGATCTACAGCCGTATCTAATTCAGCGGGTGGGACATATGCCAATCTTAAAATCATTTTGGCATGTAACGCGAAGTCTGGTTCAGTATTACACCTCCTTCTTAGACCTTGCTGAGCCAGGTGCTTTTGTAAATTTTGCGAAAGGTGAAAAAAACAACCACATATCATCCCATCTGGAAATTGTTCACGAAAAGAGCACAAAATACGACTTGGTTGCAAATTTGGAGCTAGTTCCTTTATCATTCTAATAAGGGAAGTGTAGTTCTGTCTGGTCTTATTTGGCATAAACAACTGTGCCGAATTGTCTTCGCGCCGAATCGGTAGCGTCGAACTGACCTTGCGCCGAGTCGGCCGCGCCGAATAGTACCTTCCCTTCCATACATTTATATTTGTATTTGATATTAATACCACCTGAAAAATAAATAGACTTGTTATTTTTCATATACTTTTATTGACATTTTGTTTCGCCAATGTGGACGCAAAGTTTCGATTTGTTTTGTTTCCAGAAATTTGCTAGTTTGTTGTGTTTCTGTTTTGTTATTTATTTTGTTTGTTTGATAGAAACATCTAAAAGGCTCTCCACAATTAAAAAATAATTCAAAATCACTCCACTGGTCCCGAAAGTTAGCATGTGGGAACAAGAGGTTATACATATCCTGTGGTATGAACTTGTCACTCGCTGATATTCCTGACAAAAAATTAAGGGATCGTAACGGTTTTACGTTAATTTTTGGCTTTTGATTTGATCTGGTTTGTTTGTCACCAATTTGCGTTTTCCTATCAGAGATTCTATTGGTTGCAGGGTTACAGAACCCCAGAGTAAACCAAGGGTTGATAGGTTCTAAGGGATCGTAACGGATTTACGTTAATTTTTGGCTTTTGATTTGATCTGGTTTGTTTGTCACCAATTTGCGTTTTCCTATCAGAGATTCTATTGGTTGCAGGGTTACAGAACCCCAGAGTAAACCAAGGGTTGATAGGTTCGGAGCCCTCGTTAGACTGTAGGTCCCCCTGGGACTGACACTGGCAGTTAACGAACGTTCTCCTCTAGACGAATGGGAAAAATTGAGAGACGTCAAATCGTTGAATATCGTATTCGTTAGAATTCGCCTTTAGGTATTTCAAACATGTGTCTCTCTTCTCAATTAAGTACTCAGAGTTTATAGTAATAAATGAACAAGGCCTTTATTAATTGGATAAGATAACATAGCAAATGGGTAAAGTAAACACATTCCAAATGCGAGAACTACGACGTGTTCTTAGGTAATTACATGTAGTTCGCGATCATATTTCCGATCTTATAATTATTACGACTCTGGTACATGTTTCGCGTTGCACATTCACGGTTAAATTTTTTATATTATTTATCTTTTCGTGAATTAAATCAAAATCTCGCTATACTACATGGAAAAACCACTAAAGAAAATTAATATAGTAAACATTTTATTGTAAAATTTCCTATAAAATATATTATTAATTACATTTTTTATTAGTAAGCCATATTAAAATAATATTGTAAACATAATTTACAAAAAACGGTAGTTAGGATTTCTAAGAAGGTAAATAAAATCAAGTAATTACTAAACTATATTGTAAATTTTAAAATAAATGTTGTGCACGGAACTAACACTAAGTATAGTGAAATTATATATTTTTTTATGATCAAACACAAGCACTACAGGAAAAATCCTTTAGGGCACTCTGGGCGTGGTGCGTGAGCGAATAAAGCGATTCACGTTGGTTTTGAATCGTTGGAGGATATATTCGTTCGGAAAAACGACCTCGGGAAGATCGTTCCATAAGTCCTTCAGATGACAGAATTTTTAAATAATGAAGTTCGAGGAGTACTAAGCTTAACCACATATGAATGGGCGGCAATATGGATGGGCGGCAGTGGTTCGTCGTGTATTTCTGCTATCCTCCGCTCTGGGCGGAGTTAAGAAGGAAAGGTCAGCCGAGCACTTTCCATGCAAATATTTGTAAAAGAGAGTCAAATCCCCAACCTGTCTTCGATGTTCTAGGCTGTCGATGTTCTTCGTCAGCTCGTGGTCTCCGATCAGACGAATGTCCCTCCTTTCGATGGAATCCAGTAGCCGAAGAGTATGTTTGGGTGCAGAGCTGCAGACATGAGAGCAGTACTCTAGTGATGGTCGAATCTGGGCTTTGTATAATGTCAAAAGTTGTTGAGGTGTGTACAACTTTTTAGTTCGGAAGAGTACACCAAGTTTCTGAGAAGCTATCTTGGCGATTACCACAACGTGGTTATGCCAAGACATATTTCCTCCCAGATTGACGCCCAGCAAATTAATAGATGAAGCCAGTGGGATTGAGAAAACTGCTGCCTGAGTTTTTTAGCGTTCAATTCCACTTGATTACTGTCACACCTGGTCAAATAAAACCATCGAAAATACTATCGAATGGGATGCTAACCCTGACGCGGCCCCAGCTGAATCAGGTGATGGGTCTGCTAACTGCCTGCGAAAACACCTTCAATGGTTCACCGGTCGATGAAATGTAACGTTCCGAAATTAGTCTCGGAAGGGCATTCGTATTATTATTTACTGAGGTTTTAATACGAATTTTAAATATTTTTTATTATTTATAATTTGCAGAAACAAAGTTAATAGAAAATTAGATAAATAACACAAATTTTTGTTTGTTCCAATTTTCATAATCTATGTTATTGTAGCAGCTCTTTGATTTATAGGATAAAATTAAATCGACTCCCTATATGAAGTCAGATGAGCCAGCATTTAATATCGTATATCATTTTCACTAAGTCGTCTTGCCATGATCTATTCGAAAATACTCAAATTTCATCAAAAATCGCCTTCCTTAACTTTGAGTTTTAATTTTCAACACACTTTTTCAAACATTTGACTCGTTCACTTGCAATTCTTGATAGTTCCTACAAGTATCTTCTATTGCAGTACTTTCTATAACGAATTACATTACCGTTCTATTTCTAAAATTCGTTCCATCAAAGCATATCTCAAAACTTAAAGCGATATGTTAATTTCTGATGTATATAAGTCATATTATATAACATTCTGCACGTTCTCCGTCTTCCCCGTCTTCTTTCCCTTTACTGATGATCATTGCATTTTCTTCAGTCGTATAATTCTACTACTTTCGTGAACAATCCTCTGTATTGAGTGCTTCCGAGACTTTTTCTTTAATACACCTCGAATTTGATAATTTACCCGTTTCAGTAGCCTTCTGCTTAATTTTCGAAGTAATCTATGAGACCATTTCTTTCGTCTGAGTATGCAAGAAAGCTGCAAACCGATTGTTTTTCGCCATGCATAGAATAATATTTAGGAACATTTGTCGCCATGTCACCATATTGTTAATAAGTGACATATTAGTCAGAAACATGTCAACCTTTTATCACATCTGGCGCATTCAGCAGAACCCATCAATTTGTAAGCGATTAGTAATCAAAATCAACTAAAAAAAATCGATTTAACAAATCCATGGGAAATCGAACGCCATTTTTTCATTTGATTTAAAAAGCGATTTGTGCTTTGACAGCGATTTATGTCAGGTTGAGGAGTAAAATTTATAAAAAATTACAAAAGAAGTGAATTTTAATTATAAAAACATATTATGCACGATCTCCGCTAGTGAAGAGGAGCATTAAAAATAAAATTATGCATTTTGTAGAGATAACAACGTAATATTAGATGAAAATATTTAGAAGGGATCCTAACCAAATAAAAAACTGACAGCAAAATGCATTTAGCAGAAGTACAAATCGATGCGCATCTTGACGTCACCCATTAAAAATCGCTTATAAATCGATTGGCCCTGCTGAATGCAGCCATTATGTAATAGAGGAGTGTTACACATTTTGGTTATCACTGGAAACTATCTGTGCGTCTCTCTCCGATTCATGAATTCTCTCTCCGATTTTTATATTACGGAAAACTTTATAATGTTCTTTTACCATTGACCTGAGTAAGATAACACTATAAACGTTAATCTTTAAAGCTCATAACGTGTCTAGATAAAAAAATCGACTATAGATATGGGGCCTACATGGGTATTATGCCTTCGGCCCTATTACTATATTCAAATCATTCAGCTCAGAGTATGAAACACTTCTCCGTATAAGTGAATTTTATGAAATTAATTAGAAAATTTATAGACAGCATTCCAATAGGAAGTTGGAAAAATTCGTTAACCATATTATTAAAGTTCAATTTTCCTATTTACTAATAATACAGAACTTGTTTGTGATTAATGTACATGAAAATTACTTTATCGGCGAAAGCAAATTAAATGTGTAATTAGATTTAGGTTATAATTTCGTTGTACAAATAAATCGAATGACTTAGGGCCGATGTTTGAATGTTACCATAAGTTAGACCTTAGCTGAGATAGGGATACTTGATTTTCAATCTCGATGAAGTCTGGAGAATAATCCAAGTAAGAATTGTTAGACACTTTTGATTTATTTATGGTTAAAAAGTGCTTTAATGTGTTCAATAAAAATATGTTGATTTTAAAGTTAACTTAAAATAAACTAAAAATTCTTAAAGACCACTTATTCTCATGGAAGGAATTTAATACACTCTTTAAATTAAAATAAAAAAACTATTTTCTCTTAATGCCCTATACTGGTTTTATGATATACAGATGACATTGGCTATTTTAAAACTAATTTGCCTTCTTAAAGGATTAATTAGCAAGTTTGTTTTAAAATAATCAATTTTGGAACAAATAGTTTTAATGTAGTTTTATGAAGTACCCTTGATGTCCATACTAATTATATTGAAACCATTAAGGAAACTATTTCATCTTAAGTCTATAGGCTCAATAAAATTCCACATTAAATTCATAAATATAGTTACTTAAGTACATTCAGAATACTTTAAAACTCAAAGGTTCTAATTTAGTCAATTTGATTAAAAGAAATGCCGCCAAAACAGGTACAATTTGCAAGGTTAAGATTTCATTCGCGCACCAGACCACTTTAAATCAATAAGGGCACGAGCTTGAACATACTAAAGCAACTTCGGTTTTAAAATGAAGAATAGATAGACGTTTGCGAGAGTAGTTGTACTTAAAGTGGTAAATACGACGCATATTAAGTCTAGTAAGATTTAAAATGTCCTATATACTTGAAATCAGTTTTAATCTAAATCGCGCCATGTTTTATAGAACAGCCGTGATGGACAATTTCAATAACCGAAAAAAAAATATTATTGTTGAAATATATGTGCATTATATCCTCTTAAATAACTGCAGAACGGTGTGTCCAAACATACAATTTAATAAAAAAACGCATTTAGATGTTTAGATAGGAAAATAAATTTGACGATATTTTTTAAATATTTTCATAATTAAAAAATCATTGAATTGTTAGTCTGCGAGTTATGTAGAAGATTTTTGTCATATTTTATCAGAAAAGTGTCATCCGTTGGTAGATTCTATACGAGAATAGTTTGTATTTGAACATTATTTATGATCGCTTCATATTAATTTCTATTTCACACAAAAGTTGTATAGTAAACGCAATAAAACTCTCAAGATTAATTATATTGATTATCTAGGTAATTTATTCTGCTGCAAGTATATTTTAAATGCAATGAGTTTTAATACATAAATTTAAAGTTCTGAAGAACTCTTTAAGAATATAAAGATTTATTTAAGGTTTTAATGTAGTTTTAAAATTTAGTCTTGAATACCCTTTTAGGATGGGCCCTTTTTAGCTAGAGGTTGCTTTATGGTAGTCCTCAGGCTGTCTTGAAGTTCATTTGGTTCTATTCGAAATTTTGTTGTATAATTTTAAAACGACTTTGGAGATCGCAATAAGAGCATTAATGTTACTTGGGAAGGTGGGAATGGTAAATCATTTAGCCCTAATTTACTAAATCCTAATTTCCGTGGGAACGGTCATTGTAGAACAGTTTAAGGCACAACAGCTGAAAAATTGTATGGTTTAATTAAAAAAATTAATATCTTCCTGACTTTACGGACTAGATCGATGACACCCCAAAAGCTTTCGGCAGAACCTAGTACAGTAAGCTTTCCAAAAAGTACCCTAGAATAAGTTAGAACACATATTATCAAAATTTGTTGCACAGAGGATATTTCTGAGAATAATAATTGTTAAGAATAAATTAAGGTCATATCGGGAAAATCGATCCCCCTCACTGGTTTCTACTATAAAATATTTATCCTCAAAAAAAACATCAAAATTATTCTAAATATAAACCATTCGGACTTTGGCGCCCTCTAAGAATCTAGGAATATTTTTATTTGTTGACTTAATTATCACTTTGTCAAAAATCAACAAAATAGTGTGAAACTTGAACGTCGACCCTGTATAAAGAAATAGGTAAAATAACTCCGTTCCACAATTGTTTGTTTTTTTCCGCTTAAATAACCACACATTCGTGATCACATGAGCTTTAAAGTATAAAAATTATCGTGCTGAATTAAAGCCAGCCACTAATTATACGAATATCAGGCTTGAAAATCGAATAAATTTATTTTTTAATGACAATGTAAAAGCTGCCTTTTTCATAAAACAACAAAAAAAAACATGCGTGTCATTAAATCAGCGAAGATTCATCGTGTTTAATTTATTACGGCTATGGGAAAAAATTCACAATTGAAAGATTACATTTAAAAAGAAAGGTAATGCAACTTCCAGTGGTTAACATTAATTGCTATTCTATCAAATCATGGTTGGGAGCTTCTATTTTTGCCTGTAATATACTATATTTCAAATTTAACCCCTCTATTCACAAAATTTTTTTTAACTTAGTCTATATACAGGGTGTCACTGGATGGGGTTTGTTCGAGGATGTTACATCAAAGAGGATACGACTGAGGTTCACAGTGTTTGAAGAATAAACAATTTACAATCTTAGGTGAATTGTAAAAAAACTTTCCAGAAAAATAATCGGGGAGCTCTGAAAATTAGCATAATTTTTCTTTGTCGTTTTTTGTTAATTAAACAAAGGCCGTATGGTTCGACACTATTGTTAAATACATTTCTTTTGTATTTCAGTGTTTATGTGTTAAATTTAAGTGATGTTTGTGGAAAAAATAGTAATTCATAACTCAATATGGTAAAACTGTGCCAAGTCTGTCGTAAACTGAATAAAAATATAGACTTTTGAGTCACGTTCGTTGAATGTTTATTTTCCTAACAAAAACATATCAAATTTGTCACCAATGGAAACAGAAACAGACAGAGGATAAAGAAAGATGGGGACTCTACAGATAGAATCCTTTCTTGTTCCTTTTTTGTTGTAGTTATTTTTGTAATAATAGGCGTTACATTGGCGTGTACGAAGCAAATAGGATTAGGAATTGTCATTAGAAAATTTAGTTTTTGTATACAGGGAGGTCAATATTAATTTGACCTAAGAGTAAACTATCTTAATTTTTCGTTTTTGAGAAAAATGCCATTAGGAAACATTCGTTAAATTTACCTTCTTCGTCATAATTCAAGGTTTGAAGAAAATCCTTTTTTTGTATAGGCACAGGGAGGTCAATATAATTTTGTACAAAATATAATATTTGATGAAAATATTTAGGAGGGATCCTAACCAAACAAAAAACTAAAAACAAAATGCATTCAGCAGAACTACAAATGGACGAGCATCATGACGTCACCGATTAAAAATCACTTATAAATCGAGGGGATCTGCTGAATGCAGCCATTGATGCCAAATAACGTGATTTAAAATGACGGCTGATGGCAAAAACTAGTGTTGTGATCGCTCGAGCGAAAAACCGCTTGATCACTCGATTATTGAAATAACCGACATCGCTCGATTATTAAAAAACCGCTCGAGTTATCTATTCAGGTGAAAACCGTCGCTGGTCACTTATTATCTTTCACTCGATACCCGAGCTTCGCATGACGCCGACGGAAATATACCGCTGTAGTGTGATCGAGTTAAAAAACTGCTCGTATATTCGAAAAGTTTTTCGCTCGATAGGATATACTCTAGTTATAAATTCAGGCGAAAAACCGAAAAATATCGCCGGTCACTTGATAGACGACCTTCGGTCAACGCACCGCGCCATCCGATTGGCGACGTTCGAGTTTGACGCTGAGCAGATACAAGACATATTACGTCTTTCTTAAAGGCACATAAACGAGAAGGTGGCATATAAAAAAGTATGCCGAATCCCTTAGCGGAGTCATCGCGACATGCATTTTGTAAAGTTTTGTTTTAACTGGCAAGCCAGCGGAGTAGTTTAGGTCTCCGATTGTAAATATTAAAACATTAAAGGTGCATTTACACGGATCCAGTGGCTGGCGCCAGTCTCACTGGCTCGCCAATTCTTGGCTGGCAAAGCGCTGGACCCAAGTCGTTTACACGTATCCAGTAACTGGCGCCAGTTTTACTGGCTTGCCAATTCTTGACTGGCAAAGCGCTACCATGACTTGGGAAGTCATTTTACACGATGAATTCGAGACAAATTCGAATGTTAAAAATAAATATTGTAAAAAACGTCGCATCGGATATTCCATAAACATTCCTGCTCTCTGTACATTTCAACAAGCTTAAACGTTTGATTTTCACTAAATTTAGGAGCCATTTTATGTCAAAAACTAAAATTAAACAATGCAATAATCATGTAGGTATGACAGCGACTGACGCCAACGTGTTTAGACGTTGCCTGTAACACTGGCGCGGGTGTTACGGGGTAGGGGGTGGCAGCTACTGGCAAGGAAAATAGCGCTCCAGCGCTGGACTGGCACGAAAAAGTGTTTATACAATGCCACTAGTATGCCAGTGTTGGCGCGACAGTGAGACTGGCGCCAGCGACTGGATCCATGTAAATGCACCTTTAAGGATATAATTTTTAAATTTTTAATTACTATAAACACGAGAAAACTTCTCAAAAATAACATAATAATAGAAATTGTTAATGAAAAATAACAAAACAAACAAAATGGTTAACAAAATATATATATAATAATATATATAAAATTCGTTGGTAATCTTATAGTAAACATTTTTAAATCTAAACAGGAACTTTTTATTATTAAACTCAAGAAGACTACTTAAAAATAACATACATTATAGAAAATGTTAATGGAAAATAAGAAAACTAGCACAATAGTTAACAAAACATAGGTATCAACAAATTTTTTGGTAACCAAAAGTAAGCATTCTTAAATTTAAACAGGAACTTTTAGGTAACTATGAATACATGAGTACATAAATTTAAAAAAATAATAACCCATTTTCTTATTTTGCCAGTAGCGTAACTAAGCCTAAATTTTTGAAGTGCACAAAGTGGGGAACTGATAATTTAAAGTGGAAGAATTTGACAAGCTATTTTAAATATATACTTATTTTATGCTCGTAGATTGAGAAAGATGTGAAGAAAAAGAACTCTTGGTAATACTTTTTGTTCTGGTTAAAAACGCGCAATAATAAACCCGAACAATCGATACATATTTGGGTGATTTTTTGCAGTTTTTTTGTTTGATATCGAGACACGTGGTAAAAATTCATTCATTCATTATTCATAAATAAATAAATTTCAGGAATTTTTTTGGTGGCTACTATAATTTTTTAGCTAAACCTGTGCTCACCCGTAGTTGCGTGCCTGCTAAGTTCCCTACCTGATCACATATAAACGGCTAGGCTGCCGGTCGAGCAGTCGGTGACGTCATCGCTTGGTGAATTGGAATTTCAAGCGATTCACTCGAGCGATTCACTCGATTATTAAAATCGCTCGAGTATCAAGTACTCGATTATTAAAATCTCCGGTTTTTCCCAACAATACACTGAGAAAAAATTCCAATACCTGGTATAAAAACTATTATATATATCAGTTATTGGATTTCCTCATACGTATTTGGACAGCGCGACAGTTGGCTCCCGTAATAATCTCGCTTTTCTAAACTGTGGTTATAGTGGCAATAACTTACGTGTAATAGTAGTTCTAATCTATAATAGTTGGAGGTACTAATTATATTACAGCAGAGGTTATTCGTTTTATACCCAATATAAAGATATTTTTTAATAATAATAATAATGTTTATTCCCAACGAGCTATTGTAGTCCATTACAGGGAATATTATAAAATAGAACATAAATAAGTAATTAATCAATATAAAAATTCAAAATAAAAATTATTATAATTGTTTTTTTTTAAGTAATTTGTATGTTTTCCAGAAAAAATTTCTTTGCATTTTTTTTAAACAGTTTTAAATTAAAATTTTTTGTTAATACTTTAGGTAATGTATTATAAATATTTATTCCATCAAATAAAATAGATTTCATCCCTATTCTACTTTTAATTTGATTTTTTTTTAAATGGTCAATATTTCTGGTATTATGATTGTGTATATCAGTTAATTTTACAAATTTTATACAAGATTTTTTATTTTTATTAATAATTGCATGAATTAGTATACTGATTTTTAATTTATATAAACTATTCAGATCTAGATATCCTCTTGGTTTATATAAATTTGCTGTCGGTTCCAAAAAATTCAGTTTATGAATACATTTTATAATTTTGTTCTGTAGTCTTTTTAAAGGGTTTAACATTGTGGCATATGCAGATCCCCAAACTGATATTAAATATTGAAAATTTGAATAAACTAATGAATAATAAATATTTTTTAAATGTATTAAAGGTATAAAGTCTCTAATTTTAAATAATATTCCAATGAGTGGTGATACGCTTAATAACAGTTAGTGGCTGGATTGTAAGTATTACAATACTGATACTAGTGACCAATATACACTCGGTATACCGTTTATGAGAATTTCTAATACCAGTGATAATATAGAATAATACTGAATATCATACTGTTTCTTTCCACATAAAAGATAGCTTATACCCAATATATGAAAGATTCTAATACCTATTACAAGAATCTTCTAATGTGTATATTACACTATATTTGATATACTAAGTGGTCCACTTAAACAAGAATATATTGCATATATGAGCATCGGGTACTTTCTACACTAACATTAATATTATATTATAACAAAAAAACTATATATTGTATATATTTATATATTACGAACATTTTTTATTAAAGCTTAGAACATTATTTATATAACCATATTTTTCTTACATTAAAAAAATAACATAATGCCTCTTATAACAATATATATTTTTAATGATACGTATAACATATACATAATTCTCTCACTTATTATAAATAACGTACGAACCAAATGATTTTATACATTTAAACACAATTCGTATGGATTAATTTGTGTTTTCCTCATGTAATTGTATTTAAAAATATTAATATTACTACATTAAACAAAAAGAAAAGCAAAAATGTTAATGTCGTGTGCATGGATGGTGAAATGAAACCCAGAGATCTACAAAAATGATTTAAAATAATACAGTATTATATTATACTACTTTATTATAGGTTATAGTATATAGAAGGCATACTTATATGAATGATACACAGCCTGAGCCTTGAATGTCTTTAATTCTCACTTTTTTCAATACGCAATTACACATCACATCACATCGAACAAACCCGCCACGGCGGTGAGTCTTCGAGATTAAAATGGTGGGAGTGATTCGGACTAGCTCGGAGAAGGAATGTCATTCGGCTAATTTCGCAATGTAAGATTTCTAATAACACCTTATCGACAGAGCGCTGCGAATATTATGCTGAATTTTAAATATGCCTGTATTATAAGCGCCGGGAACTGATTTGCTAAACGTCTAAACATGGCCAATTCTGAATATAAGAAATGTTTAAATAAGCGAGATTGTTACCGATAGAAAATATTTTTATAAATATTATGATTACTCTAATAGTATTAAGCGAAAATTTTGCTGCCGATGCGATTTAGGGATTTACCAACTTTCTAATGGTTTAATTATTCTCAGTGTAGCAAAAACCATTGAGCCACCCGTTAAATGTCACCTGCCACGTGATTTTTGCGGTTACATGCATTAATCACAATGCAGAATTTGCAATCACCCTCTATTTTTGACACATCGCTGGAATATCTAATTTGTTAATTCTCTTTGCTACTAAAAAAGTTTACGAGGTTTTCACTTCATAATGTTACTTCTGCCCGCTGTTTAATTTAACGGATGCAAGCTTCATTTATAAAGAAATATATTTCTTGTCTCAAACGCTTTGTAATCACGGTTGCTGCGTAAAATCCTTAAGTCAATTTGTCACATTGGACATAAAAACTATCAAGTAACAAATAATTCCGACCGTTTATCTAAAGCCGCGTTCTCAGAGCTTCGACGTGTCCCCCACTCCTTTTGTAGGGGGTGACGTCTGTCATTCGGATGAAACCTAACCTTACAATAATTTGTTATTGTTTTTTAAATGAAAACAATTTGTTTCGTACAAATTTCGTTTTCAATAATTTATCATACTGACTTGAGACTTTGATAATGAAAGCGGCGAAGCAATGAAATCTTTGAATAGTGTCTGGCACTGTATTTTAATATGATTATTCTTCCAGACTAAAGAGCTAATTTCGTTAAAAAATGTTACAAGAAGCAAAAAAAAGGACTAAATTAACTAACTAATTTGTGCATTTTAGAGTTAAAAAAATAAATGTAATGAAAACGGCCCAGTTTTATTCCTGTATTTATTTTATCACAAACTTGAAATAGTAGAGCAGCACACGAGTACACTATATCGAGACTCTATTGTATTTAGGACTACGATGCACTAGAAAAACAAATAGATTTACACATCTTATTAGGTAGTTTTTATTAACCACTGTTAAGTAGGTAGGTGAGAGAACCATTTCATTCTAATATAATTTTCTCCAATAAGTCTAAAAGCATAGACATGGTCCTTCTGATAGTGTCTCCTCATCATTCATATACCATACCCTAGGTCTCATGGTACTAATTGTAATAAGCAGGCTTTCGATAGCTTGGCTACTATCCTCACTAGCTTGTGTCTCCTCTATATCTTCATTCCAAGCAGATACAAAGCCATCTTCGTGCAGAGCATACTTGCCCTTTAGAATCTGTATCTACAATAATTTTAAAATATTTATATTATAAGATTTAGGCATCTATAGAGCTACAAAACTAATTTTTAGATACCATTACGAAAATGCCAACAGTAGGGCTAACAAAATACCTTGTGACATTAAAAACAGTTTACAATTTTAATTCAAAATGATGTTTTACCAGTATTATTAACTCGGCTTCAGAACGGTGAAGAATTTCCACAGGAATATAGTTTGAATTTGTGTCCACATCCATTATGGTTTTCGTTTAACCTAAAATTTAATGTTTTAAGCTTGAACTTGTCACATTTCTTAATCTCTTCCGATTGGAGCAGGCCAATATTTACGTTTTTTTAAGGTGTGAGTATGTGGATGTTGGATTAAAATTATCACCTCTCGGAGGTTACAGGTTTGTTTTTTAAAAGATTTTTTCGACGACAGCATCAAATTTGATTTTTATTTTCGTATTCTACTCCTCAAAATATGTATATTTATTCTGGTTAATAAAAAATGAACCAATGTGATTGAAAAACCCAATGTAATTAAAAAATATTTAAATATTTTGTGGGATTTAGGTAGTTAATGATCAAATAAACTTTGAAAAGCAAAAGTACATACTAGTAACAATTTTTTTAGACAAAATAATTTACCTTTGTTCGGAAACAACGAATACACATTTCGGAAAACTGAGGTTCAAATTTCAAAACAAAATAAAAATTAATAATACTACAGCGCAGTGTTGCCAGGTATCTCGTGAAATGTCACCATATCTGTTGATTTTCTTGTGATTTTATGAATAATCTGGTGGTCCATGAAAAACTTTTTAAAAAAGTTCGGTTTCTGGTGGTACCAGCTTCGTTTCGTGGAGGTATATTTTATAAATTATAAAAAATCACCAGATCTGGCGAAATATCACCAGATACCTGGCAACACCGGTTCTTCGGCACCGTTCGATGGTGGGGATAAGGGGTAATGACAGTACGTAGCTCTGAGAACGCGGCTTAATGCGAAGAAATTGGAATAAAAATTACATGCCCTTCTTCGTAAACAGGATTTCACCGTCAAGCGGTTAAATCTAACTTTTTATCCTGAAAACATGCGTCCTTTTGGAATCAACTGATAGGTTAACCATGATACAATAACTGAAGGTAAGATATCTAACCGTTCCCATTTCGTCCGCCGCGCGCAGTGACGTCACAGGGAGAGTGATTTTTAAATTTCTTATGGAAATTTATACGGTGTTAGCGTTTTTAATTTTTTAAAGGTATTAACAAGTTTTACGCATTTAATGGTATGTGAAATGAAAGAATAATATATGACAAGTATTTACGTACATTAATTTCATAGATATATAACACACATTACACCTAAAATACTAATAAGAATAAAAAAATATTAACTTTTCAAACATCCGCCGCGCCATTTGAACCGGTCGACGATAGCCGATGCTGCTCGGTGACCCATGCTCGTTGTCACCAGCGTTGTCAGTCTTTCACAATTGTAATATATCCATTACTATTTTAACAATTTTTGAGATGTTCATTCTTGTTGTGGGCCTCCCTATATAAAATTTATGTTCAATCTGGAGGCGGCCCCCATATTATAGGAAAGTAACGACCTTTTCTTCGTACTCTGACACCGTTTTCTACTATTCTGTTAGGTTTCGGACCGTCAACCTATTACTTTTGATCAAATATTTGTGGAATAGTGCCGTTTGCCGTAGTATTCCATGGAAACATCGAAAGTTCACCACAATTTTTTTTTATTTAGTAGTGTGTGTTTATTAAAATAAATATCTAAATTTTCATAAAATTAGGTGCGCTGTGTTCGGTTGTGCTATTGATAACCAGGCAAAGAAATATTAGTTAAAAAGTAAGTTAATTAGGAAATTAGAAAATAAAATTTTTACTTGGGCAGGGTGCAGGTATCTCGGTTATTATCACCTTTAGAACTAAGTCAAATTTGGCTAAATCGCAATATTTTTACCCAAAGAATCTGCAGTTTTACTGCGTACTATTAATTTTTGGACACTCGGTATACGATATGACTTATCACAAATCATTTTGGATCGACAGAGCCATGTGGGCTGGGCCCATTTGGTAATTTTTGCGTCTTTAATTTTTAAGTTTTATCCATACAATCTATGGATCTTGCAGACGATGGTATATCCCCGAATTATTTTATAATATGAGATAGGACCATCATTAATTAAAATCTTCCCGTCATATTCTCTCCCCTCCTCCTCCCTCTACGATTCGTCCGAAGACGCATAATTCTGTCCGAGAGCCGACGGCGGCTTCCGGTGTGCCCTTTCATCCTCCCGGAATCAATTTCGGGCCGCCCGGGCGGCGGGACGAAGGGAGTAGGCGTACGGTGCATCGCTTCGGGGGGGAGGGGGGCCGCCCAAAGAGGCAAAGTACCCCCCCGCTCGGGCTCATCGAAAATCGATGCACGGACGGGTGCAGTGGATGTGGGTGCGGGGTAGGTTAAGGAGGTGTTGGGAAAGGTTTTTCGGGAGTTTCCAGTGGCGTAGTGAGAGATTAGCTTCATTGAAAGTAAAACTAAAATTCCATCTAACACCCAAAATTTGGGAACCTTTATTATCTTTTACGTGAAAGATACTTATGAACTCACTTTGAAGTTAAAAATTCTTGAACAGACCTGATTTTAATAACAAAAAATAACATATATTTCCCCCTTAATTACGGCGCTCTTTATAAGGACCAATTAATGTTATCAATTTTAAAATAAAGAGAAGCAATTTGATGAGATCGCGACTATGTATTTTTTGATATTTGTTATACTTTGACATGATCAAGAATTTATAATAATCTCTGCACAACCTCACATTGTGCAATGATGCTTGTCTTTACAAAGTTAGTAATTTAAACCTAATCAAAAAGAAAAATTTGCTCTTAAATTTAAAAAAGTGTTTCCTCTGAAACATTTCAAATTATCAATACACTGGAACAAAATAAATATAGACGAATTTGTCTTAATTTATTTTGCTTCTATTAGTGTACATTACCTTTGTTAAGTGAATATGCATGTTTATGGCGTCGTCTCATGTGGTATGATTTTAGGGGTTCGATTTAAGTATATAGGCTTTCTCTAGAATGTCCCAGGAGTCTCTTACTTTGTAACTCTTTTCACTTGTTTACACTGTATTACCTGTATAATAACCAATTTCCATAACACCCTATATGTGGCCGATTCTTAAGCCCTGTCCAGATATGAGGTTTTACCTGACGTTTTAGGCCTTCAAGTAAGAATGTCAGACCAAACTGTTTTAATAAGTCCGGTCTACGCGTGAGGTTTAACCTGACGTGTGAGGTCTTCAAGTAAGACTATTACTTGAACAAGTAAAATAAAGTTGAATAAGTAAAACGTATGGTAAAAGTTTATGTGTATACCTTGTCCACAACTAATGTTTTAACGGATAAGTTTTACTTAAACAAGTAAAACTAACTTGTAAAACGTAAGATGAAAACGTATGTGTATCCACACCTAACGTTTTAACTGATACGTTTTATTGAATAAGTAAAACGTAAGGTAAAACATTAGATGTGGACAGGACTTAACAGATATATCTCGACTTCTTAAATAGGTTTAATATACAAAAATATTGAAATTTCCCAACCAGAATCAACATTAACCGTTACGCCCATGGGCTCGTAAAAAAAACCGACCCCTGTCCCTGCGCTCTTCTTGCGCCTCACGGCTTCGGTTGCGTGTCTCCGTTTTCGGGGGAAAAGTGGGAAGAAAGGCACGGGGGGAAATGCAATTCGGGGATCGGTCGATCCTTGATGGGCTGACGTCGTGGTCCTTTTGCACTCGGGCTCAAATTTCGTTGGAGGAGCAGAAGGGAAAGGGACGGAAAGGGATTTAATAGTTTATACCGGGTTGAGTTGGAGATTATATGGACGCCACGGCGGGATTGATAATAGGTACGAATAAAGTTTTTGTATTGTTTTTCTTCTGTAAATAGCTGTTATTGTAATTCTATTTAGGGGTTACTCGCAGTAAATACATCATCTACACGTCGACAAGTGGATCCGGTCTCCGACGTATCGGTAAGGGGGAAGCAATATCGTTTAAAACATGGTCAAGTCATGGGCGTGCTATTATTATTGTAAATAATGTAATAAAAATATGAAATTCTTCAGTAATTGCATTTTATTTGAAAGTAGGTAACTATTCTTATCAAGGTTTAAAAAATTACTTTTTACAAGATGGAAATTTTTAAAGATGAAAAAAAACAGCTACATGATTATTTTTCACTTTGGGTCGTATTAATGTTCAATTATAGCTTCCGCTTAAGTGGCAATTTAAATATATTGATTGGTGATTCCTTCTCACCTACCCTATAAACAATTGCAATCGCTTCATTAATCTGATTGTGTAGGCTTTTAATAGAAGTATACGCATTTATTAACACAAACTGCAGAATTTTAAAATAATACCTCAAAACCCGACACAATGAACAAGTATATATAAAACATAATTTAACACAATAACTATTGCCCTTTCTATCACTATGCAAGATGGATGCTTCCATCAAACATCGGGCATCGCCGAACAAGCCCGATGACCCATCGTGTGTCTCAAGAGACGCATGCGGTATCAACTGTCTTGGACATAACCAATCAAATTAGCGCTAGCTACCTCTAACCATTGACAACGGACTATGTTGCCATATTTTTAGATTAAAAGTACTTTAATCAAAAAAATATATTATTTTTCATTTAAATATCAAAATAAATAGTTTGAAAAGAAGGTTTTAATAATATTGAAACTATAATAAAATATTGGTTCCTTATATACCTATTACAATTTATTACATCGGGCATCGCCGAACAAGCCCGATGACCCATCGTGTGTCTCAAGAGACGCTTGCGGTATCAACTGTCTTGGACATAACCAATCAAATTAGCGCTAGCTACCTCTAACCATTGACAATGGACTATGTTGCCATATTTTTAGATTAAATGTAAGAAGGTTTTAATAATATTGATACTATAATAGAACATTGGTTCCTTATATACCTTTTACAATTTATTTTAAATGCTTAAATGTAAATTAAGGTAAGAAATTATTAAATTAACGCAAAATTAAGAATTTTTAAATTTATTTAAGAAAGTGTAAACATTATCCTTCCATTAAATAATCGTATACCCGGTGGTGCGTCTGGTCAGGACACATAGGATATTCCTCGTAAACCATAAGAGAATCAAATATTAGCTCCCCATTTATGTTAACCCAAAAATGCACTTAAACTTTTTAAAGACTGCAATAAGAAAAATGTCATTGTTCAATTTAAAGTATATTTTCCTACCAATTTAAAAGTTATTTAACAAAATGTATTTTTAAAATGATAGGCTAGGAAATACGGACCTGACACATTTCGGTCAGTATACGCGAGCATATAAATGATTTATATTATATTATTTTATATTATATTATTTTATGTTATAGATACTATTTCTATTGTAGTACCAATTAATCATTATAGCTTTGTTTTCAATGGAATAGCTCGTTGCGATTAAGAAATATTCAACGCTTGAAGAATGGACAGCCTAAGTGATGACTTCAGAAACGTCAAATTTTTGAAAACCTTTCCAAACAAAAAAAGAGATTTTTTATAGCATCGGTGTACGTTTATTAGTGATAAATAAGCAACTTCTTGATATTATTTATATTTTAGATGTTATTATTGATCTTTTTTCAACCACACATTGAGGTAAGTGTTTTAGGTAGATTTTTAATCACCATCTGAACAAGTTTGAGGTTATGTTATTGTTGTTTACTTTATTGTTTAGAGAGATTTAAATTGTTATTTTTCTGTAAAATAGCTTATTGTACTGTATTTATCAACATAAGGTATGCCGCCACCATATAGCTTGAAATATTTTTTATTATAGATTCGAAATCTGCAAAAATGGTTGTGTTTTATAATGAGAAGTACCTACATTTGCAAAGGAAGAAAAGAAAGCCTGGATATCACATAAGGTACCTCCTACTACATATATGAACACAATGATTGGGTAAATCAATTATTATGTTAATGTTTGCTATTTAAAATAGTTCCTTTTTTTAGAAAAGATAGGAAACCTTTACGGTTTGTGACGAAGACAGCTAGCCAGGTAGCATGAAAGCTTATACTAGCTGACGAGGGTTTTTTAATAGAAGAGTTGCTACCTGAATGAGTCCATTTAAATATACCATCATTTTTGAGCACTCATCAATTTACAGAAGCTCGGGTTTATGAAATCCAGACAATTATGAAGGCAAGAATGTCGAGAGAGCAAAACCGACCAAAATGCATTATTTTGTAACAAATACCACAACATTATATGTTCCAATTTTCAGTTATGTGTAGTACTTACTAACTTTCAGTATCCACTAATTAAAGAAATAGAATAATATATTCATAAATATTGTATTTATTTTTAAAATTTTCAGTGTTTAATATTTAAACGTTATACTTTATTGCCAAGTAGTATTTTATTTCTTTATAGGTATGAACATTTTCGTCCTGGAGAACAAAACTATATAGCGTTATAGTGTTTACATGAGCTAATAGATCAGACTCTTTCATTTTTTTTCCATGCTGCCGGACGTAGCTGTCTTGGTTCACAAAACGGCACCCACAAATCAAAATATTGGGAGGGTTCCCTATCTTGTCTAAAAAAAAAGAAACTAATTTGTAAAGCAGACATTAACATAAATAATTGGGTTACCCAAGAATTGTTTCAATATATTTATGGTGATATCCAGACTTTCTTTTCTTCCTACTTTGTAGGCAGTGTAAAAAACTTTCAAATTTTCTTTTCATTATAATGTTTACAATCTGGTATGAAACAATCATTTTTGCATTTTTAACAGAAAAATAACAATTTAAATCTCTCTAAACAATAAAGTAAACAACAATAACATAACCTCAAACTTGTTAAGATGGTGATTAAAAATCTTCAAAGAACACTTACGTCAATCTGTTTCTGAAAATGAATCAATAATAACATCTAATATACAAATAATATCAGGAAATTGCTTATTTATCCCTTATAAACTTGTACCGATGCTTTAAAAAATCTCTTATGGGATTTTCAATGTAATTTTAGTTTGTTTGGAAAGGTTTTTGAAACCACGCCTCTCGTGACGTCAGACTTAGGCTGTCCATTTAAAAACACACACACAAACCCGAGCAAACCTGAACTAAAATTAAACAGAGTCGTACTCCAGATTTAAGGTAGTTTGAGACAGAATTTAATAAAAAACGGTAAATGTAAAAATAATTGGCGGACATTCATTATTCTCTTAAGAAAGTCTTAATAAAAGTTTTCTTTAAAATCAACACGGGAGTGAATATTTGACCACCTGGAAATTTGCATGGGAAATCCCATGTGTCCTATTCGGACGCACCACCCGTCATAAAATGTTGTATAGGGTGACCAACTAAGCAACGTATCTGCTGTATCTCGGAAACAGTTCACCGTACAGCTTCCGGAAAAAAATATTTATAGGCAAAGTTGACATGAGAAATTGCTGAAAATTATTTGCAGGTCTGTATAATGGCCACTTGTGGTTTTCAACGGTTACTCTGGCCTTTATTCCCTTTTGTAACGGTAACATAAGATATTTTAAATCACTAAGAAGCGTCATCTAGCGACTACAGTAAAATTAACATAGACATCTCTTGTATTGCTGATAGAGCAAGAAGAAGTGTTTTAAATTACACGAATATAAATATTTCCGATAAGGTGTTCCTGAGATATTGAATTTTTTCCAAATACATGTTTACGTCACCCCCACCACTTTATTTGAAGCGTTAGAGAAAAAGTATATAATTAAAGTTGATCACGATACATGAGAGATTTATTTGTAAGTATTTTCAATATATAGGGTGTTATGGAAATGACGTATTATACAGGGTGCCCCAAGTAAAGTGGCCTATTAGAAGTATCTCGAGAATTAAATGAGATTTTATTTTGAAAATTTGGCTGTGGCTATAAGAGATGGTTTTCTACGTTTCTAAAATATTTTGGATGATGCGGTGTTGCCGGATCATACCGAAAGTGGTAGCAACTTCGGAATTTTAAATGAATTACCCTATATATTATATTTTTTTTGGAATCTAGATAAAAATCTAGAACAGTTTTCTGTATAATATCATATACCTATCTTTAAGACTTTTTGAATTATAAATAATTTTGTGATTTTTTAACGCCGTATCGTTACCTGAAAAGAAAATCGTATCTTTTTAGCGGTTACAGCTAGAAAGCTGAAAATTTTACAATAGTTTCACAAGACCATCGCAATTTTATAATTTTGAACAGTATTGAATTCGTTTTATACAGGGCGTCTCCATAACAATATTTCTGAGGCAGATGAATTATTGCAAAAATCTTATTTTTTTTAAATTGGACACCCTGTATTTGATATGTTTTGCTAATAGAGGATCAAATTTTCTATCTAATAATATTATGTATTCCTATACCTATCTTCACTATTTTCGGACTTATAGCGAAATTTATAAAAATATATTTTTTGGTAGTTGGCTGTGGATTCATAGAAACAAAATAATGAAAAATCCATGTGACGTTATGTCTGTATTGTTGTAAAAAAAAATAGTTAACCAATAAGGAATTTATTAATAAATAAATAAACAAAATGAAAATTACATCAATAAAATAACTAATAACTAAATTATTTAAAATGCCCTCCGTTCGCCCTTAAACATTCATAAATTGTGGTTATAAAATGTTCATTTGTCACCTCTTTCATTTCTTTCTCTTCTACAGACCCCAAAGCTGTTCGTACACGATTTTCTAAATCTTCCCTTGTTGTGACGGGTGTCTTGTATACTATTTCTTTAATCCTATCTCATAGATATAATTCTAGGGGTAAGATCCGGAGACCTTGGGGCCATTTCCATGGACCGCCTCGGCCAATCAACTTTTAGGGAGTCATAGGAGCTGCATCAGGATGCAGTTCATTAAATTTTCTGCAAGTTCTAGATAAAACTCTACCACACTCCCCATGAATATAAAATAAACTTAAAATATCTAAGCTCGAATAATGTGAATTAGCCATTTTTATTACAATAACTCAGACATAACGTCAAATGGATTTTTCATTATTTTGTTTCTATGAATCCATTCCACAGCCAACCACACTATCAAAAAATATATTTTTATAAGATAATTTTTAAATTTCGCTATAAGTCCGAAAATAGTGAAGATAGGTATAGGAACACATAATATCATTAGATAGAAATTTGATCCTCTCTAAAATAATATTTTTGCAATAATTCATCTGCCTCAGAAATATGGTTATGGAGACGCCCTGTATAAAGCGAATTCAATACTGTTTAAAATTATAAAATTGCGATGGTCTTGTGAAACTATGGTAAAATTTTCAGCTTTCTAGGTGTAACCGCCAAAAAGATACGATTTTCTTTTCAGGTAACGATACGGCGTTAAAAAATCACAAAATTATTTATAATACAAAAAGTCTTAAAGATAGGTATATGATATTATACAGAAAACTGTTCTAGATTTTTACCTAGATTCCAAAAAAAATATAATATATAGGGTAATTCATTTAAAATTCCGAAGTTGCTACCACTTTCGGTATGATCCGGCAACACCGCATCATCCAAAATATTTTAGAAACGTAGAAAACCATCTCTTATAGCCACAGCCAACTTTTCAAAATAAAATCTCATTTAGTTCTCGAGATACTTCTAATAGGCCACTTTACTTGGGGCACCCTGTATTTAAACCTGAGATAACGACAAATTGAAGAAAAATAGCCATAAATAGCGCTTTCAATTCATTCAGCGGTAAAAGTGACATGACGTCAAACCAAAAAAAACACCTGTGTGGCACTGCGATACATGTAAGCAATCAAGGACTTCTGGCCGGTGTTGTCATATGTACACCTTAAACTCTTTAGACAAAATAAAATAATTTAAACACTTTTCCATTCTCTAATACTTTTTTGTGCAATTAATTGAAGAACATTTACGACGGACTATGTTTTAAACAACTCGAAAAACAGAGCATGGTAATAGCCACGTACGTCACTAGGTCAAATGCCAATGACCTCTTGACGCCTTACATCGGCTGAGCGAAGTAGTTTCATATAGCGCCGAATGCGTGCGTCTGTTAGTTCAAGACCAACCAGCGGCCGAATACGTTGTGTCTATTCGATCACCAACCCACTCTCAGCGATCCGCTCTGTTTTTTCGGTTTACGCGTGTATCTTGCCCGTACATGAGCTTAAATAATCTTTGAATATTGTTTCTATTGACGCGTTTCTTCTGGACGTCAAATTTCTCGCGTGTAATAAAATCTAATAATCTGTAGTATAATCTGTATTATTGCATTTTCAAAAGCTAACTATCGGTTCTGTTGTACTATTACTGTATGTACATAAAGTGTTTCCAAGAGTGTTCCCATGAAAAAAAAAAAAATTATTTTTATAATTTTATATGGAATTTCAGTTTCACATTAAGTTTGGCAACATTGCTATTGACTCTGGATAAAATGTTGTACAGTAGCGCGGACTGAGGAGTCACCCATTTTAATATAATACGTCATTTCCATAACACCCTGTATATTGTCAAAGCGAATTGTAGAGAAATCGACAAATTGCTATTGACCCAGCGGCCGTCCTACAAATTTGCAAATAATTTCCAGCAATTTCTCTTGGCAACTTTCCCCATAAATATTTTTTTCCCGAAACTGTACGGTGAATGGTTTCCGAGATACAACCGCTTACCTCGCTTAGTTGACCACTCTGTAAAATACACGTAGGCTGTGAAATATTATAGTACCTACTCATAATTCATATTATAGCACTAAACAAAATACATTTTGTAAGCCTTGCATTTATTTCTGTAATAACCAGATGAATTGTTGCTTGTTTAAACACATTTTGACAATTTGTACTTATGAAGATGAAAGATAGAGGTTTGTAACTTTCGTCCTAGCACTGTAATAAACTCAATTCTGAATATTTCACTATTGGTTTATAATAAGAAACATAAATCACTGTAGTTTGTCTCGTACTCCTTAAAGAAGATATTTCAAAATAGGGTAGAGTCAATGACACGCCAAGATGACCTCAGAGCAGTTGATCGTAGACAAAATTGTTCTCTTGTACTGATACATTACGCAAATTAATTAACGAATAGTCAAAAACTCGCGTCCCAATTAATCAGCTGTTATTTCATTAGTAATCAACCAATTTTAATATTTTGTTTTTCCACGGATAGAATATAGATTCTAGAGTTAATGATGAAATAATTATGTTGATAGACCCTTCCATCCCTTTAAAATAAATAGTCTCGTCTAACTAGCGCGGTTGCCATTTCCGAGACTATCATTATAAAGAAAAGTATTACAGAAGGAAATTCTGCATTTTATGAATATAAGCTTATAAAACATCGAAAGTGGCAACGCTGCATTTTTAAGTATTAACCCCAGTCGCCGCAGTCGCGTAAAGAATAGTCAACCCGTTTCTCCAAGATCAGCTGTTTAAAATTAGCCGGCCGGTTTCCTACTGTTTTTTCAAGCAGATTTGTGTGTTAAATTGTATGTTAATACTTAAACCCGAGTTTAAATTATTAAATTATTTGTTCTTTTCGCGACGGCAGTGCCCCAGTCCAGCAGTTCAATATCGATCGACGGAACCAACGTGTTATTTAGACAATAAGGGCGTACTTTTGTCTACACAGTAGCACTTTAAAATACTAATTCAGATTGAACGGTACTTAGATGTGTTGTGACGCGAAAACTAATGTGATTTTGTGATGTGAGTACTTGGTGTTTTTTATAAATTAAGTAAGTGGCATTTATAAACTTTTAAGTTGTCCAGATCTGACGGGTGTCGTTCGAATTGAACAAATGAGAACATACCTGACCATTTATAAACTCCGCGGCGGTTCGTTCGAGTCAGTTCAAGTTTATAAATCAGAGATTGTTTCCCAGCGAACTGAACTGAACGTAAAAGTTTATAATAATGTACCCTGAAAAATAAACAACTTGCAATCTATCAAACGGTTATTGACTTTCTAAAGATTTACCCTGAAGATATGACAACACTGTTGACATATGTTGCTTTGTTATCCTTCCTGACAGGGGCATCACCTGGTCATTTTTGGTTTGACATAAGGTCATGTAGAGGGCATATTAAATTAAAGCGCCATTTTTGGATATTTTTCTTCAATTTGTTTTCATCTCAGGAATTGCCGATTTAAATATAATACGTCATTTCCATAACACCCTGTATTATCGAAAAAACAGCTGTTTCTAAATTAAAAATTAGAATAATTTAAACAAATACTGGGTGTAACACAAAGGTTGGGAGTAAATTTAGCAGTGATTTCCTTGGAAATTTTTTAAATTTTTTTTTCTATAAATTGTTGTTCTACTGATTTTTGTTTCCAAACTACAGGGTGTTAAAAAATTTAATAATGGTTATAACTTAAAGAAATTGTTTATTCAGTTGCCATTCCTGACGTGCAGACTCTTCGTCAAAGAGTTGAAATGGGGTGTCGCCAAATTAGAGAGATGCCTGGTATTTTTTGACGAGTAAGAGAATCCATGAGGAAACGCATTGAAGTTAGGGGACAACATTTTCACCATCTTTTGTAATTTTATTTTTTATTTTGTTAAATATTATTAATTAATAATTAATTTAAGTTTGTAAGTTAAGTACGTAGTTGATACATTTATTATTGTTAATTAATTAATTATTAGAATTTTATTACAAACTTTTAACAAACTCAAACTCAAACTCAAACTCAAAAGGCTTTATTGTCTAAAGAAATAAATCTTGTTGACAAAGCAAAAACAATCATAATATTTGAATAACACTAGATATAAAATAATAAATTAAAATAAAAAATATAAAACTATTTAAGCCAAAATGCGTCTACTAAAAAGCAACAAATACAGAGCAAAAAGATATAAATATCATAATTAAACATTATCAAGATTACTACAAATTTGTGTAATAAAAAGTACAGATCTTGTTGACAAAGCACAAACAATCAATATATGAAACTAAAATACTAAATATAAAAATATAACATAAAAATATAACAGCATAAGATGAAATACATTTTACAATAATATATCATATAAACATATATCAGAAGCTTAAAGACCGCCAAGATCATCCATAAATAAATCGTCAACAGAATAATATGCTTTTGTGCATAGCAGAGCTTTTACTTCCCTTCTAAATCTCTTAAAACCATTAATCCTTCGAATGCGTAACGGAAGATGATTAAAAAAATTTTTACTCTTGTACATAACAGAGTTCCTGGTTGGGCTAGAAGTTGATATAGGTAGATGAGTAACATATGTCTGGCGCGTATTACACACAGAAACCGAACTAATCTCATTCCGGAATTTTTTATATACCAGACATGATGACTCCAGCAAAAACAGGCAAGGCAAGGTTAAGATCTTATGTCATTGTGAAATAAATAATGGTCTGCTTGAGTCCCTAAGTCTGGCTCTACACATATATTTCACGGCTCTCTTCTGCAGAACAAACAACATATCAAACAAATAACGTGAACATCCCCCCCCAAAAACATATACCATATCTAAGATGAGATTCCATCAGTGCAAAGTACGTACTTCTCACCACTTCCAAATCCAAACTATCTGCTATAATCCTGATTGCATAATAATTAGATGCCAGTCTCTTAGCCAGATTAGTTATGTGTACCTCAAATTTCAACTTATTGTCTATGTATAAACCTAAAAATCTACTTACACTCTCCCTGGCCACTGACTGGTCCCCCAATCTAACGTCATCGAGAGAACATTTAAAAGAAATTATATTCGTCTTAGAAATATTAAGAGATAGAAAATTTGCATCAGTCCACTCTTTTACCTTGGTGAGATCATCATTGATGCAGTTCTGGAGTTCGGTCGCATTCTTACTAACCCAAAGTATGGTGGAGTCATCCGCAAAAAGTGTGAATCTGCCCCTGACAGCAATACTAACTAGGTCATTAATATATATCAAAAATAGCAAAGGGCCGAGAACAGACCCCTGTGGCACCCCATACTGAATTTCTAGTTCTTCAGAACTCTTATCATTAAAATTAACTGTCTGAATACGTGCCGTCAAATACGATCTAAACCAGTCCAAAGAGCTTCCCCTTATCCCATACAGTCTTTGAACACCCTGTAGTTTGGAAACAAAAATCAGTAGAGCAAAAATTTATAGGAAAATAAATATTATTTTTTGCCAAGGAGATCACTGCTAAATTTACTCCCTACCTTTCTGTTACACCCTGTATAGTGTATATGACATAGTGCTACTCTATTATCATTCCATTTAATTAATTTATTTAATATTAAAAATTGGAAAATACAACATACTCTAGCATAAGAACATTGTTCTGGTGTTAAACATCGATTAATGTGGTTGAAGCGGCAGTCATTCGGAACTCCAGGACGAGAGTTCGCATGTTCAAACCAGCGGTCGGTAAGCCCACTTGCACTAGATTTTAGTGGTCTAAGTCATAGCGTTGCTGTCCGGTGTCATTCAAAAAATAGGGAGGAGTAAAGAATTTTTTTAAAAAATCAGAGATCTACTTGTCAGGTGGTATTAATATCAAATACAAATGTAGGGAAAAATTATTATTTTTCCAGACCACCCGATGCTACCTTATACAATAAGTTCGTATTTAGTCTACACAGTAGCACTTTAAAATACTATTTCAGATTGAATGGAAGCCCTCTCTATTGATAGGATGCAACCACCTGCAGAACGGTTTCAAACTTATTTGTATAGTGTTAGGAAAAACTGATGATTTTAATAATCGAGTACTTGATACTCGAGCGATTGTAATAATCGGGTGAATCGCTCTGCATGACCGGCAGCCTAGCCGTTTACATGTGATCAGGTAGGGTATTTAGCAGGCACGTAACTACGGGTGGGCACAGGTTTAGCTCAAAAATTGTAGTAGCCACCAAAAAAATTCCAGAAATTTATTTATTTGTGAATAATGAATTTTTACCACGTGTCTCGATACCAAACAAAAAACTGCAAAAAATCACACAAATATGTATTTATTGTTCGGGTTTATTATTGTGCGTTTTTAACCCGAACAGAAAGTATAACCAGGAGTTATTTTTCTTTACATCTTCCTCAATCTACGAGCAGAAAATAAGATATTTAAAATAGCTTGTAAAATTCTTCCACTTTAAATTATCAGGTGCCCACTGTGTGCACTTCAAAAATTTAGGCTTAGTTACGCGACTGGCAAAATAAGAAAATTGGTTATTATTTTTTTAAATTCATGTACTCATGCAGTCATAGTTCCCTAAAAGTTCCTGTTTAAATTTAAGAATGCTTACTTTTAATTACCAAAAAATTTGTCGATACCTATGTTTTGTTAACTATTTTGCTCGTTTTCTTATTTTCCATTAACATTTTCTATAATGTATGTTATTTTTAAGAAGTCTTCTTGAGTTTAATCATAAAAAGTTCCTGTTCATTCTAAAATGTTTACTATAAGATTATCAACGAATTTTTCTATATATTTTGTTAATCATTTCCTTGTTTTGTTATTTTTCATTAACAATTTCTATTATTATGTTATTTTTGAGAAGTTTTCTCGTCTTTATAGTAATTAAAAATTTTAAAATTATATCGTTTAATTTTTTAATATTTACAATCGGAGACCTAAACTACTCCGCTGGCTAGCCAGTTAAAACAAAACTTTATCAAATCATGCCGCGATGACTCCGCTAAGCATACTTTTTTATTTGCACCTTCTCGTTTATGTGCCTTTAAGAAAGACGTATGTCGGTACTTGCTCAGCGTCAATCTCGAACGTCGCCAATCGGATCGCGCGGCGCTTAGACCGGAGTTCGTCTATCAGGTAACCGGCGATATTTTTCGGTTTTTCGCCTGAATTTAGAACTAGAGTATTTCCTATCGAGCGAAAAACTGTTCGAATATACGAGCAGTTTTTAACTCGATCACACTACAGCGGTATATTTCCGTCGGCGTCAAGCGAAGCTCGGGTATCGAGTGAAAGATAATAAGTGACGGGCGACGGTTTTCGTCTGAATAGTTTTTTTAATAATCGAGTGATGTCGGTTATTTCAATAATCGAGTGATCAAGCGGGTTTTCGCTCGAGCGATCATAACACTACTTATTTGTTCTCGTCAGTACAGGGTAGGTGTACATACCCATCATCAGAGAGGACTTTAACTTAACGCCGTACTATCGACGGTAGTCGACAAAATACAGCGCACATCGCCCTATCCACTCATTCTTTGTTACTAAGATCGAAATCCTAGGAATCCATTGAATCTAATTTAAGCATTTCATTCTTGTAAACCACATTTTTGCACTTCATTTAAACTTTTACGAGAAAAAATGTTTAAGTACAATAATAGCCGCTAGTAAAATATACTAAGTAACACATTTAAAAATATTTACCCCCTGGCGTTATATGAATTATTTTCATTTATATTTGCTGTAAAATTTAAAATATACTTATTTATACAATATTTACTTGGTTGTACTTAATTTATTAGAAATAATTAACTATACTGTTTTAAAAATTATGTGTACAATATTATTTTGGTACGGACTATTAAAACAGATGTCATTAATACTGTATTTTATAGAAAATAGTACAATAAAATCTTTACTATAATAACTTTACCATAGCCTTTTTTCCGTGTGTTAAAATTAAAATTTATAGTTTCGTATTAAAAACGCCTGAACAAATAAGTGTATGATTGTTGTCATTTCTTCTATTTAATTCCCGATAATAGTATTTTCTGTCATAAAAATAAAACTTTCAGCTTATCCTTAATCCTTGACCTTTATTATCAGCTGTAAATATTTCGAAAGTTAAGGAGGCGATGCAACTTCGACGCCGATCTTCCTTTGTTCTCGGGGGGTGGCACGCAGGCGGTCGATAGTGTTTTGTCTGCTGACGGCCGATGCATCGGGGCTCGGGGCCAGCCATCCCTTGTTCATCACGCCAATGGATCGGTGAGGGGGAGGGAGAATTTTTGGGAGTCGGGTGGGTCTTTGTGTAAGACACTGGAAACTGTGGGGGTTTATAGAACAAAGGAACTAAAACACAGAAATGAGTTATTTTCAGTTTTTTTAAGAGTTACAGTAATGATGATAGATGGTGAATAGCCATTATTACAAGTTATAGCCAATAAAGAATTCGTTCGATACACCCTCTACAGTCTACAGGGTGGCCAATTAGTGCGGCAAGGGCCAATATCTCCTGTACCATTAAAGATAGCGGAAAACTTCGGGAAAGTTATTACGGATTAAGAAATTCCTTACATTTGTGGAAAGGATTTGAATCCTCTTTATCTTTTCTTAAGGTCTACCTATGCTATCTTTACTAATGTTGATGATATTTCACTTTTTATTTGAACTCTAGAAAAAAACTGGATGTATTTTACCACTGTCATTTTTCTAGTCACCTATGATACATAAAATAAAATCGAAATGTTGTAGTTTTAAATAAAACGTCAGTTTAGTGACAATTAGGTAACAATGTCTATCATGTCTGAAACTCTGCACCCAAACATACTCTTTGGCTACTGGATTCCATCGAGAGGAGGTCCATTGGTCTGACCTCGATAGCCTAGAACATCGAAGACAGGTTGGGGATTTGACTCTATTTTCCAGATATTTTCATGGAAAGTGCTCGGCTCGGCTACTTTAGAAGATGTTGGTTAATAGCTTTCTCCATTACTTTTGATATAACTGAAAGCAATGCGACTGGTCGATAGTTGTTAGGCAGGGTTCTCTTACCTTTCTTTGGAATAGGCTGGACTCGCGCCGTCTTCCAGCAAGATGGAAATATTCCTTTCTTGTAGGACAAGTTGAAAAATCTACAAAATACTGGTGTTAGTTCATCGGCGCATCTCTTGAGAACTATAATAGGAATTTCGTCTGGACCAGTGGCTTTTTTGACGTCGAGTCCTTTTAGGATTCGTTTGACGGGACGCTGACGGAACACGATTTCGGTCATTTCGGATTCAACTGCAGGAATGTCGGGTGGTGTTCTTCCCTGAAAATCTACAGTGGAATGCGAAGAAAATAGTTCAGCAAGTAAGTTTGCTTTGTCTCCGGCTGTGGATGCTATTGTACCATCGGGACGTGTTAGAGGTGGAATAGTTGATTTGGTAAAATTTTGGCTGACGGCCTTAGCGACTGACCAAAAGGACCTTGATCCGTTTGGACAGTTAAGAAGTTTGTTTTTGATTCTCACGTTATGGGCTTCTTTGCTTTGATCTATTGTTAGCTTACATTTGTTTCGAGCGGTAATAAAGATGGTACGATTCTCAGTGGTAGGGTTTTTACGCCACTGTCGGTAACCCAGATTTTTTGATTTGACAGCACGCTCACAATCCTTGCTAAACCAGGGCTTGCCGTTGGAAGGGCGTTTTTGGGAGGAGGGGATAAATGCTTCCATGCTCGTTAGAATGACGTCGGAGACCTCCCCAGCACAGACGGATGGATCATCAGAAGAGAAGCATACGCTCATCCAAGGAAAAGTCCGAAAATGGTCTTTCAGGTCTTCCCACTTGGCCGATCTGTAATGCCATATCTTGCGAGGTTTAGGAGGTTGTTCAGAATTAATTGGTAGTTCGCTTAGAGTTGAAATAAGTTTGTGATCGGAAGATCCTAACGGAGGCTGTACGGTGGCGGTATATAGATCAGGATTTGACGTTAAGAAAAGATCCAAAAGACTAGCAAAATCTCCAGCTCGGTCTGGAATCCGCGTTGGTTCTTCTACGATTTGAGTTAGGCCAGAACTGATCGCGAAGGATTCGGCCTCGCGGCCTTGCTCATCGTCTGTATTTGAATATTTAAGCTAGTTGACATTGTGGCCGTTAAAGTCGCCAAAAATAGCAATCTCGGCATTTGGATGGTTGGTTTGCAAGGAGTCGATTGTATTGGCTAGTGATGTGAAAAGGTCTCTGTAATGGGTATCACTTGGAGGACGGTAAAGGCAGCAGATAAACTTGGTGATTTTCGGCGTTGATATTTTAAACCACATTATATCGAAGTCTTTCGGTTCTAGTGTAGGTTCTCGTTGGCAGCAGAGATCATCTCGAATAAAAATACATACCCCGAAGTTGCGTCGAAAACGGAAATGAAAATCGTATCCAGGATATAAATAGCTGACGGTGTTTGTTGACGATCTGACCTTTGTCTCGGTCAGTGCGAGTACGTGAGGCTTGGAAGATTGTAAGTGCTGGTGGACTGAATTGATGTTCGTGTTAAGCCCCCTATTATTGCAGAAATCAATTTTGAAGTTGCTAGTTCTGGGTTGGTTAGCAACTGCAGGTGCCACACCATTTCTTCGTTGAGTGTTGTTAGATCCCAGTAAATTGTCGGAAATGGTTGTTGTTTGATGAACTTCGCTTGATGGGGCCCCAAGTCCAGCCCCCGCCCGGAGATCCGAATGGGGGGCGAGTTTACCTCCGGAGTATTTTGGGCCTGGAGCTTCCATCATGCTATTTTTGGGTGGTCCCACCCTGGTAACCGGAAACATCGGCACAGCGACGAAACGTCAACTCAATGAGCAAAAGTTAACTCAAGGAGCAAACTTCACGCCACCTAAACCGATGCAATGGTATCTCACCGGGCGATGCCGGGTGGGCCAACATCTTCCATTTGTGACAAACATCTTCCATTACTTCCAAACTTAATAATTTTCCGCATTTTTTTCCTTATTAATTCATTCCATGAACATTGCCATATTATTTATATTATGATATCTCGAAAACAGCTGATCTCGCAGCTGAAAGCAAGGGCGGATCCAGAATTTCGGTTTGGGGGGGGGGGGTTGTTCGTATAAGGAAAGTCAAACCGGTATATACGAGCCCTGTCTCAGTGAAGTTGGCCCAACGCCCCAAAACATGATATTTATCAATTTTTAAGGAAAGTGATCATTCACTTGAATTTAAAAGGCCAAAATGCTTCCCAAATCACTGACAGTGTTGACAAATTAAGGTACACAGTTGGAAAGATTATTAAATTGTACAAAACAACTGGATCTGTGGCTCAAAAACCCAGAACATTAAGTCGCCCGTGTTATTCTAATACCAACTTAAGAGCCTTAAAACGGAATATCAAGGAAAATCGGCGTGCTAATTATAACGAATTGAAAATATTATTGAACCAGGCAACCACAAAAAATTTTCAAGAACAACTTGCCACTGAGCTGCCCAAAAACTGGGATTTAAAACTTACAAGTTAAGCTTAAATTATTTTTTATTATTCCTTTTTAACTCAATAATTCTACGCAAAAGAAAATGATTCAGAAGAAGAACAGACTAGCGTGGGCCAAAGAACACAAATTATGGTCTCCGATCCAATGGAACTCCATTATTTTGAGTGATGAAGCCAGATTTGAAGTATTCATTGGTGATAGTAGGAGTCGTGTCATTAGAAGCATTTCACAATGACTGTCTTACAAAAAAAGTTAAGTTTTCGGCTTCTGTTATGACTTGGGGATCCGTGTCAGCAAGTGGAGTGGGAAACTTATAATTTGTGGAAGGTGTTATGAATGCTGATTAGTACATTAATGTGCTTCAAAACAACTTAACACCCCAAATTGAACAAATGCGTTTAAACACTATTGAATGTATCTTCCAACAAGATGGTGCCGCTTGCCATACGGTTAAAAAAGTAAAAGATTGGATGTTAGAAAACAATATTCCAGTTTAAAAATGGACGTCGAGTTGTCCAGATCTATCGCCGATTGAAACCTTGTGGCATATCATGAAGAAAAAGCTCCAATCCAATCCCGCAAGAACCGTTCCAGAATTGCGAACCCGTCTCCCAGAAATTTGGAACAGTTTTACATCAGATGACTGCCAAACATTAGTTGACACTATGCCAAGACGTGTCGAAGCAGTAATCAGTCGAAAAGGCGATGTAACGCTGTGGTGATTTGCTGCTATTTCGTTTCGTTGATTTTTTTTAATCGACAGTTTTTTTGGATTTCTAAGATAATTATTTTTCTCTGTTACAAAAAAATGTAGTATTTTAGGCTAATATTAAATAAAAGTATCGTATGTTATCAGAAATACATTTTAGTTTTTAATACATTTTCGCTAATATGACAAATTTCATAAAAAAACGTAGTTTTGATAGTTGGGCCAACTTCAATGAGACAGGGCTCGTATAGTATTTTTCTTGATAAATTGTTTGTGTGGAGGGGATCCCATGACAATCCTGGATCCGCGCTTGGCTGAAAATCAAAATAGTGTATGTTAAATGAAAAATATTCAGAATTGCAAGTAGAATTCAATAATCGAATAAAATTTGGGATATTCTACTTAAAAAGCTAAAGTTGACGTGTGGCCCCGACTTCTTGAGCAATCCAGTATATTATTAAAAATCCTCAAAATTTGTACAACTGCAAAGTAAAATTGACGGGCCGGAGCGTTTTTCGATTTTTGCCAGATGTGTATAAAAATGGCTATTCGTTTAATAGTGTTTAAATAATTAACATTTTGTAGCATTATCGATAGTACTATCGATAACATCGATAGTTTAGTAATTTTGCTATCTATATCCTAGCACAATTACGTAGAAACTACACTGGGTATATCAAATAATTGGAACAAACAAGCTTAAACCCAATAAAGTCGAATTGCAAGATACGTGACGGGGCGAACAATTCAAGAATTTTTCGCCATTTATAAGATCAGTCCTGGGATTTTCCAGATCAGGGAGGGGTTAAACGCTCCCACATGCGAAGGTTAACCAAAACTTGAGAAATATTGCCCTATTTTTCTCGATCCGCTTTGTCGTTGAAAAATGCACTTTTTGCAGCTTTAATTTAATGGCCCGTCCAACCTCGATAATAAACTATTCAAATTTGTAAACAAGGTTATTTGAAAATTGCTTTGTTGACTGCTAGATTTCAAATAGTAAGTGCGCATGACGAGGAGAAACAATTTTTAAAATGGAAATTCTAAAATATTAATAATTGATACAATATATCATTATCATGGGTGTCGTTTAGGAGGGGTAAGACGGGGAATTTGCCCCCCATGGAAGTTGTCAACTTTATACATCAATATAATCTTTTATCTCGTTAGCGGAAAAGAGAGTATATTTTTTTCTATTGCTTTTCAAATTTGGTACGTATTTTTAAAGTCGTAAAGTAAATTCGCCATTCGCGGCGGTCGGTGCATGGTGGGATAGAGTCTTCGGAAATATTTCTCTGAATCGAAGCGAAGCCAAACGAAGAAAAAATCTAATATAGCGGATCTAAAGCTGCTATACAACGTGTCAAATATAAGGAGGGCCAGTATAGGGATCTTGGAAACCGTAACAGATACGAAATCGATTAAATGGAGGTAATAATATGCCGTTTAGAAAGTTTTAAAATTCCGAATAGTTCCGAAGATATCCGGAATAAACCGAAATTCTGAAAAATCGTCTTATTTTTTCCTGGGTTTTTTTGAGATCGAATTCTAAAGTAAATTGCACTTTTGAATTGCCACTTTTTCCGTATTTGGTTTATTATTAAATTATTTGTTATTTATTGAACTAGTCCAACATAAGTAAAAATTTAGAGCTTACTTATGAGATATTATTTATAAAATTAGGATAAATACAGGACCGTATCCCAAAATTTCCTGATGTTGTTCAGAAAACCCTCGAAACGTCATTAAACCACATTGTGTCATCGTTGCATTCGGAAGAAAAAAGCTCTCAATTTCCAATATCAGGAAAACAGGACCGTATTTAAAAAAAGAAAGTTGATAATGGCCCTTCGAAGACGACTCGTCGGATTACAAAATAATTAACGCTATTAGATAGAGCGGAAAAGTGGCAATGTAAAAGTGCAATTTACTTTAGAATTCGATCTTAAAAAAAAAAAACAGGAAAAAAATAAAACGATTTTTCAGAATTTCGTTTTTTTTTCGGATATCTCCGGAATTACCTACTCGGAATTTTAAAACTTTCTAAACGGCATATTATTAGGCACGTAGATGCGCAACTTTACCTCCATTTAACCGACTTCATATCTATTACGGTTTCCGAGATCCCTGTACTGGCCCTCCTTATCTTGGACACGGTGTATAAACAAATTTATGTAGAAATTTAGGCACGGTTATTAATTAAATTAAAAATATATTTTCTGACATCAGTGAATTACATTTTTTCGATTTATTGACCAAAAATAATTTTTAATCCTATTCAAAATTGTTTCCGCCAGAACTAATTGACAGTTTATTGAAGCAATATAAAATATTTGATTCTGTTCACCTCAAAAATGAACTCAAATACCCATTACTTCCGTCTCAGTCGAGAGAAGCTTTTTTTGGTTTAAAATAAATCAAAACTTATATGGGAAATACGAAATACTTACAACATGTCAGGACAGGGGGGAGGAGATTATTGCATATTTGGCATTATAACCTTAGAATACCATTAAAATACAAATAAGCATACTAATCAATGTTTCTTAAAATAAATATGGAGTTATGTTTTGGTTTGTTTTCGTATATAGTCTCTCTTTTTGTATATAGAGTAAAACCGGGATCGTTTTAAAAGTTCTGAAAAATCTTCAGAAAATGGAAAACTCTCCTAGAAAAAAAAATTACTTTTGTTTGTTTATTCGGGTTTGTTCGTTGACTTAAGTAAAAATGTCGCGATTTTTAAATTAAATATAACGAGAATTCGTTAAAATTTCTGTCAAGTTATCTGAATTCACACTGTACTGCATTGATTTTTCTAGTATTTACTATAAATTATGGACCAAATTTAGGTGTGTATTTTGGGCTCGTTCGTGGTACATAAAAAATTTCACCTGCGGCGCTTTCGCCTGCAGCGGGCTTTTCCCCCCTTTTGCTACCACTGGCATTCTAGTTTTTAAGTTTATAAAATTACTGATTTTATCATCCCCTACAAAACATTCTAACGACACCTACGATTCATTGCATTAACTTATTTCTTATACAGGGTGTCCCATAAGTTATGCACCATAGAGCGATGCTAAACATCAAACTCGACCGACTGTCATATAAGTTTTTCGAAATAAAGTGAAAATTTATTTTCGAAAATAAGCCATAATTTGAAAACGGTTCAATGTGTCGGATTAAAAGTTGGCGATATGATTTTTTTATAAGTAAGAAATAAAGGATTTGTAAAACTTTTTCTTTAAGTTTCACATTAGAGGCCGCTAGTTCAATAGCTACATTGGATTTAATCTATGATTTTTTTTCTATGTGTTATTAAGTATTTTTAATCATAGATTCTCAAAGAAAGCTTGCTCGATCTAAAATATCTAACCTTTTCTGGATATTTTCATTTTAACTTCGACTTTTTTTATGCATGTTTATCAGGAAAAGGGTTAGTGATATTAAAATCGAGCAAAACATATCTCTTTAGTTTAGAAATTCCCCTTCTTTGAGAATCTTGGCATAAAAATACTTTTGATAACAGGTAGGAAAAAATCATAGATTTAGCAAACCCAGTGTATGTAACCCTCTAATGTGAAACGTAAAAATTTCGACAAATTCCCCTAATTCTTACTCATAAAACATCAACTTTCACTCCAATACATCAGGTGGATCACGATACTCGATCCACATCAATCGAACAACTCGACGCGTAATAACGATGGGGTTGTAAAAAGCCGTTTACGAAACTCGATCGAACTATATTCGGGAGTTTCCGCTTATCGTTACATTTTTCCTTAAAAGTGATAGGTCAATAATATTGACGCTAACTTCATGGGAGACAAATTTCGTAGATTTGAGGTGAGTTAGGTACCTACGTCACCTGAAATTTATTATTTAGTGTTGTTTGAAGGGTGTTTGTGATTTTTATGACGAAGTTTAAAGGCTGATTCTCACTATCGTGCAAGGCACGTACTCGGCAACGGCCAGGCACCGGCTCGTCAAAATAGGTTAATCATAGAATCTTATGAAGCCGGTGCCTTGACGTTGCCGGGCACGTACCATGCACGATAGTGAGAATAAGCCATACATTTTCATGTCATCATGTTACCTCAACAAATGTTAACCAAAATAAAGAAATCGATGAGTCCATTGTTATCGAGTAAATTTGACGATATCGAGTCGATTTTTCAAATACCGTGGACGATATTTTAAACATGTCGATGGAAAATGACAAATCGAATGGAACAATCGAGTTTCGTGATCCGCCTGCTCTGAACATTACTAAGCAAGGCCTAATGTTCACTACAAACTTTCGGTAATAATCAATGCTTAAGATACCCACTCGCGCTCTAAAGGAGATCTACTGCAGTGCGGAAGAAAATACATTCCAAAAGTGATCGCTGTGCACCCCAGACCTATTACAGAAAAATATAGTGACCAACGAATACTTATAAACAGGAAGAAGACAAACAGCCGTGTTAACAACTCGAAACAAGTATGAATAAACGAACAAGCCCGGCATCCATTACGTCTGGCATCAGCTGTCAAACGGACGTGCTTTTCAAATGTCACTTTTGTCAAAATTTTTATTACTGTCAATATTTTAAAGTGACATTTAACCAACAAAAAACATTCAAAGCCCTTTTATTTGATTTACTAAGTAGTGAAAATCAAATATTAGGATTCTGACATGTTTTAAGCTGTAAATATCACTTTAAAATAATCCGTACACACTTTTATATCATTTTTTGAACTAGTAACGTAACTACAAATGAAAAATTAAACTTCGAAATAAGCTCTTAAGTAGTTTTATTAAAAAATAGGAAGTAAATCATAATTTACATAAAATATTTTACCATCTTCAAGGTCCTAGCAAATATTTCAGGCTTCAAGTCCGAGCATATTTTTGGGCCCCATATGGTTTAGGAAAAGAAATTATTATTAATGCTTACTCTGAGTAAAGATGACTAAATGAATATTTCAATTACAAATTACTCACTTGCACCAAAAAGGAAACGACGTTTTTCGTGAAAAGATTACAAAATTAAAAATTATTTTAAAATTTAAAGATATTGCGTCTTCTTCAACAGTCACATCAGATGTTGCTTGATTTTCATTCCCGCCAGACGAAGGAAGTTAGCTTGTTTAACAATTCGTGCTGCTCGCATTCTATGCTTGTCTCTGTCTGCAGCAACCTTCCCTAATTCAGTAAAGTGAGACAAATATGACCAGGATCAAAACAATCACTTTTTGGCATTTCATATTAACTCTACGTAAGTCTGATATTGACGCTTAAATGATAGAGTGAAACAGATAGATAAAAGTAGGTTACTTGTGAGCGTATGGAGCAGAGTAGGCTTAGCATCACTTCCAAGGCCTTCTTACGTGTTTCGATCCCCCCCATAAGCAGTCTCACCGGGCTGATAGTGACTATAGCTGATCGACCTATAACTATGGATACGTACAACTTATGGGGTGCGGGGTAAAAACGTCAATTTTATGAGTGAAATAATGGGTTGGTGCGCACGGTTTACCGGTCATATTTTTAAAGGTTACTCATCGGTTGTCTTGCGCATAATGTTTTCTTCGTCATATAGGCAACCCCGCCGTATTGGTGCCGGTTTGGTTGCCAACCAACGACTACCGTCCAGAACGGAAAACAGTCCTAGGGATGTAAAGATATTAAAAGCTTATCGATACATGGATAATAGATATCAAAATGAATTCTAAAATTTGCGTTTCAATGATGGCCACAAGGCCTTGATGTGCAGTAAAGGGATGTGCCAAAATATTGCCGTGTAATCATTTTCATTAAGAGCGAAGTACTGTCCTGTTCGCCGGTTAAGGTAAATAGTCGGCATTGCGCATGACATCTGACGATCAGCTTTATTTACATGCGCGAGGCCATAAATTTGCTACTTTTGCTTTTAGAGTTTGGCTATCCGTACAGGGTGTTATGGAAATGACGTATTATATTTAAACCGGCAAATCCCGAGATGAAAATAAATTGAAGAAAAATAACCATAAATTGCGCTTTGAATTAGTAAGCGAAATATACACTTTATATGAAATCTCAAAATTTACGTGGCCGCTCCTGAGGCCCTTCGCCATCAATATTTTATTGAGGTCAGCGCATTGTAGGCGGTGTTGTCATTGTAATTCTAAACGCACGTGTTCAGTTTTTGACAACAATACGTCTTGGCGCGCGTTATCACTTCTTTTTCAAACTTTTTAGACAAAGAAGACTACAATTTTAAGGTACATACTTTCTTACCTTCAATCTTATTTTAAAATAATCCGTTTTATAATTGAATTCCATAAAAAAATAAAACACAAAAAGTATGCTTTTCAACAGAACTAACAGTAGATAATATCACACATATTTTAAATCAAATCACAACATTTCTTATTATGAATTATTTCACAACAAAAAAAAAATTGGGCAATACAACTAACAAAACGTTTAAAATTCGTATACGTCAAGCACGTGAAACGCTCGACGCTTGACGTCGTTCCACTCCAGAGTCGCGAAGGCTACTGAAGTATGAAGAGCGCGCCGCCAGTATTCAAGTAAGGGCGAGACACGCGGTGTGATCTGACAACACTGTTAAGATACTCTAGGGACCCACATTGCTGCTAAGTGGTAAAAAGGGTTTTTACCTTAGCATTTAGATATTCGATTTAAAAAAAAAAAGTATGTAGACTTTCTCTTGGACTCCGTAGGAGTCACCCATTTAAATATAATAAGTCATTTCCATAACACCCTGTATAGGTCGTTGCTATAACTATCTTCAAATTGTAGTATCGAGGTCCGCACCGAGGCCCATCAATGTGCGTCCGAATCCAATATTTAAAGCCATATAACTAAATTTGAGAAAATTTGAGGATAGGAGAGCTTCTAACGCGGAGTGTGTATTTTGTGATGATTCTTCGTACCGTTTGTTAACTTTTCGAATGTATTACCTTCGGCATTGATTATTATTTATTGCTATTGTTGGAGTGGATTTTCCGGCTTGCAATTCGATTACCCGACGTGCAATTCGATTTCCCTGCTCGTATGATACAATAAAGATTTCGTTCAATATCATTATTTCCGGCCTGACAGTAACGTATAGCTCTTAGAGTTCAATTACTCTGGCCACATCCCTACATAGTAGGACTGACATTGCATCCATGTCGCCTCTTGCGCTCTGGAGATAGCGTCGGCGCCGACACTGCACTTTTGCGTCGCGACGTCCTGATGACCCAATTTTCGGCGCTTTCCCAACCTACATTAGATGATTTTTCGTTAGGAACCTACACTATATCATTGAGCTACTATCAGGTTGATAGCGAATGTATAAAATAAATTTAGGGAAGTGAAATACAGGATTCTATATCATTGAGCTACTATAAGGTTGATAGCGAATGTATAAAGTTATAGTTAGGGAAGTGAAATATAGGATCCTATGTAAGAAATAAAAAGTCTATGCTTTTCAGGTGGTATTAATATCAAATACCAATATGGAAAATTATTATTTCTCAGACCACCCGACGATCCTTATGTAATAAGGGCGTATTTTTGTCTACACAGTAGTACTTTAAAATACTATTTCAGATTAAATGGTACTACTAGGAAAAGGAAGCCCTCGCCATTGATAGAAAGCAACCACCTGCAGACCGGTTTTGAACTCATTTGTTTTCGTCAGTACAGGGTAGGTGTACATACCTATCATCAGAGAGGACTTTAACTTAACGCTGTATTATATCGGTAGGTAGTCGAGAAAATATATTGTTACTTATTGTATAAGGATCATCGGGTGGTCTGGGAAATAATAATTTTCCATATTGGTATTTGATATTAATACCACCTGAAAAGCATAGACTTTTTATTTCTTAAATAGATTTTGTAAATTTGATTTAATCAAATAACGTCTATTCAGATTCTGTGGGACTACTAAGAGATGGCGCTGCGCGCTGTATTTTCTCCAGTACCGATGATAATACAGCGTTAAGTTAAAGTCCTCTCTGATGATAGGCATGTACACCTACCCTGTACTGACGAGAACAAATGAGTTCAAAACCGGTCTGCAGGTGGTTGCTTTCTATCAATGGCGAGGGCTTCCTTTTCCTAGTAGTACCATTTAATCTGAAATAGTATTTTAAAGTGCTACTGTGTAGACCAAAAACACCCTTATTGTATAAGGATCATCGGGTGGTCTGGGAAATAATAATTTTCCATATTGGTATTTGAGGAACCTATGTCATTGAGCTACTATAAGGTTGATAGCGAATGTATAAAGTTAAAGTTAGGGAAGTGAAATACAGGATCCTATATCATTCAGCTACTATAAGGTTGATAGTGAATATAGAAAGTAGAGTTAGGGAAGTGAAATATAGGAAGTTATGACTTATTATAATATTGAAATCGGTGGAATCAGTACAATTCTTAATTTCTTTGGATTGAATATCTAGAAACTTGGGTAAACCAGTAGCGCAGCCTAGGGGGGGGGTTTAGGGGGTCCAACCCCCAAATTGTTTGTCATACACATTTTTAACCAAATTTAACTCTATATTCCGATATTTTTATAAACCACCCCCACACAAAAAAAATTTCTTGCTGCGCCACTGGAGTAAAGACCCACGAAATTAAACTACATGTGTCAAGAAGTGTTTCTATCAATAGTATATTACACAACGAATGTTTAAAGTATTAGATTATCAACCGAGGAGACGGAAAGCCGACGAATATGAGAAAATCACGCAACTACACAATTTTTCCTACTACCTCAAATACAATGACCAATTATTTGTGGTGCTGGGGGATGGCTCTGTGGAGGGTTTGTCGGAGAAATGCTCGCTTGCGGCTGCGAGCATGGCTCAGTGGTGTGCTGTAAATTCATTGAGGCTGAATGCCTCAAAGACGTGGATATTGGTTTTCTCTAAGGGGGATACTCTGGAGTCATTACTGGTAAGGTTGAATCACGGGTCCATTCCTGTCACTAACAATGTGAAATTTCTGGGCATTACATTGGATTCGTGTTTGTCGTGGGAGGACCACATTGACAAATTGTGTTCTAAACTAAGTAGTGCTTGTGCTGTAATTCGCAGGTTGAGAAATATAATTTCCCTACACGGAATGCGTATATACTATTTTGCACATGTGCAATCAGTTGTGAGTTATGGTATCTGTTTCTGGGGTTCGTCAGGACATGCCATTAGGGTATTTATTGCGCAAAAGAGAATAATCAGATGTATATTGGGACTGCATCCTCGGACATCCTGTAGAGACTACTTCCGGGAACTAGACATTATAACTGTTCCCTCTCTTTATTTTTTATCTCTAGTGATGTTAGTAAGAAAAAACCCTGGAAATTTTGCATTGAATCGTGATCTATATGCTGCTGACCTGGATATTGTTATGGCCATTCGAGCCTACCGCTTGCTGCCGGATGCTGTTAAGGACTTGAGAAACATTAAAGCCTTTAGAAAGGGGGTTATTGAATTCATAAAAAATAAAAATTACTATAATTTTGAATTCTCAGGATAACAACTACGTTCAATGTATCACGAATTTTAATGTGTTTAAAATGTAAATGCTTTTTCTATTAATATGTAATGTAATGTACCTTATGGTCATGATGAAATTTTTTAAAATTGTAATATAATATTTATCAGTTTTATATATAACATTTTAACAGTTTAAATATTTGTGTTATCGCTGATAATTGTAATTTATATTTTCAACTTTTTATATATATTATTGTTTATACAGATAATTAAGATATACTTGAATTATTGGTCCACTATGGTCAAATTACTCTTGTTGACGTTGCTATTGTTCCATTTTTATGTAATTTTGCTGGCAATAAAGGATATTATAAAAAAACATACTTACCTGGTTGTAAATTAAAGTAATAACTTTTCTCCTATTTGCGTACGCTCATTATTATGTACTGTATATAAAACGTTATAGTTTTTAATTAAATTAATATCTAAAAAAAATAAAATTAAGCCAATCTTAATCTCTGTATAAATAAATCGTTCCAAGCAAATAATTAAACTCATAACTTAACCTCATTATCTATAGAAATGGAGTTAGATATCGTTAATTTATTAATTATTAGTGTTAGTTGGGAGTTGCTTATAACAACATTCAAATTCTTATTACAACAAATAATTACATAAACCACGTTTACTTATCCCGAATTTATACTATATCCTTGATAATTGTAAACATCGAAAATAAATCGGTAATTAACCCATTTCTACTTTACCCAAGTAGTCATTATGTTTAATGAGTTGCCTAACAATCCCTTACTTACTTATTTTTTCTATTTATCGTAAAAAACCTAACGATCTAGATCCTAATCTAACATCTTAGATCTTCCTACAAGGATACTAATACTTACTTGCCTTAGCTAATGAAAGTATAACAATTTAATTTCCAAAACTATTAGCACTAAACATTGTTTAGTAAATTATATTGTAGATTCCCTTTTAATTTTAGGAAGTGATCATTTCTAATATTCGGTTATTTCATATACCTATATTTAAATATTTTTTCCGTTACAGAAAAACCCAATTTTTTTAGTCTTTTTAGGTTTATGTTTTTTAGTTTTTAAATTTGCAGGTTTAACGATCCAGATCATTAGGTCTTCACAAAAATATTGTTAATTTTCTGCTTAAATGGCCATGTTTTTAATAAGCCAACCGCAGTAGGGGAAAGGAGCCTAAGATGGGACATTTTTGATTTAACCTTTATTATAGAATATATAATATTAATTTGAAGAGAAATATGTAAACCCGAACAAATCCATATTTCTTAATACTATACTTTAATGCAAAAGGCATTATAGTTCGCCCAGAATTAAATGGATGACTTATTTAAATAATGCGTTGGTGTAAGAGGATGAGCCTACGATAAAACAGTAGGTTTTAAACACATTGGACTGCATATAGAGTTGGATTAGATATATTATTTGTCGGTTATTAGTTACTATATAGTGTGTTGAAAAGAGGTCGGTACCCCGGAATAACTCCGGTGCATCGCATTGCAGCGGAAAGTGTCTAGGGAAAAAGTTGTTTGGTTTTGAAGGAGGAATAGTTTGCAATTTAAGCCACCTCCCGCTCCCTCAACCCCAAGGCGCGGGTGGGGGTGAGTTAAGATTTTCAAATGGAACCCCATATTTTTTATTGGCGTATCGTGTTCTCCGACCAAAAATAAATATCTTTTGTGCGAAAAATGTTTTTATTCGGGCTCATCCTTCACCAATAATCACCATGAGAAAGACAAAATCTGAACCGTGCGAAAATCAAGTTTTATCACGGAAATACTCTTTTTCTCTGTCTTGTACTAAAAAATGCATGTGGAATACAAACAACTTTTTCCACGGCAGTTTATTTTTGGTAGGAGAACACGATACATCAATATAAAATATGGGGTTCCATTTGAAAATCTTAACTCACCCCCACCCGCGTCCTGGGGTTGAGGGGTGGGAGGTGGTTTAAATTGCAAACTATTCCTCCTCCAAAACCAAACAACTTTTTTCCCCCGACATAGGATAAATTTAGTACTTCATTTTAGATGTGTATTTAGATTTAACTTGTTTGCAAAGTATTGATGATTATTTCATCAATATCATGAAATTATATACACGCCATTTCTTATTCAAGTAATACTGCTATTATCACTATAGTCAATATTTATACTTATTACAAATTAGAAATGGATTGCTGACCCGATAGCTGTTATTTTAACTGTTATTTGCAGCTATGAACTGCGAAATATAACTGCTGCTTAAATTAGCAGTTCACATTCTTAATCTGTTTAAGTATATTATGTTGGTAAATTTAATGATTTGTTTGATAGGTAGTGCAATATATAATTTATATAATTGTATTTTATGTGAGATAAACGCCATTTGTGGTTATTTGTCTGAATTTTTTTTCAACTTAGAATTTGCGGATTTCAGGAATCTTAAAACAAGGTGGATACGGGGCTATGGTTCACAAGCTTTAAAGAATAATCAATTCACATTATTAGGTAGGTTGTAAACAACTTTCCAGGAAGACAATCGGGAATGTCTGAAAGTTAGGATACTTTTTATTTGTCATTTTGCGTTAACAGGACTTTCATACCTACTTTCACGACAGTGCCGTATTAACAACTGTCATATTTGCAATTATTATTAAATACAATTCATTCTGGGTTTTCAGTGTTTGTGTATTAAATTCAAGTATTGCGAAAAGAATAGTCATTCTCAATATGCTAAGACTAGGTCAAGTCTCTCGTAAACCGGATAAAAATATAGACTTTTGAGTCACGTCCGTAGATTGTTTGTTTTTCCGAATCAAGACATATCATGAAAGAATACCTTTTCAGTATGCCGTAACAAGTTCAAATTACATAATTGCACTGACGCTGACGCTACACTGAAAAAAGCTCCAGCTAAACAATCTTTGATAGGATTATGTTAGCTGGAATAGAATATTTTCTACCGGTAATAGCAATATTGATTTCTTTTGACAATAGAAACCATTTTATTGAGTATTCTTTATTCTTGTTGCTATTTTAGAAATATTTACTTTGTAGTGATAATTAAATAACTTTTTAAAAATACTATTTCCTGCCATTAATCTTTATATATGTTGGGAAAGGAATCCACTTTACTGTAGTTAAGTTAAAAAAACTTTAAAAATTTGTATGGATTAATGGATTAAATAATACAGGGTGTTCCATAACTTTTACTGGTACGGTAAAAAAATTTGATTGAAAAGCGACCTTCGGTTACTTTCGGAGTTTTCCGTTGTACGTTGCGTGTTACGTTGCGACGTCAGTTCGACTTGAAACCAATAGAATGCAAAATGTGAATCACGTGATCGCTAATAGGTCTGGGGTGACGTCTAGTCTTTTTAGTGTTATAAATTAGTTGTTTACGTTCCTCCTAGAGAGAGTATAGTTTATATTGTGTTAAATTTACTAACTGCTGTGTTTTGACAACGACAGCGAATGAGCTGCGAAGTTTATAAATCAGAAAGTGTCTCTCAGTGAACGTCGGCGAACTGCAACTGTGAGCGCAAGTGAACTCGTGACGTAAAAGTTTATAAATAGAGTTAAATGGATCTTTAGAACTATAACCAACATATTATTTAAGTATTGGTTACCACCTAATTTACATTTCGTTCATATAGTAGAAATACACGACGAACCACTGCCGCCTATCCATATGTGGTTAAGCTTAATAATCCTCGAACTTCATTATTTAAGAATTCTTTCATCTTTAGGACTTCATCCTTATGGAACGATCTTCCCAAGGTCGTTTTTCCCAACGAATATAACCTGCAACGATTCAAAACCAACGTGAATCGCTTTTTGCGCATACGCACCACTCCCAGAGTGTTCTAAAGGATTTTCCTATAGTTGGGCTTGATCATAAAGTCAAATATAACTTTCATTTTTAGTGCTTAATTTGTAATGTAAAGAACAAACCCTAAATAGGAAAACGGTATATTGTCCTGAACTTTTTGTATATGTATATTGTAGAACACATTTTGAAGAAAATACTTTAAAAAATTACCAAAAACATAACCTGGCGTTTCTCTGTGCGGGACCTAAGAAAATATCTTTATTGTCCCAGCAAAGTATCTTTTCAATCGCTGATAAGTAGCTTTGTAAGCTACTTTCCTTTGCTGTAGCCGCAGGAAAATATTTATAAAGCGACTTTACTACTACAGCTACACATTTTCCCAGTACGATCAATTTTTGAAAGCACTGCTATTTTTTCTATTGTCCCCTATGTAGGTATTTTTTTTTGCTACCGTAGTCAAAATTTTTATAATATATAGTGTGTACAATTTAGGTAAATAGTATTGTTCCATTTTAAAATACATTCCCCTGTTTAGGGATTCTCTATTATTGGGTTGCAATTAGAAGGCTCTTTCCAAAGAGAGCGGCTCGGCCGTGAATTTTCATGACTAGTAGCATTTAATCTACCGTGTCTCATCATTAATTTTTAATTATTTAAAATATTTTATCCCAAAAGTAATTTAATACTAATATTCCTTTCAGTACCACCCCGCCATTTTATCCTAAGTTTAAGTACGTTAATGAGAAATGCCTCATGGATCATTAAGTAAAAAGAAAATTTTAATATAACGACTTAAATGAATTGCAATTTTCTTAATTATTATGTGAGTTATTGCCTAATTAATAAATTTACTTATCGTTATTGTTCGATCGGAAGATCGCTACAACTTCGTGCTCGGAAGGAAGAACATAGTTAAGTTTACTATAACAATAAAGAATAACATAAAACTAACCATTATTTATGGCTCTTACCATAATTACATAAGGTCATATGTGAATTTTTTAATGTTCTGATATATTAACATCATCGTACGTAAAATTTTCTCTTTTACAATATAAGAGAAGATTGTAAAATGATTTTTAATGGAAATATCTAAGATTTGCACATATTCAAAAGACGTATGTGTCAATGGTTTCTACAATACCAAAACCGGTCGTATGTACAGGGTGTCCCCTTTTCCACACATTTATAGGGTATCTCCGTAATTGTTAGTGCTATCAAAAAAGTAATGTAGGTGTCATGTGCTCTTTTGGGTTTGTTCGGGTTTGTTCGGTGCCTGTCTGCGCATCGTTAACTCGGTAGTGTGGCACGAGCCGGTATTCTTACTGTTAGTCGTTTATTACAGTATACAGGGTGTTATGGAAATGACGTATTATATTTAAATCGGCAATTCCTGAGATGAAAACAAATTGAAGAAAAATATCCAAAAATGGCGCTTTAATTTAATATGCCCTGTACATGACCTTATGTCAAACCAAAAATGACTACGTAGTGCCCCTGCCAGGAAGGTAAACAAAGCAACATATGTTAACAGTGTTGTCATATCTTCAGGGTAAACTCTTTAGAAAGTCAATAACCGTTTGACAGATTGCAAGTTGTTGATTTGTCAGGGTACTCATTTGTTCAATTCGAACGACACCCGTCAGATCAGGACAACTTAAAAGTTTATAAATGCCACTTACCCCTTAGGAAAAAAAATGAAATTTTATTTACCTTTTCGGACTTATTTAAAACCAATTTAATTTATAAAAAACACCAAGTACTCACATCACAAAATCACATTAGTTTTCGCACACAGTACCGTTCAATCTGAATTAGTATTTTAAAGTGCTACTGTGTAGACAAAAGTACGCACTTATTATCTAAATAACACGTTGGTTCCGTCGATCGGTATTGAACTGCTGGACTGGGGCACTGCCGTCGCAAAAAGAACAAATAACTTAATAATTTAAACTCGGGTTTAAGTATTAACATACAATTTAACAAACAAATCTGCTTGAAAAAATAGTAGACACCGCCGGCTAAACAGCTCATCTTGGACAATCGGAATGCCTATTCTGCAGCGGCTGGGGGTTAATACTTAAAAATAAAGCGTTGCCACTTTCGATGTTTTATAAGGTTATATTCATAAATTTTAAAATCTCCTTCTGTAATGCTTTTCTATATAATGATAGTCTCGGAAATGGCAACCGCGCTATTTAGACGAGACTATTTATTTTAAAGGGATGGAAGGGTCTATCAACATAATTATTTCATCATTCTTCTTAAGTAAAGGATGAATAAATTTGATTAGTCCATTAGAAATTAGCGTTTTTATTATTTCTGAATATCTATTGCGAAATAATTTGTATCCTATAGTGCTGTTGTTTTATGTGTACGGTAGGTTATTGTAAAGCGTAATTATGCGTTAGTATGATCATTTATTGCCTTTGTGTGATCTAATAATAAGTGTATATCTTCAAAAAAAATAATTGGAAACTCGTGGGTGTTTGTGTGTTTCTTTAAGTGATTTAATGCAAATGTTCCGAGAGTTTGGAAATAAGAGGCCGAATGGGGTTAAGTGGGTATATGCTTATTATGCAGTTCCACATTTTCATCAGGGTACGTGATGAGCATAAAGCTTTTCCCATAGAAAAAAAAACAAAAATCTGAAGATGTCTATGCCCTGGATTACTTGCTAGTGTACTGGCATCTGAATTCACTTCTATTTGGATACGAGGTAAACTAAATATTATTTTTATAAGAATCTTTACATTTTTTACACAGTTGGCAACATTGGGCTTGAACATCTGTTGATTACACAGCTTGGCAATGTAATATGATCATATATGAATGTGCCGTGGAGTAACCGGGTGGATTTAGGGGTGAATTACCCCACTTTATAAACGTTCGATTTAAAAAAAATATATGTAGCGCTTCTCTAGGACATCCCAGGAGTCACCCATTTAAATATAATACGTCATTTCCATAACACCATGTATTTCGGTGTGTGAGACCAACGCGACCTTCGTTCCTATATGGTAAATTTACCAAATGGTATTAAATTAAGACTTCAAACTATTTATGGAATTGAAAACGATGTTCCATAAAATGTCGTTCCTGAGAGATGCCCGTTATGTACCTCAAAAAAAAAATAGAAAAACAAGATTTTCTTGTTTTAAGGGTAATATATGTGCTTGGAACATAGCCATATGTAAAAGTTGCAAGGAAAATGCTTTAAACAATAAAAATTATCAATTGATTTTTTAAAACATTAATATTAGCACTAGTAGATTGACGCTCCCAGTTACCCATGACCACTCTACCAACTGGGGCTAGTCGTGCATTGGTGCCCTAGGAGAATGACTCTGAACTGGTGAACAGAAAAATTAACGGTTTACTTCAATTATTTTAATTTAATCTCACAATTCTTCATTTCTCTTCTTTACCTGTTAGTCGCGAGAAATTAGCGTGACAATGTTCGATGCATTTTCAATTTTATGATCATTGATTAATTATAGCGTTTAAATATAATTATGAAATTAATAAATTCTCACGAAATTTCTTGTACTTAATTAGTGTCTATCCTTTTAATTTTATTACATATAATAAATTAATGTTTATATTGCAAAGGTGTTGATACTAATTACTTCAAAAGTGTATATCCTGTTTTAGGCCGTATCTCAGACAGACAAATAAATTTAACGTTACCTTGACGCATGTCCGTAAAATAATCGACCGAGTAAAAAACTCTTATGGTTTATCATTTGAGTAACTAGTAGATTTTAAATTTTTGACAATTGGTCCCAAAACTCCGTCATCGATATTTCAAATTATTTTAAGATTGATCATTCAAACGTTGATAAGATAAGTGCGTATAGTATTTGCAGAATTATACCGTTGATCTTTTGACTGCAATAAAACCTCATTATCCCTTCCACCATAAAATAAATAAGGAAATCCCAAATTTTAAAACCTTTTCGAACAGAGCCGGACCAGGTATACAAATTCAATTTATACCTATGCCTGATGCATATACAAAGTGATTTTTAATAATTTTAATCTAGTGGTTTTCCGGCGACTAATTTTTAGTTAGGCTTATTAGTGGTAGAATGTGGCGTCCTTAGAATTGTGCTGATAGGGGGGCATCTTCAAGTGTCATTTTTAAAAGAAAGCATTTATCTACCGATATCAAACTAATAATTAACAATGTGTAACAAACCCACTTTGGTTTTCCTCGAAGAACGGCTGATTAAAGACGAAATAATTATCTCTTCTAGCCTTTCCAGCCTTAGGAAAATATTGCGTAAAATGGGTTTTAAATACCGAAGCATTGATAAAAGACAAACATTAATGGAATCTCAACGTTTACGAGAATGGAGACTTAAATATTTAAACAGCTGTTAAACAATTTAGAGAAGAAAATCGTCCAATTATTTAACTTGACGAAACATGGTTCGATACCCATGACACAAAAACTGTGTACAGCATGTACTTAAGGTGGAAAATTCTTACAATTGTATGATTACAAATGTTCAACCCTTAATTTTATTGTAAGTTTAGGCTTAGTTGAAGATAGTGATAGTGATACAGAGTTAAATTTTGAATAAATTATCAATAGTTTCTTAGAATTTAATTAATTTTTATTGTACTTGTTATCCTAATAGTTATACTTTTAAATTATATTATTTTCAATTATCATTAATTGTTATCATTATTTTACATTTATTATAGGTACCTAAAACTAAAAATACCTATTTATTTATTTTAAATTATAAAAATAAATCATGTGGTGTGGTATACATTTTCAAGCCGGCCCTGATCCCATTTATTGAGCTTTGAAGAGGTTGGTGCGTATACAATAGGGTTTAATCAGGTAGTTTATTTATGGCAGTAAGAGTCAACGGTATAATTCTGCAACAACTATACGAGTACATAAAATTGCGAAAATATTTATAAAACAATACTAGCAAAAATGTAATATTATTTTTATCAAAATACAATACTACAATTAATTATCGAACATTCAAGAATTCATATTCTAATTAATAAGATATTATTTCGATCATAATGAACCAATTTTAATATTTTTTTTTACTGATAGAAAATATTAAATACCAATGTATGGAAAAAGTATTATTTCTCAGACCACCCGAAGATAACCTACCTTATACAATAAGAGCGTAATTAGCCTACACAGTAGCACTTTAAAATACTAATTCAGATTGAATGGTACTACCAAGAAAATGAAGCCTTTTCCATTGATATGATGTAACCATCTGCATACCTGTTTCGAACTCTTTTCTTCTCGTCAGTACAGGGTAGTTGTACATACCTCCGGTCCTACACACTACACTGCTAAGAGATGGCGCTGCGCGCTGTATTTTCTCGACTACCGTTGAAAATACATCGTAAAGTATTAGAGTCTTCTCTGATGATGGGTACCCTGTACTGACAAGAACAAAAGAGTTCGAAACCGGTCTGCAGATGGTTAGATCCTATCAATGGAAAAGGCTTCCTTTTCGTGGTAGTACCATTCAATCTGAAATAGTATTTTAAGGTGCTATTGTGTAGACTAAATACGCCTTTATTGTATAAGGTAGGTATCATAGGATGGTCTGGGAAATAATAATTTTTCCATACATTGGTATTTGATATTAATACCACCTGAAAAGTATAGACTTTTTATTTTTGATAAAAAATAGTTTCTGAAGTTTAGGGCTGAATAGTTTACGTCTAGATACATCTAATTATATGGGGTATGGCAAAAAAACTGGACGCATGTAAATTTCGCAAAATTAAAACTTGACATAAAAATTGAATTTATTTTATTTTTTAAACTAAATCATTGAAACTACCACTTCTTCTAGGCATGTTATATTATAGACAAAACGTTTCGTAACAATTAATGCGATATTTTATCACTTTTGACTTGTGCTAAATTAAAAACAAAAATAATTTCAACGAATTAAGTTTATACTACAAATTGCGACGGAATTATTTTTTCAATTAAACCATTAACTTTAAAAATTCGAAAATAACGATACTAATACAAAGTTCAGCTATAAAATTGAGTAGGTAGGTGATCATGGATATGATATTTCAAAGTCACCTTAAGGTACAGAATGACATAAATCATCCTTAACATAAGTTTGACAGTATATTAAAGTTCTTTTTAACTCTCATCTAAAGGAATAGATCTTTAAGGAAATTTTTTTTTATGATCAAACACAAGCACTATAGGACAAATCCTTTAAGGCACTCTAGGAGTGCTGCGTGTGCGCAAAAAGCGATTTACTTTGGTTTTGAATCGATGGAGGTTATATTCGTTAGAAAAAACGACATGGAGAAGGTCGTTCAATAAGGATGAAGTCCTCCAGATGAAAGTATTCTTAAATAGTGAAGTTCGAGGAGTACTAGGCTTAACCACATATGGATGGGCGACAGTGGTTCGTCGTGTATTTCTGATATTCGGCGCTCTGGGCGGAATTAAGAGGACAAGGTCAGTCGAGCACTTTCCATGAAAATATCTGTAAAAGAGAGCCAAATCCCCAACCTGTCTCCGATGTTCTAGGCTGTCGAGGTTCTTCGTCAGCTCGTGGTCTCCAATCAGACGAATGGCCCTCCTTTCGATGGAATCCAGTAGCCGAAGAGTATGTTTGGGTGCAGAGCTCCAGACATGAGAACAGTACTCTAGTGATGGTCAAATCTGGGCTTTGTATAGTGTCAAAAGTTGTTGAGGTGTGTACAGCTTTCTGGGTCTTAAGAGTACACCAAGTTTCTGAGAAGCTATCTTGGCGATTGCTACAACGTGGTTATGCCAAGACATATTTCCTCCCAGATTGACCCCCAGCAATTATAGATGAAGCCAGTGTGATTGCATGTCCGTCCATGACTATATCCGGCTCTGCAATGTTAACCTTTTTAGAGAAAACTGCTGCCTGGGTTTTTTTGCGTTAAATTCGACTTGGTTACTGTCACCACAAGCCAACATTTCTTCCAGGTCTTTATTGAAGCGTGATACTTCATGCTATCTGCGAAGATGTGCGTCGGCAGCCGATGTTTGTGCATTCAAAGAGAAGGATAAGATAAGTGTGTTATCATCAGCAAAACTAAATATCGGATTTTTTGTTTTCACTAGAAGATCGTTAATGTAGAGTAAGAAGAGAGTGGGAGATAATATGGACGCTTGAGGAACACCGGCATTGATGGTGAATGTGTCTGAGAGGAATTCGTCAATCGCCACTTGCAGAGAGCGGTCCTTAAGGAAGCTAGACAACCATGCACAGAGTTGACTGGGCATACCATAGGATCGCATTTTACTTAGAAGTCCCTCATGCCAAACACGATCAAGAGCTTTAGAAATATCCAGTGCAACAGCCCGAGACTCCCCATGATGTTCGATTGCGTTGTTCCAAATATGGGTGACATAGGCTAGAAGATCTCCAGTTGATCTGGACTTCCGAAAACCATACTGATGATCGCTGATAATTTTGAAGCCTTCCAGGTACTTTAGAAAATGTTGGTTAATAGCTTTCTCCAATATTTTTGATATAACTGAAAGCAATGCGACTGGTCGATAGTTGCTAGGCAGGGTAACATGGGCATGGTAATCTTCCACTTAATGCGTCGATCGATCCTAAAATTAATTTAAAACATAATTTTTTAAGGTTTCCCATAACGTTAAGGCTACCTTAGCTAAGGTCTAACTTAACGTAAGATTCAAATATCGGCCCTAAATAAATGTCTTTCTATTTGACATTATTTGTATGATGTATTTGTATCGTTATTTTCGAATCTTTAATGTTTCGTAACTGAATTGAATGAAAATAAATTGCGTAACACGCTGTATTATAGACTTTGTTTGTTGAAACGATTTTTATTTTTAGTTTAGAAATGTCCAGCTGATGAAATTTCGATTGATTGTTTCCGAATCTTTGTTTCGACAATATAACGTGATTAGAAGAAATAATAATTTTATTGTTACCTCTAGTGGTATGACGATACTTTTGGACCAGTGTCTAATCTAGATCTATCTCTAATTGGCATAGTTTAATAAATAAATTAAATTAATTTTTATGTAAGATATGTCAAATTTAAATTTTAGGAAATTTACATGCACCCAGATTGTATCAGAATTATCATAAAGATAACTGCGCTGTTATAAACTACTGTAGAATACTCTAGATTCTACAGTGTATTTTCTATCAGTTAAAAAAATTATTAAAATTGGTACATTAGTAACGAAATAACAGCTAATTAATTAGAAAGTGAATTGAATATTCGATATTTAATTAGTGGGAGTAGTGGGGTGGTCAAATAAGAATGACCCCGGCCATATCTCAAAAATTTGTAATTATAGAGCATCCGGGTAAATTTTTTTTAAGTGAAAGTGTCCAAGAGAAAATGCTGGAAATTTCTTTGGAGCTTGTAAAAGATCCTCAAGGTGCGTCGCAGTCATGACCAAGGTTAAAATGAATATATATATTCCTTATATATTTCCTAATACTTTTTTTGGTCTTACACTTCCCAATCCGGTAAAATAAAGTACTGGGGGGAAATCAATTGATTTTAACAAACAAATATATTGCTTCTTGTCTGTTTCAATGCGCAACGCTTAATCAGAAATACTCCTAATAGAGAAAATGATAGGAAGAAATTAAGGCAAAGTGTTTAAGTAAAGGAAATTAAGAGTGCCTTAAATGATGCTAGTAGGTATTAATTTTTATATTGTTATTATAAATTTTTATAAACCTAAAACCTAGTGGTTATTTAGATATTCATAACATTTATAAATTAAAAATATATACATTAATACACCCAGTACAAATTCAGGGGAAAAATTTAAATATTAAACGTATTCAAATTAATTCATCACATCAACATGAAACTCGTAAAAATGAAGAATTTATCAGAACTACTGAAAAAATCAATTTTACATAAGGGAATATTAAAATACAATAATTTTCTAGCAAAAAAATAAAGAAATTGAATTCATAGATTAATAAAATGAAAAATACAATATTTTTTAACAGTTTGTATTTCGAAAACGACACAACACATTTTCGTCTTAAAATAAGCTGAGGATTCACTTCCTTAATTTTTTCCGAGAGATTAGGAAACATACTGTATATTTAAGTTATTAATAAGATTCCCTATAATGAACTTTGTAGTTGGTTCACTGACAAAAGCAATAGCTAAAAAACCTTTACTGGGATTATTTTAGCTGGGATAGAATATTGTCTACCTGTAACAGCAAAATTGATTTCTTGTGATAGTAGAAATAATTTCCTGGATATTCCCTATTCTCTATTCTTTTTAGAAGAAACTTTGCTATTTTGGAAATATTTACTTTATGGTGACAATGAAATATCTCAAAATATTATTTTCTGTCATTAATTTTTATATATGCTGATGGGGGTGGGGGATGTAATTTACTTGACTGTAATTTTAAAAAACTTTATAAAAATTAGTCTCTAAATTTTTTTTACTGGCACGATAAATATTTTGATTGAAAACCACCTTCTTCGTTTATTCGGTTTCTCTCAGCCACTTTCGGAGTTATCCTTTATACGTTGCGTCTTGCGTCCAGCGGCCACACAAAACATAACAACACCTCATTGCGTCGGTGACAGATTAGCAGAGTAGCAGACACGGATTTCAATTACATAGCGGCAGTTACTAAATTACTTTAATTGTTTTATTCTTCTGTTTTATAGATTTAAAATAAACCTATTTTACCGGTTGATGTATCGTTTCAATTGACTGTGCTGTGTTGTGCGCTATTGTGAGAAACAAAACAAGAACTTTTAAAAATTTGTTTTATACTAGCTTTATGTTTTAATAAACTACGTTTGAGCTGTGGTATATGAACTGTTAGAACTATAACCAATCTATGATTTATATTGGTTTTAATATCACTTAATTTAAACTTAGTTCATATAATTTTCGTTGTTAGTGCCTAATTTGTAATAAATTATTTTTTAAAGCTTTAAATGTGAAGCTATAAACAACCATAAACAGGGAAACGAGATATTGTGCTGAATTTTGTATATATTGTAGAGAACACATTTGGAATAAAACACTCAAAAAAATTACCAAACATTATCTGTCTTTTTTCTAGTTGTAAGAAAATATCTTTATTGTCCAAGAAAAATATCTTCTCAATCGGTGGTAAGTGGCTTTGTAAGCATAAAAATTTCCTTTGCTGATATCCAGCAAAATAAATTTTACTATTACGGTTATTTTTTTTTATTGTCCCCTGTGTAGGTATTTTTTATGCAATCGTAGTTAACTAATTATAGTAAAAATCTTCTATCAATGTTGGGAACAAAAACATTTAAAAAAAAAATTAAGTTAATTCGTTTTATTTAAAAAATAACTAAATTTAAAATAAATCAAGTTCACTTATTTCAAAATTATTATTCGTTTACATGGAAATGCGTTGTTTTGACTTCAGTCAGTTGAGAATTTTTACATATCAACGATTATTTCTCAGCTTGGTCAATTGAACATGGAAGCGAATTTTAGTGTGCAAGTTGATATGTTGTTAATGTTGGGGGAGTGCAGAAGAAACTACAGACAAGCTTCACTAAGGTGGGCGGAAAGGTTTCCTAACAACCTGAAATCTCACATGGCATTTAAAAGACTGGAAACTAGATGTCGCACTACTGGCAGCCTGAAGTCAAAACCACGATTTCGGAAGCGAACTAAAACAGATGCAGATAGGGCAGTTGGAGTTTTAGGAATGGTAGCTATTAACCCGCATGTAGGTTCCAGACGGCTTGCTGCAGATGCTGGAATAAGCCAAAAATCGGTTGTGACCATATTGCATATGTACAAATTTCATCCATACCACATTACACTCCACCAAGAGCTTTATGGGCAAGACTTTGAAAATCGCGTTAAATTTTGCAATTGGGTAACAGGGCAAATGCAAGGAAATAACTGGTTTCTAGAGAATGTTGTTTTTTCTGATGAAGCTAGTTTCCAGAATTGTGGCCAGGTAGGATTTTAAATTATCCCTTGTCGGTAGAAATTATTTTTTTTTATTGTTTGTTTTCTTAAAGATAAATAGACACAATATGCACTACTGGGCATCGGAAAATCCCCACTGGATGAGAACTGTGCTAAATCAACATCCTTCGTCAGTTAATATCTGGTGTGGTATAATTGGAGATAGGGTTATTGGTCCGCATTTCTTTGAACGCCATTTAAATGGAGAAATGTATACAGATTTTTTAAGGAACGAATTACCACTATTATTAAACCAAAACATAAATCCTGACATGTGGTTTCAACAGGATGGAGCTCCACCGCATTATGCAATACAGGCCTGTAATTATTTAAACGAATTGTTTGAAAACAGGTGTATTGGTCGATTCCGGTCAATTGGCCTGCTAGGTCTCCGGATTTGACCCCTCTTGACTTTTTCTTCTGGGGATTTATAAAAGACAAAGTGATGGCGACTGCACCTACAACTATAGACAATATGAAGGACCGAATCCGCTTTGCCTGCTTATTAGTGACACCTGAAATGTTAGGGCGGGTAGGTACGAAATTCGTTTAAAAAAAGAGTGAGAAAGTGTTTGGAAGTTGAAGGGAGACATTTCGAACATCTTCTAAAACATGACAGGCGATAAAGGGTAAATAATATTTTTTAAATTTTTATAACCTAATTAATTATAATTCGGTAATCAGTGGAGCTAACCAAAAATTTTTTTTGTACAAATACGTAGTTTTTTACGTAGATCCGAATTTAATAAACAAAAGTACATATTCCCATTTAAAATTTCAAAGTTACCCCCCACCCCTCAAAATGGGGAAAGGGGGTAGATAACAAAAATATGTTTAAATATGTCCCCCCATCTCACTATTACCTCATTAAAATTTCAAGAAAATATTTTAAACCGTTTGCGAGATATCGCCTTGTAACACTTTAAAAAACTCATCCTATATAAGCCTAAAAACTTTACGGATTTTGCATACTTAATTATGCTTCCATTAAAAATTATTGATGAAATACTGTTTCCACGTGAAAGACGATTTTTCAAAGTTTAAAGAAAGTTTATAGGATGGCAGCCATGAAAGTAGACTTCAAATTATTAGTAATATCACTTTGAATATTGGAAAATATAAAATTGTAGTATCATCCGCAACAACTTGACATTACCTTTTAGATTTAACTTAGATATTTAATTTATATATAAGGAATAAAGTAGGTCCTAAAATTGATCCTTGAGGAACACCGCATGTAATATTTTGTTGAGAACTTGAGCAATCGTCAATATAAACGTATAGTTTTCTGTTATATAAATAATTTTTAAGCCAATTGTAAATATTTCCTCTAATACCAATATTGAAAAGACTTTGTAATAAAATTTCGTGATTCACAGTATCGAATGCTTTTCGCAAGTCTAAAGATAATATGCAACATTTTTTATTATTGTCTAAAGTTAATTGAATGTCAATAATAATATCAATAGCAGATATTTCTGTATCTTTAGACTTACGAAATCCATATTGACCACTAAATAGCATATTTTGATTTTCTAAAAAATTTGTCAATTTCTTATTCATTATTTTTTCCAAAATTTTAAGATAAAACAGAAGATGCTGGTGGAAGACAATATGGGCCCTTGAGGAACATCGGCATTGATGGTGAAGGTATCTGAGAGAAATCCGTCGCAACTTGTAGAGAGCGGTCCTTTAGGAAGCTAGACAACCATGCAACTAATTTTCAGAGCTCCCCAATTATTTTTCTGGGAAGTTTATTTACAACCTACGAATGTGAATTATTTATTCATCGAAGACTGTGAAAGGAAGCCGAATCCTACTTGATTTTAAATCCTTGGTTTTGCCAATACCTCATGAAAGTCGTGTTGCACAGTGCAATACTATTTATTTGAGATGCTTGTAAACACAGTATACAGGTACGTTCTTCTATCAGTAATCGCTCTTTTTCTAACGAATACCAAACGTGAACTCCGCCAAACCCAATATTTACTCTAACGCACGATACATCACCCGGCCTCCCAATAATCTTCTTATGCGGCGGGTCGGGATCGCACAAATTGCAGTCCTCGAGGAACAAAAAAACGTCTTCATCCAATTAATCCGCTGGCCTTTGCAGCGCGTTATGCAACCACTAAGGTCTATATATTGGCACTCACAATCTTGACCGTTGTCAAGTTGTGTACAAAATTCCGGAATATAACACATATTATACTGTTAAGGTTAATGGATTTATATTCTTTAATCAATTGAAATAAACATTTTCTATTAAAATAATCCTTTTTATATAAACTGATCGACAAGAGATCTAACTATTTTTTATCTCATTTTTAAAAATGTGTTAATTCTGTTTGACTAAGAACAGCCTTTCAATTATACAGGGCAAAAAAGAAAGGGATGTAAAGAAACAAAAACTATGACTTGTTGGCATTTTGTTAAAAAAAATTCACATCAAAGTTGTTTAGGTTGCGTTGTGCCAGAAAATGTCTTTAAATTCCCTCTCGGGGGTTTGTCGTTATTCATGTGACACATTGACTGGCTGTCAGAGGTACACCAAATCTTAGTTGCAAATATACTCTCAGAATCTTTATACTCTATACAGGGTGTTCATTTGAAAACTTCCCACCACGGATTTATCGAAAACCACTGATTAAAAGAAAAAACGCCGAGAAACGTCAAAAGATTTGCCAAAGGGGACAACTTTTTAACCAAAAACTACTTCACCCCCTTTTACCCTCTGGCCCCCGGGGTCATCCCCTTAAAAAATTTAAAGACAAGGGGTAGCAAGTAATATCTTGTTTGAAAGGTCTTTCAAAGCGATTTATTTTGACGTTTGATTTTTTTAAATCGGTCGATTCGTTTTCGAGAAAATTAGACAAATCTTTATTTATCTTAATTTGTTCAGCTAGAAAAAAAAGCACACGAAAATATCACTTTTTATTTCAATAAGTGTTCAAAATGTTGCCCGTTATTGGCCAAACAATGATATAGGCGATTTTCTAATTCATGACGGACATTTTCAAAAACATGTTGTGGGAGATCATGGCAGCTTTCGGTGATGCGTTAACGAAGTTCATCCAAACTGTTAGGTTGGGGAGTGAACACAATAGTTTTCAAATGGCCCCATAGAAAAAGTCTAATGGCGTCAAGTCAGGAGATCTAGCAGGCCATTCTATAGGCCCTCTTCGCCCTATCCATTTATCTGGAAACTCGTCGTCTAGCCATTGCCGAACCGGAAGAACATAGTGAGGAGGAGCGCCGTCTTGCTGGAAATATATTTCAGCCTCATCAAGTATAGGGTTTCCATCGTCTTCGATGGTGGTTTTCAATGGTTTCAGTGATAAGCTAACTTAGGTATTTCATTTATAAGCCGATTTATACTATATTATAGGGTAAATTTCAGGAAAATATTTTTAAATATACAGGGTGTCTTTTTTTAAATGGTACACCCAGTATTTTATTACATAATATTTAGTGTCCTTTATAATTGCCTAAAGTTTTATTTCAGTTGGTTATGTAGTTTAAGAGTAATAAATTAAAAACTAAAAAAAGAGTTTTGGAATTTTAGAAAAAAATTCAAAAAAACTACCTAAAATAACTTTTTTAACCAAGGCATTGAGTGGAATTTAAGACAAGAGGTCTAGAGATACTGTGAATATAATAGCGTTTATCTATTTTATACAGAGTGTTTTTAATTAGGTTTCAAACACGACACATTTCAAAATAATTTTTCTCCAGATTTTCGAATGGAACACCCAGCATATTATTTAACTATTGGATGTAGAAATCATAATAACTATTTTTTTATAATGGATGCATATAAGTTATTTCCAGGCGTTTTTCAAATAATTGCCATAAATTATGTTGTTTAAATATAGTTTTTATTATGAAAATTATGCATAGGCGACTAGATTAATAATTATAAACTACAGTAAATGTTCAAAATGCCTACCATGTTGATCTGAACACAAGCTCTTCAAATGATCTATTTACATTCCTCAACATTTCAGATCAAATACTGGCAAGACGGCTTAAGGCAAGACAATAAGTATTTTTAAAAAATTTTTGAATGAAGGCCGTGACGGATATAACTTTTAATTCTAAATAACCTCTACAAATGAAAATTGTATCTAAAATGAAAAATAAACGTACTCTTAGCAACTTTTGAAAAAATTGAATCTCTCTCATATGCACTACAGTTTCCTTATTTCTAAGACTCCTACTTCCTTTTTTCTAATACTACAAACCTTTTTTTTAGTTCTTAATTTATTACTCTTAAACTACATAACCAATTGAAATAAAACTTTAGGCAATTATAAAGGACCTAATATAAACCTAATCATCTAATAAAATACCCAGTCCCATTTAAAAAAATAGAGCATTATGTTACCACACATTTTTGGGCCACCCTGTATATTTAAAAATATTTTCCTGGAATGCACACTATAATAAGTATAAATCGGCATATAAATGAAATTCCTAAGTTAATTCGTATAGGAGCTATGGAAGCCTGACACACTATTGCAGGACACTAGGCAGCGAAAAAGAACCTAGTTTCGGACGAAGATATCTCTCGACAGGGAGTTTTTTACGCTAGGCGCCCATGGACACTTTTTATCTACTCATCGAACCCTATCAGTGACGAAAGTTTGGGCCAATTTGACCGAGAGCCATTTTCCATAAAGATTCTGCGGGGTCCTTTAGTCTTATGATTACCTTTTAAATCATATAGGGGAGATAGGGGAGCATTCATCCACCTAAGATATTTTAAAAATCTATTTACATCTCCCGCGTTTATCAAGTAAGATAATTTTACCAACATTGTTATGCCCAACCTGAATTATAATAATATAAAAAATAAATCGTACTATTATTGCCGTCTCTATTCCTCGATTATTTTAACAGCTATAAAAATTAGTTAATATTATGACGTTTTAAAATATTTTGGTCATTGGGAGCATTCGTCCATATAGACCTGGTGACCAGTGGTCAGTAGTCGAAAACCTGAACACTCAAGAGTTTACACTGACACATCAGAAAAGGGATATCCGGCGCGAATAGGAAAGAAAAAAAAAGTGTTCAAAACGAGACATATTTAATAAGCCTGGATTAGGACAGAAGGACTGGAATATGAGACAATAAACAACTGATAGAGAAACTTAAATTATTTAGATGACGATGCTAATAATGATCTTAACGAACTAAATGAGAAGAAGCTAAGTCAGGAAGATTTTGTCTTTTTAAAATTTACAGTAAAAAACGCTTTGGTTAAGTTTGTTGTGCAAATTTTAAGCATAATAAACGAGAATATCATAAGAATTAAAGTCTTAAAACAAAAGGCCTATCGATAAACTTTTATTTCCCCTTAATTCACGACATAACTGAAGTAAACAATAGATATATTATTAGAAAAATGAATTCGTCTTCAAAATCTGGATCAGGAACCTTATTGTTAACTGAGCCCAAGGTATAAGTTAGTTTAGTGAGTTTGGCGTTTGTTATATTAATTCGGCATGAAGATATAACTTTAAACATTCTATTTAATAATTTTAGATTTTATTTTTATTTGTTTTTTGTTTAGCTCAGTGAATTTACCAGATACGTTGTTTGGCTGATTCCTCCCCTTATGATGGGCCATCGGCCATTTTTTGACTGATGTTTGAAATTATTTTTGTCTTTTGAAACTCCATATTTAAAAAATATTTGTGATGTAATACATTGCTAAGTATCTCTTAACCTTTTATGAGCCAAATTAGTTAAAATCGAAAAATTGTTCTTTATGGCCGAATGCTCGCCTATCTCCCCTAGGGCCTATTAGAAACGTGATATGTATTTTTTAAATTTCTCATAAGTTCTATAGGAAAAAAATACGAAAATCGTGACTAGGAACTGATACTTTTGTATACAGGATGTCAATTTAAAAATTTCCCACCACCCAATATTAAAAATCGGAAAGGCACGTCAATTTTATTTTGAAGGGCGACGCTTTTAAAGAACCTTAGCTCTTTTCACGGTTTAGGAGGCTGTTGTAGAACTGGCTTTTTCCAATTTAAGTAAATTATGAGGATTTTTACGTTGGATTATTTTTTAATAATTTAACATGTACATAGGATCATAATTTGCTATATGTTAACCAAAAAGGATTATGTTTATATTTTATAAAATAATAATATTTTTAATGCATATGAGTTTTGATATAAAATCAGACCGTCTTCGTATAATTTGCAATGTCAACCTTCTGGTTTCCTGCTCTCTGATATCGTAATATGCATCGTCAGCAGGAGATTAGATGCATTAGAATGACGCACGCTAACATGTAAAAAAGATGAATAGAAAATTCTGCGCGAGAAGTCAGTCGGTTTCTGGTATCCCCAGAACCGCGCTCACACCCGCGAATTTATTTTTTTAAAACGGGGGGCCACAATGGTGACTACAGGTTTCAGCTTGTTTTTACACCAAGAATTTATATCTTCGAACACTCGTGCATTTTAGTACGAGTCTAAATAAAAACTAGAATTGATATACGCAAACTCGTAGCTGTCCGTGCGAGTATAAATAATACTGCGATATCTTCGACCACTCGTCTTTGGTGCTAGTATAAATAAGTTTGAACTTGAAAGACATCTTAATTGCGAGGAAAATTATTCTATATAGACTTTGCGCCCAAAGCCTAGAATAATTTTCGAAATCAAAATTCGCCGATTGTGACGTTAAAATGGTTACTAGTCCAGAACAAATTACTGTAACTAAAAATATTCTAAGTACGAAATAAAATATCTTAAGTTAGTTATTAATAACCTCTACCGCGTTTCTACAGTTTTTGAAACCCATAGGGTAGTTTGAGATTCTCTTTAAATTAGAAAATATACTAGCTAAGGATTATTTTTCTATTGTAAATAACGAAAATAACTAAATTTAAAAATCAGAGTACGTGATAGAAGATGAGTGACAGGTTGGTTGATTTCTTCTAAGTTGAGAACCCCTTTACTAGTGTAGGTTAAATTCTCATTGTATATAAAAATGTAAATAATTAACTTACGACTACTTCGGGTCGCGTTACTGGACTAACGAAAGGACTAACCTTTATATAACCCTCATTGACAAAGACATTAAAAATTAAACAAATTAGAAGCCCTCCATGTTCAATATAACAAACTTGCCTTGTTATATTCAATTGGATTTGCCGTGGCCGTGCCAATAAACTCAAAAGTATAGTTTGAACAAAAGTTAGGCTTCGTCCTAGGTTCAAATAACTATACTTGTAATATTAAAATTCAGTCATTTATTTTTCTAAGGCTTAAAATTTCCACTCATTTCTTCAATTGCACTGATTGACTGCTAACAGATTCCAGTTGGTGGGGAAAGACCGACGGACATGTAGTTGTTCCTCGGCTGGCATCCCTAACAACCGAAAAAACCGAAATAAAAATCGTAAACGGAAAAAGCGTCCGAAACTTTGCGATGAATTTTTCATTACATATTAAGATTGGCGATATTACAGATAATGTCGACCAGTTCTTAAACACATATTCAAAATTTCAAAGATTCAAACGTTAGATTGGTCTTAATAAATAATTCCTGGGTGGGGGAATACACCTTCTGGAAGAAGCCAAAAATTGGGACAAAATTAAAATTCGAAATTGGCCATCTAACTAATAATCAGTTCGAATTAAATTCTAACATAAAGACAAGGGATAAATTGGTTATACGGGGGTTATCAAAAAAGTCTTACGTGAAACGCGCAGATAAGGAGAATGTTTAGAGTTACCTATCATTTATTAAGCGCAAAACGGACGGACGTTTCGGGCTACGTACTTTACTCATATCATGGTATAATGTACGTACGTTCCGCTTGAAAAAATTTCTTCGTGTCTTTTTCAAATGAGGCGACAAGGGATACTAATACTATAGTTTATTATTTTTTGAGTAGTAGTTTCTCTCACCGAGATTTATGGCTTTTAAGTTTATGTTTTTTTTGTATTGCGTTGATTCCTCGTTTACTACCTTCTCCAGGGGCAAAGAAACCGCCTAAAAATTCACCAGAATATTAGTGCTCAAATATAATAACCGGAAGCAAGATATTGAGGGTGGTAAGTTTTCAATTTGAGACAGCATGTCTATTACATTTTTAATGTTCTTGGTGTCAGCAGAGCCGGCAACGTTGCCCGGCTCAACTTATCCTTGCCGGTAAAATTTGTGACGATCGAGCCTTAGAGGAAAGTTTTTGCAACCCGGCATCGCTATTACGTTACAGTTAGAATGCAACGCATCATTGGTTCTGTTCTCTATGTAGCCGTCTCGCTTCGTCGGTAAACTCGAGCCCGATAAAGTCGTCCAGCTAAATAAATAATTCCCGGTGGAATGGGCCTAGTCGTGTCCGAGACAGACGTGGATCGATTCCGAAAGCTCAGGGCTAGATTTCTAGAAAACAAGGAAAAAATTCAATTTGAGATATAAATACGGTGTACTTACACTGCTGCATAAATAACACCAATACCAGGTATAAGGCGAATTAATGTATAGTTCTTTATACTCCTACTTTTACAACGAGAGGGTTAAGTCGCTAAATGACCACTTATCGTCGATATTTTATTCTCCGAATTCCAGTCCAAATGAAAATTCTCTCTTAGGGCCGATATTTGACTGTTACCTTAAGTTAGACCTTAGCCAGTGGCGGCTCGTATCCTATGATAGAGGGGGGTTCACAAGTATGATGAAATTATTTTTAAAATTTTATTTTTGTGTAACGACCAAACAATTGCTTTCTAGGCGTTTTAAATGTAGAAAGAAAAAAAGTAATAAGAAAATGCGTTAGGTAAAACATATTTTTATTTATTTTTTAATTTTACACAATGAAATACAACTTTTGGAAAATAAGAAAAGTTTTCTTAGTGTGTATAGCTGTCGGATCTTAACGTCGTCGCATGCAACCCTCGTAACAATATGTATACAGTCCGCTACTAATACTACTAAAACCATTTACGAGCTATCAAGAAATCTGAATGATGTCCAATACTACTACTACCGCCATCTACGAGTTATCAAGGAAACCGAATGATGTCTAATACCACTACGCCATCTACGGGCTACGTCATTAGGCGCAACCAGGACGAGAACAATAGTTGACTGTTTTATGATGAGAACGAATCGAGCCACGAGACTGACAAGTTGTCATTCTTCATATTTTCAGTGTTTTTTAGTTTAAATCCATAAATAAAATGGTTTAAAATCATATCGAGTATCATTTATCGAAATACACAACATTTATCGACCCTACACAATAGTGCTTAAACGTAAAGTCCATTCTTCGGTTCTTAATTGCAGAAAATTGATCAATAAGAGCCTCATTAAGTTTGGAATACCCTCTATAATTTTTTTTATATATGTAATTTTTAAACTTTTTAATAAAGTCCATTGATTTACCCTTTGTGGCATGCGTTAAATTAATTTCGGGTTTAAGTGTTCCCGCATTCTTCATTTCAATTTTTTGCTCCAAACTCAAAGAGCTAAAGTTATTTCTTAAATAGTCCACCGTCAACTATTCATTTTAACTTAATAAATATATAATAATAATTATATAATAATAAAATATTAAAACATACACGCTCGAATTTCTAACTAGATGCACGAACAGACAACAGCGCTGTGCAAACAAAAACTGTGTCCCTTTTCCATGTTAAATCGCCATAGCCCCGCTATCCCCCGCTGCCACTTGCCACCTGTTACTACAGAGAAACTGCACTACTTAATCGCACGTACGAGCAAGTCTCGTCATAATCGTCATTTACCTCGACCGAGGTACGATTGCCGGATCTATATAGTTTGATTTGACGGGATGATAAAATATTAGGGAAAGGCGGACTTTATCCGATAAATAATATTCAATCAATATAAATTAATATTTTTTATTCGTTTTGTTTTGGAGGTGCACGTGCACATGTGCTCCTGTGGAAGAACCGCCACTGACCTTAGCTAAGGTGGGTTAAGGTTAAGTTAAACCTTAAAAAACTATATTTCATGTTAATTTGAGGGTCAATTGACCTGGTAAGTGGAAGATTACTACGTCCTTAAAGACCTATTCCTTTAGATAAGAGTAAAAGAGAACTTAATATACTGTAAAACTTGTGTTAAGGATGACCTTAAGGTAACTTTGAAATATCGGCCTTTAATATTATATATTATTTTTGCTAGCAGGTATACCTATGTGGAGGTTCTCACCAAAACCCTACATTTCGAATATTTTATAAAAAAAAAGAACTTTGAACTGAAGTTGCGACAAAACGCGACCAATCCTGTGATGAAACCGCTATGAAATCATTAAGTTGTACCAAAACGTATCAATTTTGCCAGCTAGAATTGATGTTGTATTCGTCACAATAAAACGTTACGTTTCCACCTTGTACGTACTCTTTACCATTATCGATCCGGATAGTTCGCAACAATACGTAACATTTTCCTTGTTAAATAATTTAGTGCTTGGTGCTAGGTCTTATTCAGGACTAAACCCCCAGTCTGTCCATCAGTCCCCAAAGGAGCAGTATTATCCGCTCCAGTCAGTGGGTCTTATTCAGGACTAAACTAGCAACATGCTGCATTCTTGCCTACTAAAATTTTGTGTACTGACGTACACCTACCGGGAATCGAACCCTGGTCGCCACGGCCGAATGCGGTAGTTCTGTTTAGTGAGCTACCATACCGGGCAAACCCGAAGAAACCCAATGAGTATTGCTTTTGGAAATAAAATTTCCAATGAGAAAAGAAAGAGATATATCGAATTTATTGGAGAAGCTGTTCGAAGAATCATGTTGATGATTTGGAATTATTTAAAACACTGTTGGATGAAGAAAGGCCAACTTTTGGAATCGAACAGTTTGAAGTTGATCCACAAGTAGAAATATGTGACTGCTGCGAAGAAGATTGCACTCTTAGAGTTTAAGTCTTTATTTTTAAATAAAATTTTTTTAAATTAAAGTTTCTGTTTTTATTCTGTTCCGACCAAAAAGTAACATTTATTAGGAGAAGTAATTAAATGGTTTGCCGTTATTAAAATTGGTTCGCAGCAAAAAATAGCCATTAAATCATTTGATTAGCATAAAAAGATTTTGCTTGCAATAAATAAAAATCAGGCTGCAACACTTGTTCTGCAAAAAATGCTACAAACTGTCAACAATTTAACCGATATCAGTCCGCTTGTAATATCATTCTCGTGTTTTTCTTTTGCTGAACACAGAAGGAAATCGGCTACAAAAGGTGTAGCGGGGGCTGGTTTTCACTTGTTTTCCCAGGCCACTGTCAATTTATGTAACTTTCTTGTGTTTTCTTTTGCCGAATACAGAAGGAAATCGGCTACAAAAGGTGTAACAGGGGCGGGTTTTCACTTGTTTTCCCAGGGCACTGTCACTATTTCACAATTTATTTTTATTTTTTTTGACGACCAAGATTAAATATTTTGCTTACCCGCTGATTGCTTACTAATATCTGATTAAAAGTGGATCGCTCATAGCAGCTTATATATTTAATTTGCGTACCAAAATAATTTAGAGAACTCTAGTATGATATTAATTACTGACCGATTCAGAAATGTTTGCTGTCCATAAGTTGCTGACCAACTAGCCAATTTGGCTGACCGATTACAGTTTTCTGTTGGCAAAAATAAGAATATTTTGCTAACCAGTTAAATGATACATCCTCGATTGTATAACTGGACATAGAAGGGAGTAGAAGGCGACAGAGAATTCCCTGCAACTGAGCTTCCTCCACTACTTGAGGATTGACTGGCTACTGGAGTTGCTCTGCGAACTCGATTAATCGAATCTTAATTCATCAAAGCGGAAATTTCTTCGACGGCTCACTTAATCTTGGAATCAATTAGGGGTGAACCATGAAATATCGTATATCTGTTAATGATACTCATATGCCACAAAGAACATTATACTCTCACATTCTTTGTAACCTCATTCATAAATATTATGACATACACCGCTGCTATAAAGTACCCTCTTGCTCTACCTTGAAAATATTCTGTCAGCATGATTCACCAAACTTTAATAATACGAGCCCTGGGAATTTCTTATGCATCCTCGTGTTCTCGTGTATGAAAACTTTCCATATCTGCAGTACGGTAAGATCCCTCAGGAGTCGAATAAAGTTATGGTTTCGACCCCGGAGACTCGGTGAAGCCAGATGTTCCACTAAGGTCCTGTTAAGGATTATTTGGCTAAGACGTGAGTTGAGATTGTATAAAAATATACAGGGTGTTCGGACAATGCATCAGGATTCTTCCAGATATCTATTTAGTGTCCTTATTAGAGGATCTCTTTTGTGTTTAAAGTTACATGTTCTTTTTCCCAACAACAGTCGAAACAAAAAAGATATGCGAAAAATTAAATTCGAATTTCCATGCCTAATTTTTAGGACAGAATGCGTTAAAAAAGTTCCGTAACGTCTCATTTTTTACTTCTCTCTGAATGCATTAATGAAACGACTAATCGAAATAATGTCAAGTTGCCATGAAAACAACACCCGCGTCGTTCGTTGTCTGTTCGCCGCATTGTTATAATACCTTTACAAATATCAATAATATTTTAAAATCAAAAATGGAAATAAATAATTCCCAAGAAGAAAATAGCAATACGTTCCAGACGAAATAATTAATGAAGCCATTGAAACAACACAAATTGCCTGAAAAATCGAAAGAAGCTTATACAAAGGAATATAATACGTTTATTAAATGGAATTGGACCAAAAGCACGTGAAAAGTTTAAATGAACGGATATTGTTAACGTATTTTCAAGAAAGTTGTGCTATTCCAAGTTAAAATCAAGATTAATTTAAACTTACAAATATTGTATGAAACTTATGCAAAAGGCTACTTTTTACATTTATTCATTAAAAACTAATTTCTCAACATATCAGGTGAAAATATTGTAAGCACGGAAAAAATACTATAGTAGGATTATTACACCAAAGTTTTTATTGTAAAATTTCCTATAAAATATAGTGTTAATTACATTTTTATTAGTAATCTGTACCAAAATGATATTATAAACATAATTTCTAAGAAAGTACAGGGTGATCCTTAATGACGTGCTAATATTTCAGGTTGGGATTCCATAGGTCATTTTATAAAGAAAAGTTCATATGAACATATGTCCGCAACGGCTTAAATTTTTGGCTACATCAGGATATTGAATTTTCCTTTTTTAATTGGTTATTTTATCTCCGAAAGTACTTTAGATATTATTTTCAATTTTGGTATGTGTTAATAGGATATAGAACCACAAACTTTAGTTAGAAAAGATATTCAATTGTTCCACCAGTCGCGTCACTGCAAACATGTCATCTGATATTTTTTACAAAAAAGATGGTACGCCACTGACATTTTTCCATATGGATATTTTTTGTAATTAGCCTAGTCAATTCTACATGAAAACAGTATCTTGAGTTTTTCTCGTCAGATGCACTGTTCTTGATTAAAACCACTAAATTCATATTGAAACTCTCTTCATTATTGGAAATGTCCAGTTGGGCGGAAACATGCCTTTTAAGTGAAGGTAGCCATTTCCAACAGATTTAATGAAACAAAATTTATCATTAATTATTTTATCAATGTTAATAATAATGCGTTTCAATATAAATTTAGGTTTTAATTAAGAACGGTCCATCTGCCGAGAAAAACTCAAGAGATCGTTTTCATGTAGAATTGACCAGGCTAATCATAAAATATCCCCATGGAAAAATGTCAGTGGCGTACCATTTTTTTTGTAAAAAATATCAGAAGACTTGTTTGCAGTGACGCCACTGGTGGAACAATTGAATAACTTTTCTAACTAAAATTTGTGGTTCTCCTTATCAATATGGTTTGCGGAAATACAGATCAACGGGAGACCTTCTAGCCTATGTCACCCACCTTTGGACCAACGCAATTGAACTTCACGGAGAACCTCGGCCTATTGCAGTGGATATTTCTAAAGCCTTTGATCGTGTTTGGCATGAGGGGCTTCTAAGTAACCTGCGATCTTATCGTATGCCCAGTCGATTTTGTGCATGGTTGTCTAGCTTTCTTAAGCACTGCTCTCTGCGATTGACGGATTTCTCTCAGATACCTACACCGTCAATGCCGGTGTTCCTAAAGGGTCCATATTGTCTCCTATTAACACATACCAAAATTGAAAATAATGTCTAAAGTACTTTCGGAGATATTAAAAAATAACCATTTAACACATAAAAATTCAATACCCTGTAGCAAAAAATTAAAGCCGTTGCGGACATATGTTCATATGGACCATTCTTTATAAAATGGCCTAAGGAAACACACCCTGAAATATTAGCACGTCATTAAGGAACACCCTGTATAGTTAGAGTTTCTAATTTTCGAAGTTTAGTAGAATCAAGTAAATACTAAAATATATGGTAAATTTTAACAAACTCTATATGCAAACGTATCTAAAATTATTATTGTAAAGATTTTATTATACGATTTTATATAAAATTTTGTAATAATTACAACATAATTTACAAAAAAACTATAGTTAGGATATCTAATAAATTTAGTAAAATCCAGTAAATTGTATTGTAAATGTCACAACGAGTAAGTGAACATAATTTATTGATATCTTCAGTAGGTAAATATTTTTAAATGTATGGAACCTTATACTGGCGACTATTATTGTACTTTAAGTATTTTTTATTTTAAAAATGTTTAAATAAAGTGTTGTAAAAATGCTTTTTAACAAGAATAAACAGCTTAAATCAGGTGGAAGGGATCAATCAGAACTCGTTCTTCGTAAGAAGAACAGGTGGGAAACTTAAGAGGAAGCATCCTATCGATCACCGAAGTCAAGCGACGTTGGGCACGGTTAGTACTTGGATGGGTGACCTCTCGTAAATATCATACGTCGAAATCTTTACAAATGATTTTAGTAAATTTTACAAAAGATTTTAGTAAATTTTACGAAAATAGAATTGGTTTACTAAATATTTTTGTAATTTTTATTAAAATTTTGGTTAAAATTTTGCTTTAATTTTATGGCAGTTCTTAATAACAGTTATTCCAGTCAGTCCAGTTCTAGTCAGCATTATGATTAGTTTTGCTAGTTTTATAATAAATTTAATTAATTTTTTCGAAAAATTTGTTTTTTAAAACAAGTTCATGATTGAAATAATGAATGTTATTCTTAATTCCTAGTCGGCTTATGCCAACTCAAGTATGGAATTTCTAAGGAAAGCGTACAATTTAAGTTTAGCTTAAAATGAATTTGTTTGCACCAGCTGCAAATTTTGATAACTGAACAAAATAGCGAATAACGCACCACCAGCATTTTTTTTCGAAATGGAACAATAAAATATAAGGAAAAGATCTCCAAATTAAACGGCAAAGGAAAAAAAAGTTCAAATACCAATATGGAAAATTATTATTTCCAGACCACCCGATGATCCTTATACAATAAGGGCGTATTTTTGTCTACACAGTAGCACTTTAAAATACTATTTCAGATTGAATGGTACTACCAAGAAACGGAGCCCTCTCCATTGATAGGATGCGACCACCTGTAGACCGGTTTCCAACTTATTTGTTCTCGTTAGTACAGGGTAGGTGATGTACATATCCATCATCAGAGAGGACTTTAACTTAACGCCGTACTATCGACGGTAGTCGACAAAATACAGCGCGCAACGTGAAACCGGTTTACAGGTGGTTGCATCCTATCAATGGAGAGGGCTCCTTTTCTCGGTAGTACCATTCAATCTGAAATAGTATTTTAAAGTGCTACTGTGTAGACAAAAATACGCCCTTATTGTATAAGGATCATCGGGTGGTCTGGAAATAATAATTTTCCATATTGGTATTTGATATTAATACCACCTGACAAGCATAGACTTTTTATTTCTTAAATAGATTTTTTAAAAAAAGTTCATTTGGCTTTTCAATGATATCGAAAACTCCATGAGAAAGAAATTATTTGATACAATTTGATTCATATTTGATTTAATAAAAAATTTAGGTTATAAATCGTTACTTAAAATTTTAAGTACAGAAATTTAGCTACATTTACGTGTCGGTGCAATGCAAAATGGCAAATTTATTCCCTACTTAACATAAAAACGTCCTTAACGTGTTTTATTAAGGGTGGTGCAAGCGGGCATTATAATTTCATTTTTTTCAGCAACGATTTTCGTACCGCTCACCGTGCATCATAAATTGCACAAACCCAGACTGGCGAAATTCGCCAAAACACGGACTGATTAGCTTATCTCGACGCCATCGGCCCAAGCGGGCCTTCGTGCACCAGCAGCGTCGAGACGCATTCGTTGCGTGAGCGCCGTCTCGGCGAAACAAAGGAAAAATCGATCGGATTGGGCCGAGGGGCGCGGGGACAATTCGAGACTGATGAACGTCGACTTGCTTTTTTTGTGGACAGGTCATGCACCAATGCGGGGAGTTTTGGGATTTGTCTGGAAATACCAAACAAAATTATTAGAGTGAACGGACCGAGGAATCAATGATATAAATCCAGGCGAGGAAGAGTATCCGCTTTAACATAACATAGTGGAGATGTAGAGAATTACATACGCGGAAAAAACGGAAGAAAACTGCTTAAACAAGATGCATTTTAATGCACCATAGTTTTTTCATATTCGAGCAAATGCTTAAAACATGCAAGAATACGATTAAAATATGCAAATTATTTTAGCTTGGTGTATGGAATCGTTTTATAGTAATTATTGCATTAAAACTATTTCTGATGGTTCAAAATTTTATTAAATTGTACTTCAATACTTAAACTAATAATACCTAAAATAATCAGACTTAAGTACGGGTGTCCATTTTCGACACTTACTGGAGGCGACATGAATGAACAATACTTAAGTCCATAGTTAAAGGTATGTAATAACTGTTGTCTAAAGTTATACAGTGATTTAAAAGGAACGGGGCCACGCGTGTCACAGCTAGTCCGTCCCTGCAGCTGTGATTAATTCACAATACTTTCTTCGATAGTAATTTGAAGGGTCTTACTTGGTATAAATCATATTAAAAAAATTTTAATATACCTAGTGGTTCAATAATTATGTGTAAAAAACTTGATTCCAGGAGCTGCTTGGGAGTCCATATATCCGAAGAGGAGGCCTATACGAGAAACGTTGATATGAACTTGTAGAACTCTTTTTACTTGTTTTCTTCATATCCGGGAGAATTCCCACATTTTCCCGGACACCCTGTATATCTTTTTAATTGAACATACGTAGGGTTTTACAAAAATGTATAGTTGCTTATATTTATATATTCAAAAATAACCTAAAGAAATTGTCTGGAAATACCAAACATAATTATTAGAGTAAGCAGATCGATGGATTAATGATTTAAATTCAGCTGAAGAAGAGTATTCTGCTTCAACATAACATAGTGGAGAGGTGGAGAATCGTATACGGCGGAAGAAATGGAAGAAAAATGCTTAAACATGCCCTAATAACACAGGTACGTACTATAAATGTTTTTAAAACGTTCATTTCGGTCTTAGGGTACGTACCAGAAACGTCCTGAACGTCCACGAACGTTTTCTAAACGTTCTGCAAAAGTTTTGTGTCGCCAAAAACAACGTTTTATAAACGTTTTTTTAACGTTTTTAGAACATTTTTTAATGTATTTAGAACGTTTCAAAAACATTTTTTAAAGTTTATTCAGGACGTTCTAAGAACCACATTGAGGTATATTTTCTAAATGTACCAAGAATGTTTGGGACCTTCAAAAAACGTTTTATTTGTGTATTATTAAGTTTATTTACGACGTTTTAAGAACCACATTGAGGTATGTTTTCTAAATGTACCAAAAATGTTTAGGGCCTTTAAAAAACACCCCCAGAACGTTTTATTTGGGTACTAAACTATATTTCTTTTTTTTAATATTGATATCAGGTGTCGCAAATTCGGTAGCAGTTGAATGTTTTTCCTATTTCTGGATAGATCTGATGAAAATAAAAAATACTATTTTACTTTATTAGTAAAAAAAGAGTCAAAAAACATAGAAACTAGTAGTGAACTTCATTTGGTTTATACAAAGGCACTAAACAATTATTGCTACATAAAACTAAATATGGTAGGTATATAATATATAATATTTTCACTTGCAAAACACTATATAAGCACTTGAGGAAACGTTCAAATTGTAAAACCCGTTTATCCGTTTTTAATATAACTTCACAACCATAGTTCACAACGTGTTGCAAATTTTGAGGTTATGTCTATCAGCCCGGTGAGACTGCTTATGGGGGGGATCGAAACACGTAAGAAGGCGTTGGAAGTGGTGCTACGCCTATCTGTTTCACTCAGCGTCAAGCGTCAATATCAGACTTACGTAGAGTTAATATGAAATGCCAAGAAGTGATTGATTATGAAGGCGTCTTGATCCTGGTCATATTTGTCTCACTTTACTGAATTAAGGAAGAGACAGAGACAGGCATAGAATGCGAACAGCACGAATTGTTAAACAAGGTAACTTCCTTCGTCTGGCAGGAATGAAAATCAAGCAACATCTGATGTGATTTAAAATGGCGGAGAAGACGAAGAATCTTTAAATTTTAAAATAATTTTTAATTTTCTAATCTTTTCACGTAAAACGTCGTTTCCTTTTTGGTGCAAGTGAGTAATTTGTAATTGAAATATTCATTTAGTCATCTTTACTGAGAGTAAGCATCAATAATAATTTATTTCCCTAAATCATATGGGGCCCAAAAATATGCTTGGACTTGAAGCTTGAAATATTTGCTAGGACCTAGAGCCCAGTTGAAGATGGTAAAATATTTTATGCAAATTATGATTTACTTCCTATTTCTTAATAAAACTACTTACAAGTTTATTTCTGAAGTTTAATTTTTCATTTGTAGTTATGTTACTAGTTCAATAAATGATATAAGAGTATGTAAGGATTATTTTAAAGTGATATTTACAGCTTAAAACATGTCAGAATCCTATCATTTGATTTTCACTACTTAGCATATTAAATAAAAGGGTTTTGAATGTTTTTTGTTGGTTAAATGTCACTTTAAAATATTGACAGTAATAAAAATTTGGACAAAAGTGACATTTGAAAAGCACGTGCGTTTGTCAGCTGATGCCAGACGTAATGGATGCCGGGTTTGTTCGTTTGTTCATACTTTCTTCGATTTGTTAACACGGCTGTTTGTCGTCTTCCTGTTTATAAGCATTCGTTGATGTCTATAGTCCAACTATGGACGCGTTCACTATGCACTACATTGGGTGCGTTCACGTTGCATAAAGATTCTTGCACAACTGATCATAGTAAAAATTTATCTTTACTATTATGTAGGAAAAAAACAAATATATTCGCAAATCCGAATAATTTTCCGTGTTTTTCGAAAATGACCTAGAAATAAAGTTTTGATCTTGATCTTTGTTTATTTCACGCGGTTAAAAACAGATGAAGAAAAACCGCGCTATTTTTATTTTGACATGACATTTTGATTTACCGATTGCACAAAAAATAATATATGTCAATAAAAGTATCAAAAAATAATCTCGAGCTTGGACTGTCCAAAAATATTAAGTACCCAAATCAATGCTAGGTCTATTGAAAACATTTTATATATGTTTTTAAAAAACGTTTGTAAAACATTCTAAAAAAACGTTTTTAGAACATGATATCTGAGTCCAGGACGTTCGGACCTAATTCGTACCTAAATTGTACATTTTCTAAACGTCATGTGTTATTAGGGAGGTGCATTTTAATGCATCATATTTTTTTTCATATTCGAGCATATGCTTAAAATATGCAAGAATATGATTAAATTATGCAAATTATTATAGGTGGGTATATGGAATCATTTTATAGTAATTACTGCATTAAAACTATTTCTGTAGTTTGAAAATTTATTAAATTGTACTTAAAACAATCCTTTAATGGCCGATATTTCAATCTTACTTTAAGTTGACCTTAGCTGAGACAGCCTTAACGTTAAGATAATTCTTAAAAAAACTATGTTTTAAAATAATTTGAGGGTCAATTGGCGAGTCTAAGTTTAAGATCACCATGTCCGTTCCTTAGAAGAAGAAGAAGTGGGATTTATAAACTTTGACGGTGCAGTTCAGTGCAGTTGAGTTCAGTTCCGCGAGCTGTCGTTCGACTTGAACAAATAAAAACAAAAAACACAATTTAGGCTCCGCGTTGTATCGTTCGAGTCAGTTCAAGTTTATAAATCAGAAATTGTAGCGCAATTGAACTCAACTGAACTGAACGTAATCATTAATCAGACTTAAGTATAGGGTGACCCATTGTCGACACTTTCTGGGGAGGGCTTAGAGTTACTATTAAAGATAGAATGTTTCGGTATTCACTAGTCCTACTTTTTAATACAATAAGAGATTCCGTCAAATGTGTCATGACGCTTTTAGTTTTTAATCTACATGGAGATTTTGAAAATTATCGCTTTCCTCCTCCTCCCTCGTATTTCCGTTACGTATTAACTTATCAAAAAGGTAAAACTGATCTTGCTAGAGATTTTCACGTAAAGTTAAGAAGCGTAGCCAGTGGTTTTCTAAAAAGTTTCGTTTCTGAGATATAACAAAAAAAAAGTTTTAAATTGGACACCCTATATATTATTTTTTTTTGTTAATTAAACATACTTTTGGCTTTACAAAAATGTATAGTTGTTCTTTATATTCAAAAATAACCTAAAAATGAGATATGTTTAATAATTTACGTTACTTATGGTCTTAGGCCATGGTCAATTGATTAGAAATACATGCAAATGGTCAATACCTGACAGATCTCTCATATTTTTATTTATGAAATGCCTATAACTTAAAAGTTTTTATAATATGCTTTTTATTTAATATTCTTAACAATGGCCGTTTATAATAATAATTATGAAAAATATGATCTGTTGGCATCTTTTATATAATTAATTTTAATATTCTCGACTGATTCCGCCGTTGGTTCTTTATGAAACATTTTTTAAACAAACGAACAAACCCGAAACATGTAGAGTAATCCTCTAAATATATTGAAACATTTGAAAGCAAATTTTTTACATTAAATTATTAATTTTAATATTTAGAATAGCTGAAAAAAATTCGAATTTATTTATAATAAATTGACCATGGTCTATTATTATGAGTAACGTAAATACCAAAAATATAGCATTTTGAACTTCTTATAAATATGAAAAACTACTCAATAATTTAAAAAATAATATACATGGTGTTATGAAAATGACGAATTATATAAAAAAGAAAATAAATTGAAGAAAAATAACCATAAATGGCGCTTTGAATTATTAAGCGAAATATACACTTTATATGAAATCTCAAAATTTACGTGGCCGCTCCTGTGAGGCCCTTCGCAATCAATATTTTATTGAGGCAGTCTCCAGGTTCAAAAGAGGTTAGCGCATTATATGCGATGTTGTCATATTGGAACACGTAATTCTAAACGCACGTGTTCAGTTTTTGACAACAAGACGTCTTTGACGCGCGTTATCACTTCTTTTTCAAACTTTTTAGACAAAGAAAACCACAATTTTAACAGAACCATCGGTAGATAATATCACACACATTTGAAATCACATCACAACATTTATTATTATGAATTATTTCACAACAACAAAAAAATCGGGCAATACAACTAACAAAACGTTTAAAATTCGTATACGTCAAGCACGTGGAACCGTCGACGTGGTGGAACCAACGTCGCTCCACTCCCGAGTCTCGAAACATACTGAAGTATGAAGCGGCGCGCGGCTGGTATTCAAGCTACGGCGAGACACGCGGTGTGATCTGACAACACTGTTAGTATACTCTAGTGACCCACATTGTTGCTAAGTGAATCCAGATGGAACGGGGCTACAGTATGTGGGTAAAAAGGGTTTCTACCTTAGTATTTAGATATTCGATTTAAAAAAAAAAAAGTATGTAGACTTTCTCTAGGACACCCAAGGAGTCACCCATTTAAATATAATAAGTCATTTCCATAACACCCTGTATAGGGTGTCACATTGAAATATTTTTCGATTTGCTAATATCTGTTAAATTAAAGTTTTTAGAGAAAAACTTTCTACGCCACTGAACTTTACCTAAAAATCTCTAATAAGATCAGTTCTGACTTCTACCTTTTTGATAAGTTAACGCGTAATGTCTAAACGTCTAGAAAGCGAGGATTTTCAAAATCACCGGAATCTTTCAGTTTGTTAAAAAATAGGACACTAATAAGTGAAAACCGCATCATTCTATTTGGGATAATAACTCTAATCCCCCAGAAAGTGTCGAAAATGGGACACCTTGTACATCGGCCATAAAATTGAACTACAAGGAAAAAGGGTTAAGGTTGATTAAACAAAGATTTATTTGCCATTACTTTGTACAAATCTTCGTTAAATTGATTCTGGTTTTTGTTTCTGGAAGTTAGTGGTTGCAAGCCACTCTTTAATAATTGCTACGGTTTCCGCCCTTATCTAATTTACCGACATGCCTTGCACTTTTGACGTGTTGATCAACAATAAATTTTTTCTCAGCTTCAATATAGAACAATGAAGACCGCTATTAATTTTTTCCAGTTAATTGAGAAAAAGTTTAAAATGTTGACAATAATTTACGTTATGTCTTAATCTAGTTGAAAAAATGCCCCCAGATTAGAAAAAAATAATAGTATTGAAGTAATAATAGGTTAAATTAGTAATTTTTGAGCAGGCCATGCATATAAACATGTTCTTCATCCAAAAGTCTGGATACGGTTTGATCAACTTTGGAATACGCATCACTTTTCATTTTCTAAAAAGAAAGTGAAACTCAGCTGGGCTATCCAGTAAACAGCCCACCTGTATTCCTGGATATAACTTCGTGACTGTAGAGACCGGATTTGAAGCATAATGCTTATTGTTGAATTTTATAAGCAACCATGAGATTATTTAATGTCAGAATTATACGTGAAAGTAAGGGCCATATTCTTAGTCGACACTTGAGGCGTCCTCAGGCCTTGGAACAAACCCGAGAAAATCCGACACACCCAATATATATTTTGGGTATATTTATTCAGAGCACCATTCCAAATTTTGGATACTTTACATCATTTTTCTTTTTATTTCAATTTTTTCATCTAGATTGCTACATCTCTACATCCAAAAATGGATACTTCTAATCCAAATTATTAGCATTATGTCGTCATGGCTACCTAGATAAATGCAATGGCGTTTGCCCTTCTTTTTATATTTTTTGTCATGAATTGGTATTTTCAATAAATTATCTCTCCATTTTTAACGTGACAAAAAGATGTGTGCTATCAAATTGTCGGAAAAAAAGTACTCGATTTTTTTCCTCAAGTTAGCCAATATGTTTCCATTTGGAGAAATTGAATTTTCTGGGAAGAAGCGTTCTTATACACGGTGTCCCATATAAAAATGCACAGTACAGGGATCTCGTAAACCACAGGAGATACAGAGATGGTTATCTCCAATGATGCTAGAAAACGTAATGAATGAAATTGTTTACCATTGCTACGTTTGTTTAGAGAATGAGGGAGGACTTTTTGAACATTTGATTAAATAAGCTTGTTCAATGAACTTTTTGTAGCGTAAAATTAAAATATTTTGTTTTGTAATATTGATGATGCGTTTTAAGTCCGAAACATGTTATAAATATTAAGTGTGATATACCGTTGAATTCAGAATAAAAGGTAGAATTTACTAAGCATAAAATTAAATTTTCCGACTATTTAAAAAAACAAAGTTGATGATGGTTGCGGAAAAACGAAACGTCGGATTGAAAATTTAAGAAAACAGGCTTGTAGAGCAGAAAAAGTGGCAATGAGAATGTGAAATTTATTTTCTCAGATGTTTTTAAATAGAGTCAGAAAAAAATAAATACGAAATCGGGAAAATTCGGTTTTTCCCAAAAATCGATTTTTTTAGATTTCGAATCGTTACTTTGAAGGGTTTAGCAAAGCGCAACTTTTCTCTAATTTGACCATCTCCGTATCTCCTGTGGTTTACGAGATCCCTGTACTGTGCATTCTTATATGGGACACCACCGTGTATAATAACCCTAACGGAGACGTAGCTGCATGAGGGAATTTTCAATAATGAACTTTTTGCAGATATAGAAAGTGTGTAAAAAATTTAAAACACCATAAAGCTTGCAAATTGCATTTTTATCAAAAATTTGGCTTAGAACTAAACCTACTAACTATACTGGGTGTTCCACTGAAAAATCCAAAGTGGAGGTCATTTCCGGTTAAACCGGAAGTGATAAAATGTACTCGTTATGTCACAAAATGCCAAATAATATCCCATACAAACCCACCAAATTTTATTTCTGTAATTTATACAATACAAAAGTTATAGGGGTGAGCGTACCTCTTGAAAAACCCGGTAGAGTCATAAATTATGGTTAGTTCTGCTATTTTTATAGTAAAGATAACTAAGTTTTGCGTTCCGTGTATAACTTCTAGACAATACGGATTAGTGCTCAAATAAGTAAAACCGTTTGGTTATAGCATCGATTGTGACGCTTAGAAAACCAAGGCAGAAGTTTTCTCTAAAAAGGTTCATATTACAGATTCGGATATAGTCATAACAGTAGACGCAATCTCACTGGCTTCATCTATTAGTTTGCTGGGCGAAATATGTTTTGGCATAACCACGTCGTGGCAATCGCCAAGATAGCTTCTCAGAAACTTGGTGTACTCTTCCGAACCAAAAAGTTGTACACACCTCAACAACTTTTGACACTATACAAAGGCCAGATTCGACCATCACTACAGTTCGACAAGCGAGTCTATAGCTACGCGGTATCGGTAAGGAGGAAGCAATATCTTTTAAAACATGGCCGAGTCATGGGCGTGCTATTATTATCTTAATAATGTAATAATATTTATTTTGTTCATGGCATGAATATATTTGTATCACCAGTGCAATATATTAGGGCTTTTCATTAATATTCCTCGCTTATTTTGGCATTTTCGCCAATAAAATCCATTTGATTTCAACATGCACCTCAAAGTTTCACGGGAAAATGGAAAGTTTATGTCACTTCTCAGCTGTTGTAGCAACTTTTTTTAGGTTGGAAATACTTTTAGTTCCAAATAAAACTTTTGTATTGTTCTCCTAACAATGCCAAAGTCGAAGCCTTCGATTTTTTCGACAGCAGAGAGACGGTCCCTTTTTTGACAGGAGATGACAACAATTGATTCGCGTCATTTTCTTCCTTTCAGTATCTTCTTTGTGCATGTTTTTTACTGCACCCACGCTTACTCCCGTATACATTGCGAGCCTTTCTAGCTTTCGATTAAGTGGCAATTTAAATGTATTAATTTGTGATTCCTCTTCACACACCCTGTACACATTGGCAATCACTTCGCGGGTTTGACTATGAAGAGTTTTATCAGGGTATATTCATTCATTATCACAGTTTTAAAACAAACCCTATCACTACGCAACTGGATGAAGCATATTGGACAACGCCGAACAAGCACGCTGGCACTATAGGCGTGTCACCAGGCGCGTGACGTCATCCTCTGTCTGGGATATAACCTATCAAATTAGCTCTAGCCACCAGTTGCCCATGGTTACTGTTGATATTTTACCATGTTGCCCTATTTTTAGATAAGGAGTACTTTAATGGAACAATATTTTATTTTGCATTTAAATATTAAAATAAATAATATGAAAAGAAAGTTTTAAGAACATTGAAAATAATAGAATATTAGTTTATTATATACTTATGACAATTTACTTTAAATGGGTAAATTTAATTTTAGGGTTTACTTGGTAACATGTTATTAAATTAAAATTTAATATATGTGACAACATTGTTATCCCAAGAAAATTTTTTGCCCGCATTTGCAGCTACAGTTAAAGGTGTCGACTTCTCTCATGTCTGGAGCTCTGCACCTAACCATACTCTTCGGCTCCTAGATTCCATCGAAAGAGAGTCATTCGTCTGATCAGAGACATGAGCTGACGAAGAGCATCGATAGTCTAGAACATCGAAGACAGGTTGGGGATTTGACTCTCTTTTACAGATATTTCCGTGGAAGGTTCTCGGCTGACCTTGCCCTCTTAATTCCGCCCAGAGCGGCGAATAGCAGAAATACACGACGAACCACTGCCGCCCATCCATATGTGGTTCAGTTTAGTACTCCTCGAACTTCAATATTTAAGACTTCTTTCATCTGAAGGTCTTCATTCTTATGGCCTTTATTCTCACATGCACCACTCGCAGAGTGCTTTAAAGGGGATTTTCCTATAGTGATGGTTTAATCATATAAAAAAAAAGAAAAGTTAGTATAATTAACGTAACAAATTAGTGTTTATATCAAAAGTCAACGCAATAATTTGCGAGAAATCTTACACGATGCCTTGAATAGCTGAAATAAAATTATTGCAAAATATATTAAAGTTGACAAGTAACGCGTCCCATAAATTCCGCGTAAGTATGCATACATTGAAGGTATTCGAGGTCCACACGTGCCTTTGTTGCCCGACTTCTTATGGCGGTGTAATTCGCTCCGTGTTTACGGCTCAATAGCACCGACTAACCACGGTTATTAATTAGTTATTATCGAAGGTATAGTAATAAATAACTAAATAAATAATGAATTAATATTCGATAAGATTTTAATGAGATTTAAATTAACAAATTGTGGACGATTTTAACGTCTGTGATAATAAATTGGCAAGTGTGTACTGGATTTTTGTATTCAAGTAAATGAACGTATTATACCGGGTGTTTCAGGAGAAACGCTCACCAATATAACGTTTTAGTTGGTTAAATTACAGAAATATAATTTGGTACGTTTGTAAAGATTGTTCCACGTAAAATAGATATAACTTAATGACTGCAGTAAAAGTACCTGGGGCGATCCCATTATTTATGACCGTTTGTTATTATTAAGTGGAAAGGACCGGATTGTAATAATTATAATTAAATATAGGCACATCAGGTAGGTTAGATAGCTTAATTTATATTTAAATATCTTTTTGTGGTAAAATTTGTTAGTTTTATTTCTTGCTGGAAGAGTTTAGTTGTATTACCAATATTGTCTTACCAAACCTATAAAAAGAAGTATGTGGCGTCCATGGAAAAACATTGATGTTGCTTCTTCTAGTGTTGCAGTGAAGAAAATGCATTTATCTCTCGATGCTAGGGAAATTGTAAAAGAATATATACTTCTTTACTCAACAGAGGACTTTATGCTAGTGCTGCTGCGACTGAAACGTCTGATTTGACTAAGATACCTCTGACTACAGTGAAAAGAATCGCGTCAAATCCCATTAATCTATAAAGAAGCGTAAAGATGCCGGTTTCACCAAGTGTTTCGACGAAAGCGACACGGACTTGATAAGGCAAAAAATCTACACCATGTACGAAGAGCAACGCGTACCTACATTAGATTCTCTGAAGCAACGGCTCACCAATGATGAAATCCAAATAAGTTATAGCCGCACTAGCCTTTGGAGAGTTTTGTCGGAAATGGGATTCAGATACCGCAAAATTGACAAAAGGCAAGTACTCATGGAATCCCACCGTTTACAAAAATGGCGTCATGAGTATATAACTTCTGTAAGGAAATCCCGTTCTGAAAACCGTCCTATAATTTACCTCGACGAGACTTGGTTTGACACGCATGAAACACCATCCAAAGGCTTCCGATAAGTGTAAAACAGAAGCTCTGTCAAATAAAGGAAAAAGAATAAGCATTTTACATGCTGGGTCAGAAAACGGTTCGGTTCCAAATGCCTTGTGGCTTTCTGCAAAAAACATTAAAGAATCTTGTGTGGACTACCATGAAAATACAACGGCCGAACTTTTTGAGGAATGGTTCAAGAATTGTCGTTTACCAAACATTCCTCAGAATAAAGCTCCAAGCTCAAATAATACAAAATTGGAGATTCAGAACTACATGGCGGCGAATGATATATATTTTGAAGAAAGTTATAAAAAAAAGTGATCTTTTAGAAGTTTTAAAGACATTTTGTATAAAAAAAGTATATGTTTCTGACACATTGGCAGAAGAAATTGGACATACAGTGCTACGGATCCCACCCTATTATTGCATTTTTAACCCCATAGAGCATGGTTAGGTCTGAAAATATTTCTCCGACTTTAAGTTCTAGTGTTGTAGAATTAATACGAAAATGCTTTAATGATATTCCCCCAGGTAGTTGAAAAAATTCAGTCCGTCACGTAATAACTGTAGAAAATTCATATATTAGTCTGGATCGTATAACTAATCAAATTATAATTAATTTTGATGAGGATAGCGATAGCGAAACAGAACTATCTATAGAATGACATTATAAATGTAAATAAATATGACTAGTAATATTTAAAAAAATTATTACTTCATTTGATTACATTAATATAATCATATCATTACTTGTTTTCCTTAGTCCGTCCCTTCATACTTCACTTGTTTAATGCCAAGCTCTTATCGACACAATGGGACCGACCCAGGAAATCATTAAGTCGTATCCAATTTTCGTGAAACGTACTGTACCGGGTAACATAGGTATCAATACACTTTTATGCATACGTTTTTTGATACCTATCCCTCGTCGTAAAAAATCGCGGCATTTTCTAAACATTTTGTTCTAAATGTGGCGTTCATCATGTGTTTACGTCGAGCGACAGGCGTCAAAATAATATATTTGAACTCTTTAAAGTACTTACAGAAGAACTGCATTATTATGATATCGTACAGCTCAGCAGAGATGTGACCTTCACATCTCTACATCGAAACTTTCTAAATATATAATGGAAATTGTGGATATTTCAATTTTTCACTAAAATAATTTTAGAGAAAAACTATATTTTATTTAAAAAAAACTGTTACTACATTAACAAGGATTAAAATACGCTGATGGTCGCTCCGATATTTCGTCATCCCGGTGGCAGTTCACTAGCGTCAGCGAAATAGGAACGAGATTTTTAAGCTGGTACTTTTTCCGGCAAGAGTTAGTCGAACCCGGACATTTCATGGAGGTAACACTGCGCGGTCCGACGTTGTTACGGTGAAATTTTCCCCCATTCGGTCTCATGGAAGGGGGTCACATTTCGGGTCTTCAGTGAGCGGCACTGCTCCTTGCGGGGTTGCCTCCTTATATTTCCGTGGGCGATCTCATCCGTGAAGGGTTCCATTCTTTACATTCAAGGAAAATTCGGTAAATTGTTGAAATATCGTTAGGTAGACCTTAATTTACGCAACCTTGATTCTGGTATCTTTATAATATCCAGGTTACATAACATATCTTTAGTTCATTTTTGCTAGCTTAAGTTGGATTCTTATTGTTAAACCCGATCGTTAGACTCGACAGACGAAAGGGCTTATCGATTAATCAACCCTGTTAAATAGATAAGGATATTGAAATTAAATTAAAAATAGCCCTCCGTATTCAAATATAAGATTAGCATCGTGTTTTATTACATTGGACGTGCCCGTACCAATAAAACGTTTAATTATAGAACCAAAGTTAGGCTACCAAAGTAAATTCATTCATTACTTCTCATAGACAAAATTTTGCCCTCACCTTCTAATCATCTGGTGGACCGCGAGAACTATCCAGTTAGCAGGGTAAAGGTGGTGGGACCACACAAGAGAGACTGACAAGTGCGTGTCAGTTCGGCATCGGCAATCATGATCCCTGACAATCGTAATGGCAAATTGTCGCTTTTTAAAGCTGGCTATGTCAGTAAAAATCTCTAGGTGAGATTTGAGCCCTCTAGGGATTTTTTTTTAAATCACAGTAGCTCGGGGACTCAGAAAAATGATAAAATTTGGAACAACCGGTCTTACCGACGAGTTACGCGAGTCGAACGTGCGTGATAATGATTCTCGCATATTCAATGAATGGTAGCGCGATCGCGAGTCGACATCGGCTTGATTTGACGACATTAGGTAGATTATTTTAATATCAATATCTATAACAAAAGATATTAAAACATACTAATACAACCCTATTGATAGAATTAGTACAATTTAATAAAGTGGTAGGAAACAAAGTAACAACGTGTTATAAATTTACAAATATTACAATTAGTCATAAAATTGCCTACCTACTTAACAAACTCGAACAAACCCGATTACCAAACGAGAATGAATCTGAAACCTATCATTCCCAGAAACAGGCGAACTGACTCTTGTATATTTAGAAGTATTGACGAGAACCGAAACATTGTAAAGTTTAATGACAACTGTATTTAAAAATTTAGGTAATTTTTACTGGAACGAATAAATCTGTATTTCGTGTATTTATTAATTTTAATTTTTATTATATTTACTATGTCTCAAAATATTATTTTTATAATGGATTTTTATTTTCATTTGGGTTAAAATGTCTCTTTAATTCAAAATAAAAATAAATTAATATTTACTATATTTTCAAGACGACCCTGTACCCATTTATTGCAGTTTAAAGATTTAGGAGTGTACGCAATGGAGATTAATCAGGTAGTTGATTTATTGCAGTTAAGGTTAACAGTATATTTAGAATACAACTATACCGCGGATTCTTCTAGTGAATACGATTGGGTAACTTTTATTTTAGCACAAAATTATTAGAAGTATAGATATATATAGATATATAGTGGCGGTTCTTCCACAGGAGCACATGCGCACGTGCAACCTCAAAACGAATAAAAATATAGTAATTTATATTCATTTAATATTATTTATCGTATAAAGTCCGACCCTCCCTAATATTTTATCGTACAGTCAAACCAAACTGTATATCTCTCACCGTGGCGCGTTCTGGCCTTCGCACCAGTCGTTGATGACGAGAGATGTTCGCATATGCGATTATTTAGGCGAGACATAATGCAGTTTCTCTTTATTGGTGGTCGCGGGGGATAGCGGGGTTATGGCGATTTAACATGGGAAAGTCGCACAATTTTGATGTGCGCCTTTGTCTGTTGTTTAAATATTTTAATATTACATATTGATTAAGTTAAAATGAATAGTTGACGGTGAACTATTTAAGAAATAACTTTAGCTCTTTGAGTTTAGAGCAAACAATTAAAGTGAAGAATGCGGGAAGACCTAAACCCGAAATTAATGTAACGCAGACCACGAAGGGTAAATCTAGGGACTTTATTAGAAATGAAATATACGAAAAAAATAACTGGATTTTTGGATGCAGCATAACTAACCGTTTGTTTTGCTTTTCCTGTTTGTTGTTTGGTCGCGGCGTTGCGGAGCCTGCCTGGACAAAAAAAGGAATATAAAATAATCTTCAGAGTATATTTTCTGCCACCTTTAGACTTTTACAAATAATTGTTACCATACCAATGACCACGGCCGAAGGTGAACGATGTTTTTCAACATTAAAAGGAATAAAAACATTTTTGCGAAGTTCTATGAATGAAGAAAGGCTAACAACAGCCCTAGCAATGCTGTCTATTGAAAAAAAATGTATAGTGGGTATTCCAAACTTTAATGACTGTTATTGATAATTTTTCAACAATTAAGAACCGAAGAATGGACTTTAGCTTTAAGCACTATACACTAAAAAAACCTTTCTTATTTTCCAAAAATCCTTGTGTAAAATTAAAAAAATTAATTAAAATATGTTTTACCTAACGTATTTTCGTATTGCTTTTTTACGTTTGAAACGCCGAAGAATGTAATTATTTGGTCGTTACAGGAAGATAAAATTTTTAAAATAATTTCATGATACTTGTGAACCCCCAATCATAGGTCCCGAGCCCTCACTGCATATATAGGTGATGGAAACCCATGATGCAATAAACACAAGGTATGATATTACGCAAGGAAGCGTGGCTTAGTGACTTGTGATTTTGTGGCGAGCAGCTTCTGCGGTCGTCTACCAGAATTTTTTGTTTTAATGGTATTTTGGCTGTAATCTGTATTATGTTCCTATGAAATTAATATGGCTAAATACGATGATAGTATTCTTTCATTTCACCTACTAAAAATTGGGTAAAACCTTTTAATACCTTTAAAAGAGAATTAAAAACTTTAACAACAACGTAAATCTCCATAAGCGATTGAAAAATAGATCATCCCTTGACGTCAATGCGCGCTCTTGATGAAACTGGAATGGCTATTACGTACTACTACTGTTTCTTTTTATTTTTCAACTAATAGTTGTATCAAATATCTATATCTGTCCTTTTTTATTAATACAAATAACATTTGACTCTTACAGCCCAGCACTTTCTTTAAGACTTTAAAGAATTATACCGAATTAAAAAAAACTGAAATTACAGGAACGTTGTATTTTAATGAAGATGGTTAATTTAAGGAACGAAACGTCAGAAAACCAGTAAGTGTTGTATACCACTGAACGTAGATGTCGGTCCTTTTTCATAATTTAAACAAAAATACCCAGGCCCATATTTAAAAAAACGACGAAACGTCGAATGAAAGATCTGATAATGTCATCTTGTGGACAATGAAAAGTAGCAATAAAAGAAAGTAAATTTTTTTTTTCTATTTATCTTCGAACAAAGTTGGGAAAAAATAAAAACTTAAACGCAAAATTTAAGATTTTTTTCAAATATGAAAGCTCCTGTATTTATTTTTGGATGACCTAAAATATACTTCGGCATCATTCTACCTTTTTTTTGTGCTCATCAAAATATTTTCAATATTTTTCTGACATTCCCGCATTTAGGTTCTTATTTTTTGCTCTCACTATTTCATACTAAAGTGTCAAATAGTATATTAAGATACAAGTTTCATGACATTATCTTAGAGCACGCGTTTAACTTAGAAAACGACCCGAAGCGGGGAATTTTCTAAAGTACAAGTGCTCTAATTGTCTTATGAACCGTGCATTTTATAATACTTTTTCTATTTGGGTCTTTAAAGTCTGAAAAACTTATATAATATAGTAGATTTTTTCCATTTGAATTAACATTATCTTTTTGGGTTGGCAATACTTAAATGATATCTTACCTTGTGTTTATTGCATCATGATGGAAACCCCCTTGTTTGTTCATCTGGCATGTCTAGCGGTAGTACTAACTAAAATGTGATCAAATGTGACCTAATATAGTAGGAATCACCCAATTTGCTACAGTAAAAAATACCAACGCGGTGGCACATGAAGAAATAAATATATCGCTGAAATTATAATAAGGTATGCATCCTATAAACTCCGATTTAGGCATACATACATCGAAGATCACCGATTAAACGAGGTGGAACTCATAACATGTTTACGGCCCAATAAAAGTCCACTAAGCAGGGTTATTATCGGTGGTAATAAATAACATTTCAATATTCATTCTGATTTTGTAAGATTGATTTGGGAAACTACTTTATGAAACTGATCAATTCAGTTATTATTTTTCTGTAATTTAAATGCATTCAAGGAGTATAATGTGCTTCAAGATACCGTCGACTTTTACAGCAATAAATCAACTACCTGATTGTATCGACCATTAAATCAATAAACCGCAATAAATGGGTGCAGGGTCGGTTTGAAAATATATTTACACTAAATCAATATAAAGAAACGGAGGGCGCCAAAACAATGAGCGACGCATGACAATCACGTATTCATGTGTTTATTGGCTATACACCCCGAATTATTCTGTGCAGTACAGGAGCGGCATTTAGATAGGTTTGAATGCTACCAACGTGAAAGTCGTTTATTTTCTTATTCGCGGCTAAAATTTTGATTCATTTTTACATACTTGCATGTCGTTTATATTGCTATTTTTGTAAAAAGGCGTAAAAGTTATATAATCAACAATTTTCCAGTTTATACAATTTCAAAAAATTAATAGTTCCGGTCGACCCTTAATGCAATTCTGCACAAACATTCTAACTTTTATAGGTTATGTGATATTGTTGTGACGCCCTCCATTTGTTCGTTGGATATAGTTTAGTATATCTACATATTGATTTATTTTTCTTTTGAATTAAGAAACGTTTTAAACTAAATGAAAATAAAAATCAATTATTATCTATACAGGGTGTCCGGGAACATGTGGGAAATCTCCCGGATATGAAGAAAACACGTGAAAAGAATACTATAGGTTCATATAAACTTCTTTCGTATCGGCCTCCTCTTCGGAAATATGGGCTCCCAAAGAGCACCAATGGAATAAAGTTTTTTACACCTAATTATTGAACCACCTGGTATATTTCAATTATTTTTTAATATGATGTATACCAGGTAAGACCCGTCAAACTACTATCCAAGAAACTGTTGTGAATTACTCACAGCTGCAGGGACGGACTAGCTGTAACACTCATGGGCCCATTTTTTTTACGCCCTGTATGATGAGAACTTTGGACAATATTTTTTACATACCTTTAGCTATTGGCTAAAAATTAAGTACTCTCCATTCATGTCGCTAATCCTAACCGTTTTCGAGAAAACGTTATTTTATTGACACTGGGTTCCCTAACTTCTCACGGATTATTAATATGAAAATACGGAATTTTGAGGTTCAACATTTCATAGGAACAAAGATGTATCTCTTACAGAGATACGCCAAATACATGACGTAATTAAAATGTCGTTTTCGCCAAAACGGTTAGGATTAGAGACATGAATGAAGAGTACTTAATTTTTAGCCAATAGTTAAAGGTATGTAAAAAACATTCTCCAAAGTTCTCATCATACAGGGCGTAAAAAAAATGGGCCCATGTGTGTTACAGCTAGTCTGTCCCTGCAGCTGTGAGTAATTCACAACAGTTTCTTGGGTAGTAGTTTGACGGGTCTTACCTGGTATACATCATATTAAAAAATAATTGAAATATACCAGGTGGTTCAATAATTATGTGTAAAAAACTTGATTCCATTGGTGCTCTTTGGGAGCCCATATCTCCGAAGAGGAGGCCGATACGAAAGAAGTTTATATGAATCTATAGTATTCTTTTCACGTGTTTTCTTCATATCCGGGAGATTTCCCACATGTTCCCGGACACCCTGTATATCTTTTTAATTGATTGAACAAACCCGTACACTCTGTATAACTATAGTGTTTTCCTAGGTTTTCGGTCATATAGTGGACTAAAAGAGTTTAACTTTGTTTCGATTTCATTCATAATAACCATCTTCAGAACTGTCATTTTTAAACTGCACTAAATATGTTGTCAGTTGGAATGAATAAACAGTTCATATTTAATCAGCCACAGTACCTTAAATAGTTCACAAGGCACTTGTCTAGTGAACCGATGTATCCCAATGGCATGCGCCCCCTGTGGTCTGATTTTTAAGGGTTTTTACCCCTATTTTTAGACCGTCAATTTACGAAAAAAAAGATATAGGTACTGTTCCTTTGATCACTCGTTGAAAAATAAAAAACCGGTTCCACAACACCTTCTATAGCAATTGCATAATACTTCGTATTTTAAAAATCGTACCATATCCGACACAGAGTGAAAAAATAAAAATATATGGTATTCGAAGGTAACTTCTAATCTTTACCATTTCGAAATTGATAGCGCAACATACATTAGGATTCGTTAGAGCGTTAATTTCTATGTATTATTCTACAGAGTCAAGTTAACTGAACAAATCCGAACAAACCCCCCACGGTGGTTCGAAATCAAAAGAAAATTAGATGATTAATTTATTTTCAACCCCGAATTGACGTTTTCGAACTTGTTTTTAGCTCACTAGGTCAAACAGTTTCTGATAAAAAAAAACTTATCTGTCACGCTTTATTGATTGTTTGAAAGTTTGTACTAAAAACATCTTTGCACTTATTGTAATGTTTAGGTGTACGATTCACATGTGTTTAAAAAATAACCTGTAGTTAGACTTCGATAAATAACATAGATATTAGGCTACTTTGGCTAACTAATGAAACATCGTAAGATCAAAAGCTAACCTGTGATTCGCACTATTTAAAATGGTAGTTTTTCCATGTTTGTAAATACAAAGACAAATATCTACTTTGATACGTCCGCCCACAATCATGAAACGAAAAATATTCTTTCCGCATAGATGTAAAACATATACATCGTAAGGTCAAAAGCTCAAATGGGATTCGCACTCTTTAAAATGGGAGCTTGTCCATGTTTGTCAATACAAAAACAAATACCTACTTTTATACGTTCGTTCACAACCATGGAACGAAAAGTAATCTTTCCGCATAGATGCACAACGTATACATCGTGTAAGGTCAGAAGATAAACTAGGATCTGCTTCAAATGGGAATTTCTCCATGTTTGTAAATACAAAGACAAATATCTACTTTGATACGTCCGTACACAAACGAAAAATATTCAGTCCATATAGATGCAAAACGTATATATCGTGTAAGGTCAGAAGATAAACTGGGATCTGCTTAAAAGGGGAATTTCTCCACGTTTGTAAAGACATAGACAAATATCTATTTTGATACGTCCATCCACAATCATGAAACGAAAAGTATTCTGTCCGTATAGATGCAAAACGTATACATCGTATAAGGTCAAAGATAAACTGGGATCTGTTTAAAATGGGACTTTCTCCATGTTTGTAAATACAAAGACAAATATCTACTTTGATACGTCCGCCCACAACCATGAAACGAAAAATATTCTGTCCGTATAGATGCAAAACGTATACATCGTAAGCTCAAAAGCTCAAATGGGATTCGCACTCGTTAAAATGGGAGCTTGTCCATGTTTGTCAATACAAAAACAAATACCTACTTTTATACGTTCGTTCACAACCATGAAACGAAAAGTAATCTTTCCGCATAGATGCAAAATGTATACATCGTATAAGGTCAGAAGATAAACTGGGATCTGCTTCAAATGGAAATTTCTCAAAGTTTGTAAATACAAAGACAAATATCTACTTTGATACGTCCGTCCACAATCATGAAACGAAAAATATTCAGTCCATATACAAAACATATACATCGTGTAAGGTCAGAAGATAAACTGGAATCTACTTAAAATGGGAATTTCTCCATGCTTGTAAAGACATAGACAAATATCTATTTTGATACGTCCGTCCACAATCATGAAACGAGAAATATTCCTTCCGCATAGTTGCAAGTCGTATAAGGTCAGAAGATAAACTGGGATCTGTTTAAAAACGGAATTTCTCCATGTTTGTAAATACAAGGACAAATATCTACTTTGATACGTCCGTCCACAATCATGAAACGAAAAATATTGTGTCCGTATAGATGTAAAACATATACATCGTGTAAGGTCGGAAGATAAACTGGGATCTGCTTAAAATGGAAATTTCACCATGTTTGTAAATACAAAGACAAATATCTATTTTGATGCGTTCATCCACAATCATGAAACGTAAAATATTCTTTCCTCATAGATGCAAAACTTATACATCGTATAAGATCAGAGGATAATCTGCGGTCTGCTTAAAATGGGAATTTCTCAATGTTTGTAAATACAAAGACAAATATCCTCTTTGATACGCACGTCCAGAATCATGAAACGAGAAATATTCCTTCCGCATAGTTGCAAAAGTTATACATTGTAAGGTCAAAAGCTAAACTGGAACTCACACATTTTAAAATGGTAGTTTTTTCAAATATTACAAATACAAAGACAAATATCTACTTTGAAAAATGAAAAATATTCCTTTCGCGTAGATGCAAAGCAACTATGGGTATGTTTCGTGCATGCCAGATATCCTTACCTTATTTCGACTTCGATTTCGCATCTTCGATAAGGAAAAGATCCTGAAATAAGTTGACGGTTGGATTCTCTCTTTTCAAAGTTTCCCAAGTTTGGAGCAATTTCCAAACTTTCTGTAGTTAGACTTTTATTTCCTATTTTAAATACGCCAAATACTAGTGTGTACATGCGGAATAAGTATTTTGATTAATGGTAGTCAATTTTTGTTACTTTGACAGTTGAAAAATGGAAAACATGAAAAAGTTTAAAGCTATAAAATATATTACGTAATTCGCTGACGTAATGTATAACAGATAAATGTGCATCACGCATAGTAAATTTTAAGAAAAATATAGTAAAATTATTATAGTGAAGATTTAATTGTACAATTTCCTATAAAATATTGTAATAATTAGGTACAATCTTCATTATTAATCCGTATCAAAATAATATTGTAAACATAATTTAGAAAAACCTTTATTTGGGATTTCTAATAAATTAGTAAAATCAAGTAAAATATATTATAAATTAATTAATATTTAAATATTATAATTGGTTAATAAAAACGAATGCAAGTGAAAATAAGTTATTTGTAACTCCAATAGTTAAATAACTTTAAAATTATGGTACATTTACTGACGACTATTATTGTACTTCAAGTAGTTCTTATTGTAAAAATGACAATAAAATAAATTGTTGTAAAAATGATTTTTTACAAGAATGAAGACCATAAATCGGATGCAACGGATCAATCAGAACTCGAACTTAACAAAACTACAAATGGTTTACTAATTATTTTAGTATAATTTTATGGCAGTTCTAAATAAAAGTTAATCCAGTCACATTAAATAAATTCAAACGAAAATGCGGTGAATTTTATTCATGCCTATTTTCGTTTCATGGAATTTCGCCCCGCCGTTTCGTCTGAACCTTCTTCACCCAAAGTTTATTGTTCCTTTTGCCGTCAAAACAACCCCCAACCCCTGTTTTCACACGCACATCCACTCTGATCGATAACGACGTCTGGTCGTTGCCCCACGTCGTGTGACGTACAATGCGTGCCGACGCCGCGAGGTCCCTTTTGTAAATGTTGCCGAAAGTTATCCAGATCCACCCCAAAAGGTCCTAGTTGTTACTTAACTAAGAGGAGATAATATTCTCTAGATGTTTATTTCCTAATAATCGAGATATGATATGAGAGACTCTATAGTTGGGGCTTTGAATAACTATTAACAATTTTATACAGGGTCCGCAAACGAAGCGTGGACGGAAGATTAAATCGTTATCGAAGAACTTATCAACAATACTGAAACAGCATGAGATATTGGATTAATAGCGGCATGTTTTAAAAATATTTTATATTATACAGGGTGGCCCAAAAAAGTGTGACAGCATAAAGTTATATTTTTTTAAATGGGACACCCAGTATTTTATTGCATATTTAGGTTCGTATTACTGTCGTTTATAAGTGCCTCAAATTTTATTTAATTTGGTTTCGTAGTTTCGGAGAAATAAATTAAAAACTAAAAAAAAAAGTTTTGCAGTCCTGAATAAAAAAATAAAAAAAAACAATCCAGAACTATTTTTTTAACCTCGGCATTGCGTGAAATTTATGACAAGAGGTCTAGAGATACTATGAATGCAATTGCGTTTAATTATTTTATACAGGGTGTTCATAATAAGCTTTCAAAAACCCCACATTTTAAAATAATTTTTCTCAAGTTTTTCAAATGGAACATCCTGTATATTATTTGGCTATTTGACGTAGAATTCATAGACAATTTTTTTTTGTAATACAAGCATATAAGTTATATCCAGCCGTTTTCGAAATAATTATAAATATCATAAATTATGTTGTTTAAATAGAGTTTTTATTGGGAAATTTTGTTATAGGCGACTAGACTAATAATTGTAAACTAAAGTAAATGTTCAAAATAGCATCCTTTTACTTAATTTAATGATTTTCCTCTACTGCCAACAGAACTCTTAATTCATTTTCTTCATTAATAACGGGTTTATTGATTATTATCCTTTTTGTGCTACAAATTTTTGCAACAACTTCTCGAAGGTTTTTGCTATTGGCTTTCTCTCAATATCTAGATATCTTTCAGCATACACTCGGCTCGCGAGAAGGCAATTTCTTGCACATTCATCCGGTATAAAAATCATATTTACCATTTCTAAAATTTTGTGTAAGTTAGTACTTAATTTCGCGGACTGAACAAATGTAAATAATTTTATTTAACTGTCATAGTGACAATCTAAACAAAAAGAAATTATGGCAACTCGATTAAGAATAAAAAATAAAATTAAAAAATAAAAGTAGCAAAAATGTATGCCTTTAGAATTTATATCGAAATAACTAAAATACGGTAAACTCTAAGAGTAAAAGGAAGCTATTTTGAACTTTTACTTTAGTTTACAATTATTAGTCTAGTCGCCTATAACAAAATTTCCCAATAAAAACTCTATTTAAACAACATAATTTATGATATTTATAATTATTTCGAAAACGGCTGGATATAACTTATATGCTTGTATTACAAAAAAAAATTGTCTATGAATTCTACGTCAAATAGCCAAATAATATACAGGGTGTTCCATTTGAAAAACTTGAGAAAAATTATTTTAAAATGTGGTGTTTTTGAAAGCTTATTATGAACACCCTGTATAAAATAAATAAACGCAATTACATTCATGTATCTCTAGACCTCTTGTCATAAATTTCACTCAATGCCGAGGTTAAAAAAATAGTTCTGGATTGTTTTTTTTGATTTTTTTATTCAGGACTGCAAAACTTTTTTTTTTAGTTTTTAATTTATTTCTCCGAAACTACGAAACCAAATTAAATAAAATTTGAGGCACTTATAAACGATAGTAATACGAACCTAAATATGCAATAAAATACTGGGTGTCCCATTTAAAAAAATATAATTTTATGCTGTCACACATTTTTGGGCCACCCTGTATAATGTAAAATATTTTTAAAACATGCCGCTTTTAATCCAATATCTCAAGCTGTTTCAGTATTGTTGATAAGTTCTTCGATAACGATTTAATCTTACGTCCACGCTTCGTTTGCGGACCCTGTATGTAAAATTGGTCTTGTTAGTATTTATAGTGATCATCAGGAGTCAAAGGTAGTTTACGGGGGTACTTTTTCCCCTGAGTGGAGATCGTACTTGGAGATATTTTGTGTGTTTAAAAAAATATGTAAAAATATTTATAATGTACAGCTTGTCCCATTTTCGACACTTTTATATGGTTTATCCGTAATTGTTAGTGCTATCAAAAAAGTAATGTAGGTAGGTGTCATGTACTCTTTCTGGTTCAGCCTTAAGATGGTAAAATCAAAATTTGAAAATTTTCGCTCTCTTAAGAGATACGGGGGAAAATCAAAAATTAACAATTTCAAAATTACCCTATATTTTCTTAGTTAAAAGAGATATAGAAAAATGTTTTATACAGAAGTTTCTTTATAATTATTGTTGAATAATCTGCCGGTTTCAGAATAAGTATACGGGGTCAGGTAAAGAAGTTATCGGAGCTAACCTAATTTTTTAAAAGGAACACCCTGTATATTTTGATCTGAAAAGATAGCATTTTACATTTTCATTTCAAATATATTACACACCATGGATGATATTAGATTTCTAGGTGATTTATTGAAACTTTTCTTCATTTTCCTTGTTTTCTTTATTATAAGTTTTTGATCTCGGCATAGTAAAAGAGCCGTATATTTTAAATTTATGTTCCAGTCGTCGAAATATGTCCTTAATTGGTTGTCGTCTTTTCGGATAGCGAACAAAATATAAATGTTGAGCCATTTCTTCGTTTTTTCCACTTTCAATATAAACTTATATCATTCAAAACGTTGATAAGTCATTTTCAAAAATGAATATGTAAAAATTAAATTGACAATAAATGCGAATAACAACTAGAATGTCATCATAGTTGTTTCAGGGATATTAGCTTTTGTTTCATGGTCTACTGTGGTTTAAAGTAATAATGTTTCAATAAATCGCATGGGAAACCAATATCATTCATGGTGTGTTACCTATATATTTGAAAAGCGAATTTAAAATGCTTTCTTGTTAGATAAAAATATACAGGGTGTTCCATTTAAAAAAAATGAGGTTAGGTCGGCTAATTTTTTTACGTAACCCCGTATATTTATTCTGAATTATTCAACAATAATTATAAAGAAACTTTAGTATAAAACATTTTTCTGTATCTCTTTTAAATTCTTATCTAGCAAATATAGTAAGTTTGATTTTCCCCCGTATTTCTTAAACGAGCGAAAATTTTCAAATTTTGATTTTACCATTTTAAGTTTGACCTAAAAAGAGCACATGACACTAACATAATTTTTTTGAAAGCACTAACAATTATCCTACAAAGGTGAGACACGCTGTACAGTTTTATTCCTAAAAAATGGGTACACTAAATTTGTTATAATGTAAATCGATCTTAATTGATTTTGCCTTTTTCAAGAGATTACGGTTGACAAGACTGTCACTGTCTGAATTCTAAAAATGTCTCTCTATTTAACAGAACTTGAAAGTTTAAATAGTAGCCCGAATTATTGAAGACTGGTGGTCAATATGGGCACTAGAAAATTTTTACGGAGAAGGTAAGAACAGAATTTAAACAGTTAAACAACTTTTGGGGCAAGATGGGTATTTGAGAAGAAAAACTGGTACTGGTCAGTCCCGTATTTCTAACCCAAAAGAATCGAAGCTATAAAGCTGCGTAACTGCGTAAAAAAATAATGCTCACAGATGAACGTAGATTTTTGGATAATTTTTACCTTAAATTATATATTCTGTGATTATCAGTTGAAGAACACGTGTTCACTGATGAAAAGGTTTTTCAATCTAAATATAGGTAATAAATACAGTGAAACCTCTCTCAGGAGGACACCTACGGGACCGTCCAAATGTGTCCGCCTAATAGAGGTGTCCGCCCATGGGAAATTTGTTATTAGGTAATATATAAATGCAAAATTATTACTATGTATATGTATGTACAAATAAACATAACATAACAAAAATACACTAGATTTAGTTAGCATGTAGTACTAAAAAAATCTAATAACGTAGTTTGACGTGTTTGCGTTTTATACTTGCAATCTAGAAAATGTAATTCCAAGCCTGATAACAACATAATCGGTAGGAATGGGGTCACTATCATCTTCTAATAGCACATTGCTATCAATATTAATGATCTCGCCCAAATCATTGTTATTAAATTACAAACTTCCACAACATAAATATTCTCTTTCAGACTCAAAACGCGACATTTTTGTGCCGTTGTTTACGATTTTAACCTTACAACTCACAACTAAACGGCGTACTGCTGTCTGGGAATCACACATACTTTCATTCGGCGAATGCCTTTCGCTCTGCCACGCATACGCGATTGGTTGCCGGTCCTATCTTCAGAGGGTTTCTGCGCCGTAGTTATTCGTCTCCCAAATACTTTAAAAAATTTTTTGTCCGTTTAAAGGAGGGTTTTTGCACTCTTTGTATGAAAACAGCCTGTCCGCGTCCGCCGAAAGGAGAATCCGCCCAAGAGGGGTTGATTTTCATGGAATTTCATATACCTAGTTCCGGACTATGAAAAAATGTCCGCTTAATAGATATGTCCGCTTATTAGAGGTGTCCATCATGAGAGGTTTCACTGTATATCGTTATGTTAGGTTGAGTAAAAAAAGAGTTCTTACAGAAATACTTTTATACATTTAACTCATTTATCGAAGGTAAAATAACGAAATGTCGTTGGAATGTGTGTTACAATGAAAAATTTAATCGATATTAAAACGAAGCTCGAGTTATATTTGATATCTAATTCAAAGTTACTATCACTAGTTCTTCATAGTTAGTAAACAGGTCTCTTGAAGAAAATGGACTATTTCTTTGATTTTATATTTGATAAGATTATTGCCAGAACCTAAATTATATAATAGATATAATAATTCGATACATATTTTTAAATATGCAATATCGATAGTCGTCGATATCGATACTAGCGTATGCTCTCTACGCTAGACTAACCTTTTGACATTTTGTAAGTTTAAGGTTATGTGACTAAAATTTGAAAAGAAATCAAGTCAACAATGTCGTTAAATGGGAAAATACATTACAAATAAGCAGTAACTACTTCTTTTTTAAATCCTACCTAGGTGTTCGTTTGTCATGGGTAATAATAATGAAAATCTAAAAATTATGCATATATTAAAAGAAAAAGTCATTAAAATTTGACATTCCCTAGTATTCGGTCTAATAAGAAACGCTTTTTAAAAATGTTTTGGACCAATGACACAGTTTTATCACTTGTAAGGAAGATGCAAATTTTACCAAAATAATTATATGTAATTGGTGTAAATGAAACAATTTGAGTGCTCGAAACAGTACATTTGACAGGTGATGGAAATAATCACATTTAGTATTGTTTTAGATAAAGCAGTTGTGTGAATTTGCGGCTAAGTTCTGTTGTCACCGAAAAACCCACACTTGATTTCGATAGTTTTTTTATTAGAACAATTAATACATATAAAATAGTAAATAATTAAAATAGTACAAATTAAAATACAAAAGTGTCCATCGCTTTGTTATATAGATTATCCCGTGCTGACCGGGACCACACCCACGCCTTGGCTGCACGTACGGGTGCCTTTCTTGAACTCTCGAAAATTTCTTTCTTAGCCCTGTTCTTCGGGATTTTTCTACCTCTTCGGAGAAGGGCATCTGGTTAAGCCAGACCGATGGACCAATTCCTATTTTAATGTTTTAAGGGATGGTCGGTTGGAAGTTAAAAATATTTTAATGCACTGAAATGCTCTTAAAATTATGATTTCGTACAGCAGTTAAACAGTCAACATTTTTGTTTGTTCCTTATTGGACGTATTATAGATGTAATTTTTTTTAAAAAACAATAAAAATAAAGTCATTCGCACGCCACTGGTTGTGTCTACTAAAACAAAAATTTTAAGCAATAGAAAAATGCGTCCTAGGATGACCAAGATTCAAAACAATCAATTTGCTATACAGGGTTATGATAAAAAATGGGATCAGGCTTTTATATATAATACCGTCCACTTAATCAAGAATCGCTCGGACCTGTCAAATTAATTTTTTTGAAATATATATTTTTAGAAAAAATATATTATACAGGGTGGATCATGAAAATGCTACTTGGATCAACTTTAATTTTTTTATTAATTTTAGACATTTTTTATAAATCATATTCTATACCTATCCTCAACCGTTTACGAAATATTAATACTTTAATACCATTGATATGTTTCTCGATATTCTGAACTCAAATCGCAGTCTTGAAGGCAATGACAATGACAATTCGCTATTTATGTTTTACACGTCAAAAAATGTCAGTGAATGTTAACCAAATTTGCAAAATTGTCATGTCGAGAAACATATCAATGGTAGATACCAGCATTAAAGTACTTATTAATATTTTGTAAAGGGTTTTGTTCGGATTTGTTGAAGATAGGTATAGGATATAATTAATGAAAAATGTCTAGATTTGATTGTAGAATGTGAAAATACAAAAATATATAATATGTTCAATTAAAAAAATTGAATACAAGTAGCATATTTTTGATCAACCCTGTATAATATCTTTTTCTAAAAAAAATGCATTTCAAAAAAATAAGTTCGACGGGTTCGACCTATGCTTGATTAACTTGGCGCCAGTCTATATAAAATGCTGATCCGTTTCTTTATCATAACCCTGTATATATATATATCGATACATGCATCGAATAACATTGTAAGTGACATTTTGACCAATTTCAGAGTTCAAAATAAATTTCAATGTTTCAAACCTAAAATTTGGTTTTTAGCTTAATTTTTTTTTTAAATGCCTCTTTCATCCCATTTGTACCTGATTATTTTGGTAATTTGCCTGTAGTATCATGGTAAAGTAATATATCCGAACCTGTTATGTCTTCTCCTGTTAGAAAACGATTTGTCCACTTACATTGTTATTCGATGCATGTATCGATATTTTTGATTTAAAATATACCGTTCGAGATATTTAGGAAGAACTTAGATTTTTTCCTCACCGGGACGAAAAGAACCATTTTCCTCCCTTGCTTCGAGGTTGAAACTGATGTTTTCTAATAAAGTAATAAAAAGAAGTTTCTTATTCTATTCGCTGTAATGATTACTATTTTGTCGGATGATTTTACTTCCATAGCTTGCACCTCATGTCGCAAATTTTATCCTCATAAATAATAACTGTCATAACTCATGAATAATATACTCCAATCCACAGTGTTATAGACTGGCACAACATTAAGGTGTTTATATACGATCAAGACTAATGATTAGCGGCGTTTTTTTTGAAACTCTGTCAGTGACCCGACTGTGATGGTGCACAAAGGTTCAACACGAATTTATGTGGTCAAAATTATTTTTCAACGTATAAGCAAGAACTTTTGTTTACCTTGTCTATATAATTTTGAAGGAAGAAGATTTATGGAAATCTTTCAAAATTCGTATTTTAAGTGCTAAAGTGTTACATGTATAAAAATAAGCCCTTATAGTTAGTAGATATAAGGTTTTTCGGGTGGTTTGGAAATGATTAATCCACACACTTGTATTTGTGATATTAATACCACCTAGAAAGCAGCCAGACTTGTTCTTTTGATTGAAAATGTATACACGGTGTTGAAAAAGGTCGGTACCCTGGAATAACTCCGGTGCATCGCAGAGGAAAATGTCTGGGGAAAAAGTTGTTTGGCTTTGAAGGAGGAATTGTTTGCTATTTAAACCACTCCCCCACCCCCTCAACCCCCGGGCGCGGGTGGAGGTAAGTTAAGATTTTCAAATGGAACCCCATATTTTTTATTAGCGTATCGTGTTCTCCGACCAAAAATAAACATCTTTTGTCCGAAAATTTTTTTTATTTGGGCCCATCCTTCACCAATAATCACCATGAGAAAGACAAAATAAAAACCGTACGTTTTAATATTCTTTTTCTCTGTCTTGTACTAAAGTGTGATTATTGGTGAAGGATGGGCCCAAATAAAAAAAATTTTCGGGCAAAAGATGTTTATTTTTGGTCGGAGAACACGATAAGCCAATAAAAAATATGGGGTTCCATTTGAAAATCTTAACTTACCCCCACCCGCGTCCGGGGGTTGAGGGGGTGGGGGAGTGGTTTAAATTGCAAACTATTCCTCCAAACAAATTGGAACTGATTGGTGTAAGAAGAAAAGTTCTTCAATTGTTTAAGTCATATTTGAATAATAGAACTCAAATACTTAATTCATCATGTAGCTCTTTAAGTGGGATAGAGTGTGGTGTTCCTCAGGGTACAGTACTTGGCCCGATTTTATTCTCTCTATATATTTACAGTCTGGCGAGAGCACAACCCGATGTTAAAACCGTTTGTTTCGCTGATGATAGAGTTCTGCTTGTTAAGGGATCATCGGGGAATGACGTTTTTATGAAGGCTAAATAAAAGGTCGCCTACCTTTGTTCAGATTTGGATCGAGTATAACTTTTTAACGCTAAATGATAATGAAACAAGTTCCATATGTTTTTCAATGAATAAAATTGATCTGCCAAGTAAAAATTAAATTAAGGTTCAAGATATTATCCCTTTAATTTAACTTTTAAAATTGTTATTAGTTGATATTAATTGTTATCACCAATGAGCAAAAGGGTTACATACCAATTCTTGAAATTAAGCCATCATTACTGTTTCAGTAATCACCGTAATTTGGTTTTTAAATTTCCATTGTAGAAAATTGTTATACTCCTTGTCGTACAGGACTTTAAACTTTACCGGTAAAAAGTTTTTCTTAGCTTTTTCAGCATTTTCTAAAATATTTTGTGAAAATTCCATATTTTCGTTAATATAACGTAAAAGACGTTTAAAATAATCAACCCTTAGCAACTGATCAAAGCTCACTAAATAGTAAAAATTGGCGAAAATACTTAAAGAACAATGCAGGAATTTAACTACAGTGAAACCTCTCATAACGGACACCTCTAATAAGCGGAGATCTCTATTAAGCGGACATTTTTTCATAGTCCGGAACTAGGTATATGAAATTCCATGAAAATCAACCTCTCTTGGGCGGACTCTTCTTTGGGCGGAAGCAGACTGGCTGTTTTCATACAAGGAGTGCGAAAACCCTCCTTTAAACGGACAAAAAAATTTTTAAAGTATTTGGAAAACGAATAAGTACGGTGCAAAAATCTCTGAAGACAGGCCGGCCACCAAGGCAGCGCGAAAATACTTCGCCGAATGAAAGTATGTGTAATTCCCCGCAGCAGTCCGCCGTTTATTTGTGAGTTGTAAGGTTAAAATCGTAAACAATGGAACAAACATGTCGCGTTTTGAGTCTGATAGAGAATATTGATGTTGTGGAAGTTTGTAATTTGATAACAATGATTTGGGCGAGTTCATTAACATTGATAGCAATGTGCTATTAGAAGATGATAGTGACCCCATTCGTACCGATTATGTAGTTGAAACTGAAACCACATCACTATCTGACAACTCTGATGAAGAAGTTAAATGCAGTAATCAAACAAATGTCACTAATTATCAACAAGCCATTAGTATGGTAAAGAGTATGCAAATAATAGAGGTAACTCTACAGCAATGGAATTGTCATCAGACTTGGAATTACAATTTCTAGATTGCAAATATAAAACACAAACACGTCAAACTACGTTATTAAATTTTTTTAGTCCTACATCCTAACTAAAACTAGTGTATTTTTGTTATGATATATTTATTTGTAAATACATATACATAGTAATAATTTTGCATTTACATATTACCTAATAACAAATTTCCCATTGGCGGACACCTCTATTCGGAGGACACATTTAGACGTTCCCGTAGGTGGCCGCCTAAGAGTGATTTCACTGAATTTAAATATATTTTAAATAGATGAAAAATAAAGTATTGTATACACCACATGCCAAAGGCCCTCGTCCTAGTTGCTTCCGTCTTCTCGGCATTATAGTCTACTTAGCGCCCTTGATACATAAATAACTAAAATATTCCAAGAAAAAATAACGTTCTCTATAATTGCCCTAATTCGTAACGTACCTACAAGGGCCTGCAATCACGAACCGCTTTTTAGAGCTGCCAATTTATGGCCCTTGGAGACGAGATTACCGGAAGAGCGGGCTCCATCTCGTGATATTAAAGCGGAAATGCGCCGAGAAATTGCCCCGAGACGTCGGCGATGCCGCCGATACGGGATAAAATGGACGTTGCACCAGGGCGCTTTGTACGCTGCGAGGTAACTGCATGCAATATGCGCTAACTACTTGGAAATGTCTTAATTAACACATAAGCAATGTTAATGTCCGTATCCACCGATTTTCAATTTATTTGCGTTTAACTAATTCCAGAATTTTCCAAATAGTAGTTTCTTATCCGCCACTGGAAAATTAAGTAATTCAAAAAAATTACGTCATGTTTCTCACACATTTTGACAACAGTGCATGACGTCACAATTCTATAGTTATTTTCAGTTATAAAGTGGTTATAAATTTAAGTTGGTCACGGATGACGGGACGGAAATGTCAAATAACAACATCGCTCTTTCTTTAATCGGATTCTCCTGCAGTGGTTTACTACAGAACAAATGGTCATCTAGACATTCTTCATGAACTCATCCATGACACCTGATGCCTTTAATCAATCATTCATCATTGAAGCATCAATAAAGAGTAAATCTCCCTGTATACACATGACTTTATAAAAAATAATTTATTTTCTTACACCAGAATATGTCGAAAAATTGTGTGTATGATTATGAAGCTTTGGGGATTTTTGGTTTTAGAATACGCTCCCTTTAACTAAAATATATTCCGGTCATTTGCGGTGTTATACCGGAAGCAATTGGTCACTATTATTATATTTTATAGAACATAATTTTGTCTGACTTTGCCAGTTCTTGAGATATCTGGACTTTTTCTAATTGAGGAGCTCGCGTGCAAAACCGGATATATCCACTTTTTACACAAAACACTTTTCCGAGGTATTCGAATCAATTTCATAGAATCTATCGACTGATATATTTATTTGCTAGCAAAACCTGATATAACTCGTTTAAATGGTTAGGAAAAGTTAGCTCTTGTGAATACAACCGGTTATAGCCAAATTTTTGTAGCAAAAGCATATATAACCACTTTATCGAATATCTACATCCCGCGTTTATTTTTAGCTTCTTAGAGACGTTGTTACTGTAACCACGTGTTTACATCTAGCACACATTATCTTACGCACGTAACACGTAACACATTATGGATGTAGGGGATATTAGTGTAGAAGATGAAAAATATGGTAGTAGAAAAAGGAAAAAGAATGAGACAACCAAACAAGAATATGTGGACCTTTATTCAGAAGTGGGATCAGTAAAATCGCTTGATTTGGATTGGCAGATGTATAACATAAAAGAACTTCTAAAGCTTAAAGGAATCTTGAATTGCAAAAGAATTGAGTTGCAAAAATGTATAAACAAAAAAAAATTAAGCTACTGTTAAAATAAAAACTCTTCAATACTATCGATTTATTTCACATAATAATAATCTCTGTTAAAAGAAGGAAAATCTGACAATATTTGGCTAAATATGGCACGACTTGGTAACTCTATCCCAGACAAAAAGAAAAAAAGTTTACGCCACTTGATCAAGGAGCATTATGGGGAAGAATGGGACAGTAGGGAGGATCTTCTATACCTACTGCAGGTCAACAGTGAGGAAAAAATCAAGATGTAGAAGGAAATAATAACCAGGCGGGGCCTGTGATTGTTTGGAAGAAGAAACTGCGGTACACATTTAAAAATATATTTTGTTTATTATTTAAAAATAAATAGAACGCCTATTTATTTTTTTAAATGATTCTTATTTGGGTGCAAAATCGGATATATCCATTTTTTTTCGTAATTACATAATTTCACTTCTTTTATGAAAAAATATATATTACTCTGATAAGTAAAAAAAAATAAATTAAACCCTTCTTCAAAAAAATGTAATATTTTCAAATTTTTATACTGGCACATTTTTAACGTTTCCTGGACATTTTACAAAACTGGATATACCCGGTTTTGCACGCGAGCTCTTCAATTATTTGGCACATGCATGATGATGAAATAATCCACATAATTTTCTTACCTTAGTTCTTGGACTAAAACACTCTTCTATACCTACATCGTTTCCTCAAAAAATCAGATTTATTTCGAAAATACTATTTTTTCGAGTGTGCTATGGAAACATTTGTACATAGATACTCTATATGGAGGAAAATTGATTGATTGCTTGAAAAAACAACTTTATAAAGCGTGTCTTCATTGAATTTATAAATAAAATCCAGTTGATTATTTTAAATCCTTAACTTAATTGTTTAATATTATTTTTTTTTAAAGTAACAAAGAAACAAGTTTATAAACTTTAGCGAAATTAAAAATGTGCTTGAAAATTATAATATTAAAATAGTAAATTTAAAATAATCGGCTGCATTTTATTTATAAAATCTATGAAGAAACGATTTAAAAAGTTGCTTTTCCGTCCAATCAATCAATTTTCCTCCGTATAGAGTACCTATGTATAATTGTTTTCATAGAGCACTTGAAAAAATAATAATTTCTGAATACATTTGATTTTTTGAGGAAACCCTTTGATATAGAACAGTAAATATAATTTATAAGGAAAAACTAACTTCTTATCAGTTTAAATATACAAGGTTTTATTTATTATTTAAAATAAAAAAGTTTTTAATGGTTAGATTCTTTTAAAATGTACTTTGAATTGTGATCACCCTGTACATTTTCTACGAAGATTGAAATATTTTTGAGTTCAAGAGCTAAGCTAAAAAGATTATGTTGATTATTTCATCACCATGCATTTACTAAATAATTAGACAAGGTCCAGATATCTCAAAAACTGACAAAGCCAGAAAAAGGGTTGTTCTATAAAATTTGCTTAGAATTGACAGCTACTTCCGGCATAACCGGAAATGACAGGAACATGTAAATACTTTAGTTATCGATTTTTTCCATAACTATAAGTATTATTCGCTATGCGACAAAATAACATAACATTTTTTCAAAAATCATTAAAATCGTAAAGAGTTGAAGAACTCATCACATTTTTAAATAAACATTAGGTTTTCAAATACATTGAATACTTTAAGCATTCGTCTTTAATTTATATTCTTTTTCTAACATCATATTTACATTATTCTTTTAATAGTAGTTTTAAATTCATGGTTTGTCTTGAAGTAAATAAACTGGTGGATATGTTTTTTATCCGGAAATTATTCACTCTACTATAATAGGTTTTTCGTATTTAAACGCCCTCGCTGTCTTGTCCGTTCTCGGAATCGTTGGAAAATCAGAATAATAGGCATATACACGCACTGCAATATTCTAATATCTCACGACCAAGCATGTTATACCCATAAACCGGCCGGATTACAACCAAGGGAATCGTTGATGGTTATAATCGTTAGGAAACACGACCTCAGGAAGGTCGTTCCATAAGGATGAAGTCCTCCAGATAAAGGAATTATTAAATAATGACGTTCGAGGTGTACTAAGCTGAACCACATATGGATGGGCGCCAGTTGCTAGTCGTGTATTTCTGCTATTCGTCGATCTGGGTGGAATTAAGCGGGCAAGATCAATCGAACATTTTCCATGGAAGTATCTGTAGAAGAGAGTCTAATCATCAACCTGGCTTCGATGTTCTAGGCTCTCGAGGTTCTTTGTCAGGTCGTGGTCTCCGATCAGACGAATGGCCCTCCTTTCGATTGAATCCAGTAGCCCAAGAGTATGTTTGGGCGCAGAGCTCCAGACATGAGCGCACTAGGGTAGGTGGGGGTAAAAGTCCGCATGGGGCAAGAGTCCGAGATATTAGGTAGATCACACTCAATACATGTTAAAAGTGGCAGTACGTAGCCGACGCTGCGAGTGTAAAGATACGTGCTTTCTGTCGCAACTTTTTCGATAATTATGAGGTAAGTTTTAAATTTTCACTGCTTGCTCTAATTTTTCTGAATATTTAAATAAAGCTTGTATATTACTGCGTTATTTATTGCAAGCCGTAGTATTTCCTCAGAAAACTTGGTTCTTTGACAGCAGTTTTAACGAGAGATATTGTATTCAAGTGATGTTAAGGTATTTTTTAGTAGACCCTTGCTAAAATAATGCATTTTGGGGTAAAAATCCGCACATCTATAGGGGTAAAGGTCCTCGGACATAATCCAAAAACAGAGGAAACAAACTAGAAAGGGCCTAAAATCTACAATTCTTACCTCAACCCCAAACAAGGAACATTTGGAGAAGGTAGAAGAGAAGAAAATAAAAAGAATTAAGAAGAAAAGAAGGAAACAAAGCATTAGGAGAAATAAAGCAGCTGTAAGAAGAAAAAAGAAGCAAACTCAAGGAAACACGAAAGGACTGATTCCTGAGTTTCTAAATATAGCTTTGTTTTTGATTATAATAATGTTTCACACGGAAGAGTTGTTGCTTTTTATTTATTAAAAATAATTTTCATTGAAATGGTGCAAAGATTCGATTGCGGATTTTTGCCCCACTTGATGGGGTATACGTCCCATTTTTCCATATCTAGAACTAATCTCCTAAAATCTTAAATAATAAGTATTTCATCTAAATCTCTTGCTTAAATGCAGATCAATTACAAATCTGAACTAACGGTCAAATTTGAAGTTCAATTTACCATGAGGAGTGTCCAAAATATTGAATGTACTAAAAATGCGGACTTTTGCCCCCACCTACCCTCCTCTAATGATGATCGAATCTGGGCTTTGTATAGTGTCAAAAGTTGTTGAGGTGTATACAGCTTTTTGGTCCACGAAGTTCCTGCCAAGCTGTCTTCTTTAATGTTTCTATAAAAGGATTGGCCCTAATGAAATCTACAGCCAACCCCAGAAAAAAAATGAGTAAATTTCGTAAATTTTAGTATATCATATTACCAACATTTCTTGAAAGTATACAGTCGGCAACAATTTTGTTTATTATGTCAAATGTATACCTAAACTAAAATTTGTTCCTGGGATGCAATTCGGATGTTACGCGGATGCAATTCGGACAATAACAAAATGGTCTAGCTAACCGGGATGCAATTGGCCGGGGGCGGTTAAAACCCCTCTAGTCACAAAAAAGTTAGTTTAAAAATATAGAATAAATCTTAGTCAAAGAATGTGCTTTTAAAACAAGTATGAACTCTGCGCTTAATTTCGCACGAGAAATTTTTCAAAATAATAGTTAATATCTATTTATATACATATTTAAATACGTGCTTGAAAATATATTTCTTTGCATAAGATTTATTCTAGTATTACATTTTTAAACTAAGTATTTATTTTTTTGTTTGTAGAACAAACCCGAACAATCACTTGGAGCGAATTGGGATGTTTGATGTGTTGATATGTTTAACCTTCAGTATCGTTGCTTCGGTATGTTTCGATATTCGGTGTTGGAACGACGTTGCCGAGGGTTCTGCGTGCTTGATTTATACGAATTTTAAACAATTTGTTAGTTATTACCCGATTTTTTTCTGTTGTGCTGATTCATAATAATAAATGTTTTAATGTGATTTCAAATTTGTGTGATATTATCTACTGTTGGTTCTGTTGCAAAACATACTTTTTGTGTTTTATTTTTTTATAGAATTTAATTATAAAACGAATTATTTTAAAATAAGAACGAAGGTAAGAGAGTATGTACCTTAAAATTGAAGCTTTTTTTTCTAAAAAGTTTGAAAAAGAAGTGATAACCCGGGTCAAAGACGCCTTGTTGTCAAAAACTAAACACGTGCGTTTACAATTATGTGTTGTAATATGACAACACCGCCTACAATGCAAATTCATTACGTTATTAGTTGATTTATTAAATTAAAGTTTTTAGCTTTAATTATATTTATTTAATTTTATATGTTTATATATCCTCTTTTGAGACTTCAGAGTGCCTCAATAAATTATTATTAAGTTTTATTACTTTCTTGGAATTAAATGCATTTCTCAAATATTAACATTCGTTTAATTTTGATTCTTCAGGAATTTGTTTAAGTTAGATAATAAACATTTATGATATGAGAGGGTTCAGTGCTCTATGAACTTTAATAGTCAAGAATAGTTTTTGGACGACGAAAAAGGGCTGACAGCAGATCGGCTGAAACCATACATACATTATGTCTGTTCTTATTAATAAATAAAAAATTTTAAAAAGTTAAAAAGTTTTTACGATTAAACAGTCCACTATGTTGAGAGGTGAAACAGCCCAACCGTAATAATCTAATTTAAAAATCTGAAATTATAGCTTAAGGACAAAAGCTATTATTTTTATTTGCAACCAGGTAAGGTTAAAATATTCGAATAATTGGGAGCTGCTTTTGTGGTCGTAGGAAAATGTATGTACATTACTTGTCTAAATGCGACTTTCTCAAACTAGTGTCGACTAATTCAGAAAAAGACACGAAGGAATTTTTTCAAGCGGAACGTACGTACATTATACCATGATATGAGTGGAGTACGGAGCCCGAAAGGGCCGTCCGTTTTGCGCTTAATAAATGATAGGTAACTCTAAACGTTCTCCTTATCTGCGCGTTTCAAGTAAGACATTATTTGATAACCCCCCTATAACCAAGTTTCCCCTTAAGTTTTATTTAAATTTAATTTGACCAGAATTTTGTTAGATGGCGATTTGGAAATTTTAATGCTGTCCCATTATTGGCTTCCATCCGAAGGTGTATTCCCCCACCCAGGAATTGACTATTTAAAGCCTATCTAACTTCTAAGCCTTTCTAATTTAAATTTTGAAAATATAAGAACTGGTCGACACTATGAGTAAAGTGGCCAGCCTTAGCAAGTAATGAAAAAATTCACCGCACTCTGAAGGCGTGCTTACTTAATTAGTTTTTACGAATGCTGTTCTTTACGATTACGATTTCGATTATTTTTGTAATGTCAGGGATGCCAGGCGTAATGCCATTGCCGACTTGACACGCACGTGTTAGTCGGTCTTGGGTGGGCCCACTATTCTTTCCCCGCTAACTGGAAGCTGTCAGCAGTCCACCAGAGCGCATGAAGAAATGAGGGCAAGAATTTTGTCTGAAAGTAAATGACTGATTTTAATTTAAAAGTATAGTTAGTTGAACGTAGGACGAGGCGTAAATTTTGTTCAAGCTATACTTATTGTTGTATTGGCTCGGGCATGTCCAACGAATACAATAACAATGAAAGTTATTATATTGAACACGGAGGGCTTTTACTTATTTAATTTTACTGTCTGTTGTCATTGAGGGCTGATTTAAGGGTTAGTCCTTGCGTATGTCGAGTAACGCGACTCGAAGTACTCGTAGTTAATTATTTACAATTTATATACAATCAGAATTAACCTGAACTATCATTCAATTGTTTCAACCAACCTATCATTCATCTGTTACGTACTCTGTTTAAATTTAGATTTATTTTCATTATTTACAATATAAACCTAAGCTAGCATTTTGTTCCCAACTAAAGGGATCCCAACTACCCTAATAATTTCCAAAAAAAATTATAACTCGGGGTAGTGACTATTAATACTAACTTATGATATTTTAATACTTACTTTTGATGTCAGAATCGGGTACTTTTTGATTTCGAAAATTATTCTAAGCTTTTGGCACAAAGTCTTTATAGAATAATTTTCCTCGTACTTAAGATTTATTTATACTCGCACCAAAAACGAGTGTTCGAAGATATCGCAGCATTATTGATACTCGCACGAACAGCTACGAGTTTTCGTAAATCAATTTTAGTTGTTATTTAGACTCGCACTAAAATTCACGAGTGTTCGAAGATATTTCAGAGTTCTTTATACTCGCACTGAAACATACGAGTGTTTGAAGATATTCCAGAGTTCATTATACTCGCACTGTAACATACGAGTGTTTGAAGAGATTCCAGCGTTATTTATACTCGCACGGAAACTACGAGTGTTTAATGAGTAAATTAAATTTTGCTGAGGGAAAGATCCGCGGGTGACTATTCTCGGAATTATCTGTGACGAACACTCTAAAACCTGTAGCCGAAATACGGACCCCCTTCTTACGTAAAAAAAAGTATAAAACAAAACCGCGTTTGAGTACGGCTCTGAAAACCTCAAGTCGGCGGCCGTTGCGTGCCTGAAGAACCCAAAACATCGACGGACTTCTCCGCTGCCTCCTGCCGCGAAAAAAAACCGTTGTAATAATTTTTTGCTGATGATGCATATTACGATATCAAAGTCGGTCTGATTTTGCATGTGGAAAGATTATGTTTCTTGGATCCTATTCAGCACAATGGTTATCTGTTTAGGTTTTGTGCTAAAATACCTAATAATGACAGCCAAAAGAAAAATAAGAAAAATTGCATTGATATTTCTTCAGTGCAAGATTCGCTCTTGCTTCTGTCTTCGGCCTGTACGATTGCTAAGTAACTTAACTCGATCTCGAAGAATCGGCGACAGGAACCCACGCAGCCTCAGGCCTTGGGTCGAGATCGGTCATGCTGCACGTAACGTGCGGAAAATTGCAGTGGCGATGAACGAAAATAGTCCAAACGTACGTGCGTGCAACACTGTCGTATTTAGCTTGGTCTGTTGTAGATAAGACTGTTCCTTTTTTCTTTGGTCTAGATTGTCATCGCTAATTACATGAATAAAGTTTCAATTTAATAAGAACGAGGTTATTCACCATTTTTTCTGTCTAGATATTTTCGATATTGAAAGATTTAATCGTTATAAGCCTGGTTGTTCGGGTTTACTTAAGTTTAAACTAGTTGGTTGGTGTTAATCATAATTAAATAAATGCATATTTATACCTGGACATTGGTGAAAAAATAGTTTTAGTGCAATTAATGATACTTAAACAAAATACAAAACTTCTACAATATGTCCACGGATGGGACTTACAAGAGGACAAATGGACTAAAAATTGAACGATACGAAAAAAAGTCACTCTTAATAAACGTTTTTGCTTGTCTAGAAAATACGATTCATCATGAAAAACTTAATTTTTTTATACAGGAAGGGTAAAAACTGCAAAAATGTTATTTTGGTTAAGAGTAAACATACTTTATTTGGAAATATACGAAAAAAAGTCACTCTTAATGAAGGTGTTTTCTACACAACAAACCGAAGTAGAACAATTCATTAAAAGGTTAACCTATGTAAAAATTATTTTCCAAAAAGTATTCTCTGGCACACCTGTGACTGGTGAACCTAGTCAAAATAATAATGACTCTTAAGGTGATAGGTACTTGTTGTCAATGTCTTTATTTAATGAAGTTATTATTTAAGTAGAAATGCGATCTACTGAACAAAGAGTTTTTATAATACAATGTTATGGGAATGGTCAAGTTTCATACCGCTACGTCATGGAACAACTTACCGAGAAATTTGTATTAATCCCAATAACTAGGATGGCAATCTGCAAGTTAATAAAAAAGTTCAAGAGAACTAGTTCGAGTTTGGACGTCAAAAAGAAAAGAAGAAATACGACCATGATGATGCGGTTACAGTCTTAGTTCTTCATTCTGTTGAAGAAAATCCTATGACGTCCTTTAGAAATCGTGTTACTCAGTTGGAAGTTGTGAAAAAAAGTCAAATTCAGAATATCCTTAAAGCAAATAAATTGTATCCGTATAAACCGCACTTTAATCAAAGATTGGAAGAGGGAGACGATGCGAAACGAGTTGATTTTTGCCTGTGGATAGGAGACAAAATTTTAAGTGGAAATGTTCATTTTTATAAATGTATCGTGTTTTCTGATGAAAGTACATTTTCAACAAATGGAACCGTTGCAACCCAGCACGTTAGGTACTGGTCTTTAGAAAATCCCGAACGTGTGGTGTGCGATATCCATCCATGGCATCATAGGGCCATATTTTTTTGATAACACGTGCAATAGATTATCATTTTTAGAAATGCTGGATACATTTTTCAATGATGAACTCGATAATCTACCATTAAATTTTCGACAAAATATGTATTTTCAGCAAGATGGTTGTCCAGCCTATTTCGCTCGTGAGGTTAGAGAATGGCTTGACCGCAGATTGGGTCCAAGGTGGTTTAGCAGGAATGGCCCAGTTTTGTGGCCCCCAAGAAGTCCCGACTTAACCTTTGCCGATATGTTTTTATGGGCCCGTTTAAAACAAATTGTTTTTGCAACCGCAATACCAAATGATATTGAAGTGCTGAAGGGCAGAATTATCCAAGCTGTCCAATCGATATCTCAGGAAGAAATCAGAAATTCTTTCGCTTATTTGAGAAAGCAATTAGAAAAATGTGTCGAGTATGGGGGTGAAGTTTTTGAATTATGAAATCGTTATCGTATTCTTTTCATGTTAATAAAAATGTTCGTATTATTATTATTACTTCATTAAATAAAGACATTGACAACAAGTATCACCTATTGATTATTCAAGTAAAAACGTTTATTAAGAGTGACTTTTTTTCGTATCTTTCAAAATAAAGTATGTTTACTCTTAAGCAAAATAACATTTTTGCAGTATTTACCCACCCTGTATAAAAAAATTGAAGTTTCTTATTATGAATCGTATTTTCTAGACAAGCAAAAACGTTTATTAAGAGTGATTTTTTTTCGTATCTTACAATTTTTAGTCCATTTGTCCTCTTGTAAACCCCATCCGTGGACATACTGTAGATTGGAAACGTGATCAAAACTTTTAATTACGTTGTAAAAATTGGTTGAGTTTCATATTTATTATTATAATTAGTGATGCCATTGGATCCACTTTTTGAGAACGCCGAATATCCGATTCAACGCCACCATTTTTAGCCGGATCCTAGACTGGAACCGGACCCTGTATTTAAAGTTTTTATAGTGAAAGACTTTTCGGAGCCCGGTGATGTCTGCGAGAAAATAAAGAATTAAACTCTCTGCAAGCAATGAGGAAAAATTAATTTTTCTGCACTATAATCTGTCTATTATTAATTACAAATATTGACGTGTCACATATTATTTATTAATTACGACATTTGTTCCAGAATTTGTACTTTGTTTTTATCGTGGTTGCTCGGGTTTGTTCCAGAGTTTGTACTTTGTTTCTAACTTGGTTTCGTTAAATAAAACAGTTCTACTGTGGCTTTGTTCATAATTTCTACAGCACATTATTTCAGTTCCGGTCGGATCTGGTACAAAATCACACAAAACAGGACATTAAAAAGAAGGCCTGATTCGTCGGATAAGGGATCCAGATCTGGTTCTGGTGGTGTTCCTAATTAGAATTAATAAATACATTTTTTGTGAATAAAATAGTTTTTAAAGTATTGTAGCAATTTGGAATTTGCCACTATTTTTTTGTATATAAAATGACATACCTCATATGGGATAAGTTTTGTATTCCTCCCTTAATTGTTATAATGTGCAAGTCCTTCAACCACTTAAACAACCGTTCAATATTCCCGATTATTTTATCGATAAGCAATTGTTGTTTATTTCGTACCTGTCGATTTTGAGGTTAAGAGGGTGGCTAACTTCGCCTTGTTGGTTTGGACCGCCTATCGACGTATCCGAACGACTCGTGCTGCAGGGCGAGTTTGGTGCCTTTCCTTGATTCTTCTCTGTGGTCTAGGTCTCGATATGGAATGTTGTGGTTGACAGGGTCGTGCTGTTTCCCTTATAACCGGTACTCTGGTGCTGGTTAAAGTAGATCCAAAAGAGAGAGAATACGCCTTTTAAGTTGACAGTATTAAGATACGTCAAGAAATCAATTGATTTTCGGGTTTGGGTTCTTCTTTCGTTAGCCTGCGATGGGAGACGGCTGAAGGCTTCTTTTGGTCAACTTCCAAAGAGACCATGCGGTCCCACTTCCTTATTAGAGGTTAGTTAAGAAGTTAAATAGCTATATTTTTGTGAAATTAGGATTCATTATGATCTTTTGATGAGATAATTATATTGAACCGCGTTTTTTGTTTCAGGGAATTTCCAATATTTTTCAACTTTTTCTTTATTTTCTTCTCCACGTGCGAGTTATGCTAGCATTCATCCTTGTTATAAGCTACTTATACAGCTCCATGGCTTGCTGAGCTAGCAAACTTACATTTTGTGTACTCCTTCGAGTGATGTCATGTATCAGTAACTAAGGCAGTCCAGCCGACCGTCCAGGACAAATGTTGTAATCCTGTAACCATCAGTAACTGCTGAGCCAAGGATAGGCAGACTGCAGTGTCTCCTCATCCTCAACAAGGGACTAGTTTACGAAGATATCTCTTAGGGGATCCAGGATGTTTCATCGACGATGAACAAGTTTACACAGTCTGTTCCAGGTACCTCGTTATAAAATCTTTCCCTTTAAATCAATGACCTTTTAATTCTTAACTTTTAAATACTTATTAGTGTAAAGCAATCTCGACAGTATATACATATTAACTCTTCATTAATCTACGTCAGGTACAAGGTACAAGGTTCATGAATCTTAATCTCCCCCTGCGTCAATTTTCTAATTCATTTTTTTATAACCTTCATGTCTAGATGTGCTAATTTATTAATGAACTTATAAACATTATCATACTTTTACTCTTCACTTAAATACCTTCACAGCTTCACTGACGTTTCACAAATCAATAAACCCTTAGTTACTGGCCTGTTAAATGTGTGTTTTATTGAATACTATTCCAACCTGACCAACAAGAACATTTCCCAGTTTAGCCACATTAAACTCGGGTGGCGCCCATTATACAGAAGGGAAATTTATAAGTAAGTACTCCGACCTTTAGCCTCCGCTAGCTAAGAGCTGCCGTAAGCCTGTGGTGGTTTTAAAAAGAAATCAAACAAGTGGCCACAGTATGAAGTAAAGTAAGGTGATTTTTCTCGCTTATCGACTCAAAGCCCCATTCAAAAATAAATTAATAAATATAAATTTAAAACTAGATTTATCCAACATCTTAACTTCCAGTCTATATCTTTCTACTGATGTTTAGCGCCATTCAGTGTTACGTAATTTTCTTTCTATTTCGTAATTTTTAACATACCATTTCCATGGAAAGATCAATACTTCTTTATGGAAGCTAAAGGTAAAAATTAATGTTTGTTATGGAATACCTCTGTCTCCGTTGCTAAAAAAGGAAATATTGAGGCATGATAAAACTGTATATTTGAATTGTGAAAAATAATACCAATTACATTCTGCTACCAGAAAGGAACTAAACTGGATATCAGTCAATATTTTAAAGGCAGTCAATATTTTTAAAGGCAGTCAAAAATAAGGATACAACTGAAGCATCATACTGTGTGATTGCACAAATAAGGAGTTTAGAATCTATGCTGTTGAGGTTCTCCATTCAGACCAATGGCTCTCCTTTCGATATAATCCAGTAGCTGGAGAGTATGCTTGGGTTTGTTAGTAAATAACTGCAGGAATGAGAGCAATATTCTAGTGATGATCGAATCGGGGTGTGTTAGAAGTTGTTGAAGTGTATATTACTTTTCGCTAGAATATTTGAATAATGAGAGAAGCTACTGGCATGAGACCAGAAGACGAATGTGTATTGTAATAAGTCTTATTTCGTGACTCATGGTTGCAAAATTCGATAGAAGGAAGAAAAAAATAAAAAAGATATGCATTCCTTGCTTGATAGTGTGAAAAGTTCTGGCAAAATCTGTAAATTTCCTTAAGATGTAGTACTCTCGGCATTCTCTCTCTTGAAACAAGATATTCGGTTCATTGAAGATCAGATATGTTCTGAAAAATAAAGTTGTTTAATTGATAAATATATTGCTTAATAATACGTTTAACTATATAAAGCTTAATAATAATTAACTTTCTGTCTATGCCCTCTTTAATTTTCCAAATTTTCCAAAACCTACGAGATTTACTGATGTTTTACTTGTATCACGCAAACTTCATTAAAAATGGTGATTTGGTGTGCCAGTCTCTTTATCAGTATACTAAATGCAATGAATGTAATTAAAATACCTGTATATTTTTTTTGCTCGATTCATGTTTGATCAATGCGAAAGTTTACCTAATGAATGCCCACTTTGAAGGTTCAGATTGTGCAAATGTGAAGCAGGGAAGCAGGTAGATAGAGAAACGAGGAGAAATATAGACTGTCGTGTAATATCGGCTTCAGTAAATTTATCAAATTTGTAAATGAGTTATTTGGCGATCAGCTTGTGGCTGAAATGATCATGTGTACTGTATTGCGTTTAATGTAATTTTAAGTTTTCTTTCAGACACATGCCATTGTTAATACATTAAGCAGTAACAAATTTCAGTAATGTAAACATTAATATATGGTATAATGGCATATTAGTTGCACTTAGTTAATTATTTTTATGAGCAAACACCAGTCCTATAGGAAATATTCTTTAAGGCACTCTGGTGATGGTGCGTGTGCGAATAAGGTGGCCATTCACGTTTGTTTTGAATCATTTTAGGTTATATTGGTTGGGAAACACGACCTCAGGAAGGTCGAGGTCGTTCCATTATTATGGCGTCCATCAGATGAAGAAATTTTTAAATAAGAAAGTTCGAGAGTTCGATGAGTACTCAGATGGACCACATATGGATGGGCGGCAGTGGTCCGTCGTGTATTTCTGCATATGTCGCTCTAGGTATAATTAAGCGGGCAATGTCAGTCTAACATCGAAATATCTGTAAAAGAAAGTCAAATCACAAACTTACCTTCAATGTTCTAGGCTGTCGCTAAAAAGGTGTTTCTTAATAACTAAAGTGCTAATATTTAAGGAGGTTATTCTTGGTCTATTTCCAGACAAAAACTTCATATGAACTTATGTCCTAAACATTTGGGTACACGTGTTCTGTTCCTCGAGAGGCATTTCATGATTTATAATATGTTTTTTATTCCGACCAGTGGCGTTCCTGCGGGAATTGCCCTCCGTATTTTTGAAGAAAAGAATGGTACGCCACTTCGTTTTTATTAATTATTTTTGAAATTCTCATTCCTTTTTAAGCAAATGTCGTCTCTTGATTTTTTGTCCTTTCACGTACAGTTTTAGTACAGAAAATAAAATGCATTCATTTGCACCCAGTTATGAAATTAGGTATTAACCAAGATTAAAATGGATCTAGTAGGTAAGTAAGAAGCAGAAGCATAGTCTAGTTGTCACGCATTTAAGTCATTAACTTTAACAAATTCTTGAAAAAACATGAAAATCCTTAACACACTGTATCTCAAAAGTTAAGACGTTTAGGACATATGTTCCTATGAAGTTATGTTATGTAAATCGGGCTACGTTACTTCGATATTATGCTGAAACTGTCAACATCTTATGCATCGACACCAAAAAAGATCATAATTGAAATCAAATATTTTAATATGTACACAAATACTAAAGAGGGTTGTTGAAAAAGTGTCACAGGTCATATCTTCAAAAATTTAATTTCAACTTTCTATCTTTTCCTGTATCGACCCGGGAGGTGGTAGTGTGTGAGGTTTCCAAGTTCTCCTGATTGAAGATAATTCTTGTTGCCGAAGAAGAAAACATCAAACAAAACGATACACACATAGAAGAGCTATTAGGTGGATCTTCTTCATTCGAGAATCAATATATCAACATCAATCCATATTGGCCATAATGCAGGAAGCAATGTTCTCAACCATACTATCGTTTTAGTAGTTGTAATATAATCAAGCCTAAAACTGATGTTGTTACAAGTTTTTGATGTAAAGTTCAGTGGCCTAGCTAGTTTTTCTCTAAAAAGTTTCGCTTTTGAAATATTAACAAAAATTAAAAATATTTAAATGGGACACCAGATATATTATTTTTTAAATTAATTACGCATACTTAGGTCTTTACAAAAATCTATAGTTGTCTATATTTATATTCAAAAAGAACCTAAAATGCGACATTTTAAAAAATTTACATTACTTTTATAAGAGTAGGCCATGGTCAAATTATTAGGAACAAATGAAAATTATCAAAACTTGACAGATCTTCCATATTTTTAGTATTTATCAAATACCTATTAGGTAAGAGCTTCTATAATATTATTTTTTTTTTAATTATTCTTAGCAATGGCCGTTTATGATAATAATAACGAAAATTATTATATGTTGGCAATCCAGTTTAATATTTTGAATAGCTGTCCAAATTTTGAATTTGTTCCTAATAAATTGAAAAAGTTACGTAAATTATTAAAAATGTTGCACTTTTAGGTTCTTTTTGAATATACAGGGTGTTATGGAAATGACTTATTATATTTAAATGGATGACCCCTTGGGTGTTCTAGAGAAGCGCTACATATACGAGTATATTAACCTATCGCTTAAAACTAGTTCCTTTCCTGATGTATGGAAGGAAGCAAGGATTACCCCAGTACTTAAAAAAGGTAATGCCAGTGTGATATCCAATTACAGACCTATCTCTATATTGTCGGCATTTGCCAAGGTCTTCGAGATGGCGGTTTATGAATGTACTTTTAATCAGGTAAAACTGCTTATCTCACCTCATCAACACGGTTTCTTCAATGCTCGTAGCACAGTGACTAACCTGGCTTGTTTTACCCAATTTGTTGGGCAGGCTATGGATGACCGCAAGCAAGTAGATGCGATATATACGGATTTCTCGAAGGCCTTTGACAGAGTTGACCACTCCATCCTGTTACATAAACTGGCCGGCTTGGGTTTTGTTAATAAATTTGTCTCTTTTCTTAACTCATATCTTAGGGATCGTGTACAATATGTGATGATTCGTGGTCATAAATCCTTTACTTTTTTAGCCTCGAGTGGTGCTCCGCAGGGTAGTAATTTGGCCCCCTTATTATTCCTCTTGTTTATCAATGACATAAGTGTAAATCTATCCAGCAAAGTACTACTATTCGCTGATGACTTGAAACTTTTCAGAATAATACTTGATATAACGGACTGTATATTGTTGCAAAGGGATTTGAACATTCTGGAGATGTGGTGTAAGACAAACAACCTGCCGCTAAATTTAAGTAAATGCTTCACTATGTCTTTTACGAACAAAGCCGATTACGTTTATTTTGATTACACTCTTGACAACACAACCATTGAGCACTGCGAAACGTTTAAAGACCTCGGGGTAGTTTTCGACAATAAGCTTTCCTTCTCCCACCACTTTAGGAGCATTCACAGCAGTGCGATGAAGGCCCTGGGATTTATCATACGGAATTCGACTGATTTCTCAAACACCAAAACCCTGAAAACCCTTTATTACAGTTTTGTGCGGTCTAAGTTGGAGTATGGTGGTGTTATTTGGCATCCGGTCTTTCATAAATATATTATTTTACTAGAGAACGTACAAAGAAAGTTTGTCAAGTTTATCGCCTATAGAGAAGATGGTATATATCCTACCCGGGGTACTAACCAGAATGCACTGTTGTCTAGATTCCAGATGCCATCGCTCCTTAACCGCAGATACCTCATGTTTATGCAGTTTTTGTATCGTATTTGCTGTTCGCTCATCGATTCCCCGGAGCTGCTGTCTTGTATTCTTTTCCATGTTCCTCTTCGTTCAGTTAGGCACCATCCCGTCTTTTATCTCCCAACTCCCTCCTCTAACTTTCTGATTAAAACACCTGTATACCAATCCATGTTGATTTTCAATAATACCCTTAATGACATTGATGTATTCGGTTTGTCCAATACCCAATTTACTAAACTTATAAAACATAAACTGTTACCTTGATGCAACCATTATTTTGTTCTCTTTTTTTTCTACTTTTTCCTATCTTTTGGATTTTTTGTTGCTTATGTATTTTTTTTTCTTTTTATAGGTCATATTGTCTTGTAATTGGATTTTACTCTGTTAGACAATAAAGATTATTATTATTATTATTATTATTATTATTATTATTATATATTTATTTTTTTAATTGACCATTTTAAAAGTGTTGTCCAGCCTCATAAACTCACAGCTCATCCCACGACACTGTATGGTAGTATGTCACAAAACACGTGTTACGTGCAATGTTGCCAAACTTAATGTAAAACTGAAATTCCATATAAAATGCAAGAGATCTCGGGTCTTATGGTAAATAGGCAAGTAATAGGGAATAGTTTCGTTTATCACCATAAGAAAATCACATAGTTAAGCGCCTATTATTAATGAGTAAACCCGAACAAATATCTTATAAAATAATAAAATGCCAAACAGCGAATTTTCGATACAAAATTCCACTCGACGATTTCGTGTCTGGTGTGGAATCACAGGTTATGATGGTTATTTCTAAATCACTAAAAAAAATCACCAAACTGTGAAATATTGACCATCTCTAGTTCTGACTCTTGAACGGTTTTATTTCAATCGATTAAATAAAATGTAATTTTTAAATTGCAGGAATCGTGTTTAAAATGTTTGTTTTTAATCAGTTAAACAAATAAATCTACGTGAGATAAAAAGGGACAAGCCAAAATTAATAAAACAACGTTCCCGTGCATTCTTTCCATGTGAATAGCTACTATGTGTGAGGTTATGTGCGGGTATTTACTAAAACTTACATTCTGTGGGTTTTTATAGAAATCATGAACTAATAATTGTTTTTAAATAAGTAAAGGTAAGAGATCATGTGTCTTAAATAAAATTGCATATTCTTTTAAAGAGTTTGAAAACTAGTCATTCAAAAGGTCAATGACGTTTGACTCATTTATTGTGTTTGTAACGGATTTGAAACTTGTGATATTACTATTATTTGTGCTGCAAAACATGTTTGCCGTCGGTTTTCTGGAATAATGTTTGTTCATAAATATAGAATGAAAAGTTATAGTATTTTTCTAAAGAGTTTGTCGTGTAAATATGACAACACAGGCCGAAATGCCCTGACATACTTTGACACTAGGTAGCACAATGTTTATTGTTTACATGTTTCGGGTTTGTTCGGTGTAATGTAAGGTGATATAATCCGCTTATTAATTGAAAGCGCCATTTATGGTTATTTTTATTCAATTTGTTTTCATTTCAGGATTTGCAGGTTTAAATATAATAAGTCATTTCCATAACATCCTGTATATAAATATACATTTTTTTTAAAGGCCCAAAATATGCCCAATTAACATATATATAGGATGTCCCTTTTAAAAATATTTACTTCTGTTAATATCTGAAAAACTAAAGATTTTAGAGAAAAACTGACTACTGTACTGAACTTACGGCATAACGCAAAATACTGCATTCGTAGCAAAATAGCTATGATTCCCTCTGGTTGCTGGATGTTAAAACGCCAAAAGAAAATTACTCTCCCCGACGTCCTTAGGTCATCAATACCCTGCTTTCCCCCATATAAAAATACTGTCTAGAATTATCCCCATTTATATTTCTTGGAAGACACATATGCTAGATTCAAAATGTGTAGGTAGTAACACTGCAACCGTAATCTCTAACTGTCAAATAAAATTCCCGGAAGTCTGGGTAATACTGGGAAACATATTTCTTACATGCAAACGCAGTACATTGCTTAATGTAGGATAATATGTACCGACATTAGTACAATATATATACTTACATAACTGGTAAATTATGAAACACAACAGAAAGCTTCTTACATATTTTTTTCGCTTAATATTTTGCGCATAGGTAAAGGGGGTTTTCCAATAAGAACGATATGATTTTAAAATGAAATAAAATTAAAATTATTTCAGATACAACCAAACTTTTTATATTATATTAAAGTACAGTCGATAACATTAATGTTTTAAATAACACATCGTTTAAATGTCCACCTCGAGGTCGTCTACACGAGCGAATTCGACGAATCCAAATTTCGTTGATTTTGTACAATAAATCGGGCGTGACATGACGAATGCAGTGTTCAATGGTCAATCTTAATGTGCCAAATGTTTGTGGTCTGTTTGCATAGACCTTAGATTTCAAATAGCCCAACAAGAAGTAATCTAAAGGAGTTAAATCCTAGCTTCTTGGGGGCCAATGAACAGTTGCATTCCTTGATATTATCCTTTAATCAAACTTTTCTTGCAATACGTCGATAGTTTCATGAGCAGTGTGACATGTGGCACCGTCTTGCTGATGGAACCACATATCCTTCAAATCAAGTGCCTCTAAATTTAGCCACAAAAAATTTCTTAACATCTCTCGGTATCGTTCACCAATCACTGTAACTAAATGTTCTACCTCATTTTGGAGAAAAAATGGTCGGATGATGCAACCATACCATAAACCACACCATACAGTTACTTTTAGTGGATACAAGAGCTTCTTGTGAATCTGTTGTGTATCGTTTTCGCACCAAAAACGGCAATTTTGCTTCTTGACATATCCACTTAACCAAAAATGAGCTTCATCTGAAAAGATAATTTTTTTTGCAAAATTAGGATCCCTTTCAAGTTGTTCTAAACTCCAGCAGTAAATTCTCGGCGCCTACAATGATCTAGTGGCTTATGTTCTCGAGAGAATTTCAAATCTTTTTGCAAAATCCGCCAAATTGTCGTGTTTTTAAGCCCTAACTGCTGAACACGACGAGGAATTGACAAATTTTAATCCTCTGCAACACTTCCACTTACAGCAGCAATATTTTCAACAGTTCTGGCATTTTGCCGTCTTGCTGGTATTTTATACATCGTGAAGAGTAAAATTATTTTCAAATTTGTCAACGATGCAACGAATGGCAGCAAAGAGAAGCTATTAAATGCGCGATAAGTGTTCACAAAGAACGCCTATTTTCGTAAAATTTTTGGATAATAACAAAACGTTCTTGAAGTGCGTATTTAGCCATAATAAATTGTTAGAGTATATTGAACATAAATGACAACTAATGCTAGGTATAACTTTATTACCATGGTTACCATATCGTTTCAAAATCATATCGTTCTTATTGGAAAACCCTTTATATGCAGGGCCTCAATTTAAAAACTTCACACCCTTAATATTTCGCTTCCAGTATACAAGGTGTCCTAGGAAGTTCTACATAAATAGTAAGCTTTTTTTATGCGTTTTATCACAGGAAAGTGCTTCTTCCTAAAAAAAGCTCTGCTTGGCAATAAACTAAGATTTTCGAAGAAAAAATAATTATATTCTACAGGGTTCTCAAAAAGTACAAGAATATAAAAAAGATCCAACAAGGGAGAACTTTAATCTTTGAGCAAAACGACAAAAAAGTTGTTTCAAATCTTGTTGGGAGTACAAATACAACTTGAATTAAATATTATGATTTTTAAACACACCTTCATGACTGGATCATCACAATTTTTCAGCTCCCCTCCTTATTAAGAAGGTGTTACTCTGGCACAAGTTTGATAAATTGTCCGCGATTGACATTTTTTAATTTTTAAAATTTTTTTAAAACCAGAAAAATGGTTGACAACGGCAGACATTTTTTTTTACATTTTACATTTAACACGTTCGCGACGTAGTGCCCCACCGGTGGGTCACGCTGGTTATAGTTAATAGTCGTCCGTGTCCACCGGTGGGGCAGAAGAATAAAGTATGAATTTCTGTACAAAGTGATTTTTGGATGGGAAAATTACAATAAAGGCAAATAAATAAAATACCAAAAATTAGCTTTTATTTCAAGTTATGCTTAACAGAACATTAGAGCAAATAAACGTACTTATAATAATAAAAAATGTTGAAGACAACGAAAAATAAAAAAAACAAAAAAAACTACTCGTGATTTTTCTTAAAACAGGCTATACACATGGCTGCTTTTCCATCGCAGTCTTCACAAAATGTAAGAACTTTAGATGCTTTGGATGCTTTCTTGCTGTACCCTCATACTTTCCTATTCTGTGACTACTTTTCCCTCGTTTCCTTTTCTTAGCAGGCTCTTCTGCACTATCTTCAGTCTCAGCGTCTGTATCATTATTTTCGTTGATGGTTAGCAATCCCTCTATTATTTTTTCTCGAAATTTCAGCATGTCCATTTTCTTTCCCTCTCTGTTGAAGTTATTGTAGACAACCCAGGCATTAACAACGCAGGTTCCCAGCATGATTTCCAAAATTACTTTTTTGTACCACTTGACTGTTTTCCGTAGGGTTGTGTAATGGTGTTGTGTGATTCTAGAGGGTATTCCTGGAGGATCAGTGATTTTCGAGGGACTTCCTTGAGGATCGGTGCTTTCCGACTGGCTTCCTGGAGGACCGTTGATTCCCGAGGGGCTTCCTGGAGGATAGGTGATTTTTGAGGGGATTTTATTGATTGTTTAGCAAGAGACGATGGAGATGAATGTGAATCTTCAACTGATTTTGCTTGTTGCAACGCACCTTGTTTGGCCAATGCTAAGATTAGTTGCGCTCTGGAACTCATTTTGACTTCTCTAAAGTTGACTTATCCGAAACAAAACTTTAACTATAATGTCTTTGTTACAAAAACATAATTTCCTTAGATAACCACCGGTGGGTCATAACGGCTCCGAGGAATAAATATCCCTTAGAGCCGTCATGACCCACCGGTGGGGCACGGCTGAAAATCCAAATAAAATTAAAAAAAACACAAATATGTCAAAAATACATTTATTTACATATACAAACTATCAAAAAATTACTAAAAAGAAAAAAATATATATACGGCCACTAGGCACTTCGGCATATAACGCGGCGTCGCGAACGTGTTAAAATGGGGTAAAACAATAATTAGCCTTCTGAGAACCCATTTCATAGCTAGCTTAGGTCACTCCAATACTTAAACAAAAGGTGTATCGACCTCAGCCTATTTGATACAATGGTGAGCTGAAAAATTGTGATTACTTAAGTCGTGGTTTTAACAATACGAATATTTAATTCAAATATTACATTTATACTCTCAACGAAATTTAAAATAACTCTTTATTTGTCGTTTTGCTCAACAATTAAAAATAGTGGTAGGTCTCCATTGGCCTTTCTACATTCTTGTACTTCCTGAGGACCCTGTATTATATAAAACATTTAATTTTTTCTTCATAAATCTTAGTTTCTTCCCAAGCAGAGCTTTTTAGGAAGTAACACTTCCATTCATAAAACATCTAATAGAAAGTCTCAGTGGCGTAGCGACAAATTATAGGTCCCCCCGCGAAAATTGAGTTAGGGCCCCCTACCCTATATTAAGAATATACATATATAAACATATAAACAAACAAAATTAGACAATACTGTTTATTATATAAACTACAAACCTATATGTAGAGAACGTTACAAAAATAAAATTATTGAACAACAAGAAGAAAACAAAAAACTAAAAGGAACAAACACGAAAAAATTCTTTAGGTACCGAGCTAAGGTAGCGATACTTGAAAGTTACAGTGATAAAACCAAAAGTATTTAAAATTAAGCAACAAAATCTTGAATATAGTATTTTAGGTATCTCAATAGTTATTGCGAGGCAATTGGCCAATTGCCTATTTTAATTATTATATTGTAAAATTATTCTTATATTGTTGCTTTCAGGAGGTAAATTGTTTTTTTCTAGCTTTTGCCTCCGCAAAATTTTTTATTAAATGGTTATTATCCATTTTGGCCGCCTCTTGTGCCTCTATAGACAGGATAGCCAAGTTGGTTAACCTTGTCTGAGAGGAACTATTTCGTAAATAATTTTTAATGATTTTTAATTTGGAAAAGGATCTCTCAGCTGTAGCAACACTTACTGGAAGAGTTAAAAATAATAATAAGGCTGTTGTTACCTCTGGAAAATTTGATGATAGTGTTATTTTCCACAATTAAAAATACAGCAAAGTCTTTAATACTTTGAAGAGAAGCAATTTTTTCCTTTAACGGCATACACAACGCGACTATCTCTAAACGAAAAGTCGCAGACAGATCGCTGGAATATGTTTGCTGTAGTGTTTCTGCAGACATAAATAATTCTTTTTCTGGCAAAGTTACTAGAACTTGGGGACATAGAAATCTAAATTTATTAACAAATAACTCCATTCCCTCAAAACGATTACCTATTTGGTTAATTACAATATCAAATACTTTGTAATATATATTTATCCTAAAATAGTTTTCTCAACTAGAAAATAGATAATTTGTATTGGCTTCATCAAAGTGTTTTTTTGGTTTTAATTGTCTTTTATCTTCAAATTCCGGGTTTATATTCCATGATCTTGATATACCAATTGCTTCATTCTTCAAATTTATATAATTACGGACCCAGTGTGACAAAATCTAGATCAGGTGGACATTGGTAATATTGGTATTTATTTGAAAGATTTGCTAATTAGCAATAGGCTCTATCGGAACTGGAAAGTCTCCCGTTTATGTAGAACTTGGAAACCTTAGAAACATTGTATAATATTAAAAATCGGAAAGAAAGGTCAATTTTATTCCTTTTTAAGTAATATTTGCAGCTTTTGAATTTTAACCACCTAGTAGAGATATATGTTACCTTTAAAAATCTTAAATGGAAGGGTTTCGAGCGGCACAACACTTTAAATGTTGTTTAAATATCTTTCTATAGTAATAGCCTTTTTCAGTGGCACTTTCCAAAAAATCGCCTTTCAATATTGAAAGTAATTAAATCTTTTTAGGCTGTGACGTTGCCCCTGGTAAAGAATTTGAAGGATTCAGCCGGAGCTACTACCTATAGATCCATAATTATTCTACTAAAATATGAATCAATACAATAATATTTTTCAAAAATCTACAAACCATAAATCTCGGTGCAGTTAATTATGTCCATTTTTAGAACACGTCAAATAATAAATTATAGTGTATAAAAGCCCTTCTAGAACCGCTTCAAACAAAAAAAAAAACCTAACAATTTGGTATAAATTTTTTAAACTCATTTATACTGGCGAATGCGCTAGATTAGCAATTATTTTTTTTATTTTTTTTAACCTTCGTCTTCCCAGGTGAGGTACCGACGTACCCCAGAAACGAGTTTTTCGGCGTATTTTCTATAAGAGAGCTTGTTTTCTTTCACTAATTTTATATTGTTTCACTAAGGGCTTTGCAATTAAACCCTTGTCTTCAAATAAGACCATTCTCCTAAATTTTTTGAAAAATTAAATTTATTTCGCGAGCGGTACATTTTTGTACCAGTAAATTCAATACAAAGAATAATGATTATAATGTTTTTTTTTTCGCATAAGATATTTAAACTGTCCCATATAATTTAATAATAAATTGTAACATAAATTACGCTTTCATATATTAAATAAAAGAACATGTTTAATTTACCCCTCCCCATGCTAATTTTGACCCGTTAATTTTGTTTTATATTTGGTTGTGATCTTTGAAGAAAGGTAAACTACCTTTCGACGTAATAAGTAAAGCAGTTACATATCAGCCACCTTCCTATTTAATTTCCTTTACCAAGATAGCGCCTGACCGCCATTATAGTTAGAACTGTCATTCTTACGTATAAGGTAGTTTACCTTCCCCTATGGGTCACACACAATTTTGTAAAAAAAAAATAGTCTAAAGTTACCAGAGGGGGAGGGGATATTAAAGAACCGCACTGTATAATAAAATAATAAATACTTATAAGTCATTTTTTTAAAAATTAATCACCTTGTACAGGTCGACAACTTTAACTGTAGCTACAAAAGGAATGCGGGCAAAAAAATTTCTTGGGATAACAATGTTGTCACATATATTAAATTTTAATTTAATAACATGTTATCAAGTAAACCCTAAATTTAAATTTAAAGTAAATTGTCATAAGTATATAAGAAACTAATATTCTATTATAGTTTCAATGTTCTTAAAACTTTCTTTTCATACTATTTATTTTAATATTTAAATGCAAAATAAAATATCTTTTCATTAAAGTACTTCTAATCTAAAAATAGGGCAACATGGTACAATATCAACGGTAACCATGGGTAACCGGTGGCTAGAGCTAATTTGATAGGTTATATCCCAGACAGAGGATGACGTCACGCGCCTGGTGACACGCCTATAGTGCCAGCGTGCTTGTTCGGCGATGTCCAATATGCTTCATCCAGTAGCGTAGTGATAGGGTTTGTTTTAAAACTGTGATAATGAATGAATATACCCTGGTAAAACCCTTCATAGTTAAACCCGCGAAGTGATTGCCAATGTGTACAGGGTGTGTGAAGAGGAATCACAAATTAATATATTTAAATTGCCACTTAAGCGAAAGCTAGAAAGGCTCGCAATGTATACGGGAGTAAGCGTTGGTGCAGTAAAAAACATGCACAAAGAAGATAATGAAAGGAAGAAAATATCCCGAATCAATTGTTGTCATCTCCTGTCAAAAAAGGGACCGTCTCTCTGCTGTCGAAAAAATCGAAGGCTTCGACTTTGGCATTGTTAGGAGAACAATACAACTTTAGTTTTATTTGGAACTAAAAGTGGTTCCAACCTTAAAAATGTTGCTACAACAGCTCAGAAGTGACATAAACTCTCCGTTTTCCCGTGAAACTTTGAGGTGCATGTTGAAATCAAATGCATTTTATTTGCGAAAATGCCAAAATAAGCGAGGAATATTAATGAAAAGGCCTAATAATATATTGCCCTGGTGATACAAATATATTCATGCTATGAAAAATATATATTATTACATTATTAAGATAATAATAGCACGCCCATGACTCGGCCATGCTTTAAAAGATATTGCTTCCCCCTTACCGATACCGCGTAGCTATAGACTTGCTTGTAGAACTGATTGTAATTTACCATTGCGTGAATTCCAATAAATTCCAAATAAGAATCCTCTATTAATATTATATATTATTATTTGCGAAGACGGCGTCTTCGTAAAATAATTGGACTAATGCCGCCCTTTGCGTACCTTTAAATAATTATTCATTTTTAGTATAAGGAAGCCTTTATTATTTAATTTGGGTCGGATTAGTTGTTGAAAAAGACCTGCTTTGATAGATGTTTTATAATATTTTTAAAATATTAGTTCAAGGTGTTCAAAAAATAAGATTAAAAATGAAATTGAGAAAACTGCACAAAATCTGCATTTTCAAATGGAACCCTTAAATTTTTTAATTATTTTTGTATATTAAAAATAAGGGTAAGTTTGTGTCTATTCCAACAATTTTACCTTGTCGAAATATTATCAATTTGATACTTTTATATGCGATTTTGCTACGGATTTTAATTTCAGTTACTTCTACTTGAAAATAGTCCAATTATAAAAAAATGTACGAAACTGTCACGTCGAACAAACCCGAACAAACCCGACAAACCCGTTTGAAAATTATTAATAATCATGCTAGGCCGATTAAATTATACAAAAGAAGTTATTTTAACTTGTTTATTATTTATGGAGAATGTGATAAAGTAATAACGAGAAGATGTGACAAATTTATTTATTTGGCGTTTGACTGTCTTTGAACGCCATTCCATTATAGCCAATTAGGATTAACTGAACCTAAAATCAGTAGCTGAGTCGTCAGATAAAAATATTAAATTGGCAATATTTCGAAAAGTAAAAATTTTCGGAATAGAGACAACATTACACAAACTTATCCTTATTTTTAATGCTAAATAAAAAATAATTATAAAATTTGGGGTTTCCATGTCAAAAGGTAGATTTTTTGCAGTTTTCTCAATTTCATTTTTGATCTTATTTTTTGAACATCTTATACCAATAGTTTTAAAATTAAAAAAAAGAATCTATAAGGTCCTTTCAACAACAAATCCGACCCAAATTAAATAATAAAGGCTTCCGTATAGGAAAAATTGATAATTATTTTAAGGTCGGCAAACGGCATTTTTATACAAATTCTTCAATACATATGTCAAACATGCTTCGGCTTAGGTACGAAATCTGTCTAGAATCTTGCGTATATTCCAAAAGTTTAATAATATATAGGGTGTTCCATTTACAATAAGCAAGTCGACACCGACTTCCTATATAACCGGAAGTGACAGATACGTCAAAATATCTTCATTAAAAAGATCGGAAAATTTTATAGCGACCACCAATATTTCACACAATATCTGTTTTAGTTCCCGAGATCTTTTACTAGGCCACTTGCCGTGACTGACCCTGTATATTATAAACAAAAGTATATATCCTGAACAAGCTTAGCATTACGTTTTTACATGGAACAATTCCTAATAGTTATGTATATTGAATGAATTGCACTAAAATAGGGTAAAGTAAGGTAATTCCGTGACATAAGCAATGTCCTGATATTTTTTTAAATTTATATAGCGACGTTACCTATCGATATAGGAAGTTGAATACAGGGTGTCCGCTAATTAATTGTACATGGTAAAACTACTACTACTAAACTAAAAGGAAATAATATCGCTTAAAACATGGTCTAGTCATGGGCGTGCTATTATTATTGTAAATAATGTAATAAAAATATGAAATTCTTCAGTAATTGCATTTTATTTGAAAGTAGGTAACTATTCTTATCAAGGTTTAAAAAATTACTTTTTACAAGATGTAAATTTTTTAACATGAGAAAAAAACAGCTACATGATTAACTGATTGGTGGCTATTATTCAGTTTTGGTCGTATTATTGTCCCATTCTAGCTAGTCGCAATTTAAATATATTGATTTGTGATTCCTGTTCACCTACCCTATAAACGTTTGCAATCACTTCACGGGTCTGTCTGTGAAGGGTTTTACCAGGACAGTGGCGGAACTTCAAAATTCCCCCCCCCCCCCCCCCCCCCGCAAAATTATTTATTGGGCCCCCTACAAAATGATCTAAAAGTGACCAAACTATTCTTTTCTGAATAACTTTATTGTTTAAAATTACTTTTAAACCAAATTTCCAGGAAATATTTGCAAAAGTATAAGTTCTCGTAAAATTAATTTAAAAATACATAATAAGATCGAATAATTAGAATATCATACAGGGCAGGTTAAAATTAGAAGTTACTTTAAACAAGTCGCAAAAAAAGTTTTTTCTTCCCTCAAATAAGTTAGACTCACAGCCAAAAAATATGTTAAGAGATTTTTTGATATTTCACTCGATTAACCATTTATAACTAATGTTCTGACCAAATGTTTCTAAGCAGTTAATAACTGAATATCACAATGTTTAGTCATCAGTTAGCCATGGAAACAATTATTGTATAAAATGAAACATAAATGATATTTGAATGAAAGGAATATATTTCAGATTACTAATAATAATAATCTACAAAAAAAATTATTTGAAAAATAATAAATAATTCTTTGAAAACTTAGCACCGCCATACCGCCAAATAAGTATAAAAAATATTATTTATAAATAACAAGTGCTGTATTTCGTTGCGATAGGGATATTTTATATTTTAAATTTAATTTCCCTAAAATAATTTGTTTAGGAATAAGAAGTTTGCATTCAATTAGAAATACCTATGGTGTCATAAAAACGTTAAAACGTTGTAGTTGTTAATTCCTTGTTACTATAAACATTATCCAGGACCTATTTTCCTGCTAGGCCCGGTGGGTCTGGGTCTGTGGCCCCACTTTCAGAGGAGCTCAGAACTTGGCTTGCGCGACACTAACTTATTCAACACAAACAAGACAAAAACTTAACTTATTTGCAAAACGAATAGGTACCTATTTTTTTATTAATTCCGGTTTCCTGCGAAAATTACAAAAAAAAATTATAAAGGTTCTTAAAATCTAAGGCGATCGACAGATGTGTAGGAACTCCTTTTCTTGATAATAGTATAAAATCATAATAAATTAGTGACGCTTTTTGAAGTGGCGAAGGGCCTCGCATTCCTTAACGGGAGGCATCATTAGGCCGAGGGCACCCTGGACGCCTGGGCCCCCTGCGTTGCATGTTCTTGCTGCATAGTAGTACCGCGCCTGTAACAGGAGTATATTCATTCAGTATTAGAATGTTCAAAATTTTAAAATAACAACCTAAAACACGACACAATGAAAACGTATTTATAAAACACAATAAAATAACTACTGCTCCTTCCATCACTACGCAACTGAGTGGGTGCATCCTTAAAATATCGAACATCGCCGAACAAGCCCGATGGCCCATCGGGTGTCTCACGAGACGCATGCGCTCAACTGTCTGAAATATAACCAATCAAATTAGCGTTATCTACCTGTCACCATTGGCAACGCACTATGTTGCCATATTTTTAGATAAAAGTACTGTAATGAAGAAAATATGTTTTGCATTTAAATATCAAAATAAATATTATGAAAAGAGAGTTTTAATAATATTCAAACTATAATAGAATATTGGTTTCTTATATACCTATATTACAGTTTATTAAATTAAAATTTAATATATGTGACAACATTGCTAACCCAAGATTTTTTTGCCCGTATTCCATTCGTAGCTACAGATAAACTTGTCGACCTGTATGTCCCTGAACTTATGACAATATAACATCATAATAAAAAAAAATTTCATAATTTTTATTACAAGAATGTCGATTAAACATTTATTTTACGCTTTAAATGCATGCATACCTTCTTTCATAAGTGGAAATACTATCTCTATGACATCAAAACAAAAAAAATATTTATAGCAAAGATATTACAACATAACCTTACTTTGCCCTATCTAAGTGTAAGATTTAGTTCCTTATTCCGGAACTGGAATAAGATATTGCGCGCCCTGTCATGCCCTGTAATAGTATAAGATACATAAATGCAATACTTTAGATAATTACTTTGAAAATCAGTAACGCGGAATAAAAAGCCATAGCACCAATATGAAAAATATTCTTATAGCTGGCAGAACTAATTATGCCATTAACCCGATAAAGTGCGGTTTCTATTTTTTTTTTTAGCAATTCTTTTAACATTAGCGAAGATAAAATACCGATTTAATAAGATGCATAAGATATTTCTGAGTAAAATATTTACGTTTTATAACAACGCTGAACGTTAAATAACATTATAGCGGCATTTATACAGGGTGTGTTAGTAAACTGCCTGGCTTCGATAACGCGTAAACTATTAAAGATAGAAAAACAGCCAACAGTTAAAGTGTTTACTAATATGCATACCCAAAAATATTTTACAACCTCAAAAAGCGGCAGTAAATAATTTTTTTTTTAAATGGGACATCCAGTGTATTTTTCCAGAATTTGATTTAGTAAAACAATTGCTTTACAATCGTATTTAATTTTTTGAACTGAAAGGCGGCGTTGTCAAGTAATTAATTTTTTTGTAACTCAGGCTACACCCTGAACAAATATAATTTATATTGTAGCTACCCTAAAGTACGTAATATCCGTAGTAGAGTCGGCAATTTTTTCTCTTGCGCCGGCAATTATAATTGCACGTATTCATGCGCAGTAAACCGTTCTCGATCAGCTGGAGCATTGTCATCGGTCAGAGCAGCAGTTGGTACTGTCGAAATCCCTAAAATACCCCCAGAATTAGAGATGGGCAAACCTGTTCGTTTTGATTACCAGTTAAAGCAGGTACTGCTATTTACAAATAGGAGGTTAAAAAAGTTGCTAAGAATTAGCAGTCCATAAGCTTAATAAAGAATGTGAACTGCTAATTTAAGTACCAGTGAGTTTTAGCTGTACATACCTGCTTCGACCAAATAATAAACAGTTAAAAACAACAGAATAATCCATGTCTACCCAATTGCGTCGGCAATGGTAATTAAAATGGCGCGTGTCCCATTTCTGGTAATGAGAGACAGCTGATCGGGAACGGTGTACTGCGCATGAATCCGTGTCATTTTAATTGTCAGAAGAGTAGAATTTCCGACTGTAATACGGAGAACGCTGTACTGCGCATGAATCCCTGCAATTATAATTGCCATTGCTGGCGCCACAAAAATTCCCGACTCTAATACGGCTTTTATACAAAGCGTTCAGTAGAACTTGGACAACTCACCGATTTTAAATATGCTTTAATTTAATTGTACACGAGACGGATATTCTTAGACATATGGATGTATCTTCCGAATACCTTTCTTCTTTTTGATAAATATTATGTCATATACCTAAATCATATAATTTCTGAAATATTTTAAGATTTGTCTTAGTTCAGGTAGAAAGGGGAAGTTCTGATTACAGAATTTAGTCAAGATAGCCTTGGAACAAAAAATAAATAATTTTCCTTAACGTAGCTGTCATTATAAAGTTAGTTTTCTTAAGTGTGTAGTTCATTACTGCTTAAGACTTGAATTCCTTTAGTTAATTTTATCGAGATAATAGAAATATGAATTTTTCCAAAGAGGAACTGGTTAACATGATCTATGTTTTGGGCGCAATTGATTACATAATTAGTTATTCTATTCTCAATATATTTAGAGCATTTTTTCTATAACATACAATGTCTAAATTCAATTGTTTCGGAAATATTGACAAATAAATGAAAAAACCAACAAATTTTAATTAATTTTATTTTAAAAAGTAAATAACGATCTTTTCAAATTCAGAATAAAAATTATACAAAACGTCGTCCTTCAATCACCCGACAGTATCCAAGCCTCTTTGAAAACTGGAAAAGCATGTTTTACAAATGTCGATGAGAATGTAAAATTTTGCTTCTTGACCGGTAATTCTTACATTTACATCAAAATAGAATTACACTAAATTTAATTACTTTATACCATGATCAATATAACGATCAAATATTACGAAATCTGTTTCATTTATAAAAAATTAAATGTAATGTCACCCCTTGACAGTTAATGACCTTACTGGCATATAGAGTGCATAGTGAAATAGTAAATTTTAGTCCTCGATTAACGAAAACCCGGAACTCATATCACTTTTCGTTCTCCTGTAAGTAAACCATTTCGGCATATTTGCCCAACCCTGTATATTTGTTTAGTCACTGGGTCATTCCCGGTGAGTGACCTATTAAAAAATCTCGGGAACTATAAGATATTTGTTTGAAATATTGGTACTTGTTATGCCGATGATTTTAATGAAATTATTTTTACTTACCTGTCTATCACTTCTGGTTATAGTGGAATTTAGGCTTAGGAATTTCATCTCAGAAATGGATAGTAGGAAATTGTTAAAAAAGTTACGTGGATTAAAAATAGCAATGTTAAGCCTTAATTTCACTATAACCAGAAGTGATAGATAAGTCAAAATAATTTATTAAAATGATCGGCATAACGAGTAGAAAATATTGGTAGGGGCAAGTAGGGGAATACCAGTAAGGTGGGTAATTCCGGTCAGCTCATAGCTACAGTGTAAACCTACTCAGCTTGTTCAGCATCGTACTGTCATCTAACAATCAACGGCCAAAGTTAAATGCGCGTGGTTTTGCTGTGATCACCCCATCGTAATGGCCACAATGTTGTAAAAAAATACCTTTTTCCAATTCCAGAAAATTAATGAATTTTTTTCCATCAAATTATTCTAAATAATTTAATAAGGAAATTGGATCGAACGTTGACGTAATCTTTCAATATGCTTCATTAGCAAAAATCATGAGAACGGCTTTACGGGCGTCGACGGCAAGAGATTAGATGGTTTAAGAATGACGCAATGTAGCGTTGGAAAGGGTGAAATAAAAAATTGTTTTAGAAGTTAGTCGGTTTTCTGGTATTTATTTTTTCAAAACGGTAGCCGCAATGGTGACTACCGGTTTCGAGAACAGTCAACCGCGGATTTTCCCTGAGAAAATTTTAATCTTCGCCTACTCGTGTTTCCGGCGAGTTTAAAAAATATTGGACTGTCATTAAACACTCGTAGTGTCCGTGCGAGTATAAATAACTCTGGAATCTCTTCAAATACTCGTATGTTTCAGTGCGAGTATAATGAACTCTGAAATATCTTCGAACACTCGTGAATTTTAGTGCGAGTCTAAATAACAACTAAAATTGATTTTATCAAAAACTCGTAGCTGTCCATGCGAGTATAAATAATGCTGCGATGGTCACTACCGCGAGTTATAGTTTTTTTGGAAATTATTCTGGTAGTTGAGATCCCTTTAGTTGGGAACAAAATGTTAGCTTAGCTTTATTTTATATTGTAAATAATGAAAATAAATCTAAATTTAAACAGAGTACGTGACAGTTAAATGATGAATTAAGGTTGGTTGAAACGATTGAATGATAGTTCAGGTTAATTCTGATTGTATATAAATTGTAAATAATTAACTACGAGTACTTCGGGTCGCGTTACTCGACATACGCAAGGACTAACCCTTAAATCAACCCTCAAGACAAAGACTTAAAATTAGTAAAACTGCATTGTTATTATATTCATTGGGCGCGCCAGAGTCAATACAATCAAAAGTATAGTCTGAACATTAGTTAGGCCTCGTCCTACGTTCAACTAACTATATTTTTAAATTAAAATCATTCATTCTTTCTTATGACAAATATTTGCCCTCATCTCTTCAATTGCTCTGGTGGACTGCTGATAGCTTCCAGTTAGCGGGGAAAGGATGGTGGGCTCACACAAGACCGACTGACACGTGCGTGTCAAGTCGGCAATGGCATTACGGCTGGTATCCCTGACATTACAAAAATAATCGAAATCGTAATCGTAAAGAACAGCGTTCGTAAAAACTAATTAAGTAAGCACGCCTTCAGATTGCGGTGGATTTTTTCATTACTTGCTAAGACTGGACACTCATAGTATCGACCAGTTCTTATATATAGGCTTAGAAGTTAGATAGGCTTTAAATGATCAATTCCTGGGTGGGGGAATACACCCTCGAATGGACGCCAATAATGGGACAACATTAAAATTTCCAAATTGCCATCTAACAAAATTTTTGGTCAAACAAGAACAAACCTAAAATTCTATAAGGGAGAAATTGGTCAGACAGGGATTATCAAAAAACGTCCCACGTAAAAACGCGCAGATTAGGAGAACGTTAGAGTTACCTATCAATTACTAATTACTAATAATGTACGTTCCACTTGAAAAAATTCCTTCGTGTATTTTTCTCAATTCGGCGACAACAAATGAACTGCAACGTGTTTGCTCTTTTTGTGTTATAACTTTCAGGCGAATTGAAACAAACGTAAGTACAAAAATAATTTTTTTTGCATATCGTACTTTCTCGGAAGTAACTGGTCTAATAATTTCTGTGTTTGTAGATATCTAAATCACGAAGATTAATTTTTGGGTTCGGTTTTTTATTGCAAGTAGCTTTTGGGTAATGCCGGTCAAAACATTGGGGCAATGCCAGTCATGTTTTATTTGCGAAGAATTCGGAAAATAGGGTGAGCTTTGGTATCGCTGTATGATGTGTGGCAATGGGATTCATTAATTACGCAGTGGGTGGGACACTCCTGAAAGCTGTAAATGCCATATTTGTTTAAGAGAGTATGACTCTTACTGTTCCCTTCTTTTTCTATTTCTTTCAGTTTATTATCATTTAGATGAACATAGTAAAAGGCTTAATGATATATTACTTTATTATAAATGTATGTGCTTTATTTCTTTCTTATTTTCAAAAAAATCTAAAGTCATTTTTGCTACATAAAAAGCATTAAAAATTACCTGACTGGAATTACCCGCAGGGTGGGGGAATACTGGTCAATGACACCTCATTGGTCAGGTCCTAATATCTCCTTTAAGGTCAATTATTTTAATTTAAATGGAAAACTATGATTTCGTGGATGAGTCAGGCTCTCCTCTACTCTATTTACTTATAGCAAAACCCTAATATTTTATCAGCTATACATAATCTAGCTTAAGTGACCGCCATTGCCCCATTTCCCCTACTCGTTATGCCGATCATTTTAATGAAATTATTTTGACTTATCTATCACTTCTGGTTACAGTGGAATTTAGGCTTAACATTGCTATTTTAAATCCAAGTAACTTTTTTTAACAATTTCCTACCATCCATTTCTGAGATGAAATTCATTAATGAGATTTTTTATAAACACAAGTGAAAGGAAATCATTGTTTCTTAATGGAACAGCATGTATTTTAATTTATCATTATGAATAGAATTGCATTCTTTATCTAATTGCCCAGTACATACATGTTCCTATTTTAAGTGGTTTTTAATTTATTACAAAATTGACATGAGTATTTATTACATCCAACCAAAAAAGTATAATTTTTAAAATACCCTGTACAAAAAATATACAGTATTTTTATGAAATTAATAACCCCATATTATTTCTAAATTTTCTTAAATTTTTAAATCTTTAAACTGCATTTGTTAAAAAGCAACGTCAACTTATCTTTAACATGTTTTTTCTATAAAAAGTTCCTTCAATGACTATTTTCTCAGACGCGCTTGGATATGGATATAGGCAACTGTAAATAAACGTTATTTGGATTTTTACATCTACAGGGTGTCCGCTAATTAATGGTACATGGAAAATCCACCTCCTTAATTAAAAAATATTACGATTTAATTATACTTACCTACATCCGAACGTTGATATTAACTGAGATACAGGGTGTTAAAGATAAAACTTCATTTTTGTTTTTCTCTAATAACTTTGATAAAAATTAAAGTTTTTTTACAAAATTTTACAATTATGGTCTTTGTAGGACGAGAAATTCATTTCTTTGTGAAATTTTAATGTACAATGTAGTGGGCTGTCTGCGGCATTTTTCCCAAATTCATAAGGTCATAACTTTTGGTTCCTCAGTATATTGAAGTTTTTAATAAAAATACTACTTTTCTCATATTTATTACGTAAAAAAGGTATACTAAGTTCAGGTTGCCCAGAGTTATCGTTTCGGAGATATTTGCATTTAAATTGTTTAGTGCGTTTAGTTCAGGCAAGCAAATAATATTTTGTTACTTCTTACCAATGAACTTTTACATAATAATTAATGTTCTAGTAATGGTAATTGGTAATAATAAATATAACAATTGGATTGTTCTTTACCTTACTTTAATTAAAATAACTTTGACCCTAGAAAATATCGTGTCGAAAGGAACCAACAGCAATGAAAACACAAACTTACGATAAACTCAAAAATGAAACATTTTCTGACAAACCTATCTTACAATTTCGTTTCATAGCAACTGCATATCTAAATGTTATTTATTCTCTCATAGGTTACTTTAAGAAAATAATTTTGTTTGCAAATTAATAATAATTGGGCAGTGTGAACTAAACAATTTAAATGAAAATATCTCCAAAACGGTAACTCTGGGCGACCTTTTTTACGTAATAAATATGAGAAAAGTATTATTTTCATTAAAAACTTAAATAAAAACTTAAAGGCACAAAAAGTTATGGCCTAATAAATGTGCAAATAATGCCGCAGACAGCGCCCCCTACATTGTACATTTAAATTTCGTAAAAAAAAATCAATTTCTTGTGCTAAAAAGACCATAATTGAAAAATTTTGTAAAATAACGTGAGTTTCCACAAAGTTATTAGAGGAAAACAAAAATGAAGTTTTAACTTTAACACCCTGTATCTCAGTTAATATCAACTGTTGGATATAGATAAGTATAATTAAATTCTAATATTTTTACGTAAGGAGTCTGTGGTTTTTCTATGTACCTACCATTAGTTAGCGGACACCCTGTAGACTCGAAAAATGCCAAAACATTAGTACATTTTACGGTACAGTATGTTCTATTTAAATTAGGAAGGCTAAGCCTAACTTCCCTTATAGTTGGAAATGATAGAAACGTCAAAATATCGGCATTTTTTATAGCGAATACCAATATTTCGGGCAAATATCTTTTCCTCCCGAGATCTTTTTATATGCCACTCACGGTGAATGACCCTGTACTATAATCTATGCCTTGCCAAAAATGAACTGTAAACAGGCCATTTAATCCGGCAATTTCTAATAAAAATATGTGGATATATGGAAGTTTCACTGATGTATTAAAAAAATTCTAAACCTTAGTCTATATAAATTATTATCAGGAAGAGGTGCAACCCCCCACATTTCAATTACATGAACCACCACTGAAGTCTAGTATTATCATTCTTCCAAGAAATTAAACAATCTAAATTCTAAATGATTTGGTTCCCATTGTTCTACCGGATTGGTACAGCCCCGCATGAGCTCGAATTACATTCTTGCAGAAAAACTGTATTCTATTAAATGCATAGGAAACAAGAGGGGCCAAAAAATCATAAAAAACAAGTTTAATACCGGACCGACTATACCGTTAGAAAGTCTAGACATTCGAAACTATCGAATATGGCATGGCATTCAATAAAAAAATTCGTAGAACATAAAGTAGTTAAATTCAGGCCTGGCTTTATTTTCTTCCATCTCGAATGGTAATATTATTTTCTTATGATGAAGGATAAGCACAATAGAAAATAGTATACAGTGTGTACATAAAGTAAGGAACAAATTCATTTTCTAGGAATCTAAAAATATTTTGGAAAAATCCTCGAACACGTGTATAATAATTTTTAATGGCGCATTTTTTTCCCATACAAACTTAATATACAAGGTGGCTCATGTAGTAGATATGACATTATCGACGATTTTTTTAAATGGGAACCCCTATATTTTAGTTCAGATCTGTAATCTCCAAGAACAGCTGATTTCAAAAACATAACACACTTAGGGCCTAAAATTCATAGTTTCGTTACTACAGGGTAAAACAAATAATTTTATTTAAGATATTTTTAATTTAAAAAAATGTAAAAAAATTAAATAAGCTATTTAATTAAGTGTTGAAATTGTCCTCCTTCTGCTGTCTGACAGTACCCCAAGCGATCAATAAATTCTTGTTGGACTTTTCTTATGGTTTCTTCTGAAATGTTCCTGCATTCTGTTGTTATTCGATTTTTTAAATCTTCAATATTGGCAGGTCTGACTTTATAAACAACATTTTTCAGGTGACCCCGAAAAAGTCCAGTGGTGTAAGGTCTGGAGACCTTGCTGCATAATGTGGAGGTGCGCCGTCTTGTTGGTACCACAAATTTTCATCTAGAATTCCTGGATTATTTCTACTAGGGTATAAGTTAACTAGGGTAGGGATAAGAAAGTTCTGAAGAAAATGAAGATAATTTAGCCCGTTTACATTGTTGTCAAAAAAATATGGCCCAATAATTTTGTTTTTCACAATACCAGCCCAAACATTAATTTTTTGAGGATATTGAGTATGGTGCTCACGCATCCACCTGGGATTTTCTTTTGCCCAGTATCTACAGTTTTGACGGTTCACTTCTCCATTTAATTTAAAGGTAGATTCATCCGAAAATAGGATATTTTCAACAAACAAAGGATCTAAGTTACATCTTTCCATTAATATTTGACAAAACTCCATCCTACGATCTGGATCATCTTCATTCAACTCATGAACCAATCGGATTTTAAACGGGTGCCATTTTTCTACCGTCAATAGGTTATGAACGGTCATAGCAGCCGCCCCATGATCAATGCTAATCTGGCGGACGCTGTTGTGGGGTGGGTTCTTCTTCCATAGCCAATAAAATATCTAATTTCTTATCATCCGGAATAGTTGGACGGCCTTTCCTGGGAATATCTTCCACTGAACCCGTTTCCCGAAATTTTATTTCAAGTTTACTCACAGTGGATCTAGTAATTGGTCTTGCTGGATACTTAGTGTTAAACAAAATGCAAACTTCTTGTTGAGTACGGATCCTATCACCATATCCAATCATCATAAGAATTTCTATTCTTTGTGTTAAAGATAAACGCATAGTAACTCAATATGTTTTAAAATAAAATTTATTACTTCTAATAAACTTACTAGAAAAATACAATGTAATGACAATGACATTATCTAAATACCATAGTTACATAACAGCAAATAAGCCTACTTGAGAAAAACATAAGTAACAGCAAATGATGGTGCGTCCATTAATTAGGTACGTAAGGCTTTCAGGTAAAATTTGGTGATGGCGGAAGGGATTGAGCCAAATGTCTACATGAGCCACCTTGTATATTAAGTTTGTATGGGAAAAAATGCGCCATTAAAAATTATTATACACGTGTCCGAGGATTTTTCCGAAATATTTTTAGATTCCTAGATAATGAATTTGTTCCTTACTTTATGTACACACTGTATTACATATTAAGAGTGGTATAAGTTAGGTCGCTTCTCGACTTCCGTAACTTTCGAAATCGTGTGTAATAGGCTTACCACTCGAGTTGTGTACTATTCTTTTTATACGACTTCAAATATACTTTTATGTCAAATTATCGAAATATTGTAATAAAACATATCGGTACTCACATGATTATCAGTATCCCAATCAATAAATTTCGGATACACTTTTTCATACCACTGCCTTGATTTTTTAGTAATAAATTATTTGCTGCGGATGCAGCTTGTAATGTAATTTTTCGTTCCGTTCCCTCCATCTGAATATCACAGTTACTTTACTAATATACCCAAAAATAATATCTACATTAAAAATGTTAACGTTTAAAATTGCCTGACAGTTACGTTGTCACGAGACGCAATACAGCCAACTTTGCATAAAATCTATTGGAAACATTCACTATTCAGGCATATCACGAGTAATGTATTTTGTGGAACTGTTACGTAATATATATTACGTAACAGTCATTATGTAACAGTAGACAGTACGTAAGTAGGTTCTTACTAATACAGGAGTCAAAAAAATCATTTAAGGCACTCTGGGAGGGGAGCGTGTACGAATAACGAGCAGTGGCGGTTCTCCCACGGGAGCACATGCGCACGTGCACCCCCAAAACAAAACGAATAAAAAATATTAATTTATATTCAGTGAATATTATTTATCGTATAAAGTACGACCCTCACTAATATTTTATCGTACCGCCAAACTAAAAAAGTCCGACCCTCCCTAATATTTTATCATACCGTCAAACCAAACTGTATAGATCCGGCAACCGTGCCTCGGTCGAGGTAAATGACGACTATGACGAGACTTGCTCGCACGTGCGACTAAGTAGTGCAGTTCCTCTGTAGTAACAGGTGGCGGGTGGCAGCGGGGGATAGCGATTTAACATGGAAAATGCGCACAGTTTTTGTGTGCACCGCGCTGTTGTCTGTTCGTGCATCTAGTTCGAAATTCGAGCGTGTATGTTTTAATATTTTAATATTATATATTTATTAAGTTAAAATGAATAGTTGACGGTGGGCTATTTTAGAAATAACTATAGCTCTTTGTCCTCTGTAGTAACAGGTGGCGGGTGGCAGCGGGGGATAGCGATTTAACATGGAAAAGGCGCACAGTTTTTGTGTGCACCGCGCTGTTGTCTGTCCGTGCATCTAGTTCGAAATTCGAGCGTGTATGTTTTAATATTTTAATATTATATATTTATTAAGTTAAAATGAATAGTTGACGGTGGGCTATTTTAGAAATAACTATAGCTCTTTGAGTTTGTAGCAAAAAATTGAAGTGAAGAATGCGGGAAGACCTAAACCCGAAATTAATTTAACGCAGACCACAAAGGGTAAATCTAGGGACTTTATTAGAAAGTTTAAAAATTAAATATATGAAAAAAAATTTATAGAGGGTATTTCAAACTTAATAAGGCTGTTATTGATCAATTTTCTACAATTAAGGACCGAAGAATGGACTTTACGTTTAAGTACTATTGTGTATTTCGATAAATGATACTCGATATGATTTTAAACCATTTTATTTAAGGATTTAAACTAAAAAACACTGAAAATATGAAGAATGCCAACTTGTCAGTCTCGTGGCTCGATTCGTTCTCATCATAAAACAGTTAACTATTGTTCTCGTCTTGGGTGCGCCTAATGACGGAGTATCAGTAGTGGACTGTATCAATATTGTTACGAGGGTTGCATGCGACGACGTTAAGATCCGACAGCTATACACACTAAGAAAACCTTTCTTATTTTCCAAAAGTTGTATTTTCTTGTGTAAAATTAAAAAATAAATCTAAATATGTTTTACCTAACGCATTTTCTTATTACTTTTTTTCTTTCTACATTTAAAACGCCTAGAAAGTAATTGATTGGTCGTTACACAAAAATAAAATTTTAAAAATAATTTCTCCATACTTGTGAACCCCCTCTCTCTATCATAGGTCACGAGCCGCCACTGTTTCGTAGTATCTTCTAAATTAAGATGTTTTAGTAGTTTTTACTTCAATTTAAGCGAAGTTAGCCTATGAGGATGAGGATCTTCGAGGATTACACAATTTAAATTGATAATTTGCTATATTTAAAATGTGTAAAGTGTACATTCAGAGTAGAAGATACAAGGACGATGTAGGTACATCGTAAATTATTATGGTATTTAGTATAAATTATGCCGTTAATTATATATCTGAAAATTTTTATTGGTGTTTAAGGTTTAACAGGAAAAATGTCGGTTAGCCGACTGGTAAAGGGAATCTTAGGTATTATTGGGAAGCCCTGGAGAAATATACAAAAATTTTACAAATATATTAAACAATAATAAAATTTTAAAAATAATTTCACCATACTGGTGAACCCCTCTATCATAGGTCACGAGCCGCCATTGATAAAGAGACTCACGTTCATGTCGCCCTTAGGGTCGATATTTGAATGTTATCGTAAGTTAGGCCTTATCTAAGGTAGCCATAACGTAAACCTTTAAAACACTTTGTTTTAAATTAAATCAAAAGTCAATTGACGCGTTAAGTCCAAGTTAAAAATTTTTTTTTGATTAAAGTAATCACCACTTAGTAGTGGATTATAAAATGTGTTCAGTCAATAATTGTTAATTGTAATGAAATAAAAATATTTGTACGAAATAACACTTATTTTGCCATTGTCATTCATTAACTATAAGTACCTAGTGCTGAAAGTAGCCACTATATTGAGTATCCCATCAGTTTTCCCCCGGATGTGAAAAATTTTAAAAATTAATCTTTTTTTATTTATGCACCATTTTTTTTTTAGAAAGAAACAGTTTGTAATAAATATCGCGTTTTATGAAATTGAATGTAAAATAGATTAAAGGGTATAATTACTATTTTAATAATTACAAAGGTAATCAATTTTAAAGTGTGCTTACAAAACGGTAATGATAAAAATAATAAAATGTTATTTTTTGCATGGCGGCAAATATCCTAGAGCCGATCCTTGTTAAATTAATAGACCGGCCGGTGTCTAGTGCATTAGAGGCCATCTGGTTTAACCTGACCCGGGCCATTATTATTTTTACCTAACGTTTTGGAAGGTTTAACATAATAGAGATATTTTGTAAAACTTAAAATAGAGGCCAGGCCGTTTTAAAGACAATTATATATAGCGACAATTGAGTACCTACTGCCAAAAGTAATTTTTGAGACGATAACATTTTTCTTCAATGGAAGTGGTTACCGTAAAAAAGCACCTTTTTACCAAACTTGAGTTAAAACTACACTAGATGATACAGATACTTATGTCTGATATAATAGACAATTATAGCTGTATTAACTATTAAGGGTTTTAAAATTCTGCTAGTTATCTTATTTTGTTGATTAATACTTTTGAGCAATTACCTACAATAAATTCCTATCGATGTCCATAGACCTTATACAGGGTGTTGCAACTTTGGCCTTCACCATTGAGATTTCGGAAACGGTAAGAGATACGAAGTCAGTTAAATTAGGACAAAGTTGCATAATTATAGGCCCAATAACATGCCGCAAAAAAATCAAAAATAAATACAGGAGCTTTCAAAATATTTGAAAAAATCTAAAATTCTTGTCATATTTCTACTTATCGTAAGTACAAGTAATTTATTTTATTAATACTAATAAAATTTGGCTCTTAAAGCGAGTACTTTCTAAGACTTTTAGAAGGGGCATTGAATTTTACATTTTCGACTTATACCTACCGATTAAAAAAAAAGTAAATTACAGGAATTTCCTAGGGGTATTTTAATGAAGATGGTCAATTTAAGGAACAAAACGTCGGAAAATCAGCAAGTGTTGTATACCGCTGAACGTAGATTTCGGTCATCCTTCACAATTTAAACAAAATGATCCAGGCCCATATTTAAAAAAATTAAGTTGATGATGGTGACCCAAGAACGAAACGCCGCATAAATGATCGGATAATGCCATCTTGTGGAGAATAAAGAGTAGCAATGAGAAAGTGAAATTTATTTTTGGACATCTCTTCGAACAAAGTCAGGAAAAATAAAAACCGAAACGCAATGTTTATTTTGAAAGTCCCTGTAATTGATTTTTTTTGCGGCATATTATTGGGCGCATAATTACGCAACATTGCCCCAATTTAACCGACTTTCTATCTCTTACCGTTTCCGAAATCCCAATGGTGGAGGCCGAATTTGTAACACCCTGTATATTATTTACGGTATATCCACGGATTGAGTTAACAAGAGGAAAAACTTGTTTATTTTGCATTTTTCAAGAAAAATGTTTGCTGGTAATGCTTGTAATAAAAATAGGAGTGATCTCGGCTAATTTGAGTTTCATCATACAGGGTGTCTAAAAGAAGCACTAATCCGAGAATGATAATTTTAGAGAGAAACTGTTTGTGTTGTTTAGTGGAATAATATGGCCATATTTTTTTGAAAATTTTTGCTACAAGAATACGTTATGTGCCCAGATTCTAAGAGGTAGTAAAGAAGGGGAAGGACTTTTTCAATTTTTCACTATTCAACAAAATTATATTTTTCATAAAATTGTTTGCTTGTAATGAAATTACGAATGGTGTCTACTAATTTGAGATTCATACAGGGTGTTGTGACCGTCTTTATAATTTATTTCTTTAAAAAAATGATATCCTCTCTTTTAAGGTCATTTCTGCTATATAATTTTTCTTAATATCCCGTTAACATCCGTTGATATTTAACAGAAACAAATTTTTCCCATTTGCTGCGTAAATTCTGCCTCTAATTGTATTTAAAATAAATTAAATGTAAAATTAAAAAAATATGAATAAAACCTAGTAAACTTAAAATGAAAATATTTTCGTATACCTACCGTCCATCCCCTTTTCAAATCCTCTTTCGAATATTTTTTGAGATATATGCGAGATTGAGCTTATCTAATTGGTAATTGAAGCTAAAAAAAATATATATCTAATACAGCAGCATCAGTCAGTTACGTTCAACAAAAGAGAGAGAGTCAACAGGCTTAATCAGCAATTAAAGTTAATTTTAATAAAAAAATGTGAAGTCCCGTCCTTTTAAGTTGTGTGAACAGAATATTACTAGAATCTACATGACGTTAAGAGTCGCTATTAAAATCTTAGGTGAAAAATACTATAATTAACCTTACTTCACGCCAGTTTTCGGAAATCTTATGCCGCGTCCACACCAAACCAACAAAACAAAAACATCCAACAAAATAGAAACACAGCAAATTAGCAACTGGAAACAAACAAAACGAAAAATTGCGCCCACACTGGCGAGAAAACATGTCAAGAAAAGTCTATGTACTAACTATGTAGTTTTGGGTTTGTTCCGTGTATTACCAACAAATCAAATGCCAAAACAGGATCTACTAACTTCAACAACTCATCATACGAGTTTATAGTCAAAGTTGAAAATATTGTAACAAATGATGTGTCAATACTTTTTTCTTCTATCAGTACTTGTTACTTACAGTTACCGTCACAAAAATCCGGGCAGCAATTTTTTCTAATGTAAGCCGACCTTTATACATCTCGAATACCTAAAAATTACCTATTTTAATGACAAAAATTGTCAACTGAAATTTATTTACGGCTAGTGAAATAAGTTTACAAATATGCCCCGTCATTTAAATGCTGCGGAAAAGGCCAAAATTGTGACCCTGCTAGAAGAAGGATGGTCAGAGGCTCAAAGATTTCAAACGCTAAAATGTACAGTTTATGATATCAAAATAAAATGGATGGAAACACATTCGCTGGAAAGAATAGAAGGAACAGGCCTTAAAAGAGCATCGATAGAAGAACAAGACAATACTCTAATTATTCAATACCTAAGGGAAAATTCCTTTTAAAACGGCTGTTCTAGCTCACAATGTAACTGATTTTCCGGGTTCCGTTAGTAACTCACAACGAAGAATAAGAGATGGTTCAAATCTTCGCAATCACCCTGCAGCTTAAAATCCTTTTCTAACGGTAACCAACAAAGAGCAAAGAGTGGGTTATGCATTACAATATTACGGAGGTGGTATAAATCCTTGGTAAAATTTAATTTTCACAGACGAAAAGATTTTCCAATCATGTTACAGCGGGAGAGTAAGGGTCTATAGACCACCAAATACCCGGTTTGATGAAGCTACACTCAGAATATTTCAACAAGCGGCCGTTTTTCTGTCAACGTTTGGGGGTGGATGAGTGCACAGGGTATAGGAGTTTGTACCTAGAAGGTAGATTTAATTCACAAAATTACATACAAATATTGAAGAACGTGATGTTGCCATCGGTTAATAATAGGATTCCCAATACTAATTACATTTACCAACATGATAACTGCCCGGTTCATACTGCCCACGGAGTATCTGATTAGATGCAACAAAGGGATATTCAAGTACTACCCTGGCCTTCTAGGAGTCCAGATTTAAATCCGATAGAAAATGTTTGGGGTTACATGATCAAGAGAATTAAAAAATATAATGATTTTCGACCAGAAAATAGAGAACAATTGTGGCTGAACATACAAGACTTGGAATCAACTAACGCAAGAATACTGTAATGATCTGGTGGCTTCAATGCCTAAAAGATTAACTCCAGTTATTCAAAGTAATGGAAGGGAAATAAAATATTAATTACGATGGTTTTATTTCCTCTTCAGTTTATTTATATTGCTATAGTAATCTATGGCAGTAAAGGTAAAAGCCTGAATTACCAAAATTCAGGAAAGAAATGTTAGCTGTTCGGATTTTTGGCAACTGTGCGTATTTAGGTAGTGAAGGAGCTGCATGCCAAGGGGGCGATCGCCCTCCTTCACCCTCCTGTAGCTACGATACTGTCAACTATGTTGTTACGTGAAACATAAAAGTTGATAAAAAGTATCCGATTTGTTCCTAAATTGTTGAAACACATTGTGTTGCTGTTTCGGTTTTTTCTGTTGGTTTGGTCTGGACCTGCCAGAAGACAATAAGTTGCTAAAAACCAAAACAAAACATAAAAGTTGGTAAAATGATGCCGATTTGTTTCTAAATTATTGAAAAATATTCTGTTGCTGTTTTATTTTGTTGGCCTGGTGTGAACCCTGCATTATGGTGATCCACGATTGCGAGATTGGGCGTCAAGGAAGATTAATTTCTTTAATAATACTGAACTAAAAAATTGAGCCCGATCACGAATTAGCGACTTGCAACACAACATTACATAATTAAAAGTCTCGAAGACAATGGCGCCTCAGGCATATTCTTGCCCACCGTAAGGACACCTTGCATAAATAATGTTGATGACCTTTTATGACCTAGACGAAGACGTCGCAATCTATTTTTAACTTTTTCAACATTAGACCCACCTAAAAGTTATTATTGCTATGCTAATTGGGTGTAACGATCGCTTCTTACAACAACCTGTTTTTTGTTTTAATTTAAACGCAGAGACTAATAAGTAAAGGGCAGGAAATGTTAAAAAATGTTAATTTTCATATAATTTTTAAATTTACGGATATTGCTCAAATATGCAAGATCTAGGTTTAGAATATTAAAATTATTTTAGTTCGGTATTGTATGGAATCATTCTAACAGGCTGAGGTGGTAACTGCAAGCTTTTCCTCCAAAGGAGCCTTAAGGCGTAATTTTTTTATATTAAGTCGTTGACTAAATGAAACTAATGGGTTTGTTCCTTATGCTAAAGCCCGTTATATGTATCACGATTTTGTAAAAATTGATTTCTGTCCTGCTTTAAGTATACAACAAAATTATAAACTTTCCAGGAGAAATTACATTGGATGAAAATAACTTTGTAATCATATAAATCGGATAACGATTAGGTTGTTTATTTTATCAAGCTGCTTTGACGATATTACATATGTTTTCCTTCTTCCAGTACACCGATTAAAAGATGTAACACAATATAAAAATAATTATTATTTTTGGGACTTTTGGACTTTTGAAAGCAATTATTGTTCCAAATAACTGCTATTATCAATTGATAGAGAGTAAAATTCTACACAACTATCGATCAGTTGCATTGCTTACAGTTATATCGAAAGTAATGGAGGAAGCTATTAACGAACAACTTCTAAAGTACCTGGAACGCTTCAACATTATTAGCGATCATCAATATGGTTTGTTCGGGAAGTCCAGATCAACTGGAGATCTTCTAGCCTATGTCACCCATATTTGGAACAACGCAAGCGAGCATCATGGGGAGTCTCGAGCTGTTGCACTGGATATTTCTAAGGCTTTTCATCGTGTTTGGCCTGAGGGGCTTCTTCTACTTCTTCTTCTTCATGACAGCATGTAGTATCAGGCCACAACAAAGACTGGAAAGAATTTTTGGCTTGGGGTGACAGTAACCAAGTATAATTTAATGCTTAGAAACCCCAGACAGCAGCTTTCTCTAAAGAGGTTAACAGTACAGAATCGGGTGTACTCATGGGAGGACACGCAATTCCAGTGGCTTCAGTTTTGCAGAAACTTGGTGTACTCTTCAACTCTTCCGAACCAAAAAGTTGTACACACCTCAACAACTTTTGATTCTATACAAAACCCAGATTCGACCATCACCATAGTACTGCTCTGTACCGAAACATACTCTTCGGCTACTAGATTCCAATAAAAGGAGAGCCATTCATCTGATCGGACACCATGAGCTGACAAAGAGGTTGATGGTTCGGCTCTCTTTTACAGATATTTCCATGGAAAATGCTCGGGCGATCTTACCCTCTTAATTCCGCCCAGAGCGGCGAATAGCAGAAATACACGACGAACCATTGCCGCCCATCCATGTGTGGTTCAGCTTAGTACTTCTCGAACTTCACAGTTTAAGAATTCATTCATCTGGAGGACTTCATCCTTATGGAATGACCTTCCCGAGGTCGTGTTTCCCAACGAGTATAGGTAACCACAAACGATTCAAAACCAACGTGAATCGTTTTTTGCGCACACGCATCACTCCCAGAGTGCCCTAAAGGATTTTTCCTATAGTGCCTGTGTTTGATCATAAAAAAATATCGCTAAAATTAATAATAACCGAAATATTTTGATATAATGTAATTATCCATTTCCTATCGCAGGCGACTGTGAACTCAACTGAGCACGCGGAACAATTTGATGGCCTCCGCGTTCACCCGACGTTCCTTTCAATTTTTATTGTTGGGGATTTTAAAAACAATAAGATTTATGAAAAAACTACAACATTCATATTATCAATAACATCGATGTATTGTTTAGAATTTCACTCTGTATCAAACGGTTATAGCAGATATAGGGGGCATGATATAATAACTAAAGGTAAGATATTTAACCGTTCCAATTTTGTCTGCCTCGCACAGTGACGTCACAGGGAGAGTGATTTTTAAATTTCTTATGGAGATTTATATGGTGTTAGCGTCCCCCCTATCATTCGTTTTACAAAAATGCCACCCAACAGGTACCGGCCCCAGACACTGCCAATGACGAAGACGAAGAAGACATTATGGTACCTACTGGAATCAGATTATGGGTAACCTAACTTTTTTATATGAACCTATTTTTGATTAATAAAATTTACTTTAATTTCATATAAATATAATACACATTATACTAAAGTACCACTAAAATAAGGAAACATCCCCACGCCATTGGAACCGGTCGACGATAGCCGAAGCTGCTCGGCTACCCCTGCTCGTTGCTACCAGCGTTGTCAGTCTTTTACAATTACAACCCATATTACAGGAAAGTAACCTTCTTGACACCGTTTTTTATTATTCTATTAGGTTTCGAACCGTCAATCTATTACTTTTGATCAGAGAATTCTGCCACGTAGTGCCGTTTGCCGTAGTTTTCATAGAAATTTTGAGAATTTTTCTTTTTTAGTCGTGTGTGTTTATTGAAATAAATATCTGAATTTAATAAAATGAGGTACGCTGTGTTCGGTTGTGATATAGATAACCAGGCAAAGAAATTGGACAGGAATATAAGGTGTTTCCGCTTTCCTAATGATAAAAACGAAAAATAGAATGGATACGGTTTTATTTATTTACTTCTTAAGTACTTTCCACTAAATCTGATGGGTGTATATGCCTTCGAAACATGCATGGAAATTAAAATATTGTTGTTTAACGACTGAAGCAGACTATGGGTTTCTTTATCTCTTCATAATTTCACTCCACTGAGACATGGACTATTAAAAAATAGTTTAATTTGTTTATAACTAGGTCGTATTTTAGCTTTAATCTTTGTTGTATGTTCATGAAATAAATATACACCATGATATTATTCTTTCATTTCACATACCATTAAATGCATAAAATCTTTTAATACCTTTAAAAGGGAGTTAAAAACGCTGACAACAATATAAATCTCCATAAGAGATTTAAATATCACTCTCCTAGTGACGTCACATGCCAATCCTACTTCGGCGTTGAATCATGCCTCTTTAAATAATACATTTTTATTAATATCACGTGATTCTGACGTTCAATTGTTTTTTTACATCATCATAATAATCACCATAACAGCTGCAATACCTAGAAAATTTAATCGAATTTGTAACTTCTATAATAAGAAAGTTAGCAATAGATTTTACTTGGGACAGGCTGTATACAGAATCAATAACGCTTTTTCCAGAGGTAGATTTTTCAGGAATATTAAATTTAATGTGCAATATTTTTGTAAATATTTTTTATTCAATTTTTGTATGGTATATTTAATGCCACTATCGCTTTTCATAAATCTTTGTTAAATTAATTCTGGTTATTGTTTCTGGAATTTAGTGGTTGAAAGCACCAATTTAATGATGTTACGCCTGCTGTTACCGAAAAGTACAGAAATTAAAAATTTGTATATTACGCGCCCTTTACTGAAATAATTTAATAAGGTTACCAAACATTTCGAAAAAAAATTGTTCTATTCACCAACGCTAAAATAATATTAAAATTTAACAAAATATTATAAAGATAGAGATTATTTTAATAAGATTTCCGTTTTGCTCAGCATTTGTAACAGTAAATCATATAAAATTGTGGTGGGCCAATGTCTAGGTGGGCCAAATGCTAGGTGGGCTAAATGCCCCCTCCCGCGCGTCGCACTTAGGGGCACCTATATTGGTCACAATATTCTTAAATGGTTGTATAGGGCCTGATATGTCGCGAATTTCAGTAGAATGCAGAAACATGACAAACAAATCATTAATGGGCACATTATGCAACATCCAAATTTTCAAAAGAATTCGCCCCACTTCTTTTTAACCAATTGTTGCCAATCTGAATTTGTGATATTACACAATCAGATAGCCAAATTACACCTTTTTGCACGTTTTAAGTCACACAATTACATACCATTTACTATTATGTGGAAAGCATGTTTACAGTACTGTTGGGCTTTAATTCATATAAAAAATGGTCGCCTGAAAGTAATACATTTTATCTGGACGCTGACTTGATTTATTTCCCTAAAAAACAAGATCAACAAAACTTAATGGTAACACACTTAGCTGGCGGCTTTCAATTACACACACCAGCACAAAAGTTACACACAAAGCAAAGAAAATACACGCCAAATGGCAACACTGTATTTAACCTCTGTTAGCGTAGTTTAAACTCTAGATCCAGGACCTCGGACAAAATCAATCACAGACATAAAATATTTTAAATAAATAAGGTGAGTAATTAATAAAATCATCACGCAAGACACCAAGGTCAAGATATTTAACTATTACGACGCATTATCGCATAAATATTTGGCCGGTAGATTTTTAAATAGCTTAAATTATACAGAGTGTGATTGTCAACATTGTTTTTTTTTTAGAATTAGGATAATCAACGTATTATCTATCGACATTGGATACATTGGATTTTGATAGTTAAGCCACGACACGGGGTGCTCAAGAACTAATAAGGACAGAAAAAGGCAGGGAAATTTGTTAATAGTGTTTTAATGAACATATTTTTTATTACCGATCAATATAGTTCCTGGATTAATTTAAAGATGAAAAGTTCTTATAGTGCACGTATCTCCTAAAATACTTTATTTTTCATCTGTCAATTATTTACTTATAATGCCTTAGAAACGGTTGCTATAAACATCATTGGAAATATTAACGGGCGATAAAATATTAATGGGCGATAAAGTTCCTAATGCCCGGTGATGTGTGTAAAGTGTCAAATTCTTAAAAAAACATCTCGTATATCAAAATACAAGGCATAGAAAAATTCTAATTCGTGCATCTTGTATTGCACAAACAAGTAGCAACTCGCTGTGAAATCCGCAACCCTCTATTTTTACTATAATAACGGAGATACCCCATAAAACCACCAAAAAATGGACATCCCGTACACTTTTAAATTATGATGTGTAGTTGCATGGACTGAAAAAAATATTTGGGAGTGAACGTTAAAAGGCGTTGGAATTTATAAAATACATAAGAATGACGTTATTAACTTGTGAAGAAAAAAACTTAAATTGGTTTGAATGGAGAAATGTAGTGATAATTTTCGAAAAAATAACAAAACCTGATTTTCATTTCAGATGGATTTTAGTTTGTTTAACTTTTTTTATAACAATGTTCAATATTGTTACAAAAAAAGGTACTTTACTCGGGAGCCAAATTCATATTTTTTGAGAAACCCCTTATATGAGTGAAAAAAATTAATATCTGATAATCGCATTTTAGGTTGGTGACCATACAGAACGTTTATGAAGAGCAACTCTTGTTTTTTAAATTAATATTAAAAAAGTTTTCCATATGGCTACGTCTTCGCATTCCACTGTAGATTTTCAGGGAAGAACACCACCCGACATTCCTGCAGTTCAATCCGAAATGACCGAAATCGTGTTCCGTCAGCGTCCCGTCAAACGAATCCTGAAAGGACTCGACGTCAAAAAAGCAACTGGTCCAGACGAAATTCCTATTATAGTTCTCAAGAGATGCACCGCCGAACTAACACCAGTATTTTGTAGACTTTTCAACTTATCCTACAAAAAAGGAATATTTCCATCTTGCTGGAAGACGGCGCCCAGCCTATTCCAAAGAAAGGTAAGAGAACCCTGCCTAACAACTATCGACCAGTCGCGTTGCTTTCAGTTATATCAAAAGTAATGGAGAAAGCTATTAACCAACATCTTCTAAAGTACCTGGAAGGCTTCAACATTATCAGCGATCATCAATATGGTTTTCGGAAGTCCAGATCAACTGGAGATCTTCTAGCCTATGTCACCCATATTTGGAACAATGCAATCGAACATCATGGGGAGTCTCGGGCTGTTGTACTAGATATTTCTAAAGCCTTTGATCGTGCATGGCATGAGGGACTTCTAAGTAAACTGCGATCCTATGGTATGCCCAGTCGATTCTGTGCATGGTTGTCTAGCTTTCTTAAGGACCGCTCTCTGCAAGTGGCGATTGGCGGATTTCTCTCAGACACCTTCACCATCAATACCGGTGTTCCTCAAGGGTCCATATTGTCTCCCACTCTCTTCTTACTCTACATTAACGACCTTCTAGTGAAAACGAAAAACCCGATAGTTAGTTTTGCTGATGATAGCACACTTTTATCATCTTTCTCTTTGAATGCACAAACATAGGCTGCCGACGCACATCTTCGCAGACAGCATGAAGTATCACGCCTCAACAAAGACCTGGAAGAAATTTTGGCTTGGGGTGACAGTAACCAAGTCGAATTTAACGCTAAAAAAACCCAGGCAGCAGTTTTCTCTAAAAAGGTTAACATTACAGAACCGGATATAGTCATGGACGGACACGCAATCCCACTGGCTTCATCTATTAGTTTGCTGGGCGTCAATCTGGGAGGAAATATGTCTTGGCATAACCACGTTGTGGCAATCGCCAAGATAGCCTCTCAGAAGCTTGGTGTACTCTTCCGAACCAGAAAGTTGTACACACCTCAACAACTTTTGACACTATACAAAGCCCAGATTCGACCATCACTAGAGTACTGCTCTCACGTCTGGAGCTCTGCACCCAAACATACTCTTCGTCTACTGGATTCCATCGAAAGGAGGGCCATTCGTCTGATTGGAGACCACGAGCTGACGAAGAACCTCGACAGCCTAGAACATCGAAGGCAAGTTGGTGATTTGACTCTCTTTTACAGATATTTCCATGGAAAGTGCTCGGCTGACCTTGCCCTCTTAATTCCGCCCAGAGCGGCGAATATCAGAAATACACGACGAACCACTGCCGCCCATCCATATGTGGTTAAGCTTAGTACTCCTCGAACTTCATTATTTAAGAACTATTTCATCTGGAGGACTTCATCATTGTGGAACGATCTTCCCGAGGTCGTTTTTCCCAACGAATATAACCTCCAACGATTCAAAACCAACGTGAATCGCTTTTCGCACACGCACCACTCCCAGAGTGCCCTAAAGGATTTTTCCTATAGTGCTTGTGTTTGATCATAAAAAAAAAAAAAAAAAAAAAAAAAAACTTAAGTAGACATACTGTATATAACTAAAATTAGCTTATTAGATAATTTTTATTTCTATTGGAATTTAATTAGAAAATGAAAATCGAACTATAAAAACAATTTTTTCAATGAAACAATTATTAATTCGACTTATTTATTGCAGAAAATGGATACATATTCATTACATTGTCACCATTAAAGTTGAAACCATATGGGGAAAACATTTATTCTTTGATTCAGGTAAATTTAAATTTACCATAAGTTTTTGCTTCAATAAATGCGACCATTCGGCTTTTGTTAACTGTAAAATTTAACATTTTCTCCACAAAATTCGAAGAATGGCATTTTTCGATCGAATTTAAAAAAAAATTATTTGGAAAAGTTGTTTGTATTGTAATTTTATTCCTAGATACCAAATTTGAATCAATTATGATAATTTTTGTTGTCTATCTATTTTTAGCCAATATCTTTTGTTGAAAACGGAAGTCAATCATAACGCCGTAATTATAAACAACGGCACTATTATTCTAAGGGTATCATTTAACTGGCTAGCAAAATATTCTTATTTTTGCGAACAGAAAAATGTAATCGGTCAGCCAAAATGGTTAGTTGGTCAGCAACTTATGGACAGCAAACATTTCTGAATCGTGACAGTGCCCTGGGAAAACAAGTGAAAACCCGCCCCCGCTACACCTTTTGTAGCCAACACAAGAAAGTTACGTAAATTGTTAGTGCCCTGGGACTTCTGAAGTAAACTGCTTCTAGACATGTTTGTTTCTACTGACCAATTTTAAACTCTTGCTGACCAAGTAATCATTTCGCAGCTCGACTGTTAATAACGGCAAACTATTTAATTACTTTACTTCTCTTATTCTAATATGTCAATTTTTATCAACGTATTTATTATTTAAAAAAAAACAAGACTCTCCTTTTCGTTGGTTAAATTTTTAAATTTATGGGGAGATTACTCTACAAATGGCAACATTTTTAAACTGCAATTTAATTTTTTGAGGAAAATGAATATTTTGGTACACTTTTTCTTATAAAGAATGAATTTAGACGCTGAGTCTTGTATAAATAAATATATTTATGGTGGTAGGATCGACTTCCGTTTTCAATGCAAAATAGATATTGGCCAAAAAAAGATAGGGAACAAAAATTATGATAAGTGATTCAAATTTGGTGTGCGGGCATAATATTATAATGCAACCAACCTATCCATATAACATTTTTTAAAATTCGATCAATAAATGCCATTTATCGACGTTTTGCGGAGAAAATATCAAATTCGACAGTTAACAAAAGCAGCACGATCCCACTTAATTGTGTAATTTGTGTAAAACTGATGGTGAAGTCAAATTTTACATAAATCGAACAAAACCTTTTTTCCCCATATGGTTCCAACTTTAGTGGTGACACTGTATAATAAATGAAAGATTGTTATAATATATCCAGATACTTTCATTAGGTCAAAAAGTTATTGTTTAGTTGTTAAGTTAAGTTATCGCAATGTTTTGTATCTTTGTTGTGCCGGACCGGACGCAAGTGACCATATCTTACTTGGAAATACCACTGGCAATTTTTTTAAATAACTGAAAAAAAAACAAACAACCGATTGATTCAGGAAAAGAATTACCATCAGTGAAGCGTGATACGACAATATAATTTCCCGACGGACGGCCGCTGCAATCGCATGAAACCAACGCCGGCTCCGGCTTATCCCGGTTTTTGCTGTGCAATTTCTAAAATGGCTCCGGGTGGAACGGGAAATGGTGCCAAACTGCACACAGTGGTTTAAGTTTGGGAAAAGATTCGATTTTATCACAGGGAAAATAATACTGTATACTATTTGCCGGAAGTTAAACGAGAGTTATTGTGTACAGGGTGGTCAATTAAGCGAAGTAAGCGGCTGTATCTCGAAACCGTTCCCCGTACCGGTTTCGGAAAAAAATGTGTATAGGAAAAGTTGCTACGAGAAATGGATGGAAAATATTTGCAAGCTTCTAGGATATCCTCTAGGGTCGCGTATCTCAAACTGCGGTATACGGACCCCTTGGGGGCCCGCGAGCATTAGAGGTCCGCTGACCACTAAGTGGAAATCAAATGTCACAAAAACAGAATATCGTAATCGACTTAATGCCGAACCAGATATACAGGGTGTGTCAGTAAGGTGCCTGGCTTCGATAGCGCCTAAACTCTTATAGATAGATAAAAACGTTCCATACAAAAGATAAATGGTTTACTAAGATGCATAACATGAAAATATTTTGAAAATCTACAGGGTGCCCCAAAAAGTGGCACGGAATATTTTATAATTTTTTTAAATGCGACATTAAGTATTTTTTTCCACATTTTGATTTAGCAGACCAAGAGCGTTACAACCGTATTTAATTTTTTGAACTGAAATGCAGCGTTGTCAAGTAATTAATTTTTTTCTGAAATTTGAGTACTTACTTTTTAATGGTACGATATTAACATCACAGCAACCCATTGGTACAACCTGAACAAATACGATTTACATTGTGGGTACCCTAAAGTGCTTTATATCGATTTATGTTAGTAATTTTTAATTCTCTTATATAAAGCGTTCGTTAGATCTTGGACAATTTAGGGATTTTAAATATGCTTTAATTTAATTTTTTTAAATAGGACACCCTAAATATAAAATATTGTTTTGATTGATAGGAAACCGATCTGCAGGTGGTTGCATCCTATCAATGGAGAGGGCTTCCTTTTCTTGATAGTACCATTCAATCGGATATAGTATTTTAAAGAGCTACTGTGTAGACGAAAATACGCCCTTATTGTATAAGGATCATCGGGTGGTCTGAGAAATAATAGTTTTGGTATATTTGATATTAATACTACCTGACAAGCATAGACTTTTTATTTCTTAAATAGATTTTTATTAAAATTTGATTTAATCAAATAACGTCTGATCAGATTGTGTGGGACTACTAGGAGATGGCGCTGCGCGCTGTGTTTCTTTGACTACCGTCGATAGCACGACATTAAGTTAGAGTTTGATATTAATACAACCTGAAAAGAATAGACTTTTTATTTATTAAATAGAAATTTACAAATTGGACCGCGAGAGCACTGGAGGAGCACAGGACTTTTCTTTATGGGTTGTTCAAATTCTACAAAATAGAGCAATGCAAGCTTGTAATGTGTTGCCGAGGGCAGAAATAGGAAGATCAATAAAAAAAACTAGAACGAGGTATCGATATTGTTGGTGGCTCAGCAGAAATTTGACAGGTGTTTTATACACTTATTATTTCTTTACGTTAAGTTATTTATTCCATTTCTTAAGAAATTTGGATCATTGTTCTAATATTTCGTGCTGAAATCAAATTTTATTTCGTTTTATAAAATTACTCAATTATATGTCATTGGTGGCTGTTTCTCGTCGGCATATTTAGAGAGAGAACATAATTCTAGAAAGAGCTTCAATGCGGAAATTTTGATGTGTTTTAGAAATAATGGTATTCTATTAGATTAATTCCACATTTTTTGGCTCTGGTGCAATATTTCGAATATGTGACTATGGCTAAGAAGATTTCCAATCCAGCAAAACTTCTTAACAACAGTGACTTTTTTGGATAAAATGAAAGATAAAAAGTAACACTTTCTAGCACACACTGTAGAAGATACTATTTTCGCCATAGTACCCTTTAATCGTTGTAACTTTTTCCTCAAGTGAATAGCTCATGGCGATTAGAAATAGGCAATGCTAAAATCGTTTGAAAAAGTTATGGTTTCATTTACACTGCACACACACGTAAACAAATAGAAGATTGTATTGATGAAATCTTCACGATCTCCTAACATGCTGTGAACAACATCTCCCTGATCATATAATCACAATCAGTATACCGTCTTAAATTATATTGTCATCTAAAATCCTTCTCTATGAATAGGGGCGGATCGCGATTTTTTGGGGCCCTAGGCTGATTCAATTTCTGGGGCCCCCAACCCCCCGAAATGCTTTTTTTTTTTAATTTCCACAATGTAGTTATTTTTTGTTATAAAACGAATATAACGAGTAATGTAAAAAATAAAAATCTATTCTATTTAAACTAAAAAAATACGAGAACATTATTAAAATTAAAGCTAATTACATAGCAATAACAAATTTAAAAAAACTGTTGTCTTTTGCACTTAACTGTGACGTATTTGCGGATTGCTGCTTCATATGAAATAGATCTCGTGATGTCATACTCAATTGACAAAATTGAAAGGCAATTTAGCCTCTCGTCCATCATTGTTGACCTATATTTATTTTTTATAAATGCCATTTTCGAAAAGGACCTTTCGCCTTCACAGCTTGTTATTGGTATCGTTAAGTAAATTTTAAGAATTGTATACAGATTTGGAAATATATCAATAAGGTTTTTTTCAAAAATTAATGTTAACACTTCGGAAGCCGTAATACACTCATTTTGTTTAAACCATACCATGTTTAAATAATGTTGGAACTGAGTGCATTCACTTAAGAGTTTTCCCCGATATCATTTTTATATATTGATATTACGGATTCGCACAAATCTAAACCGGGAGTTTGTAATATTTTGTTCATCCTATTAAAGCGCTCTAAAACTACTTCCCATATTATAGAAAGAACTGCTGTTTCTAGCTTAGTGAGTTTTTTATATAAACTATTCGCTTCTAATTTGCAATCTGCTTTTTCATTGCTTTCATCTTTCATCAAATATATATTTAAGGGTATCAAGTATTTTTTGATAACTTACATTAACCGCACGAACTGATTCATAATGAGAGAACCATCTCGTTGTGCTTAAATTTTTTAAAGAAAATTTAATTTATGCTCTTTCAGTCACAAGAAACCCGTGCATGCCAATTCTTTGGTTGATTCCCCGACTTCTTTAGATTGAAAAAAACTTGTTAATTTTGGACATTTTGATAATTCTGCGACCTTATGATCTTTTATTTTTCGTTTTTGACTACCAGATAAATATCTCCGCCCTGACATTTTAAATTATCTTGTGTTGATGGTATATTATTAGGTTCCAAATTACAAGTTCAAAAACCTACAAAAAAAGGTCTTGTCAATTTTGATAGCTCAAATTTTCTTTAGTTTTAGTTCTGGAAAAGTACCCAGACCACTTTGTGGTCATAAAAAGTTATGTAATTTTAATTATTTGTAAGGAAATCTATACGTGCCTCTCTAATTCGCACCGGTTTATTTATTTTAAAAGTAATTTAAAAAATAAATAAATTGCCTAACCAATTTCATTAAAATTAACTAAAATTAACTTTATTCGCTATTTTATAATTTATTATACCTAGTGTACGTAAATTTGTTTATTTGTACTTAAATATCATATTTATAAGCCTTTTATAATAATTCAATTTTTTACATACCTTTAAATCCGACTAGGTAATACTTTTTGTTTTAAAAAAGCAGAAGAATAAACCCGAGCAATAAATACATATTTGGGTGATTTTTGGAAGTTTTTTTGTTTGATACCGAGAGTAATAAGAGTAATTTAAAATATTGCTTGCTAATAAATACAAAGCACAAAATCAACTATTAAAAATAGATTTCTTCCCGTCTTACGTTGCAGTTGCGTCTGAAACGAGATATCGGTAATTCCCCGAAATTTGACAGTTGGCCTATTACCACTCCTCTGTTATATCACTGTTGCCAACCTATAACTTACGCTTAAAAACAAGATTAGTGACGCGGCTTGAGTGCAGCATAGTGCGTGGCCTAAGTAGTAAATAAATCATTTTATTTTACAAAAGTATAGTTTTTTTTTAATTTGATTTTTATTGATGATTTTTTTTTAATTATTTATTTTTAATAATCTTATTTTTAAGCACATAATGCAAGCGGTCATGAGATCGGTATTTGGTACCGTTTTTCATTGAGGCCCCTACGGGGCCCCTTTTTGCCGGGGGCCCTAGGCTTCAGCCTACCCAGCCTAATGGGAGATCCGCTACTGTCTATGATATAATTACACATAGAAGACCGAGTCATCTCCCTGGTTTGTTCTCCATTAACTCTAAGCTCGGGATTTTTTTTTTAAATTATAGGTACTTTGAAATGAAATTCTAATATTTCGTTAACGTTTCGGTTTATTGTATTATACCATCGTCAGAACTATTTGATTAAAGAAAAAACGGCGTATACATAAACTAGCAACTGGTAATATTTTTTGACGGTGTTAATAACAAATTTCCTATTTTATGTTAGTGTTAGTTATGTTTAGAATGAAATGAGAAAATATATAAATGAATGAATGAACATACCTTGTACAAATATCACCCACTTACACTAAAATAGCATTAAAATAGTAACATTTTGTCTCTTTGATGAATGAACGTGAACTAACTATAAAGATTATTATTATTAAATTATTTTTTCTTTCATTAGATCTTTATTATATCACTTTTATCTGACGAAGCTATAGTATAGCGAAACATGTTATGTTCCTTTTTATAATAGAGTGAAAATTTACAAGTTCAACTCTCTTTTACTTCTCTCCATAATATTACAGTTTATTTATGTATTTTCCACTTAATCAATTATTGTTCGAGCACGTCTATGGTAAGAGGCTTCCTAGCATGGTTTTTATTAGTGGTGGTAATATTATCGATGTCAGCCTTATCGATAGTTTCCGATAGTCTGAAAAGTTACTATCGATAGTATAGATAGTACTATCGAACCTATACCAACCTTGATACGTAGTAAAGTTGTTGAGTAATACATTTTACTTATGGTTGACATATTAAGTACCCACCTATACCTACTTTTTATTTAAAAAAAAACATGTTTGAAATAAAAAATATACATGTATAAAAAACAACAAATTATTATATATCAGGAATAACGGACAAAAACACTTATATTAGTATATAAAATAACAAATGATCAAACAAGATTAACTAAGAAAGCTCTAATAATAAGCGAATAAATACAAAAGAAAAAGGGAGAAAACTTTCAAAATTTAAAATAAATATTTATTATCATAGAAAGATATATATTATAAAAAGATAAGCATGTCCAAATTTTCTGCTTTTAGACGGCTTCTCTTCTCAGAGAACATCTCTACCGCAGTTGAAAATACCCGTTCCGATGGAACTGAGGTAGCTGGAATACATCCATACTTTTTAACCAAGGTCATTAAGCCTTCAAATGCAAAAGAGCGAAACTCAAGACGTACTGTATAACTAGAACTACATTAGTACACAAAAAAAAGCTAATAACATAATACTGAATTAATATATCCGGGACGGGGATTCCCTATGATTGCATCCTGGAATTTTTATTTCATTTGTTCATAAAGCAATAGATGGCAGCACTAACATAAGAAAACAGGCGAGTCACACTTGCGGTTTAGTGCGTATGTGATAAAAAAGTAGTCAGAGAACCTTTAAAACAGATTTATGATCTAGTGCTGAATTTGGTTTATTTTTAATTTTAGGTTTTTAAATCTAATTCCGTGAACTTAAATTTAAAAAATACTAATAACATGCAAGTTTAAACTATCGATTTTTACATTACTTGGTAACACACTATCGATAATATCGACAGTGCTATCGATAGTATTCGACCACTAGTTTTTACCCTCGCTCTTCATACAGAATCCTTAAAATAAAACTGGGCAAACAATATCTATTCGATTAACGTTTAATAAAAATTTTCGGTAATATTTTTATTATTATTATTTCAACCTAATTGCTCATTGTCTCAATCAACTTCTTTTCTTCATTGTCGTATCTAACATGTTCATTATTTTAATCAAATGATTTATTGTACACATTGTAGTAACTTATTATGTTTGCTGTTTCAATGTTCATTTTAATAATATAACATACTTTTTCTTTTGGCCCATATTTCAGGGCAACATCCCGGTGGCTATATCGCCTAATTGATCTCGGCGTCCTTCGGGATGCAACGGGCTCTGAGTGACAGAGAAGAAAAGGATAATAAATTACATTATACCAAGACGATGGTCTTTGTCTTTGCCTTTGTTCTCGAAGTACTTCCGACAGCGGGTTTTTGTTAAGATTCAACAGAATTTATATGAAACACAGATCTTGTTCTCCACGAAAATAAATATTATGACTTTTTTCAGACATAATACTTATTTTCGCGGGGAAATATTATGCCATTTTTGAGACTAAGAGAGACTTATGTCCACCAATGCAAAAATTCAACAATTAACTTTTAAAGTTTTTGTAAAAATCACTAACACTTGGTAAAATTTACTAAAATCTATTGTAAAAATTTTTACACATGCGGTCTCTTTTGCGGTCACCCATCGAAGTGGTAACCTTGCGATGTGTCGACTTCTTCGATCGATAGTATGTTCCCTGTGTAACTTCTCCACCCATTATCTATTACGAAGATCGAGATCTCAGGGTTCCACTGCATCTGATTTAATCCTTTCATTCTTGTAAGAAGCATTTTTATAATATTTCTTCTGAAGTTATAAAGACAATATTTTCACTTCTAACACTTCTAACTATGCCTTTTTATAATTTATGTGTCAATATTCTTTTGGGTTTGTTCGGGTTTGTTTGTTTTTATAATCTATGTGTACAATATTATTTTGGTACGGATTATTAATAAAAAATATAATTAATACTATATTTTATAGGAAATCGTACAATAAAATATTTACAATATTTAAAATAATTATTTTACTATAGTATCTTTTCCGACCCCGACAAACCCGTACATGTATTTCCTCGGGTTAGTGGTAGCAGATAAAAATTGACTTGACACTACAAATGTTTCACTTTCTTATCTAATTAAGTTAACCTAGCACTGGCCGTTCAAAAATTAATTGAAAAATTAACAATTTTTTAATATACAACACCCCTTATCTTGAAATGTAAATGTTCCCGGACCCCATGTTCTGACTATTAGAAAGTATATTTTTTTATGATTAAACAACTATAGGAAAAATCCTTTAAGGCACTCTCGGATGGGATGGTGCGTGTGTGAATAAAGCGATTCACGTTGGTTTTGAATTGTTGGAGGTTATATTCGTTGGGAAAACCCACCACGGGAAAGTCGTTCCATAAGGATGAAGTCCTCCAGATGAAACAATTGTTAAATAATGAAGTTCGAGGAGTACTAAGCTTAACCGCATATGGATGGGCGGCAGTGGTTCATCGTCTATTTCTGCAATTCGCTGCTCTGGGCGGAATTAAGAGGGCAAGGTCAGTCGAGCACTTTCCATGGAAATATCTATAAAAGAGAGTCAATTCCTCAACCTGTCTTCGATGTTCCAGGCAGTCGAGGCTCTTCGTCAGCTCGTGGTCTCCGATCAGACGAATGGCCCTCCTTCAATGGAATCCAGTAACTGAAGAGTATGTTTGGATGCAAAGCTCCAGACATGAGAGCAGTACATTACTCTAGTGATGGTCGAATCTGGGCTTTGTCTAATATCAAAAGTTGTTGGAGTGTGTACAACTTTTTGGTTCGGAAGAGTACACCAAGTTTTTGAGGAGCTGTCTTGGCGATTGCCACAAAGTGCCACGACATATTTCCTCCCAGATTGCCGTCCAGCAAATTAATAGATGGAGCCAGTGGGATTGCGTGTCCTGCCATGGCTTATCCTGTTCTGTAATGTTAACCTTTTTAGATCAAATTGCTGCCTGGGTTTTCTTAGCATTAAATTCGACTTAGTTACAGTCGCCCCAAGCCAATATTTCTTCCAGGTCTTTGTTGAGGCGTGATACTTCATGCGGTCTGTGAAGATGTGCGTCGGCAGCTAATGTTTGTGCACTCAAAGAGAAAGATGAGACAAGTGTGCTATCGTCAGCAAATCTAAATATAACATTTTTCCCAAAGTTTCGTTTTATTATTATTGGAACTTCCTCAGGGGTTCAAAAAGAGACAAAGGGCCTATACAATAGATTAAAAATAAGTTGTAAAGAATGTGTAAATAAGTTTTATGTTGGTCAAACCAAACAATTACAACAATTTAAAGACATATTAAGGCAGCATAAATATGACTGTAAAAAACATAATAAATCTGACACAACTGCACTTAGCCTGCATCACCAACGAACAGGCCACGAATTTAATTTTTCTTACATATGAATATTTGATAGAGAATGTAATTACTTGAAGAAAAATATCAGTGAGACGATTCATATTAATTTAAACAATTCCATTAATTTCGGAACTAATACAAATAACTTGAGTTAGTGTTCAGGTATTTTGAATAAGTTTCATTGTGTCTCTAATGTACAATAACGTAAATTTATTTTTACGGTTGACTTAGTACCACTCTCGATGGATATCTAATGATTTATTGATAACTTCAAACTTTTTACTGGTAGTATTCATAGTTTTGTTCCTTTAATGTATGTATGTAAATGTGTGTGTTTCGCCAAAAATGGCCTTTCAAAATAATATCTCAGTAAATTTCGGTCTGTAAGTAGGTACTCAACTAATTGGTAAAGATTTTGTCTTGGTTGTTCCATCATATAAATGTATAACTTTCTTAAGTTTTCTTTTGCATGATCAAGGTTATGACATTTTTATATTGAATTGGGGGCTTATTGCTCAAACCAGCTTTGTGACGGTATTTCAGTTTATGGCTTTTATTTTTAATTTATTTTATGTATCTTTTCTCTCTTTTTAGAGACCTAAGGAAGTTTTAATAATAAAACGAAACGTTAGGAAGAAAAAAAATATTAAGTAATTTGTTTGCCTGAACTCATTCCCGATATTCGTTTATCATAATCTCATAATAAGGACGCTATAGTTACAACCGAAGGTATTGTAAACTACAGATCCCATAATCCATTCATAAAACTCTTGGAAACTGAAGCTGTAATTGTGTGAAATATTGAATTGAAAATCAGTAATGGGTTGAAGAGAGAACTACATGTTTGTTTGCTGAATGACAACAATGTTGTAGTCTGGTTACATCAGATGGTTAAATATTAAAACATAACTATACTTACCGATCAAAAGATAAATCCTTATTTAAATGATCCACTCTTTTACAAACTACACGTGAATGCACCCTGATTGTTTATAATAGAGACGATTTTTTACCGATAATCACAAAAAACACAAATCAACCAAAATCTATAATTAATTCGTTAGATCAAAGCGCCAACGTCGCAATCTTTACGATATTAATAATTCATTCAGCTTTTGGGTCCGAATCGTAGTTGTAAAATAAAAATAGATGTTGCCAGAGTGCAGTTGGATTGGTTCAAGATTCTTTTGATACGTTTAAGTATAATAATATTTTTTTAAAGAATATCTCATCGCCTTGTCACAGTTTATAATAAAATTATTGGGAAATTAATTTATTTTAAGAGCAATTGCGGATTAATCTTAGAAATATACATTTTTCTATCTGTAGTTTGTAATATCTTTGGTTTTAATTTTTTATTACTACTACACCATACTAAAAGTTAATAATAATAATAATAATAATAAAATAGACGTACACTATCCCAACTGATGCAAAATAAAAAAAGAATCAGGCAATAGCGGTCATAAAACCAGGAAATATTTAAGATTCCGTACAATCGCATAACAAAAAGACGGCGACGGTCGTAAAAAGGGCCATCTACTGAAACGCAGCATTTTTAGTACAGTAGGAAACTGCATGGCGAGAAAGATACGTTTATTACTGGTTTTTGATTGCACCAAAGCGGAATATACACGGTGTTCATTTAGAGTGCATTTCTTCGATATCTCGTATAATATCGATAGAAAACTTTAAATATAATAATTAGGAGACTATTGAAGATGCATATTTTAAAAATATTTTTAAATATACAGTATGTTTCATAAAAGCGGGACCATTAAAATTTAAATATTTTTAAATGGAATACCCTATATTTTTTACTCGATATTAATGTCCCCCTTTCCAATCTGTTGCGGTGTTGCCAAGATTAATTATTTTCCTATTTTTTTATGCTTTCATACGCTCTTACTAAAGATATTACAGTTTCCTTGATGATTTTGTTTGATAATTTTTTTTTACAGATAGTTGCATATGACTACCATTTATAAAGTTTATGACATTTTTTTATACAGGGTCTTTTAAGTTGACTTTCAGAATTCCGGAAGTTTGGATTACATTTAGTCAATAGATATTATATTTTGTCAAGAATTAAAATTTCTACTAAGTCTCCTCATAACTCCGAAATAATTATAATATATTATATATTTTGCTATATGTCTACGATCCATAACAGAATAATCGGATGAAATCCTGGCGCCATCTTGTTCTCGTTTGTTCATAGAAGATACAGGGTGCTATGGAAATTACGTATTATATTTAAACCGGCAATTCCTGAGATGAAGACAAATTGAAGAAAAATACCCATAAATGGCGCTCTCAATTCATTCAGCGGTAAAAGTGACCCGACGACAAACCAGAAAAACATCTGTGCGGCACTGCGACACATACGAATTCTCACCGGTATTGTCATATTTACACCTTAAACTCTTTAGACAAAATACAATAATTTAAACATTTTTCCATTCTGTCATACCTTTTTCTACAATTAATTTAAGAAAGATTACTAGTTTTTAGGGAACACACACGGAATATTATTAAACAAATTTGAAATAGGTACGTACGTAACTAGGTCAAATGTCAATGACCTTTTGAGCGATTGCTCAGTGTTTATTTTTTAATGCAATTTTATTTAAGCCACACACATACACTTACCTTGTGGGCCTATTTAAAAATTAGTGTAAATTTCTATAAAAACTTATCAAATCAAATTCGTTTTAGTAAAAAAACCGGCACATCACATAACCATAATAATCGCAAACTTCACATAAACACTGGCCGCGATAAAACAGTTAAATGCATAAATTCACTAGTGTAGACATCGTTTTTATTAACATTGGCTGTTCTCGCCTAGATTTGTATGAACTTTTGTTTGAATTGACTCAAAATCATATTGCAAATAACATTTCTTTGAATTACAAATTTCATGACTTCTGAACTGAAACAATCATTCAAAACACGAGCTGTCAAATAGTGAAGTAGAGATGGGCACTATTGCAATGCGTGTTTTTCTTAGCATCAATTAAAAGGGTCGGTAGAACATAAAACAGTTAAATGCATAAATTCACTTGTGTAGACATCGTTTTTATTAACATTTGCTGTTCTCGCCTAGATTTGCATGAACTTTTGTTTTGAATTGACTCAAAATCACATTGCAAATAACATTTCTTTGAGTTACAAATTTCATGACATCTGAACTGAAACAATCATTCAAAACACGAGCTGTCAAATAGTGAAGTAGAGATGGGCACTATTGCAATGCGTGTTTTTCTTAGCATCAATTAAAAGGGTCGGTAGATTCCAGCGCATTCATCAAAAAAGGTTGAAATAAATAATAATCTACAGCACTTATTTATTGTTTTCTTTCACTGCTGTGGGTACCAATAAAGATTAAAAACTTGTTAATCGCTGTTCTGGTACTCTTTTTCATTCGAGAAGCTTAAAAAAATTAGATCGATCGTTTCACATCGGGATTTTAAAAACAAAGATTAGTCCATCTCTACTCCAAATAAGGTTATAAGTTGACATTTGCTTGATATTCCAAGCGTGATTTCGAATTTAGGAACGTTTTTTTTCGGGATATTTAATCAACTTTAATAGAAAATAATGCGCGTGCCTAGAGTGTGAGAATGTTTAGTACATACAGAAAAATCAGTCGAATGCACATTAGAAAATGTCCCTTTAGTAAGAGACACTGGGCATCGCAAGGTAATCGGATTCTATGGGGTACGATGAATAAAGAAATACTTTACAAAGAGTCAATCGAAGATATGGTTCAGTTGCGAAATAAGATAGTGGATGCAGCATATTAAATAATTGCTGAATATTTTTCACAGACTTCACAGAATTTTGTGTCTAGTGTAGTGTACTGGCACCTAGATTCACTTCTATTTGGATACTAGGTAAGCTAAATATTCATTTATATAAGAATCTAAAGTTTTGCACTTTTACACAGTGTGGCAACATTGCGTCAGAACATGTGTTTATTACACAGCTGGGCAGTGTAATATGATTGTGCCGCGGAGCGACCTGTGGGTTTATGGGTGAATTACCCCACTTTTTAAACGTTCGATTAAAAAAAAATATGTAGCGCTTCTCTAGGACACCCCAGGAGTCACCCATTTAGATATAATAATTTCCATAACACCCTGTATATCAATATATTTTTTAATATTATTCTCAAAATTTAATTCAAAATTTTCTATTCTTATCGCCTGCTTCATCCAAATTCCTACTGCACTAAAATAGCTGCGTTTTCCCCCAAATGGAGATTTTTACGACCTCCGGCTTTTTGCTGCATTCCCTGCAACGAATTTTAAGTTCTTTAAAATAGGTCTCGGTTTTATGACTGCCATTGCGTCTTTTCTTGTTTTTGTGCTATTCGAGAAAATTGCTTCAAAGATGGAGCTGGAATATTCTATAATCCGATAAGTGGATTTCGGGAAACGGATTTTTCGTACAAAAATACCAAAAACGGGAATGATTAAAATGGGACTGATTCGTCATACTATTGTATCAAATAAGACATCTATGGGTCAAATTCACCCTTTTTTTCATTAATGGCTTTTTTGAGTAACATAACGTACCATGAGCCAAGTCACTCCTGCCAACTTAGGACCGATATTTGAATGTTACCTTAAGTTAGACCTCAGCTAAGGTAGCCTTAACGTTATGATAAATCTTAAAAATTACTATGTTTTAAATTCACTTGAGGGTCAAATGCTGCGTTAAGTGGCACCACGTCCTTAAATTCCCTAATAAGAGCCGATATTTCAAAGTCACCTTAAGGTATAGAATGGCATAAGTCATCCTTAACACAAGTATGACACTATATTAAAGTTCTTCTTAACTCTGATTTAATTTTTAGGTAGCCTTAACGTTCTAAACTAAAAAAGTTATGTTTTAAATTAATGTCTAACTAAATACATTCTTGAAAATTTTTTCACATCCATCAACATTTCAAGTGAAAAATTAACAAATTCGTCTCTTATCCTTTGCTGCATATTAAGAGAGTATTTGTAGGCGGATATTCATAAACAATTTGGTTCCATGTACTCATGAAAAAGTCAAGTTCTGAATAACGTGACAAAAAATGACACCTTGTTAACAAACACCAAAAAAGAGCATATAAACCAATCAATAAACTCAATTTTAATCTCCTATTATAGTATACTATTAGATTCATAGTATTTTTAGAACCTTTGTTATAAAGCTCACCCAATCTCGTGGTCGAAAAAATTTTTTGTTTTTTGATTTTTCTTTCCAGGACTACAAAACTTTTTTTTCAGTTTTTAATTTATGGCTCTTAAACTATCCAAATAAATCAAATACTCTTTCTTGGTAATTAAAGGGAACACTAATACGAACCTAAAAATACAATTTTTTGTTCTCATACTTTTTTGAGCAATCCTGTATAACGGAAAATATTTTCCTGAAATACACCGCAGGATACAGTATAAGTCAGCATATGAATGAAATTTCTAACTTCATTCATATAGGTAGGAGCTATGGAAGCCTGACGGCACTATTGCATATCTAAGTTCGACATTGGCGTGGTCTTCGAAGCTTCTATGATTTCGTATTGACGTATCATTGCGAATGCTTCCTTATAAGTACCCTATAATTATTTGATACAGTTTCTCATTTAGTCCTTAACGCCAGCCAGTAGATCTGAACCCGTTTTATTCTCATGATTGGAAGATTCCGATTTCCAGTCTATTTGCGATAATCTGTAAAGAGATTCTTATAGATATGTGGTAGTTAACTGATGGTGCAGTAAGGTTCTTAAGGTTTTTGATGTAATTTAAAAACATTTATTAAATACCCTCAACAGTCTTTTTCCAGCCAATGTTATAGCCTTGGTCGCTATTCCAGTTTCGCCTGGGGATCTCTTGTTTTTCGTTGCGCTGTTGGCTTTTCTTTTCTCGTTCATGTACTTTAGGGATTTAAAATACCCTTTAAATCCCTATTTTCAGGGAAAAAAGTGGTACTTTAAATCCCTAGGGATTTATAGTAAATTTCTTTGCAAAAAAATATAAATTTCGAAATTTATTTTCAATAATTTTATTAGAAAATATAACATGACATGGATGCAACAAATGTGTAACGTGTTTAGAAATATATTAAACTATAAAAAATAACTTAATTTCTATTAACATTAATAGTTATGTTTACCCCACTGCAATTAGCCAAGTGAAAAAAAGGTAAATTATCATTATTGCAGCTGTTATTTTTATTAATTAAAGTGTTTTTGAAAATTGTAGCCGTTGTCGTCGTCGGTGGCACCGACGATGTCGTTGGTGTTTCATTTTGTACAATAGGAATCGAAATATCTGAAGACGTTTCGGTGGAAGTGCCAGTAAAAAGTTGATCTGACATACTTTTTTTCTGGTATAAGGAATTTTCCACATATCCCTCAGCGACGGTGCTACTCTTCCAGCCGCCATGTCTTTTAAGCTGATCTATCGTTACTCCAGAGTCGGCTAGTAGCGATACTGAGGTCCTTCTAAAACAACGACCAGTGTACAATTTTGCATCTGGAAGCTTTAAATATTCGGCAATCTTGGTTGGAAGTTGTCCAATCGTATTCTTCCCAATGGCTGAGACGTGCATTTTCCATTTCTGTACCCAACGAAAAATCTTGTATGGCCTTGTATTGATGGAGATCTTAAGGCAATATACTTCTTCACCAATCGTACTACATCTGTGGAGTTTTCCTTTGACCGTTTTATAACAAAAGATCGGTCTTTTCTGTCTTGGTATCTCGTAAATTGACCAAAATGAACGTTTCATAGTCTAGGACATCGGTTTTGTCAAGCTGGCAGACCTTGCTTCGACAAGCTCCTGACACGCCCATGACTAGAACTACCTGGAACAAAGTATAAATAAAATAAATAGGTACCTACTTTATTTTCCAAAAAGCGTCTGAATAACATAGATATAGGTATAGACTAGGACAAAATATCGGTTGAAAAAAAATGTGTATCTTACCTTTTGCCCCAAAAATTCTGCTGGTGCTTTTTCCAGGAACTCTTTAATATTGTCTACATCGAGTGTCTTCGACTTTTTTGGTTTGTAACCCTCATTTTGTCGTTTCAAAAAAGCGGTTAGTTTGCAGAATTTGCTAATGTCGACGCCCATGTCTATTGCAATTCTGGCCTTTATCATCGAATATACACTCCACAGTGACGATGCTTTAAGCTTTTTTGACTTTTCTAAGAAATATGCTAATAGTACCTTTTCTTCTGTAAATTCTTCTACGTTCCGTTCTTTGCACCTTTTGATAAACTCAGATAACTGTTTTTTATATTTTTCTTCAGATTTTCTTGGCAATAATTGGCCTACAGCCTCTTGAGCTGCCTTTTCGATTTGTTCCATCGCGATAAACGTCTTTCAGTGGATGTAGCGTGTTTGACTAATATTTATCGAGTGACTTTTGTTTTACTTAGTTACTTGTCATAACTTGTCATTTGGTCGTTGATATGGTAACATCAGCCGCTTCGATGATGGGATTTAAAATACCACTTTAGTCCCTAGGTGTATAATGTACTATTACTGTTATGTCCGGCATTTCTTTAGATCCTCGGTTTATTGTTTTATATATTATATTTATCTCGCTGAGCTTGTTTATGGTTTTCAGTACTATTAAGTTGCCATCGTACTTATTTCTACGATTCCTTCTTTCATCCAGAAGGTTTCTTCCATTTCGGGATCATGACAACTCTCCCTTTCGGTTTCCTTTAGAGTTCTAATTATGTTACTATTCATTATTATTGTCCAGCTCTCCAGTATTTCCATGCATATTAGATTTTTTAGGCACTTGGCTTTACCAGGTCGGCTTCTTCAAGAAGTGAAGAATGTTGCAGTTTTCCTATAAAATGTACAAGAGAACCAATATCCGGCCGCCTCAAAAATTATATGGGATTTCCCATGTTCAACTTAACGATGCATCACCCGGTATATTCAAATTTCGGTTAACCGCATCGGCTAGCCTACCGATGCCATGTATAAAAATAGCATTAGAACCGATGAAACTAGTTTTGTTTCTTTTTTGGTGCGACCGTCTAACGGCTGTGGCCACGCAACCGACGATAATAATTTTTTTTGCGTCTGCAATTTTTTTCGGATTTGTCCTCCTGCGTCTCACACGTAGTCGTTCGCATAGGATCAAGGTTACAAGTCGCATCGGCTAGACGGAGATTGTTGTTATGCCCGGGCGTTTTGTTTATTGTTAATATTTATTGCTGAGACGAACCAAAGTCATATTGCAACAGACCGGCAAATAAATAATTCCATATTATGAATGTTTCAGGAGAAAATATCAAATCGATTAAAATATTATCACGGTTCTACCGTTTGTCTTAAGCGCCTTCCACACGCAAGGTTTTGCCTGACGCACACTGGGGCCGATTTAAAAATACCTGGCCAAAACGGAATTGATCTGCTAGAGATATGAAAATCGAAAAAAAATGTCTTTATGCTCAAGTACAGTGACAATATTTCACATTTAAACTACTCAACGATTGAAATATTAAATTTATATAATATGTTAGTTATGATTCAAATACTCTATTACAGCAAACAATAATTAATTCATGCAGCCGATACTATGTGGAAAACCATAACTATAGTATTATGGGATACAGTAAAACACAAATGTAAATTTCCACTATATTAAAAAGAGAACAAACAATACAATATACAATGGAAGGCACAATAAAAAGCAGGCTTGGTTCCTTGGATGTTTTTGTAGGATCGAAACCGTCTTTTATCCTCGCTTCTAATAACTTCATACTGGTGTTTAGTTAGTTTTGCCTAAACTAATACAGATATAGCTCTTTCAGCGGGAAGATCTACTACTTTTTCGTCTCTCTCTTCAAATGCTCTCCTGTATTTTTTAGCTCTGATTGGAGTAGAAAATTGTACTTCTTTTACAACTACTGCTGCGTCAAAGTGTCCTTCTGCACGAAGACTCATTTGAGCTGCATATGTTAGTTCAGCACAAGACATTGTTGAACGAATTTTCTCAGTTTTCCCGCGCTTGGACCGTTCACTGTTTTCTAAAAATTTAACATAAGGGCGACCTCCGGATTTTACCAAAGCCGGAATGGAAAACATGGGTAATATCACTCAGTATCCAGCCACTTTTTATTCATGGTGAAAAATCTTTCCTTTTAATGTTGGGCTTCCTTAATTTTGACTTTAAATTCGGAATTAAAATAAAAAAGTTTGTACTTTATGACATTTGATAAAACTTCGGGACATTTAGTTTGATCTATTATTCAGGGTGAGTTTTTTAAAGTGTTACAAGGCGATATCTCGCAAACGGTTTAAAATATTTTCTTGAAATTTTAATGAGGTAATAGTGAGATGGGGGGACATATTTAAACATATTTTTGTTATCTACCCCCTTTCCCCATTTTGAGGGGTGGGGGGTAACTTTGAAATTTTAAATGGGAATATGTCCTTTTGTTTATTAAATTCGGATCTACGTAAAAAAATACGTATTTGTACAAAAAAAATTTGGTTAGCTCCACTGGTTACCGAATTATAATTAATTAGGTTATAAAAATTTAAAAAATATTATTTACCCTTTATCGCCTGTCATGTTTCAGAAGATGTTCGAAATACCTCCCTTCAACTTCCAAACACTTTCTCACTCTTTTTTTAAACGAATTTCGTACCCGCTCTAACATTTCAGGTGTCACTAGTAAGCAGGCAAAGCGGATTCGGTCTTTCATATTGTCTATAGTTGTAGGTGCAGTCGCCATTACTTTGTCTTTTATAAATCCCCAGAAGAAAAAGTCAAGAGGGGTCAAATCCGGAGACCTAGCAGGCCAATTGATCGGACCAGCTCGACCAATCCACCTGTTTTCAAACAATTCGTTTAAATGATTACGGGCTTGTATTGCATAATGCGGTGGAGCTCCATCCTGTTGAAACCGCATGTCAGGATTTATGTTTTGGTTTAATAATAGTGGTAATTCGTTTCTTAAAAAATCTGTATACATTTCTCCATTTAAATGGCGTTCAAAGAAATGCGGACCAATAACCCTATCTCCAATTATACCACACCAGACATTAACTGACCAAGGATGTTGATTTGGCACAGTTCTCATCCAGTGGGGATTTTCCGATGCCCAGTAGTGCATATTGTGTCTATTTACCTTTAAGAAAACAAACAATAAAAAAAATTAATTTCTACCGACAAGGGATAACTTAAAATCCTACCTGGCCATAATTCTGGAAACTAGCCTCATCAGAAAAAACAACATTCTTTAGAAACCTGTTATTTCCTTGCATTTGCCCTGTTACCCAATTGCAAAATGTAACGCGATTTTCAAAGTCTGCCCATAAAGCTCTTTGTGGAGTGTAATGTGGTATGGATGAAATTTGTACATATGCAATATGGTCACAACCGATTTTTGGCTTATTCCAGCATCTGCAGCAAGCCGTCTGGAACCTACATGTGGGTTAATAGCTACCATTCCTAAAATTCCAACTGCCCTATCTGCATCTGTTTTAGTTCGCTTCCGAAATCGTGGTTTTGACTTCAGGCTGCCAGTAGTGCGACATCTAGTTTCCAGCCTTTTAAATGCCATGTGAGATTTCAGGTTGTTAGGAAACCTTTCCGCCCACCTTAGTGAAGCTTGTCTGTAGTTTCTTCTGCACTCCCCCAACATTAACAACATATCAACTTGCACACTAAAATTCGCTTCCATGTTCAATTGACCAAGCTGAGAAATAATCGTTGATATGTAAAAATTCTCAACTGACTGAAGTCAAAACAACGCATTTCCATGTAAACGAATAATAATTTTGAAATAAGTGAACTTGATTTATTTTAAATTTAGTTATTTTTTAAATCCAATAGAAATTTAATAATAAATTAATTATAATTCGGTAACCAGTGGAGCTAACCAAATATTTTTTTTGTACAAATACGTAGTTTTTTACGTAGATCCGAATTTAATAAACAAAAGTACATATTCCCATTTAAAATTTCAAAGTTACCCCCCACCTCTCAAAATGGAGAAAGGGGGTAGATAACAAAAATATGTTTAAATATGTATGCCCCCCATCTCACTATTACCTCATTAAAATTTCAAGAAAATATTTTAAACCATTTGCGAGATATCGCCTTGTAACACTTTAAAAAACTCACGCTGTACTATATGTAAACAAATGACGACATCTATCTTCAAATTTTGTCGAATCACACGAAAACATTATTTCACATAGGGTTCTTCTTTTTAAAACAATAGTTTTCTCCCGATTTTCCTCGTTTGGTCCTATAGTTACAAAAAAATCGACACTAAGTTTAGATAGCCTATTATAATTATATATGCATACATAGGTAAAAAAAAAGTTTTCATAGAATGGCGGCTGTATGCGGTGAATGTTTTTGAAAAAACAAATAACTTAGGTGTCGTTCTACAATATTATAACAGAATTTCAGCTCGGAAGAACCCGAAAGGTTATTAAAACTCCTGATAATTTATTTTATTAAACAAAATTTACCATAGCATTAAATCTTAAATGAAAACTACTACAGATATTAAAATTTCTGACTGTAAAACACATAATAATAATGCTACAGGTAACACCTACTTCCAGGAATAGAATCCATCTTACAGAAGCACAATTAATTGGTTTTTGAAAGCACGTAAATCGAATAAACAAAACGCTAGATTACCACCTCAACTTGAAACGCTGTTCTTCTGATAACCGATGCAAACACCCCCTTCGCCCTACCCTCACCAAATTGATATTTTTAGATGGCATATTTCATTGGTTCATCGGGTACCGTCATATTAGGTTAAATTTATCACTTTAGTACTTTACCATTATGGCCAGGTATTTTTAAATCGGCCCCAGTGTGTGACGTTTGATCAGTTAAAACATTAGGCGCGGACAGGGTCTAAACATAAAGTTTTACCTGACGTTCTATTTGTCAAGTAAAACGTCAGATAAAGTATAGTATTTGCAGAATTATATCGTTGACCTTTTGACTGCAATAAAACCTCATTATCCCTTCGACCATAAAATAAATAAGGAAATCTCAAATTTTAAAACCATTTCGAGCAGAGCCGGACCAGGTATACAAATTCAATTTATACCTATGCCTGATGCGTATATAAATACAAAGTGATTTTTAATAATTTTAATCTTTAGTGGTTTTCCGGCGAGTAATTTTTAGTTAGGCTTATTAGTTAGTGGCGTCCTTGGAATCGTGCTGATAGGGGGGCATCTTCAAGTGGCATTTTTAAAAGAAAGCATTTATCTACCGATGCCAAACTAATAATTAAAATTGTGTATCAATCGTTGTTGAGTAGAAATTTTAATTCGATGGATGCTTTAGCAGAGACGTCTACTTTGACAAAAACTTCTTTATCTTCGGTAAAAGACATAGTACTTAAACCTGTTAATCCTAGAAAAAATCGGAGTGATTCTGGCACATTTAGAAGCATTGACGAAAATGACATTGATTTATTAAGAAGAAAGATTTACCAAATGTATCCACTTTGATTTCCCTCAAAGAGCGGCTGATTTAAGACGAAACAAATATCTCTTGTAGCCTTTCAAGCCTTAGGAAAATATTGCGTAAAATGGGTTTTAAATACCGAAGCATGGATAAAAGACAAACATTAACGGAATCTCAAAGTTTACGGGAATGGGAACTTAAATATTTAACAGCTGCTAAACAATTTAGAGAAGAAAATCGTCCAATTATTTACTTTGACGAAACATGGTTCGATACCCATGACACTCAAAAGAAAAGTTGGGATGATTCTTCCAAAACATGTCAAACAAAGGCACCATCAAATAAAGGCAAAAGAATCACAATATTACATGCTGGTTCAGAGAACAGGTTTGTTCCAAATTGTCTGTTGCTTTCAGCTAAAAACAAACATAGCAGATTCTTCTTTAGATTACCATCAAGATACCGACGCACAACTTTTTGAAGTGGTTAAAACATAAACTCCTAAAAAATATACCTGAAAATAGCGTCATTGTAATGGACAATGCTAGTTATCATAGTCGGCAAGCAAAAATCATTCCCAATTCTAATAATAAAAAAGCAGAAATTCAAAATTTTATGATTGAAAATGATTTATATTTTCAAGAAACTTACAAAAAACGGGAACTGCTAGAAGTATTAAAAGCTTTTAAAGTAAATAAGGAATTCGAGTGTGACAAACTTGCAACATAAAATGGACATACAGTGTTGCGTCTTCCTCCGTACTATTGTATATTCAATCCTATTGAGCAAATATGGCACCAATTAAAATCCAATATTAGGAGAAATAATATTTCTCCTACGTTAAATGCATCTGTAGTAGAATTAATTAAAATTATTTTAAATTATAAAAATAAATCATGTGGTATGGTATACATTTTCAAGCCGGCCCTGATCCCATTTATTGAGCATTGAAGAGGTTGAGGCGTATACAATAGGGTTTAATCAGTTAGTTTATTTATGGCAGTAAGAGTCAACGGTATAATTCTGCAACAACTATATTAGGTGTGGACAGCATAACGGAATGAAGACAGATGAAGCAGTGAGAAAACTGAAGGGCACGGGCTTTGTTTTCAGACAAGATATCTGTCTTATTACGAATCTGTCTTGATAGAAACAATGCGGACAAAATATTTGCTGGTCGCCAGAATGACCTACGGTACTAAGAATCCCAGAAGAAAAGGTCGTTACTTTCATATAAGGTCACACCACGTCTCAACCAGAAAATCTCTCATCAGCTCGCGGCGTCCTTGGTGACTCTCCACTGCGCCCTTGTTGACTCTACACGGTGCCCCAGGGCGCAGCGGTACACAGGTTGGGAACCCCTTCGTAATATCTGCAACTGTACAAAAACAATCTTCTTATAAAAAAAACTGTGAGATAGGCGTTAGTATAGGAATCTGAAAGAAGTTGCAAGTGATTGTTTTAAGGAAATTTGTTTCTTGATAGATGATACTACGATATTACTCTTTTTATTTGTTCTTCTGCGTCTCAAGTTGCCGCTCGCATAGGATCAAGGTTATGAGTAGCATCGCGAACGGCTAGACGGAAATTGTTGTTAGGCTCGGGCGTTTTGTTTATTGTTAAATGCGGTTCGGAGTGATTTAGCCACTTTACCGCCTGATTTATCTTATTATTATATTTTTTATAGTATTGACTTTTGGAAGTACTTTATTTTTAAAAGAATAATAAAGAGTTAGCCTGGTGGTCCCTTAATATGTATATGTAGGTATAAGCATTTTTTTTATGATCAAGTATAAAGCGATTCATGTTGATTTTGAATCGCTTTATACTCTAAATTAAAAACGCGCCGTATCGCTTTCCGTGTTAAACTCAACTGTTCCTTTCTTTCTAGAGTTGGGTTGCGATTTTCCAGACTGCTACTTTGTCACTGCTTCGCCCTTGTCACAGTCACGTGCTGTCTAGCTTTTATAAAAATTGCAAGTGATATTTCCGAGCAGTTTACATCGGTGTTGCTGCGACTACAAATAGCAGAAGCCATCGTAGGCCGTGGCGGCCGATCGGCTCTGTGGCGCTGCGACTGCTCCAAGCAGTTTAAGTCGCATGTAAAAAATCAGAAGCAAAAGCAGAAACAGTCGCGGCGGGTCGACTTTTTGGCGCTGTGACTGCTCCGAGCAGTTTAGGTCACATGCAAAGAAGCAGCAGCAGACAATTAAAGAGCAGAAGCAAGAAGAAATGGTCGTCGTCGTAGCGGGAAGGTACTTTGGGGCAGTTAGCGAGTTTTACTATTTCGGTCGGGAAATTTGAAATTTAAGTTTCAAATATCTCAAAATATTTTACAGCAAAGGCCACATATTGGAGGAATTAATAAAAATAAGAAATATCTATTTTGATCTTTTCTTTTAAATGGAATTAGATATATTCATTGATGCAATTTACAATCTGGCACAAGATAACTGCCACTTAGGATACACGCGTAAACCGAAAAAACAGAGCGGATTGCTGAGAGTGTGTTGGTGATCGACGAGACACAACGAATTCGGCCGCTGGTGGGTCTTCAACTAACAGACCGCAAGCGTGCGGACCTATATGAAACTACTTCGCTCAGCCGATGTAATCAGCCGATGTAAGGCGTGAAGAGGTCATTGGCATTTGACCTAGTGACGTACGTGTCTATCTCAAACTTATTTAATACTCTTCCATATATTTTTTCGGGTTGTTTAAAACATAGTCCGTCGTAAATGTTATTCAATTAATTGTAGAAAAAGGTATTACAGAATGAAAAAGTGTTTAAATTATTTTATTTTGTCTAAAGAGTTTAAGGTGTACATATGACAACACCGGCCAGAATTCCTTGATTGCTTACATGTATCGCAGTGCCACACAGGTATTTTTCCGATTTGCCGTCAGGTCACTTTTACCGCTGAATGAGTTGAAATCGCCATTTATGGGTATTTTTCTTGAATTTATCTTTATCTCAGGAATTGCCGGTTTAAATATAATACGTAATTTCTATAACACCCTGTATTTAAAGTGCACAAGAGAAAGCTAGAAAGGGGCATTAATACAACCAAGATTGGAAAATCATCATTAATCAATTAATCATGAAGCTGTTTTTTGCGTTGAAAAATCTTGTAAAAAGTATTTTTTTAACTCTTGATAAAAATAGTTACCTTCCTTCAAACATAAAATTCAATTACTTAAGAATTTACTATTTTTATTACATTATTTAAAATAAGAATAGCACGCCCATGACTAAACCATGTTTTAAACGATATTGCTTACCCCTTACCGATGCGTCGGAGATACAGATCCACTTGTCGATTTGTATATAAGCGCCTCAATTTTTCAAAGTGATCCGTAGGCTAGTTCTCCATAAAGGTCTAATGGGCCATCTACTATCAATCACCATGTATATATGTTGATCGGAAATAAATTTGTGAACATGAAAGTTTCTAAGCACTATCAGTCTAAAAATAACGATGTAATGACACAATATTTACAGGTGTAATTTCGACTGTAAATAGCAAAAATGCCAGGAGTAAATCATCATCTAAAAGCACGAATTATTTGGCTACATATCCTACTACTTATCTACCTATACTTCAGTAGCTTTAATAAAACAAGATAAATAACTTTGAAATTTGGTAGTATAGTTATTGCAGAATTCTATATACAGTTGACTCTTACTGCGATAAATAAACTACCTGATTTAAACCCTATTGTATACGCCTGAACCTCTTCAAAGCTCAATAAATGGGATCAGGGCCGGCTTGAAAATGTATACCACACCACATGATTTATTTTTATAATTTAAAATAAATAGATAGGTATTCTTAGTTTTAGGTACCTATAACAAATGTAAAATAATGATAACAATTAATGATAATTGAAAATAATATAATTTAAAAGTATAACTATTAGGATAACAAGTACAATAAAAATTAATTAAATTCTAAGAAACTATTGATAATTTATTCAAAATTTAACTCTGTATCATTATCACTATCTTCATCTAAGCCTAAACTTATAATTAAGGCTTGAACATTTGTAATCATGCAATTGTAAGAATTTTCCACTTTAAGTACATGCTGTACATAGTTTTTCCGGCTGTCTGGAGAAATTTTTCTTACTTCGTTATTAATTAATTCTACTACAGATGCATTTAATGTAGGAGAAATATTATTTCTTCAAAATATAAATCATTTTCAATCATAAAATTATGAATCTCTGCTTTTGTATTATTAGAAATGGGAATGATTTTTGTTTGCCGACTATGATAACTAGCATTGTCCATTACAATGACGCTATTTTCAGGTATATTTTTAAGGAGTTTATGTTTAAACCAATTTTCAAAAAGTTGTGCATCGGTATCTTGATGGTAATCTAAATAAGAGATGCTTCTAAATGTGCCAGAATCACTCCGATTTTTTCTAGGATTAACAGGTTTAAGTACTATGTCTCTTACCGAAGATCAATGAGTTTTTGTCAAAGTAGACGTCTCTGCTAAAGCATCCATCGAATTAAAATTTCAACTAAACAACGATTGATACACATTTTTAATTATTAGTTTGGCATCGGTAGATAAATGCTTTCTTTTAAAAATGACACTTGAAGATGCCCCCCTATCAGCACAATTTCAAGGACGCCACATTCTACCACTAATAAGCCTAACTAAAAATTTCTTGCCGAAAAACCACTAAAGATTAAAATTATTAAAAATCACTTTGTATTTATATATGCATCAGGCAAAGGTATAAATTGAATTCGGCTCTGCTCGAAAAGGTTTTAAAATTTGGGATTTCCTTATTTATTTTATGGTCGAAGGGATAATGAGGTTTTATTGCAGTCAAAAGATCAACGGTATTATTCTGCAAATACTATACTTGGAGTCACCAAAAAGTGGATTTTTACAATAATGCAAAACTGTATAACCTAAATTCGTGTAGGTTATACGTGTTTGTATGCCAGGCTAGACAAAGGGTGACTTTGGGTCGTGAGTTTAACTTTCTCTTACCTATATAGAGGTTTGGGGGCCAATCAAGTCTTCCTGTTTATTTATTGAAAAGTTGTACGGTCGTCTTCAGCAGACTTGATAAACTGAACGGAATAAAATGTAACACAATACTTTGAGTTAGACTTTTTTTTTATTAAAAACTCAAAAAAAGGAATTTATATTATATATTATAAACACATATTACTTAATTAACAAAAATCTCCTTTGATGATGGATTTCATTGGTTTACGGTTTGATTAAATTATTTGAAATTGTTTAAAAAAGGTTATGAAAAAATTACAATATGTAGGGGGTCACATAAATAGCCTTAAATTTCGCACTGTATATGCAAAAGAAATATAACAGACTATAGGGGTACCTTGGGATAAATGCATTTATTCGGGCTTACCTATTTCTGAAAAATAAAGTTGTTACACGAGGCCATGATGTGCCTTAACATGGTTATATATATCAAAGTTTAAATTAAAAGGAAAAATTTATGTAATATTATTCAATATTATGGATTTTATACGTTTACTATAATGCATGAGAAAAATAGATCAATAAAAAAGAATTCTTTTTAGTTACCGCTGAGACTTCCTTGTCTCACGCCAAATATGGTGCTTAAAACGCATCTAGCTGCAGCCAAACTTGCAGGTTACAGTCCTGGGCTTCTATGTAGAATTAAAATTAGCATCGTTAGGAGACGGACATCACACTAGGACATTTACATAGCTACTACTAAATAGACGCCTTGGTGAGTTAGTAGTTCATCTTCATACTGCTACTAAGTGGACACCTTGGTGCTTGGGACCGATGGGACGTAGCACATGTCTAACTTAAAAAGCGAAGTTGGAGAGGTTTAGTTGAAGGGCGAGATTGAAAAGTCGAGTTGAAGAGGTGAGGCCTGCAATGGAGAAAAAAACGATTCTGAGTGCCTGTACTCTTTAACGTTCACAAAACTTGGGACAGAAAGCTTCACAACAGGAAGTAATGAAAGAAAATATCAATTTTCTATTACCTTGGTTTTTGGGTGGCCTCATGGTTTCTTAGTTGCTGATAACGGTACGATAATACTGCTATTTTTTATATGGTATTAACTCTATAAAACTTAACAGCAAAAAGGGGGATAAAGATCTCGAATCACCTGCTTATATAGTCAGCTGTCACGGCTCTGTCAAGGCGTGCGCGAGCTGGAACTTTGTTAAGGAAACATGCAAAGAAGCAGCAGACAGGAGAGACTAAAAAATTCCTGCTGGAACACAAACCTGCATCGAACCTTACTTTATTTTCGAAAATCCAACCTGAAAATAATACACACAGTCGAGAAATATGATTACCAGAACAAAAAAATAACATCTAGGGAATTTCAGCAGCGGAAGTTTAGTACCATTTCATTCGGAATTCGACAACGGAACAATATGTACCCGAATGATGTTGCGCCTTCCCTGCGTCACTGAGAAACAAAAGCGTGGCATGGCTTCTTATGTTGGCCTGTCATCACTGATCCTGGTTGCAATTAACAGATGTTCAGCTAATGCCAAAATTTGGAAACGATTTAAACCAATAACCTCGTTCCATTTTCAATCATAATAAACGACCTGGTTTTATATAATAAATTAGCTATAATTTTTGTTATTTAATTAGCAATGGTTATCTGGGATTCTGTAAAAGAATATGGTAATCGATGGATCATTTTTTTATATGTATTTCCGGCGTTACTGAGATATAAAGTAAGTAAAGTGATTTTCAAGTTCCTACAATGTAAAGTTCTGTTTTTCCCAATTTAAAATTTAAATTGTTACAAACTGCGATGTTAAATTGTTTTATTTTGCTTCTGGATTTTAATCAGTAGAAAAAATTATAGTGGTTTACTAATTTAACCGACATCGTAGCTCTAATAATAATGGAGTAGGCAATAGTGCGAGTTTTTTTCAACAAATAAGCCCGGATCGGGAGCTTTCAATTGCAACCTTTCTCCATGTAGAAGTAGATACTGAAAGCCGCTAATATACAGGGTATCCGAGAATATTTGGGCAATCTCCCAGGTTCAACACTTAAAACAACAGGATAAGTTCTTATAAAATTTTCTTCCTACGGCCTCCCCTACGGAGACACGGGTCCATAACGGACGTCCCTGGATATCGCTGTTTTTCAAATAACTTATTTCGTACTAGTTGTAATTTAATATTTTTTTAGTATAATGGTTATTAGAAGAGTCTCCTTAAAATTCGCCAAATTTTTTTGTACACCTTTTATGATGAAGGAACGACAATGATATTTTTGGATACTCTAACTAAACCTTAAGCTGAAAAAAGGTACTCTTGATCAATGTTGATAAAATGAACTGTTTTCGAAAAAAATTATATTTATATTCAATATGATTTATATTCAGTTTACGTAAATTCCATTACTAAGTCAGTAACTAATAAGACAAAGGAGAAAAACCGCAAATTTCAAGATACTACCATAAGCTGTCGCATAAATACTCTTATTTAAATCGGTACATGCGAAAAAAACCAAAACAACAATGAGACAATTTTATGAACATAAAACAACAACTAATGCAGAAATCATATTGAACAAAAATATTTTTTTTCGAAAATAGTTCATTTTATCTCCATAGGCGAGGCCGTAAGAAGAAAAATTTATAGGTAAGTAAGTTTCACGAAATTTGGATACGACTTAATGATTTCTTGGGTCGGTCCCATTGTGTCGACAAGAGCTTGGCAATAAACAAGTGAAGTATGAAGGGACGGACTAAGGACAACAAGTAATGATATGATTATATTAATGTAATCAAATAAAATAACATTTTTTTTAAATATTACTATTCATATTTATTTACATTTATAATGTCATTCTATAGATAGTTCTGTTTCGCTATCGCTAACCTCATGAAAATTAATTATAATTGGATTAATTATACGATCCAGACTAATATACGAATTTTCTACAGTTATTACGTGACGGACTGAATTTTTCCAACGACCTGGGGGAATATCATTAAAGCATTTTCGTATTAATTCTACAACACTAGAACTTAAAGTCGGAGAAATATTTTCAGACCTAACCAGTGATTTTAACTGGTGCCACATATGCTCTATGGGGTTTAAAATGCAATAATAGGGTGGGAGGCGTAGCACTGTATGTCCATTTTCTTCTGCCAATGTGTCACAAACATATACTTTTTTTATACAAAATGCCTTTAAAAGATCACTTTTTTATAACTTTCTTCAAAATATATATCATTCGCCCCCATGTAGTTCTGAATCTCCAATTTTATATTATTTGAGCTTGGAGCTTTATGTAATTGGTGACTGTGATAGCTCGCATTGTCCATTACTATCACGCTATTCAGAGGAATGTTTGGTAAAAGACAATTCTTGAACCATTCCTCAAAAACTAACAAATTTTACCACAAGAAGATATTTAAATATTAATTAAGCAACCTAACCTTCCTGATTTCGTGTGAGGTTGCTAGTCCTCCATCGAACGCCTCCCCAGGTGGCGGATAGGGGAACGCCTCCCAGATATGGGTGGTACCGGGGAAATCAAATACCCGGGGCGGACCAAAACTAGCAACTGAACAGCGGCAGCTGGCTGTTCAAAACTGGGCACAGGCAGAAGGCAATGAGATTGGAATGGCTATGCACCAGATACTCGCAAGCGAGAATCATGATGACTCAACCGGTTGCAATACAGCGATGAGGAAAGCAAGGGGAAACTACCTCATTACGACTCCCAAGAACAATTAGCATGGTTAGTACAAAGGAAACAAAGGCCCTTAGTCCCCGGCAGCCCTTAAATGGGCAGAGGGTGCGAAGAATCCCCGGGTGTTTCAATGTATCCACATGGAATGTTAGAAGTTTATATGAAGGTGGCAAAGTCCACAACGTTATTAAGGAAATGAAAAGACTCAAAATACATATAATGGGCGTGGATATAATGGAAGAAGAAGAAGAAGGTCCTTTCCACATAATAATAACAAACGGTCATAAATAATGGGATGGCCCCAGGTACTTTTACTGCAATCATTAAGTTATATCGATTTTTCGCGAAACAATCTTTACTTCTCCTGTTATTTTTAAGTGTTCTATCTGAACCCGGGAGATTGCCCACATATTCTGGGACACCCTGTATACACTATTTATTAATTATGTATGCGTAATTATTTTCAATAAAATTTTATAGGCATATAAGAATAGTCAGCACGTTACATTTAAAAAAAAATCACATTGGCAACCGGATAAAATACATATTTGCAATTTGCATTCAGTGTATCACAAGCAACTTTTTCAATACACGTGACAATTTTTATACAAATAATTTGTTTGCCTAGTTTTATCTATGTTTATTTTTAACAAATTTGTAAAATCAGCCTAATACGTGTTATCCTAAACTCTGTATCAGGGGCGTATTAAAGATAGGGGAAAGTGTCGTGAAATCTAATTTTTCATCGAGAGATATTCACCGGATAGATTATATTTTATTTGCAAAAAGATTGAGGAAATAATGACATTAAACGATATTCCGTTTGTCGGTCACCGTTTGCTGGATCAGTGAAATCTGTAAATAGGGAATCTAATCTCGTACCCGAACTTTAATCCCGCAAACCTGCGGGATTGAGCCCATCGATCCCGTGAATCAGCGGGATTTTTTGGTCGACGCGTCGGGGATTCCCCGCCATGCTGGGCTATTGAAAATACGTTAAAGAGAACAGTTTTCTTTCGTACGTGTGAAATTGTTCTATTGGTATCTAGTGACATTTATCAAGTGGTTGAATATAATACATTGAATTTAAACAGCAATCACAAAAAATGAGTGTCAGTGTAGTTTACAAAGACAATAAATGTTCAAGTTAAATTTGGAATTATTTTTTAAAGTTTGAAGATGGTCTTACAGCTAAATGTAAGTTATGCTCTAGCATTATCAAAATCTCTGCTCGTTCCACCATAGGTCTTTACACCCATTTACAAACCAAGCATAATATTAATTTGAAAGTCCAGAGCAGCAGCGGTAGTGTTGATATTGATAAAATACCAGCAGTTCGAGTAGTTGGTTTAGTTCTATTGCTAAGTGCTCAGATGTTAGTGGTTCTTCTGTGCTACCTCAGAAAATGAAAATTACAGATTTTTTTTCATCTGAGAAAAAAGATTCGATGGAGGAAAGAGTGTCTCTATTCTATTCGAATCAGAGGGCCACAAATTATGTAAAATCTATTCCGCCGGCAAGTGTCGAAGCTGAACGTGCGTTTTCAGCCGCAGGATACAATGACATGTGCAATAAAATAAGATAAAATTTAAAAGATGAAACATTAAACGTACTATTGTATTGTACCTATATGCAATAAATATTTTCCTGCTACTCTACTCTGTTTCTAATTGCACTTTTTATTAACATACAGCACCCACATCGAGTCACGCAAATCCCTCGAATCCCGCGCGTTTAATCCCGCAATGGCAATCCCGCGAAATCACCGTGGGATCCCGCATTTACGGTATCCAGCATTTGCGGGATTGGATTCCCTATCTGTAACGGACAAATGAAGGTGATTATACCTCGGATAGTCTTCGCAGGAAGCAGAGAGTGAGTTATTCAGTTGACCTTGGGATTTTTAACGGAGCAACACTACGCGGTGCGAGGATGTTTGGGTTGAATTTTCCCATCTTCGGCCTCAAAGTAAAAATAATTAAACAAAATCTTTGTATTTAAGTACAGGATTTGTGATGAAGTGATCTTGCACTTAAATACAAACACAAGATCATAATCATGTGCTTAAATACAAATATAAGATCATAATCATGCACTTAAATACAAATACAAGATCAGAATTTTGCACTTAAATACAAATACAAGATCATAATCTTTCACTTAAATACAAAGTTGTTGCTTTATTATTCGATCCTGTGAAGTACAGACAGTCAAACCCAAATTCAAAGTTAGTTATTAAAACTAAAGCAAAAAATTAATAGACCCCCTGATACGCTACTGGGTTTTATATCAAAATTATATTTGCAATCAACACTTAACGCATTAAAATATTTATAATATGCAAGTTATGTGCTGTATCTAATGAAAATACTCAGAATTAATTATTTTAATAAAAATTTTGGAAACTACACTGTTACAAATTTTATGCTTGATATTTATTATTACAATGTTTATTGTAAAAATAGTACGGTGTTAATTATTTAAAATATTTTTTCGTTTATTTAATGTTATTTTGTACACTACTATTTTTTATACACGGTTGGCAAAAGGAATAAAACACCCCCAATAGTTTAAGCACCACGTATATTATCGAGAACCGCTCGAACCAGTCGATTTTATTTTTTCCCATTTACAAATTTTGAGAATTTTTAGTATTATACAGGATTGATCAAAAAGTTGGGATATAAGTCAGCTTTAGTTTTTTAAACGAAATACACTAAATTTTGTTTACTTGAAGTTCTGAAGATTTTTCCCGTATCATACACGATTTCGATCTTCAGCTATTTTCGAGATATCACAATAGAAATAAGACGAAAATTAAAACAACATTAGCTAAGCTAAGGTATCCTTAACGCAATGGTAAACCTTAAAAAAACTATGTTTTAAATTAATTTGAGGGTCAATTGATACCTAAACTGGAGGGCCGATATTTGAATGTTATCTTAAGTTAGATTTTAGCTAAGGTAGCCTTAACGTTAAGCTAAACCCCTTCAAGAAACTATGTTTCAAATTTATTTGGTTGTCAATTGACCCTATAAGTAAAATATTACCACGTCCTTAAAGATCTATTCCTTTAGATGAGAGGTACAGAGAACTTTAATATACTGTCAAACTTGTGTTAAGGATGACTTATGTCATTCTGTACCTTAAGGTGACTTTCAAATATTGGCCCTAAGTGTAATACTGTGGTTTGTTATCAGGTTACTACAATAAAGGTAAGAGTTTCCGTATTTTCTCCACTATTAATTAATTACATGAAAATTCCCATCTTGTTTAGATTGTGATATCTCAAAAATAACTGAAGATCGAAATAGGGTATGTTATTCCATTTAAAAAACTAAAGTCGACGTGTGCCCCAACTTTTTGAGCAATTCTGTATAATACTAAACATTCTCAATATTTGTAAAAGTGGAGATAAAATCGACGGTTCCGTATTTTAAATATACATGGTTTTGAAGATATTGTGGTGTTCCATTCCTTGTATATTTAGTAAAAAAGGAATGCTACACATAAGCTGTATAACAGTAGATAGAGAACATCAACAAGATTACACAGAAGAATTTTTTCTGCAGAATGTAATTTCTATTGATGTTATTACATCTATTTAAGGGAAACATTAATTGAACAATTTTATAATTTGGCTGTAAAAATGTTCTAATATTGCAGCTGTTGGACCCTAAAATCCAAAATGTATCAAATATGCAAGTGGAAAGCTTTTGTAAAACTATTGTAAATCATAAATCTCTCCTCACCAAATCTTAGAAAGGAAATATGCTAGTTGTGGTGAGTACATAGCTATCTGCGTTGTCCATGTCAATGTAACGCATGTTATTAGAAAAATATTCACAACAAAATCCGAGAGCTAGAATCTTAGTTTCTTTTTAATTTTCAGTATGTTTCTGTTTTCGTCCTAACAGCTGATGGATTGATATGTCTTTGCTAGGAGAAACAAACAACCGACGGACGTCACGGAAAAGTGTATGTTTGTATCCAGTTTACGGCAGACTTAGTACAAAGTTACCATGTTGAGTTAAGAATTATTATTTTTTCCACAAATACTACATAAATTTAACACACAAATATGGCAGTTGTTAATCCGGTACTGTCAAACGTGTGAAAGCAGGTATGAAAGACGGCAGTTCCAATAAAGGCTTTATAAAGCACGTTCCGAACAGTCGAAGGCAACGTAATGTCTTTGTCTAATTAATACAAAGCGATAAAGAAAAATTAGACTAATTTTCAGAGTTTCCCCGATTGTTTTTCTGGAAAGTTGTTTACTACTGCTCTCATGTTTGGACTTCTGCACCCAAACATACTCTTCGGCTACTGGATTCAATCGAAAGGAGGGCCATTCGTCTGATTGGAGACCACGAGCTGACGAAGAACCTCGACAGCCTAGAACATCGAAGACAGGTTGGGGATTTGACTCTCTTTTACAGATATTTTCATGGTAAGTGCTCGGCTGACCTTGCCATATGTGGTTAAGCTTAGTACTCCTCGAACTTCATTATTTAAGAATTCTTTCATCTGGAGGACTTCATCCTTATGGAACGACCTTCCCGAGGTCGTTTTTCCCAACGAGTATATCCTCCAACGATTCAAAAACAACGTGAATCGCTTTTTCGCACACGCACCACCCCCAGAGTGGCCTAAAGGATTTTTCCTATAGTGCTTGTGTTTGATCATAAAAAAAAATGAATTTCAGATCCTTGGGAAATACCTACCTGTATGGAAATATTGGAATCAAATTAAGAACTAAGAAACTCAAAAAAACTAAACATTGCCATTAATCGGTGAATCCCCGAACTGCTCGTAATATTCGTAATATATGTATGTTAGTTGATATTTGATTCTTACGGAAATAAAAATTATCTGTTAAATTATTTATTTTAAATATTATTTATATATTATTAAATATTATCTCTACTATTTCAGGAATCATTTTTCTAGTATGATATTCATACTAGGGTTTACAGTCCTGAAGCTTTGTTCCAATCCCGGGATTTTCGGGACAAAGAGTATCTAATCCCTGGACAAATACCAAAAAAAATTAACATGGCAAAAAATGTATTTACTAATCTTACCTACTGTTAACAAAATGAAGAAAAAAATAATTAGTGCATCCAGTGTGTCGTCTACTAAACTTGATCGCAACTTATTGTAAGTATAACCTGCTGACAAGAAGCAGCATTCTGGTTCTACACTTAAACCATCAAAATAAGGGTTAAAAACCATTTAATCTCTATGGAATGAAAATTTAAACCTGAGGGATTAAAAAAAATTTTATCAGACTTTTTCAAATTCCGTTGCTCGGCGGCGCGTAACTCAAATTTACAAAACGACGCGCCATTTTAAAGAGAATTTAATGCCCTTTAAAAAGATGTATCACAACATACCCATTTCGATTTGAAAAAACAAGGGCAGTAGCCGCCCCCGCTAGGGGGGTTGAGGTTACAGGAATGAAATTAATAGTAAAACGTGTCACCCTGACAACACAAGTTTACGGGTCCGAAGTTTTTTTTTTAATTTTCACGTACACAGCCGTAAACCTTGCTGGACTGTTTTCGATGGGCCACCCTGTATACACGTTCGTTTCATTTCTATGGAAATATTTCCATTCGAAATGGTTCCATTTACAACACTAGTTGTGAGCCAAAAATATATTTTCTATCATTAAAACGGCATTTCTTAATATTTCTGAAGGGAAAATATTTATCGCGGCATTCTGCAATCAACTTCTTTATGATTACGTCATATCAATCTACCATATCGAGTTGCAACAGAACACACAGCAGGCAAATTAAATGACTGAACACGCAAGTAATGATAAATTGGTTGACAAACAATTAATTTAAAACCTGATGCATGTATACAAAATTAGCAAACGCGTAATATCTCGGTTGTTATGCGTTACATACCGCGTTCTCTCAAGGTCAAGTTTGCTAACATTGAACTTGAACTGCTCGGTGATAAGAATAATGCACGAGGCAACAAATATGGGAACGAATGTGACGGCCTGACCCCCAGTCGGTGCATGTGGTTTTCGTAATTACGCTTATTCAGCTAATTAAGGAAAGGTAAGATTCGTTTTTCGAACATTTTTTAGCACAATTTGATATCAAAGGTGGATAAATATGAAAGAAATCCCAGCGGATAATTATATGATTCCATATCCCACACGTTATAGTATCGATTGATTGATCTTGGGCTTTAATGTTTCAATATGTTACTTCCTCGTTGTCCATTCAGCGGTGTAGTTAGAGCAATGGGGCAAGAGAGACAGTCTGGCACCAATTGTATGACTTTATTTCCATATGAATCGGAACGCGCCCCAAAAACGCTTAAAAAAAGCGTTATCATCGTTATCTCCGGTACGACATTATGATCCATCCTAATACCATTCTATATCCAGGGTGTTATTTTAGTTAACATATTACAACTTGGCATAAAGCAGCCAACATATCTGTGTGATACTCACTGCTTTATACCAAGTTGTAAAATGGCGCCCATTCGCAATTTGGAATTTGACTAAATAAATAAAATTTGACGCACTTATAAACGATAGTAATACGAACCTAAATATGCAATAAAATACTGGGTGTCCCATTTAAAAAAATATAATTTTATGCTGTCACACTTTTTTGGGCCACCCTGTATAATGTAAAATATTTTTAAAACATGCCGCTTTTAAACCAATATCTCAAGCTGTTTTAGTATTCTTCCGTCCACGCTTCGTTTGCGGACCCTGTATGCTACCCTAGATAGTCTACCCTATGGTATAAATAACTAAGAGGTATGATTCCACGCCGATAGAGCCGTGGTTTGTGACCTCACCGGGTTAGTGATTTTTAAATCTCTTATGGAGATTTTTTAACTCTCTCTTAAAAGTATTAAAAAGTTTTACGCATTTAAAAGTATGTGAAATGAATGAATATCATGGTATTTAGGTATATTTATTTCATGAACATAGAACAAAGATTAAAGCAAAAATACAACCTAATACTAAACAAATTAAACATTTTTTTAAATAGTCCTTCTCTCAGTGGAGTGAAATTATGAAGAGGTAAAGAAACTCATAGTCTGCTTGAGTAGTTAATTAAACAATATTTCAATTTCCATACATTTTTCGAATGCATATATCCTCATCAGCTTCAGTGGAAAATATTTAAGAAGTACATGTTAACAAAATAGATAAAACCGTATCCATTCGAATTTTTGGTTCTTAGGAAAGCGGGAACACCTTATATTTTCTTTGCCTGGTTATCCATATCACAACCGACCACAGCGCACCTCATTTTATTAAAATTCTAATATTTATTTTAATAAACACACGACTAAATAAGAAAACTTTCAAAATTTCCATGTAAAACTACGGCAAACGGCACTACGTGGCGACTAGTGTTGCCAGTAATAGGTTGACGGTTCGAAACCTAATAGAATAGTAAAAAACTGTGTCAGAGTAAGAAGAGTACGAAAAAAGGTCGTTACCTTCCTATGATATGAAGGGCACCCCCAGATTGAACATAAATTTCATATAGGGAGCCCCACAACAAGAATGAACATCTAAAAAATTGTTAAAATAGTAATGGATATATTACAATTGTAAAAAACTGGCAACGCTGGTGGCAACAAGAAGAGATCGCCGAGCAGCTTAGGCTATCGTCGAAGGGTTCCGATGGCGCGGCGGTTATTTTAAAAATTTGTCGGAATCTTTTCTTATTTAGTGGTATTTTAGCTGTAATGTGTGTTATATTTCTATGAAGTTAATATACATAAATACTTGTCAGTATATTTAGTGTTGGGAAAAAGCGATGATTTTAATAATCGAGTACTTGATACTAGAGCGATTTTAATAATCGAGTTAATCGCTCGAGTGAATCGCGTAAAATTAGAATTTACCAAGCGAACACGTCACCGACTGCTTAACGGACTGCCTAGCCCTTTACATGTGATCAGGTCGGGTATTTAGCAGGCACGTAACTACGGGTGGGCACAGGTTTAGCTAAAAAATTATAGTGTCACCAAAAAAATTCCAGAAATTTATTTATTTGTGAATAATGAATTTTTACCACGTGTCTCGATACCGAACAAAAAACTGCAAAAAATCACACAAATATGTATTTATTGTTCGGGTTTACTATTGTGCGTTTTTAACCCGAACAAAAAGTATTACCAAGAGTTATTCTTTTTGAGAAGTCTTCTTGAGTTTAATAATAAAAAGTTCCTGTTTAGATGTTTACTATAAGATTACCAACGAATTTTTCTATATATTTTGTTAACCATTTTGTTCGTTTAGTTATTTTTCATTAACAATTTCTAATATTATGTTATTTTTGAGAAGTTTTCTCGTCTTCATAGTAATTAAAAATTTTGGAATTATATCCTTTAATTTTTTAATATTTACAATCGAAGACCTAAACTACTCCGCTGGCTAGCCAGTTAAAACATCATGTCGCGATGACTCCGCTAAGGGATTCAGCATACTTTTTTATATGCACCTTCTCGTGTATGTGCCTTTAAGAAAGACGTATGTCGTGTACTTGGTCAGCGTCAATCTTGATCGTCGCTAATCGGATCGCGCGGCGCTTAGACCGGAGCTCGTCTATCTGGTAACCGGCGATATTTTTCGGTTTTTCGCCTGATGTTTAACTAGAGTATTTCCAATCGAGCGAAAAACTGTTCCAATATACGAGCATTTTTTTAACTCGATTACACTACAGCGGTATATTTCCGTCGGCGTCACGCGAAGCTCGGGTATCGAGTGAAAGATAATAAGTGACGGGCGACGGTTTTCGCCTGAATGTATAACTCGAGCGGTTTTTTTAATAATCGAGTGATGTCGGTTATTTCAATAATCGAATGATCAAGCGGTTTTTCGCTCGAGCGAGCACAACACTAATTATATTATTCTTTCATTTCGCATACCATTAAATACGTAAAACCTTTTAATACATTTGAAATAGAATTAAAAACGCTAACGCGGTATAAATCTCGATAATAAATTTAAAAATCACTCCTGTGACGGCACTGCTCGCGGCAGCAAGGGCGAATCCAGAACTTCGGTTTGGGGGGGTAAATTTCGTTTTGGGGGGTTTGTTCGAAAAGTAATACCCTGACGCGTTGGTCAAACCGATATATATGGTATTTTTCGTGTTAAATTGATGGTTGGGGGAGGGGGGCATAACCCCATGACTCCCCCCCCCCCGTCCTGGATTCGCGCTTGCGCGGCAGACGAGATTTGAATGGTTAGATATCTTACCATTAGTTATTGTATCATGAGTCTACCTCCTCTACATAATAGTCAGTTATATATCGAATGTTTGATTTTTTTTAGGGAAAAACTTTGAAACATTCGGATAAATAATATGTACTCATAAGTTTGATAACTACATATCTGGTTATAATTCCACGGGTGAACAAACAAAATTACGATCCACAAGTATGTTAAGAAAACAGAAACTCTCTGAATGGTTAACTTACTGTTACTGACTATTCAATTAATTAATAACCGTATCTCCCAAAGTCCCTGATATTATAACTTGGACGGAAGCACCTTTTCGTGTCTACGCAATGGATAAGACCAAATTTTATTATTAAATTCCCACGTTATTCGAACTTGACGGTATACGAGGTTCTGTTGATATTAAAGTTGCTGGCCTATACTACTAAAATTAGTTGGTTACAATAATTACTAGACCGGAAAACCGTAGTAAAACATGTTTTTGGTTTACGATTATGACGGCTTATATGACCGGTTTTGCTTTTTATTAAATTTAAATTTTCAGCGTTGCAACATTGCCGCTTCCACCGAAAAACTATGATTTTAAATAGAATAGAATTACTCATAAAAATGTTATACTGCCAACTTTCAATCCGACACATTGAACCGTTTTCAAATTATGGCTTATTTTTAAAAAAAAACCTTCACTTTCAAGACCCTGTATTTCTAGATTGAGAAACATTTCGAAAAAACTTATATGACCGATTAATTCAAGTTTGATATTTAGTATCTCCAGTTCTATGACCTATAAGTTATGGGACACTCTGTATATGTCGGTAAAGTATATTCCACACTATGTCATTGACATTTCAACTACAATTAACTATTATTAAAACAAGCTATAATAAAGTCTGGTAGAACCCTAAACAGTCCGACTATGGGGCTTTCTAAGAATCTTGGAATATTCATAGTTATTGCGATAGCTCCCATTTTGTCGAAAGGCAACGAAATAGCATGAAATGCACTATACTATACTACTGCTAAATGTGATTATACAGGGTGTACGGGAAAATGTGGGAAATATCCCGGATTTGAAGAAAACAAGTATTATCAGTTCTTATAAACTTTTTTCGTATATGCCTCCTCTTCTCAGATATGGGCTCTCAAAGTGCTCCAATGGAATCACCTTTTTTACACATAATTATTGAACCCCCAGGTATATTACTTTTTTTTTTAATATGATGTACACCAGGTAAGACCCTTCAAATTACCATTAAATTAAATTGTTGTGAATTACTCACAGACACAGAGACGGACTAGCTGTTACACTCATGGCCCTTTTTTTTAACACCCTATATGATAAGCACTTTGGACAACGGTTTTTACATACCTTACTATTAACTAAAAATTAAGTACTCTTCATTCATGTCGCTAATCCCAACCGTTTTCGAGAAAACGTAATTTTATTTACACTAATTCTCACGGGTTAAATATGAAAAAGCGTAATTTTGAGATTCAACATTTGATAGGAACAATGATGTATCTCTTACCGAGATACGCCCAATACACGAAGTAATTAAAATGTCGATTTTTCGAAAACGGTTAGAACGTGATGAACATTATACCATGACATGAGTGGAGTACGTAGCCCGAAACGTCCGTCCGTTTTGCGCTTAATAAATTATAGGTAACTCTAAAAGTTCTCCTTATCTGCGCGTTTCACGTAAGACTTTTTTAATAGCCCCCGTATAACCAAGTTTCCCCTTAAGTTGTATTTGAATTCAATTTAATCAGATTATTAAGTAGACGGCTATTTTTTGGAAATTTAAATTTGTTCCCATTTTTGAATTCTATCCAGAGGTGAATTCCCCACCCAGGAATTATTTATTTAAAGCCTATCTAACTTCTAAGCCCTTTTAATTTAAATTTTGAGAATATAAGAACTGGTCGACACTATGAGTAAAAAGGAAAATTAGTAAGTAATGAAAAAATCCACCGCCATCTGAAGACGTGCTTACTTAATTAGTTTTTACGAACGCTGTTCTTTACGATTACGATTTCGATTATTTTTCTAATGTCAGGGATGCCAGGCGTAACGCCATTACCAACTTGACACGCACATGTCAGTCGGTCTTGGGTGGGCCCACCATCCTTTCTCCGCTAACTGGAAGCTGTCACCAGTCCACCAGAGCAATTGAAGAGATGAGGGCAAATTTGCCATAAGAAAGAATGAATGATATTAATTTAAAAGTATAGTTAGTTGAACGTAGGCCGAGGCCTACCTGATGTTCAGACTATACTTTTGATTGTATTGGCTCGGGCGCGTCCAATGAATGTAATAACAATGCACATTATTATATTGGAACACGGAGGGCTAGTTTTATTTAATTTCAAGTCTTTGTCTTGAGGGTTGATTTAAGGGTTTGTTCGGGTTTGTTGGGGTTGTCAGGGAAAATCCGCGGTTGACTGTTCTCGGAATTCTTGATGTAAAAACACACTGAAACCTGTAGTCACCATTGCGGCTCCCGGTTTGAAAAAGTAAAATCGCGAATGAGCGCGGTTCTGGGGATTCCAGAAAACCGACTGCCTTCTAAAGAATTTTTTATTTCATCCTTCCCAACGCTACATTGCCTCATTCTTAAACCATCTAATCTCTTGCCGTCGACGCCCGTAAAGCCGTTCTCATGAGTTTTGCTGATGAAGCATATTGAAAGATTACGTCAACCTTCGATCCAATTTCCTTATTAAATTATTTAGAATAATTTGACAGAAATAAAATTCATTAATTTTCTGGAATTTAAAAAAGCCAGTTTTACAACAAAAACTTGATTCTCTTTGGGAGCCCATATCTCCGAAGAGTGTGCCTATACGAAAAAACTTTATATGAATTTCTTTTTTTCATATGCGGGATATTTCCCACATTTTCCCGGACACCCTATATACAAAAATAAAATGATGATAAAAGTCTTTCCCCTCGTATAATATTTTCATAACTTATAAAACACGCCTCAAGGATTCACATAAATATTACAGCAACCGAAAGTTAAATCGTTCAATGTCAAGACGGAAAATGCTAATAATGCAAATTTACTGCGTTTTCGCATTATACACGTTTTATCTTATCTAGGCATGCATCAGACTTCCGGCGGAGCCCAAAGCGCAAATAAAAAGGTTCCCAAATAAAACTGAACTCTTTAATGAATCGCGTGGTGCGATGCTAATATATGTCAGAATAATAATTATAACGAGCCTAACATAATATGCATTTTTAATAATTTTATGCGGTTAGACAGTGCACGGTGAGTTGAAAAATTCTTGGGATAGTTTAACCAACATAAATCAACAGAAACAATAAACTCATAATCGCGAAAGATTGAATTCACACACAAAAAAACGAGTTTTAAAAATAAAATACGCTGCACGCTTGAACAAATTGTTGCTTTTTTTTGGGGGGACAGCCGATGAGAATCTGCACACATACACCTTACAGACGCGGCTGCAAGGTAGTGTCGGGTTTGTGCAACTTGTGGGGATTATACCAAACCATCAATATCTTCTTTTCTGAGGGAAAAGAACCGCCTCTGAAGGAGGACGGGTAGGCCTCACCCTGTGAGTCAGGCTAGAAACCTTTGACTCCTTTCCACTAGAGTGTGTTATTTTTGCATCATGTATGAGTGATTAGATTGAGCTTTTAAGCTATACATTTATGTTGGGTGTTACCAGCTCTTGATTCTTTCCCAATCGAACTTAATCGAATGAGAAAAATTTAAGAGCTCCTGACGTATAGGGTAGGCGTAGGTTGTCTTATTGGTTTGTTGCGTGATATTTTAGTTATGCTAGACAAGGTATTAGTGTTTTTGGGTCAGAATTGTTTTAGGATCAATCACGAAGTGTGTATGTTGTGTTTGGCAATGGGTGTATGTGAGATAAAAGAATCTTACTGTTGTTGGCTATATTAGCCATAGTGTGATATTTAGCGATAGTTTTGTCGAGAAACTCGGAAATTGTTTCAATTTCGAGATCTCTGTGTACTATGATTTTCAGTACCTTGTTTTGCATCACTTGGACCCGCTTCAGGTCCCACATGCTTATAGTGCACCATGCTGGTGCTCCATATGTCATCGCTGATCTGATAAAGGTTTTGTATAGGGTGACCTTTGTCCTTAGGTTTAGTTTGCTGCACTTGTTAAGCAAACTGTAGATTGCGCCGAGTTGTTGATTGGCTTCCTTTAGTATGTTGGCTGTATTCATAGGTATTTGTCTCCAGTCTATTTCTTTATTTCCAACTTTGATTTTCCCTTCCGGGAATTTACGGCACGATTTTAAGAAAATTGAGTGGGTCTTGTCAGTGTTAATTTTGATCTTTCATTTGCTTAGCCATGTTTGTAGAATGGCTATGTTCCTTTTGAGTCTAGGCATTATTATCCTAGGGGTCTTTGATGCTGTGATGGCCGTATCATCCGCGTATATACCATTGGGATTTCGGAAACGGTAAGAAATAGGAAGTCGGTAAAATTGGGGCAAAGTTGCGTAATTATGGGCTCAATAATATGGCGCAAAAAAATCAAAAATAAATACAGAGCTCCCATAATATTTGGAAAAACCTGAAATTTCGCGTTTCTGTTTTTATTTTTCCTGACATTGTTCGAAGGATGTCCAAAAATGAATTTCTCATTGCTAATTTATACTATTCCTTTATGGAATATACGTCACACACAAGCTCAGTCACACCCATATCTAATCACCATTTAGGAAACCCCTATCCTACTCGAAACATATACAAACGGGGACACACGCTTCACGCCACAGGGGTCCGACTGGGCGGCTTTAACTGATAGACATACAACACTGGACCGTGGACGGTAGATTAGCAAAAGGTAAACTTTGGGATAGTCAAAGCTCTACAGCATTATCTCACACTTTCTTACAAATCCGATAAAATATCGTTGAGTCTGTTTTCCCGTCATACTATAGACATTAGGATATCTGCATTAATGGGGAAATAGTGTATTTTAGCCAGTTCTTGTACCAGATAATCAGAAGCTCTTTGGTTATGCAAACAATTAAACCAGTAGTTTAGATCGTCCACGCTTATGCCATCACATAGACATAGCGGGCTAGCAGCCAAGTTCATCTTATTTAATAGATATCTGAGGTTGCCATGTCCGAAAATTGCTCTGACATAAGTTATGTAATATCCCCTACTAAGGGATATTTCCTGTATTCTTGCTTTAGGAATCAAGGTTTCATTATTTCGGGTATAGTGATTCGAGTCACTAGCTGCATAGTTGCATATGATTCCTTCCATGCATTCTTAATATTGACCTGAACCTATGAGAATATATCATAGAGCTGGAGGCCGGGTATTATTTATTTTATTTATTTATTTATTTATTTATTTATTTCTTTGGGACACAAACAGGATATACCCAACAGTAGGTCCACAATTTACATTTTAGTTTAAGTTCTACAACTAACAACTAACAATAACATGAAAAGTTTCAAAACGCATTTAATATAATATTAGAATCAAGCATGAGAAAAATCTTTTATTGAATTACACAAAGAAAAAAATATATATAAATTATATTTCCAGAAAAATAGATTTAAGTGATTTTTTAACGGTATCAAGGGACAAGAAAAATAGATCTATATTGTTGCAGTACGTATTTGCGAGTTTTAGCATTCTATTCAAAGGTGAATTTGCACTACTATTAGTATGGCTAAATGGCACATTAAATGTCTGTGTAAGTCTTAAGGTCCTTGGTGGCACAGTCACAGGGATTAACATTAAAAAGTCCATAGAGTCAACCCTCGAGTTAACAGTCTTATATAAAAATAATATATCGTTTAGTGCCCTACGATTTTCTAAACTTAAGATTTTGAACGTTTTACGCAATAAATTATAGTTTACATCTAGATTATTTCTATAAGCCAATGTTTTAAGAAATTTGTTTTGCACACGCTCAAGCCTCTGTATATAGATGTTATACATTGGATTCCAAACCGAGGATGCAAAGTTCAGGCGACTGAATACGTAGGCATAATAGAGGGTTAGTAACGCATTGTTACTTCGCAGCTGGTTAGTCTGCCTGTTGATAAAGCCAAGCATGCGGTACGCGCTGTTAACAGCAGCCTCGATGTGTTCATCAAAAATCATTTTCTCGCCAAAAAGCACGCCAAGATCCCTAGCTCCACGTTCTTTCCTTAGTACATTTGCGCCTATAGTGTAGTTAATAATTATTTTGTTATAATTTCGAGTGAAACTAATTGCAAAACACTTTTCAGCATTTAAAAATAATTTATTGTTATCACAGTAATTTTTAAACCTGATGAGATCTTGTTGTAACTCCTGGCAGTCGTTATAATTGCGTATTGTTTTAAAAAATTTTAGGTCATCTGCATAAAATAAATCGCTTATATCATTTATGAAAATAATAAACATAAGTGGCCCCAAGTGACTTCCCTGGGGTACCCCCGACGTAGAGACGAAAGGTTCTGAATAAGAACCAGCGACTGAAACAATATTTTCTCGATTCGACAAATATGACCTAAACCACTCCAGCATAACCCCGCCCACCCCGACCTCTGCTAGTTTGATCAAAAGTAAAGCATGCTCGATTTTGTCAAATGCTTTGCTAAAGTCGGTGTAGACGGAGTCAACCTGAACACGCTCATCAAGGCTACTAAGAATGTATTGGCAGTAATTAATAAGATTAGAATCGATTGACCTGTTTGCAAAAAAACCATGCTGTTCAGGGATTATGATTCTTTCTACTAAAAAAAATAAATGCTTGTATACTACTTTTTCAAATATTTTTGCAAATGTACAAAGTTTACAAATGGGCCTATAGTTCTTGTCACCGGACTTAAACACTGGCACAACAATAGCCTTCTTCCAAATTGTTGGAAAAATGCCCAGAGATAATGACTGATTAAATAACATAAGCAGCGGACGACTCAGGTAAGTGGCACACCGCTTAACAAAGACAGCTGGGATATCGTCAGAGCCAGCGCCTTTTTTAGTGTCGAGCTCACGAAGTACTGAAATGATTTCAGATTCGCGGAGCTGGAGTCGACTGAAATTTGCATTCCCGGTACTGGAAGCATCCCTTGGGACGACATTACCAGGTCGTTCAAATACACTATGAAAATATTTTGCAAATAATCCACAAATACTTTTATTGTCACTTGCATTAATGGTCTCGCAGAACATATCTGAGGGAATAGTGGAGCCAGACTTACCACGATTGGCTGATACAAAGTGCCAGAATTTTTTATAATTGTTTGGAATTTCTGCCTCTATGTGATGCAAATAATTTTGGTAATCCTCCTTAATCAATCTTTTAGATCGATTACGAAGTAGTTTGAAGGTGTCAAAGTCAGCTAGATTTCTATATACTTTCCATTTGTTATGAAATTTGTTTTTTTCTTTAATGACTTTAATAGTTGAACTGGAAAAATGTACAGGGAATTTGTTATTACGAAGTCCCGCGGGAACAAATTGTGATGTTACGTTTCTTAGAGTATTGTAAAATTTTGCAATATTGATCTCCAAGCTATTGCTGCCTAATAAATCTTCCCACGGGATACTTGATAGAGTATTGTTAATCTGAAGGTAATCAGCTTTATGGAAATTAAGAAATTTGTAATTGGGTATTGGAAGCGATTTAACGAATCTCACTGAAAGAAGAAATTGCAAAGCAGGATGATGACCATCCTCAGTCACCATTGGCATAGTACACTGAGAGAGCGAGGTTATTACATCATCGTCATTAGATAAGATTAAGTCCAAAGTTCTTCCCAATCTATTATTTACATAATTGAACTGGACCAGACCACAAAAAGACAGATTATCAACAATGTCTGCGGATTTAACATCTGAATTAATAGAAACTAAGAAATTTTGATTGTTGGCATAACCCCAGTCTATGGCTGGGCAATTAAAATCACCACATATAATAATTTTATTGTTACCTGCTCCTTGAATGATCCAATTCAATTTTGATAAAAAGCACGCCTGCGCAGTATCATCGCCCGGTGGCAAATAAACACAACACAAATAAAATCCATCACGCTCATTCACTTTAAAATGTACCCACACATCTTCAGCATCGCTTTGGAAGTCTGGTACTAACGAAGCTTTCAGGACACTGCGTGTGGCAATGAAGACACCTCCCCCATCTGACTTTAGTGACCCAGAGGTTTCGCGATCTCTTCGAAATATATCGAACTTATTCAAATCGATCACCTCACTATCGGAAATTGAGCTGTTATACCAAGATTCTGTAATGAACATTATATCCAAATTGCTCGCTTGAGCACTAATTTTAAAGTCCAGAAGTTTCGTTCTAAGTCCCCTGACATTCTGATAGAAAGCACTCAGTACATCCAAGTTATAATTAGACGTTTAATTTGAGAGTAATTATTAATATTTGTTATTTAAAGTACACTTTTAGATGGTTGCCAACATTTCAGTGTTACTAACATGGATGATCTTGGACCGGTCATCCTTGCGCATGAAGACGTTTCCATTGCGTACCCAGACAAATTTAAATTGTTTCTGCTTAGCAGTCATCCTAGCTTCTTTAAAAATGCCTTTATTTGTCTGAGTTAAGTGTTCGTTTAGAAAGATTGGCGTAGATGTGCCATCTAGTATAAGACTCTTTTTAGGACTTGCGCGAACTTTCGTTTTAGCAGCTACGACGATATCATCTCTGAAACGCCTCGACGTGAGTCTTAAAATTATATTTTTAGGTTGATTCTGTAAATTTCGGGTAGGGACACGATGAACGGAGTCTATGATTTTCTCATCAATTTTGTAGTCTAGATAGCATCCAATATTTTCAATGACTATTTACTAGATTCTCATTGCTCCGCTCTGGAACTCCAGATATTTCAATATTCTTTGATCTGTTCATTTGTTCCAAGTTATTCATCTTAGATGTTAGAGTTAACATGTCGGATCTCAATTTTTCATTCTCTAGCTTTAATTTCTCAGTAATCTTTATATAGTCTGTCAGTTTTCGAATGGTGACTTCAAAATCAGAGACCTTATCACTACAAAAAGTTACGGATTCTCTAATGAGTTTCAGTTCCTCATTGACGGCCATCAAGCTAGAGATGTCGGTATTCTCCGCTCGACTTACAGAAATCGGACAGACTGAACTTCGCCGCTGCGTTAGCGGGTTACCGGAGGCGTCCCCGCTGGAGTCGCCACGGGTACGGCATGATGCGCATACCCATGTTGCGCCGGGTACCGTTCTAAATATTTCTGCCTGGTCTCGATTCAGCTCACTGCAAACCTTGTTTGTATGAAAAAAATCCGAACAATAACCTTGACACTGAAGGCCCGGATGATTCCGATTTATATTTTTATCGCAATTACTGCACTTGCTAGTCATGTTTTTAACCGAGTAAGACGGAGTTTAAACGAAAAAATGCAACAAATTTTTTAAGCTGAAGTCAATGTTGTGTCAGCTGTGGAAATATTTTATGACTTTGGCTTGATATATCAAAAATATAATGGTTTTAAAACGGAGTGTAAAATTAACGTGTTCACGCCACGAGTTGTACAGTTGAACTAAAATTTTCAAAAAAAATAAATATCATGCCTTCATGAATGGCCCGGCCCGTTTGGCAAAAGATCGACCTTGTCATTACCTACAATTCCTGCATGGCCCTTAACCCAAACCAAGGATACCCTGACACTATTGCGTTCCAGGTTTAGTAGTTTCTGACACACCTCGAATATGAGGGGGTTCACATACACAGTTTTAACTTTATTCTCTATTGCTTTAAAGCATGACATAGAATCCGATAAGATAATATACCTAGAAGGTGTAGTATGTTGGAGTAAGTAGTCAAGAGCCTGCCTAATAGCTATCATCTCCGCCGTGAATATGGAAGAGTTGAGGCCAATCTGAAAGGATCGGGCAACGTTTTCACTTGGTATATAGAATGAACATCCCACTCCATCCGGTGTTTTGGAACCATCCGTAAAGATCGGAATGGCCCCTGGTTGTTTCTTTATAATATTATTAACTATTGGGTTATTGCTGCGGCTAAATTCTATGTATTCTGGGAACATGATATTAGTATGGCATAAGATGGAATTAAAATCCCCCCATAAAAAACGGCAGATTGTCACTAGAAACTAGATTATTCTCAAATCCTGCTATCTCAGTGTAAGCGCGAGTAAGCGGAGGAGAGTTTTCATTTGACCAATATTTGGATGTCAGGTCATCAACAGTAATGTTTGCCACCATATCAATGAGAAACTTATTATTAAAGAAACATTTTTCGGGTTTTTCGTGTTCTTAATTTTTTTAAATACGGGCATGGATCTTTTTATCTAAATTATGAAAGGGGGTCAGTGGTGTACCGGGTGTCCCACTAAGAATGGCTCTCGGCCGTATCTCTGAAAGTGTTAGTCGTATGGCTTGCGGAAAATTTTTTTAATAGAAAAAGTGATCATAAGAAATTGCTGGAAATTATTTTCAAGTTTCTCAGTCGAGCGTTAGAGGGCGCAACCGTAACGGTAAATCCTTAAAGCTCAGTTTTTTTCAAAAGTTGCCGCGTTAAGGTTTATTGAAAATAGCATTTTCGTATACTTTAAGGTTTTATGAAGAAAATTTACTTATGACATATTTTTGTCACTTTTAAAATAAAGTGGTGGGGGAAGGTTGAACATTATTTTAAATAAATGCCTAAAACTCCGGGTTGGCTCAACAGAATTTAGTGAACTTTGTTTTGTTAAAAATATGTTCCCTTACTCTATACTTTACTCTATAAACTATGACAATATAACTTTTAAAGTAGACGCTAGAGGGAGCTATTTTACAACTTAACAAACATTGCGCATTTTTTCAAAAATTTTAAATACAGCAGTATATTTAATTTTACTTCATCACAAAGATTAATAAAAGCCTAAAAAACTGGCGAAAACCACAACTTGATATCTTTTGTCAAACCGGAGATATTAACAATAACAAAAATAAACTCGGAAAAATATGATTATATTTAAGTTTCAACGGTACAGGTTTTTTCAAAAGTCAAATAGACCTTGGAAAAACAAAATATAATTATATATATAATATGTGAAAGCACCTAATTTTAAATTATATTTTGTTTTCTAAGGCCTATTTGACTTGTGAAAAACCTGTACCGTTGAAACTTAAATATAATCATATTTTTCCGTGTTTATTTTTGTTCTTGTTAATATCTCCGGTTTGAAAAAAGATATCAAGTTGTGGTTTTCGCCAGTTTTTTAGGCTTTTATTAATCTTTGTGATGAAGTAAAATTAAATATACTGTTGTATTTAAAATTTTTGAAAAAATGCGCAATGTTTGTTAAGTTGTAAACTAGCTCCCTCTAGCGTATACTTTAAAAGTCATATTGTCATAGTTTATAGAGTAAAGTATAGAGTAAGGGAACCTCTTTTTAACAAAACAAAGTTCACTAAATTCTGTTGAGCCAACCCGGAGTTGTAGGAATTTATTTAAAATAATGTGCAACCTTCCCCCACCACTTTATTTTAAAAGTGACAAAAATATGTCATAAGTAAATTTTCTTCATAAAACCTTAAGTATACGAAAATGCTATTTTCAATATACCTTAACGCCGCAACTTTTGAAAAAACTGAGCTTTACGGATTTACCGTTACGGTTACGCCCTCTAGCGCTCGACTGAGAAACTTGAAAATAATTTCCAGCAATTTCTTATGATCACTTTTCCTATTAAAAAATTTTTCCGCAAGCCATACGACTAGCACTTTCAGAGATACGGCCGAGAGCCATTCTTAGTGAGACACCCGGTACAACACTTACTGGTTTCCCGACGTTTTATTCCCTAAATTTACCATCTTCATTAAAATACTTCTAGTACGTTCCTGTACTGTACAATTTTTTTAAATTCGATATAATTCGAAAATGTAAAACCCAATGCCTCTTTTAACAGTCTTAAGAAACTGGCTTTAAGAGTCAACTTGTATTAGTATTTAAAAAATAAATTACTTGTGCTTACGCTAAGTAGAAACTTGAAAGAACCATTAATTTGAAATAAAAAAAACAGTTGTAGACAATAGTTCGTAATAACAATAACAATTAAAGACAGAAATAGCAATATTTTAAAATTTAAAAATCTTCTTCGAAAGAAAAGTAAATTCCACGAACTTACTAGGGGTATTTTAATGAAGATGGTCAATTTAAGAAACGAAACGTCGGAAAACCAGTAAGCGCTGTATACCACCGAACGTATTACAATGTTACAATGGCATATTGACATAAAATTACTTTGACAAATTTTTAATCATTTATTTAATATAAATAACTCTTAAATTGCTAGATAAATACACTTGCACTCTATAAAAAGTTTAAGTACATTTTTGGGCTAAAATAAATAGGGGACCAAATATTTGATCATCTTACAATTTACGTGTGATATCCTGACCTGACCGAACGCATCGCCCGATATATCTACTGCCAAATATCCCCTGACTCATAGTACCACTTTTAAGCTTTCTGAACCATTTTGCGACCACAACAGCAAAGCGACGTCGTTTAACCATTATTTTTCAAGAAAATGGTAATAATGTACGTTTCCCAGATTGTCAAGGATTGTGCTTTTGAATTGCATTGATGACTTGCACTTGCACTCTACTAAATAAAAATAAAACAAAAACGATTCAATTAAAAAAGTATGCATTTGTTTTATGGCGTGCTCAGCAGACCAAGATATTTCGCTTAAACAACCGTTCTTGGGCAAAAATTGCATTTTTTGATTTTCTATTGTTGAAGTGAAGAATCGTACATTGCGGCAACGCGTAATTTTTTTATGTTCTATGCTAACCCGATGGTGGGTTAGAGCCGCGCACTATCAGCTTTATATCAAACTCTTTAAGAAGAGGATGATGAATTAAAGTACAGGGTTGGACAAAAAATGTTCCGGAACGACTTAATTACAAGAGAACGACGAAGAGTGATATCAGATCCGGGTTTTCGACAATCGAGGAATAAGATTGTACTATTTGACCGTGCACTTCATATTAGTGGCGTCTGTCGCCGAATTGCGAAAAAGACAAGAAGGAATTTTTTCAAGCGGAACGTACGTACATTACGTACATTATACCATGATATGAGTGGAGTACGTAGCCCGAAACGTCCGTCCGTTTTGCGCTTAGTAATTGATAGGTAACTCTAACGTTCTCCTTATCTGCGCGTGTTTTACATCAGACGTTTTTTGATAACCCCTGTATAACCAATTTACCCCTTATGGAATCTTAGTTTTGAATCTTATTTGACCAGAATTTTGTTAGATGGCAATTTGGAAATTTTAATGTTGTCCCATTATTGGCTTCCATCCGACGGTGAATTCCCCCACCCAGGAATTGATTATTTAAAGCCTATCTAACTTTCCTAATCATTAAATTTTCAATATATGCATGAGTGATGGTCGACACTATCAGTAATGTCGCCAGTCTTGATATTCAATGAAAAATTCATCATAATTTAGAGACGCTCCTACTTAAAGTATTTTCGAACGCAATTTTCTCGATTATGGTTTTTCGAATCGAATAGGTGTTTGTTGTCAGGGATGCCAGGCAATTAATGCCTTTGCCGACTTGACACGCACGTGTCAGTCGGCCTTGTGTGGGCCCACCATCCTTTCCCCGCTAACTGGGAGCTGTCAGCAGTCCACCAGAGAAATTGACGAGATGAAGGCCAATTTGTCATAAGAAAGAATGAATGATTTTAATTTAAAAGTATAGTTAGTTGAATGTAGGGCGAGGCCTAACTGATGCTCAGACTATACTTTTGATTGTATTGGCTCTGGCGCGTCCAATGAATATAATAATAATGCACATTATTATATTGGAACACGGAGGGCTAGTTTTATTTAATTTTAAGTCTTTGTCTTGAGGGTTGATTTAAGGGTTAGTCCTTGCGTATGTCGAGTAACGCGACCCGATGTACTCGTAGCTAATTATTTACAATTTATATACAATCAGAATTAAGCTGAACTATCATTCAGTTGCTTCAACTAACCTATCATTCATCTGTCATGTACCGGGTGTCCCACTAAGAATGGCTCTCGGCCGTATCTCTGAAAGTGTTAGTCGTATGGCTCGCGGAAACATTTTTTAATAGGAAAAGTGATCATAAGAAATTGCTGGAAATTATTTTCAAGTTTCTCAGTCGAGCGCTAGAGGGCGCAACCGTAACGGTAAATCCGTAAAGCTCAGTTTTTTCAAAAGTTGCCGCGTTAAGGTATATTGAAAATAGCATTTTCGTCTACTTTAAGGTTTATGAAGAAAATTTACTTGACATATTTTTGTCACTTTTAAAATAAAGTGGTGGGGGAAGGTTGAACATTATTTTAAATAAATGCCTACAACTCCGGGTTGTCTAAACAGAATTTAGTGAACTTTGTTTTGTTAAAAAGAGGTTCCCTTACCCTATACTTTACTGTATAAACTATGACAATATGACTTTTAAAGTAGGCGCTAGAGGGAGCTATTTTACAACTTAACAAACATTGCGCATTTTTTCAAAAATTTTAAATACAACAGTATATTTAATTTTTCTTCATTTAAAAAACTGGCGAAAACCACAACTTGATATCTTTTTTCAAACCGGAGATATTAACAAGAACAAAAATAAAGACGGAAAAATATGATTATATTTAAGTTTCAACGGTACAGGTTTTTTCAAAAGTCAAATAGGCATTGGAAAAACAAAATATAATTTAAAATTAGATGCTTTCACGTCAAGGTTTTTATTACGTCAAAATTTTCATCGTGTCCAAAGTATTGTGCCATTGTATTTATTGTTGTGCCGTTGTATTAATTTTTGAAAATGCCTATTTTACTTGAAGAAGCGGTTGATATCATCGCGGTGTATTTTGAATGTTTAAGCAATTCAAGTATTGCTGCAAGGGTTTATGCAATGCGATACCCCCAAAGGCGTCGATATGACAGTAGAATGTTTAATCGTTTAGCCCAACGTTTTCGTACTACGGGAAGTATTCTTCGCCCTATATATCGCAGACGAAGTCGAGGTCGAACCGAAGAGAACATAATTAACGTTTTGGCATATATGGAACTTAATCCACAAATTAGTATTAGGGGAATTGTCCGAGAATTGGGAGTTACTCGCACTACTGTGAATAGGATTTTACTAGAAGAAAAGTAAGTAATAACTAGGTATTAACTTTCAAATAATTTAGAAAAATTCCAATATAGCTTATACTAGTACCTAGCTCTCAAGTCAAAATAATGGGTATTTTGTTTTTCTTTAGGCTACACCCCTACCATGTTGTGCTCCATCAGGCTTTGACCGTACCGTTGAAACTTAAATATAATCATATTTTTCCGTGTTTATTTTTGGTCTTGTTAATATCTCCGGTTTGAAAAAAGATATCAGTTTTTTAGGCTTTTATTAATCTTTGTGATGAAGTAAAATTAAACATACTGTTGTATTTAAAATTTTTGAAAAAACGCGCAATGTTTGTTAAGTTGTAAAAGAGCTCCCTCTAGCGCCTACTTTAAAAGTCATATTGTCATAGTTTATAGAGTAAAGTATAGAGAAAGGGAACCTCTTTTTAACAAAACAAAGTTCACTAAATTCTGTTGAGCCAACCCGGAGTTGTAGGCATTTATTTAAAATAATGTTGAACCTTCCCCCACCACTTTATTTTAAAAGTGACAAAAATATGTCATAAGTAAATTTTCTTCATAAAACCTTAAAGTATACGAAAATGCTATTTTCAACCTACCTTAACGCGGTAACTTTTGAAAAAACTGAGCTTTAAGGATTTACCGTTACGGTTGCGCCCTCTAGCGCTCGACTGAGAAACTTGAAAATAATTTCCAGCAATTTCTTATGATCACTTTTCTTATTAAAAATTTTTTCCGCGAGCCATACGACTAACACTTTCAGAGATACGGCCGAGAGCCATTCTTAGTGGGACACCCGGTACTCTGTTTAAGTTTTGATTTATTTTCATTATTTACAATATAAAATAAACCTAAGCTAGGCATTTTGTTCCCAACTAAAGGGATCTCAACTACCCTAATAATTTCCAAAAAAAAAAAATATAACTCGCGGTAGTGGCTACTAATACTAACTTAAGATATTTTAACACTTACTTTTGATGTCACAATCCGGTAATAAGATATCGCAGCATTATTTATACTCGCACGGACAGCTACAAGTTTTCGGAAATCAATTTTAGTTGTTATTTAGACTCGCACTAAAATTCACGAGTGTTCGAAGATATTTCAAAGTTCTTTATACTCGCACTGAAACATACGAGTGTTTGAAGAGGTTCCAGAGATATTTATACTCGCACGGAAACTACGAGTGTTTAATGATAGTCTAGCTTTCTTGTGTTTTGTGTTTGATCATAAAAAAAAAAAAAAAAAAAAATCTAGTATTTTTAAACTCGCCGGAAACACGAGTACGCGAAGATAAAAATTTTCTCAGGGAAAATCCGCGGTTGGCTGTTCTCGGAATTCTTGATGTAAAAACACGCTGAAACCTGTAGTCACCATTGCGGCTCCCGTTTTGAAAAAATAAAATCGCGATTGAGTACGGTTCTGGGGATACCAGAAAACCGACTGACTTCTAAAACAATTTTTTATTTCATCCTTCCCAAGGCTACATTGCGTCATTCTTAAACCATCTAATCTCTTGCCGTCGACGCCCGTAAAGCCGTTCTCATGATTTTTGCTGATGAAGCATATTGAAAGATTACGTCAACCTTCGAACCAATTTCCTTATTAAATTATTTAGAATAATTTGACGGAAAAAAATTCAATAATTTTCTGGAATTGGAAAAAGGTATTTTAGAACCACAATTTTAAATTTTTGTCATAGACATTATCCATGATTTACTCTCTTGCGTCCAATTCCAGTTCATGCATTTTAGAACCATCATACAGGGTGTCCCATTTACAATGGAAACAAGCTTATATGAGTTGATTATTTTAAATTCTTGTGCGAGTATGTATGATCCTAGGGCGCACTTTTCTATTGCTTAAAATTTTAGTTAACTCATTGGCGTACGGATTTATAGGGGGTTATAAAATAATAACTAGAAGAGTAAAGTAATTTCAGCGATTATTTTATTTCCATACTACAATCGGCAATGGCATCCTTCAAAACGACGAAATGCGAAATATTAATAAAATGACACAACCAGTGAAGTGCATGTGACCAACTTTAATTTTTATTTCTTTGTAAAAATATTTAATAATGCGCGTGATACGGAACTAGCCAATTTTACTTAAAACATATACATACCTGGTTTCCACCAAAATAATAAAGACAGTGGTATTGTTAAGAAAAAAACAAATCTCGAAAATACATAACATCAAAGTTGATGCAAATTTTTGGTTGTACGTTAAATAAGTCGCGCAGTGTAGTACCTAATTTAATTGTCATTCCCAGTGCACGCATAAGTTTCCCATGGACCGCTTGCTCCAAAAAAAAAATCCGTATCTCGACTCTTGGGTGCAATTTCAGAGTCGTGCCGGGGATTTTCGAAGTTCTGCGCTAGGAAAAATGCCTGCGATCGCATTTCACGGTTGGGCGGCCGCCGCCGACACTAATTGCCGCTTCTCTCTGGTAACCCTTGTTTGCAGTGCCGGGTATCGATAATATAGAAAAAGTCGCATCGATAATGGAAACGTATAATAATAATATTTGTTTACAAGGGGTTTAAAATCGATATAAGGTATGTGGGATTTACAGTGTCAGTCAAATTTGTAGGGGGATTGTTGCGTAGGTAATATATTTATCTTCCAACTATATACAGGGTGATTTCTTTTGAAGTATTACAAAGCAATTAATAACATTTTTACATTTACATAGTTAATACGTTTTTATATTTTGCTTGCCGGCGACAATAGTGGCACATCTGAAAAATTGCAAAAATCATACTGCTCATCAAACGTTGAATTTAATACCCTTTCGGGCCACATGTGTGTCCCTAAAGCATCATTAAATTACAAGTTGCGGTTCTACATATTCTTTTTGCCATATATTCGACTGACTTTGCTAGAGAACGTTTCACTATGTGCGGATAGTAGTGACACTGTTGCGTTATGCCGTATAACACGAATTTAATATATTAATTTTGTTTTGATAAGTGATGCCAGTATCGATGATACTGTCGAATGGGACGCTAACCCTGGCGCGACCCCAGTTGAAACAATTGATGGGTCTGCTAACAGGCCACTGCCACTTGCGAAAACACCTTCAACGGATAGGCATAAACAACGGATCCATTGAATGCAGACTCTGCGGCGAAGAGGATGAAACCGCCTCACACATAATATACCGCTGCGCAGCACTGTCTCGTAGAAGACAAAATATTTTCGGGAACATACAACGTGGTGACAACCTCCCACATGACAAGCTTGGTAGAAGGTTACTGGACCTCATAGATGGAACATTTAACAAGATCCGGGTACACAATAAGCCGAAAGGCTGCAGTGATAGAAGTTCGGACCTTTAAACCGACCCCCGCCTTTAACCAACCAACCAACAACCAACCAACCCGAAGCTTGTTCCAATCCCGGGATTTTCGGGATAAAGAGTATCCTTGCCCTCTTAATTCCGCCCAGAGCGTCGAATAGCAGAAATACACGACGAACCACTGCCGGGGTGTGGTTAAGCTTAGTACTCCTCGAACTTTATTATTTAATAATTATTTCATCTGGAAGACCTCATCCTTATGGAACGACCTTCCCGAGGTCGTTTTTCCCAATAAATATAACCTCCAATGATTCAAAACCAACGTGAATCGCTTTATTCGCACACGCACCACACCCAGAGTTCCCTAAATGATTTTTCCTATAGTGCTTGTGTTCGATCATAAAAAAAGATAAAGAAATCAAATCCCCGAGATCCCGGGATTAATCTCGAAGAAAATTACCATGGGAAAGATTGTGTTTACTAAATACACTAATTAGAAATCTTACCTACTGTTAACAAAATGAAAAAAAATATATTAGAATTAAAAAAAAGAAAAAAAATCAGTGCATCCAGTGTCCTAAACTTGATCGTAACTTATTGCAAGTATAACCGGCTGCCTGCTTCTGGGCAGTTATCTTTTTAAACTTAAACCCTCAAAATAAGGGATTAAAAGAACGTTTAAAATTTTTTTTTTAACTCAGTTAAATGAAATATAAGTTAGGTGGTTCATAAGTATCTAAACGAAAGTACTTTCCTATATCGAATATAATCATCAAAATCAGCTTATAATTAGTACTATTACTTATTATAAATTTCATTACTTTTATGTAAGTAGGTAACAGTGTTAAATATTGTATATTTACACCTCCGGACAATAAATTTCGGACAAAGGTAATGTTAGTCATTTTTATAGTCCTGTAACTTATTTAACAAACAAGCGAACAAACCCGATATTGGTGACATTTATAGCAATACTTTCGTATTGTATAATGCCCCTTGCTAGCTCCTTGATCATGGGTCGCCTACTGTATAGACTAGTGGTGATTAAATCATTTGATTCTGGGCACCACTGACTTTATAGAGAAATCAGAACCTACTGAAAGAAATATTAAAACAAGAAATATTCAAATATACTTGTGAGATTCCTACTCACTAAAAAAACCCTCCTCCTATTCTAACTCGTACCGGAAACAGCTTTCGCATTATTTCAATAGGAGAGCCTGCACTCTTTACTCTCTTCTAGATATTAGGTACTACTTTCTTTCTCTTTGGTCTCAGTTATATTTCTTACTGTTCTGTAAATACCGTTCCATGATTCTTCCGATTCTGTTAAACCTATCCTAACCCTGCCCACACTCAAAATATTCCCTGTTTCCAGAGCATATTTTCTCCCAGCTTCCTCCCACCTGGGACATTTGAATAAAGTGTGTTCTGCGTCATCTTCTTATTGGCAATATGTACATTTACTTGAGTCTGATGTCCTACGGTTATATAGGTAATTTCTGAAGCAGCCATCGCCCGAGTTGACTTTATTCTTCATTGTATGGTTGATTTAACGAAATCTTTATAAGATGTTTTAATTATAAAAGAGTGAGAGAGAATGTTTAAAAAGCTTGACTAACTAAACTTATGGTTATAACGAATGTATGTACATATTATATACAAATTGCATGACTATGACTTAAATAATAAAGCGAACATTGGCACAATTTACCGAAGAAATATACTTTATCAATAATTAACGAGGGCAAATATCCAGGGAAGAATTCATGAATTTTCTATGCTGGGCAATAAAGGGAAATATATACCAGGATGCTAATATTAGAAAAATGATTGACCTGTAATTAAATGGTAAAAAATTAGAGAATCTTCCTCCATTCAAACCAACAATGATTAACGGTAAAATATGATAGCATCGTGTTCCTGGTCAATCCATACAAATACTGCTACTAGACTGGATATTCAATGAGGATACCCGGTGACAACAACGAGCAAAGTGCACTAAGAGATGAACGTCTAGATGAGCATCAATTAGAGCATTACTTGCAGCACGAGTTGATTCTCGACCTTGAGCGAGAGCATCACTTGACCGCGAACCGGAGCTTGAGTTATCTATAGCTTGAACTGTCTGGAGCTTGAGCTGATCACTAGAGAAATCTTCAAAACTATATTGCCATATGCGACACCAGTCTTCACCAAATCTCAATAAATCCATGTCATCCTTTCAGTTACTGCAACAAAACACTCTAATCGACATCGGAGAAGACACCACCATTTTTTAAATTAATCTTGTTTAGAGAAGTGATTAAATCTCAAGACCCCTTCAACCGCGGTCAACTGTTTGTACTCAATATTGGTTTTCGTATTGTCGTTTATCATTAATATTCTTACAATTCTTGGCAATATAAAAAAACATTAAGTTCGTAATATTTTGAATGACCAATATTGATTTTTATCAGTAAAAACTCCATTTTCGATAGAATTTTCATACAACTATTTTGACAAAAGGCGATACAAATACGTCATAATTTGAATTGTTTACCGCAAACTCAAGTATGATAAACCTGCAAACTTTGCTATAAAGGTTCTTCAATGCATTGTTGGAATACGTAACTAAGGTAATTTTCAGCAAATAATCTAGGCTTGTACTTGTCGACCTATAAATTTAAACATGGTTGTGATGTTTGGCTAATAGTTTCATGCACAATAATTTTAAAATAAAAACTCTTGCCTCGATTAGAAGTCTTGTGATAATGATAAATGAATAAACGTACTGCTATTTTGTTGAGAAACTGTCACATTTCGTAATTATCTCAAATATAATATTTTCATTAGCATCATTGTCTAGAACACTTTCATATTAATCCTCATAATACTCTAAAATATGACAAACATTTTCCTTTATAGTCCACCATAATTATTCCATATATGACTCACACTGCCCTGTCACATATTTTGTTTGCACAATTGTATCTCTGGTATTCGACCTAACCATTTTCACAAATAGCACTTTTAGTTAGTCGGGGCTATTTATTTAACAATATGTTATTGATTTATGAAATTAATACTACTTTTAACTGCCAAATGATTATGCCTGTTTTTTTTCAATTTTTTCGAATTTCCGCTATTTGCTCGACACTTGTAAAGTTTTCAAGTGTCATCAACACTATCCTCATAGTATTATTCAAAATATAAGGGATATAATGTTGCCTATTTCTGTGATAATTTTGCTTCCGAATCTCTAATTTTCTTGAAACGAACACCAAACTTATGTGGTGGCGTAAGGGAGAAGGTACACACTCCCACTAATGGTATTTGGCACCAAGGTTAAACTCCCTTGGTAATGTATGAGTTCACGGAATCCACGCTAAGCCGTAGGTTACTTCGGTAAGGGTAGGATTAGTATATGATTTGAGATGTCCACCCTACACAACCAAAAATTCCTTTACGAGCATACTAATGTACCTACGAAACCATGTCCAAGAATATCTGCAGAGCTTTGATCCGTCACTGGTTTTAGTGGTTTTGTATTTTCTTCTTCACGGCCTCCCGCCATCAAGGAGATGCAGTGATGGACACCGCGTGATGTAATTTAAAGTAGAAACGGTACTAAATCTAGATAGATCGTGAACCATACCGTGGCTTATAAATACCTAAAGCCGTTTTTGATTTTAGTTTTAACATAAATGTCATTTGCTATGCTTTACTATCTGTCGTAAGTATGGCATCATTATAAAGAATGGGGAAAGAAACAACAAATCTGCTCTACTAGTTCACTAACAATATTAGAAAAATTATTCCATACAGTGCGGTTCTTTAATGTTACAAAATTTTAGTATGGCGAATAGGGGAAGGTAAACTACCTATTGATGCAAGAATGACAGTTCTGCCAAATGACGGCTCGCGCCATTTTAGTAAAGGAAATTAAATAGGAAGAAGGGTCGTGCGATACATCATCTCGAAGGTCCACTTTACGATACCAAAATATTACTTCTCTATTCGCGCCGAAAACGAAATGGCGGCATTTTAAAAATTGCATAGTTATTATTATTTTATTATCCTTTATTTCATTTACAGTCTTAGAAAAATAAATACAATTGGCATAGTGTAGTAGAAATCAGAGAGCTACACTTTCTTGCATATTTCATGGTGCTTGAATTCAAGATGGTGAATGCGATCTTTGTAAAGAAAATTAAATAGGAAGGTTGGTCGTGCGATACATCATTTTAAATATCCTATCCAGTACTTTACAATCGAATATCGTGTCCCCATTCGTACCCAAAACAACGCGGCGGCTTTTTAAAAAACAATCCTTATTATTTTTTTCTTCTGTTATTTTAGTTTAGATTTTACAGCTGTTTTGGCTGCTCTATGCCAAGTTGTAATCAAAGTTAAATAACAAAAAACAAAAATAGTTATTTTTTAAAAAGCCGCCATTTTGTTTTGGGTACGAATATGACCATAATATTCTGGGATCGTAAAGTGCTCTTTAGGACCTTTAAGACGATGTATCGCAAGAATCTACTCCCTATTCAATTTTTTTAATAAGATAGCACCTATCCGCCATTAAAATATTAAAGAACCGCATTGTATATGACGTTTACAAGACGTAAACCTTCGTCTTCAGTGGAAAGTTTGAAAATGAGAAACGGGCCAAATTATACTCTCATAAATGAGGAAAGGAAACTATTTAGTAACAAAATTATGATCAGCAACGTCATGTAAATTTTTGATTTGAACTGCGTATTTTTTTCATAAAATGAGCTTGTTCCGTATCGCGCGCATTTTTTATTTCCATAAAATAATAAAAATTATATTGGTCATATGCACACCACTGGTTGTATAGATTTATTGAAATTTCGTATTTGATCGTTTTGGAGGATGCCAAATCTTCTTCTTAGTTTTTTTAACTAAAATAAAGATACTTTAATCCGTACGCCAATGAATTATCTAAAATTTTAAGCAGCAGAATCCCTAAAATCATATGGTAACCACGCCCAACAATCAATTAAGAAATACAAAAAATATAAGCTTGTTCCTATTATAAGTGGGACACCCTGTATATAGAATACTAGTGTTGTGATCGCTCGAGCGAAAAACTGCTTGATCACTCGATTATTGAAATAACCGACATCGCTCGATTATTAAATAAACCACTCGAGTTATCTATTCAGGCGAAAACCGTCGCTCCTCACTTATTATCTTTCACTCGATACCCGAGCTTCGCTTGACGCCGGCAGAAATGTACCGCTGTAGTGTGATGGAGTTAAAAAACTACTTGTATATTCGAACAGCTTTTCGCTCGATAGGAAATACTCTAGTTATAAATTCAGGCGAAAAACCCAAAAATATCGCCCGTCACTTGATACACGACCTTGGGTCTACGCGCCGTGCCATCCGATTGGCGACGTTCGAGTTTGACGCTGAGCAGATAACACGACATACGTCTTTCTTAAAGGCACATAAACGAGAAGGTGCATATCAAAAAGTATGCCATCATGTCATGGCGACATGAATTTTGTAAAGTTTTGTTTTAACTGGCTAGCCAGCGGCGTAGTTTAGGTCTCCGATTGTAAATATTAAGAAATTAAAGGATATAATTTTTAAATGTTTATTTACTATAAACTCGAGAAAACTTCTCAAAAAATAACATAATAATAGAAATTGTTAATGAAAAATAACAAAACGAACAAAATGGTTAACAAGATATAGAAAAATTCGTTGGTAATCTTATAGTAAACATTTTTAAATCTAAACAGGAACTTTTTATTATTAAACACAAGAAGACTTCTTAAAAATTACATAGATACATTATAGAAAATGTTAATGGAAAATAAGGAAACGAGGAAAATAGTTAACAAAACATAGGTATCGACAATTTTTTTGGTAACCAAAAGTAAACATTCTTAAATTTAAACAGGAACTTTTAGTTAACTATAAACATGAATTTAAAAAAATAATCACCTATTTTCTTATTTTGCCGGTCGCGTAACTAAGCCTAGATTTTTGAAGGGTACACAGTGGGCACCTGATAATTTAAAGTCGAGGAATTTGATAAGCCATTTTAAATATCTACTTATTTTATGCTCGTAGATTGAGAAAGATGGGAAGAAAAATAACCCTTGGTAATATTTTTTGTTTTAAAGAAGCACAAGAATAAACCCGAACAATAAATACATATTTGGGTGATTTTTTGCAATTTTTTTGTTTGGTAATTGTAAAAATTCATTATTCACAAATAAATAAATTTTCTGGAATTTTTTAAACCTGTGCCCACCCGTAGTTACGTGCCTGCTAAATACTCTACCTGATCACATGGCTAGTCTGCCGGGCGAGCAGTCGGTGACGTCATCACTTGGTGAATTGGAATTTCAAGCGATTCACTCAAGCGACTCACTCGATTATTAAAATCGTTCGAGTATCAAGTACTCGATTATTAAAATCATCGGTTTTTCCCAACACTATAGAATACCCTATTAGGACTATTTAAATGTACATACGTCTAAAAATCATGCACGCCTATGGAGAAGATAATATTCTTTTCATCTGACGATAATCAAAGAAGACCTGGTAAAATAATGCTTTAAAAAATAATTTAAAAATTAGAACAAATAAATGAGACAAAAAATCTTTTGCTCACTTGACTACTTTTTATTTCCGCTCCATTTAATTCATCATTTAATGGAAGGTACCTATCTAAAGAAATAAATTTCGGTTCTGAAAATGGATTCGAGAGATTTTTCTAAGAAATTATCGGTTGTTAAGTATACAAGTCACTTTTTACATTTACCGCTATTTTCTTGTTAGTATTAACTTGAACCCGATTGAGTGGTATTAGTACTATTTTGTAAAGACCTATTTACCCGTAATAATTCATTTGTCCTATTAATGCAATTCACTAGACTGTCTGTCAATCAAGAATGCGTTGGAGTTGACGCATTTAAAATTTTATTGATGTAGGTTGTACGTATTGGATTACCTGAGTCTTAAGCAATGCCTCCTACAAATATTAATTAAAATAATACGCAGGGTTTTGTAACAAATCGACCGCATAATAACTACGTATACAGGGCGTTCGGAAAAATATGGGAAATCTTCCAGATACGAAGAAAACAAGTGAAAAGAGTACTATAAGTTCATATAAACTTTTTTCCTATATGCCTCCTCTTCGGAGATATTGGCTCCCAAAGAGCTCCAATAGACTCAAGTTTTTTTACACATAATTATTGAACCACCAGGTATATTTACAAAAAAATTTAATATGATGTAGCAACAGAGTTGAGGAACCTGAAATATCCGGGAGACGACGAAATAGACGTGAACGATTTTAATTTGAAAATTAACGTTATTATAAAGGATGCCTAGGAAAAACATTCAGAACGAAGAATCTTATGAAGGTGAGAAGAGATATGATTGATAATTACATGGGAAACAGTGATGCATTTAAACAACTAATTAGAGATATTTCCAAATCTGTCCGAAAATACAGGGTGTTATGGAAATGACTTATTATATTTAAATGGGTGACTCATTGGGTGTCCTAGAGAAAGTCTACATACTTTTTTTTTTAAATCGAATATCGAAATACTAAGGTAAAAACCCTTTTTACCCACAACAGTGTTGGCATATCACACCGAGTGTCCCGCCGTTGCTTGAATACCGGCCGCGCGCCGCTTCATACTTCAGTATGTTTCGAGATTCGGGGGTGGAACGACGTTGGTTCCACGACGTCGAGGGTTCCACGTGCTTGACGTATACGAATTTTAATCGTTTTGTTAGTTGTATTGCCCGATTTTTTTTTGTTGTGAAATAATTCATAATAATAAATGTTGCGATGTGATTTCAAATTTGTGTGATATTATCTACTGTTGATTCTGTTGAAAGGCAGACTTTTTGTGTTTTATTTTTTTATGGAATTTAATTACAAAACGGATTATTTTAAAATAAGATCGAAGGTAACAGAGTATGTACCTTAAAATTGTAGTTTTTTTGTTTTTAAAAAGTTTGAAATAGCGCGCGTCAAGGACGTCTTGTTGTCAAGAACTGAACACGTGCGTTTAGAATTATGTGCTGCAGTATGACAACATCGCCTATAATGCGCTAACCTCTTTTGAACCTGGAGACTGCCTCAATAAAATATTGATTGCGAAGGGCCTCAGGAGCGGCGGTAAATTTTGAGATTTCATATAAAGTGTATATTCCGCTTAATAATTCAAAGCGCCATTTATGGTTATTTTTCTTCTATTTATTTTCATCTCGGGATTTGCCGATTTAAATATAATACGTAATTTCCCTGTATAATAAGGAATGTATTGCGCAAGTAATTGAAGAAAATAAGAGCTTAATAGCTGGAAGGAACCTTATGGATGGAAGGAAAAACATTTGAAGACTCGCTGATAGAACCGGGAATATTCCAACAGATAGAGAAGTCCTTTAAATTACTGAAGAATTCTCCACTGAACTTTATAGAAAAGAGACGGAAAATACAGGGCAAATATCGAAGGTTCAGAATACTGGATCGGAGGATATTCTAGAAATAACTATCGAAGAAATAACAACTACATATACGCTAGTCTAAAGCTCTTTAATGTATGCCTTCTTAAAGGCATAACACCTTCCCAGTGGCACAATGCTATTATTATTATCATGCACAAGAAGGGCGACATCACGGACTTAAAAAACTACGACCCATTAGCCTACTTTCTCACGTTTATAAACTATTCATGAAAATAATAACAAGAACGCTTACAAACAAGCTCGTTTGTTACCAACCACGAGAGCAAGCTGGTTTCCATCGTGGATACGGAACAAACGACCACCTACAAGTGATCAAGGCTTTAATCGAGAAATACGTGGAGTACTATAACCCGCTAATTCTCATTTTTGTAGACTACGAGAAGGCGTTTGAAACTATTATAGGCTTTTTCTTTATTGTCTAGGGGTAGTGGGGCAAGAAACTTTATACACTTAAGGTTTTTCAGGTATTTAATCGAATAATAACTATTGTTGATATGATTTTACAGTATTTACACTCTACTTGCAACTTCCGTCGTCTTCCGTCTTTAAAAAATACGATGTATTCGTCCGTCGTCTAGCAAACACGTCTCTCGTCTTTACTTTAATATTTAAATATTCGCCCGTCGTTACGCGAACACGTCTTTCTTCCCTTTTTTTAAATACTATCAGATTCCGCGACCCCCGCGGCGTCGTCCGTCTTCGTTGCATCTCTCCGTCTTAATTCCCTTCTTCCCGCTTTCTTTTCCCTGTCGCTACTCACCCCCGTCTTCCCGCTTCATCCCTTATCCTGATGCCTTTTGCGCTAGAGGAGCTGCATGAACCTATGATGACGACATAGTGGTTCAGCCAGTCAGCTTGCCGGCACCCGTGACTCTCAGCCAATCGAAATCGCGGCCGGTCAAGCTCTCAAAATAGGAGCGTGAAAGTCCTAGCTGTCAGCTCCGTTCAGCGCAAGTAATCCCTCCAAAATTACTAAACAAGGCAGAACCCGAATAAACCAGGACAGTACTCTACATCCTAATATTATAATAATACAAAAAAAATAAAATTACTAAACAATATAGAAATTTCCTACACTATTGACCAACATAAAATGCTCCAAGCTCTTTCTGATTGAAAAATAGACCACCGATATACTGCTATTATTAAAAATATCTACAAAATCGAACGAGGAGTTCGCCAGGGCGATACCATATCGCCAAAACTATTTACAAAAATACTCGAATATATGTTGAATTAAATACAGTGTAATAACTTGGGAATCAACATAAATGGAAAAGACTTGAATCACCTTAGGTTTGCAGACGATATGGTCTTGATCTCAGACAGATTTGACAAAGCCACACAGATGCTATAAGATCTAGAGAAAGCATCAAAAAGGTCGGACTAAAGATTAATTCTACAAAAACCCAATATATGACAAATCTGGTGATGAGTTGTAATATTTCCTTGAGGGGGCAGGAGGTGCAACAAGTATCATCCTACAAATACCTTGGACATGAAATTCGTATCGGTCGGGAAAACCAAACCGTTGAATTTCAGAAAAGAATAGGACTTACCTGGGCGGCACTTGGGAACCTGAAGGATGTATTCCGGATGTATAGGTCCGACATCCCGGTATGTTTGAAGAGAAAAGTGTTTAATCAATGTGTCCTGCCTGTTACGACATACGAAGCAGAAACACTTACGTTGACTAAAAAATCCATCAATAAACTCCAAGTGACACAACGAGCTATGCATGGGGATAGCCATATTGGTTATCTCCTTAAGAGACAGGATTCAGAACAATGAAAGAAGAAGAAGAACTAGTGTAGCGGATGTGATCAGAAGAATAACAACATTAAAATGGAATTGGGTTTGTTCGGGTTTGTTCAGGACACATTGCAAGAACAACTGACAGCAGATGGTCCAAGAAAATCCTTGAATGGAAGCCAAGACGTAAAGCCTATCGATAGAGGTCGACCACCGACAAGATGGACCGATGATATAAAGCGCATCATGCACAATTGGATGCAGGCGGCGCTGTTTAGAAAGGAATGACACGGATTACGGGAGGCCTATGTCCAGCAGTGGACGCGATTAGGCTGATTGATGATGATGATACCAGGTAAGACCCTTCAAATTACTACCCAAGAAGTGTTGTGAATTACTCGCAGCTGCAAGGACGGACTAGCTGTGACACTCATGGGCCTTTTTTAAATCCCTGTATGATAAAAATTTTAGTAGTATAAGTATAGTACCTTTAACTATTGACTAAATATTAAATACTCTTCATTCAGGTCGCTAATCTTAACCGTTTTCGAAAAAACGACATTTTAATTACATCTTTGTTCCTATGAAATGTTGAACCTCAAAATTCCGCTTTTTTCATATTTAAACCGTGAGAAGTTCGGGGACTCAGTGTAAATAAAATTACGTTTCCTCGATAACGGTTAGGATTAGCGACATGAATGAAGTATTTAATTTTTAATCAATAGTTAATGGTATGTAAAAACCGTTCTCTAAAGTTCTTATCATACAGGGCGTTAAAAAAAAGGGGCCATGAGTGCCTGCAGCTGTGAGTTATTCACAACACTTTCTTGGATAGTAATTTGAAGGATCTTACCTGGTATACATCATATTAAAAAAAAATTAAATATATATTTGTTTCATATGTGGTTCAATAATTATGTGTAAAAAAACTTGATTCCATTGGAGCTCTTCGGGATCCCATATCTGTGAAGAGGACGCGTATAAGAGAAAATATTATATGAACTTGTAGTACTATTCATTCTTATTTCATACATTTGCGTTTCGATTCATTCTCGTTTCGTACACTCAAGTTTCGTACACGTCAAAAATTTACCTGAAATATTCTTGTTCCATACACTGAATTAATTCAGTGCCAAACCCAAAAATAAATGATTACCTAAAAAATTTAGTTTGGAAGTAACTGACGAACGCACTAACAAATAGGGGTGGTCAGCGGAAACTGGAATGAATGAATATTTGACAAAAGTTTCTTATTTTGTTCCTCTCAAAAGATGTAACTTTTTATGCTGACGCAATGTACCGAATTTGAAATGAATATCTCATTAAATACTCGAACTATTCAAAAAAATCAGTTTTTAGTTTCAAACTTTAACACCCTATATATCGCACATAATATTATTTTTGCTCAAGGAATATATGGTTAACGGATTGACCTCCTTTTTCCGGACACCTTGTATAATATAAATGACTAGAAGAGAGTAGAAAATTATGAAAATACACATAAACTCCTGGACAAAATTAACGCAACATCATAAATTTGCGATATGTTTGATGCTATTTTTTTTCTGAATTTATGATCCGATTTGAATGATTTTTTTTGCATTGTAGGTTGGTTCCTTGACAATGTCATAGTTTTCGCTGTTTATGATAAAAATTAAATTTTCGATTTATACTGGGTGTAATAAAAATGCTATGTTTTTTCTGAAAATTCGTATCACCCTGTGGAGTACCTATATTAGCAACCGAAACATATAGCAGTTGACATTAAACGGTACGTCCATCTTTCCCCAACATTTTCTTTTTTGGTTTACTTCATTATCATTGTTAAATGTTCGAATCCAACGTTTAATAAGCAGTTTCCGAACAGTTCTTTATCAGTATGGCGAACTTTATTTGACCTTTGTAACTTTAAAACACAACATCTGCTGACATATCGCTTGCAATGTCAGAAAAAGTCCATAGTCTACTTGAAAACATTTAACAATGAATGTGTTGAATATTAAAGTCTATAAAAACATGTTACACTATAAAACGGTGTATCTCCTTTAATAACAGAGATAATGAAGTAAACCAAAAAAGAAAATGTTGTGGAAACATGGACCTACCGTTTAATGTCAACTGCTATATGTTTCGGTTGCTAATATACTCCACAGGTTGATACGAATTTTCGGAAAAAACATAGCATTTTTATTACATCCAGCATAAATCGAAATAGTACATTACGTATCAAGGGCCGAAAAGCCTCCGACGGCCCGAGATATGCACCGTATTTTTTTTTACAAGTGCTCCGAAGCTTTGATGCCAAATAAATAAAGAAATCACTCGCTCATGGAGAATGTAAATATCTATTTATTATTTTTGACAAATAGGCTCAGTTGCCTAGTGGTATAGCGTACGCCATGTGATCTGAGAGTCGCGGGTTCAAATCCCGCACTCGGCATCTCTGTTTTTATTTATTTTTTTACAAGTGCCCGAGTCTTTGAGGCCATATAAAAGAAATTCTTCAGACATATTTCTAAAACATCTTTGACAAATTAACTGCCAATTTAATTTATATATTATTAGAATCCGCTAGTTATTATTGCTTGTAGCATGGCTCGGTGGGTAGAGTGTCCGCCTGGCGATCTGAGGGTTGCGGGTTCAAATCCCGCACCGACAATTCTGGTTTTATTTATTTGTGAGCACCTACAATGCAAAAAAAATCATTCAAATCGGATCATAAATTCAAAAAAAAAATAGCATAAAAAATATGGGAAATTTATGATGTTGCGTTAATTTTGTCCAGGAGTTTATATTTATTATAATATTTTTAGTTTATAGGTAGTACACATGAAAAATGCATTCATTCACCCTTCATAATAAAATTGACGTGTTTTTCCCTTTTTTATATTATTATTTATTGGAAACAAGATGTTAAGGGTGGATAGTTTTCAAATTGACACCCTGTATATTATGTTAAATGACTGATGTCCATTGGAGAAAATCTATAGGGTTGCGAGTATAAGTAACAAATTTACTTTCCTTAACGATTAAAAAAAAGCATGATATTAGTTAGTGTAGAACCTTGACGTGGATAAGACCATGACCAGTGCAATAAACCAAACCTTCGACAATCTTGTTTTTCTCACAGCACCCGACATTTTTTCCAGCTAGACAAAGGGTCGTAATAGCGTGTCAGGCCGCGTGCACCTACGCAAGGGGAGGCGCTAGCCCCGATCGACCAATCGGAAACCCGGTTCGGCAACCCCTGCGTGGGCGGGGCGGCAGGGGGTTGGGCCGCCCTAGTGCCTCGCTGACCGATACACGCAACCTCAAGTCACGTGGTCCAACTTCTTGGGGAAATTGATAGTCCGAGAGGGACAACGGAACTTTGGAAAGACGGGGATTAGGGACGTTTAGGGGGAACACAGGAAATGGATAAGCCATTATCCTCTACTAAGATTACACAAATATAAAACAGTGAAGGAGGAGGGATATAAACTATTAGTTATTTAACGACAGTGGCGTATTTAGGGAGGTCCATGGGGTCTGGAGAGCCGTCTACCTCCGAAAGGCAATAAAAAAAAATGTTCGTATTAATATGAATAAATTAAAATCATCCCCCAAAAAAATTAGAATTAAATGGTTCAAAGTTGCCATTATGAGGAAGCATTGGAAGAGATGGTAAAGCTGCCAACGAGTCATGATTTTGCAATTTAATTCTGAGCTGGATTCCATATTTTATATTAAAAAACAGTACGTCCACGTATTGGGCTAACAAGAGGAAGAACTTCTATATTTTGTATTTTTCGAGAAAATGTTCTTCACTTTTACTTTTTTTACTTTTTTTACTTGTCGTAAAAATAGTCCTGACATCGACCAATTTGAGTTTTAACATATAGGGTGTCCCAAAAAGGGAAACTCAAAATTTGCAAAAATAAATACACACATTCGAAAAGATCGCAACCAACTTCTACTTTTTTAGACACCCTGTATGTTCAAACTTAAATTAGTCGACGTTATTCCTATTTTTATTACAAGCAAAAAAAATGTTATAATAATAATATAAATAGTTAGAGGAGGTATAGGAGGTAATAAACCCACCCCCAAGAACAATTTTTTTTTTGTTTTTTTTTAAATTGTTGCTTCATCTCTCAGTGGAATAAAATTATAAAGAGGTAAACTCGTCTGCTCCACTAGTTTAATAAACAAATATTAAATTATTTTTCAATTATTTTTTTCATCTTTTTTTTTTTTCTTGAAAAGAATTTTCCAAAAATCAAATTTAAAAACTAAAAATGGTTTTCCTTCTTTTCATTTATACCTACGTTACTACACTCAATAACATAAATACTTTAAACCATGTAATGGAATTATTTTAAATCATCTGAGCTAATGTTTTATCTGTAATCTTAAACTACTTTCTGCAATATTTGACATAAATTTGAATATCTTATTCAACACACCAGAGCGACATCGGACCATTTATTTGACGAGTCGGCGACGGCTTCCTTACAGGTATAGGGTAAAATGATAACATTTCGTTTTTGTAGAAATGAAGGTACCTACATTTATTTTATGCGTAAAATAGGTTTGTTAGTTAGATTATTCGTTGTTTAGTTGTAATTTGGTTACAATTTTAGAGAAAGTTGTAGAGGTAAATTTAAAGCGAATTGGCTTCTTACTGTCCCTGAAGTTTACATACAAGAAAGCAAATTATTCTTTTTCAAAAATACTTAGAGATTTGTTTAGAAGTAGTGTACGAAAGTGTTACGTTTAACAACTGTATGAAACTATACAATAGACTTCCACATCATATTAAAAAATGTGACATTATTAAAAAAGTTAAAAAAAGTGTATTTAAGCTACTTAAAGACATTGAACCCTACATCATTGAATCTGCTGTATTTTTTGACACTATTTCATTTTATGTTAAGTAATATAATTCTGAAATAAAGAATGTTTATTATTATTATTTCTATCTCTCAGTTTTATATAATTTTAGTATACCATAATAATTTTTTCTTAGTATCGTTATCTTACCCTGATACCCCTAATTTAAATTCTAAATTATTAATTTTTTTTGGGAGTCAGCACTCAGTTGTTGTTTGTGCTAACTTGCAGGATTCTTTATAAATTACGAGGATTACCTAAATAATTTTAAAAATTTAAATCATAGGAACTTACGTCATTATTATCATACCCCAAACTATCATACTTTAATTGAACTGTTTTCGTATTTTCTATTAGTTTCGAGTTTCCCCAGTTAGGTAAGTACTTTAAATCGTTCGTGTGATTTAAATACATTTTTGGATTTAAATGCTTTGATCTAAATCGCTTTCCAGAAAATAGTTTCTGATTTATGATTTAATTGATTCCAATAAATATCTTTGATTGCCTCTATAAAAATCGAATGTAAATCATTTTAGAATTTAAATTTTTGATAATATATAATTCTAAGTATACGCCTACAATAGCTCCCCTGGCAATGTATTTCTATTGGTCAATGTTATATAAAGGGGTGCATTAATTATTAGGGGAAAAGTGGTCTACTATATTATATATAGCCCAGAAGCGAATAACCTTGTACTAAATGGATAATAGTCTCAGTGCCGTAGCTGTAGCTATCTTTATTTGCTCCCAGGTTTTAACTGCACCTATCTATTATATACACAAGAGCGAATCCAGCAGGGGTCATGGGGGTCATGATCCCCCCCTCAAACTAACAATGGAACACGAAAATTACATATATACCGCTTTGGGAACGTATTACTTTTCGTATCTTTTCCTTGCATGACCCCTCCCCCCACGAAGTTTGACCCCCCCCCCCCCCCCCGTTGGAGGGGACAATTCGATGCGAAGACGGGCGGAAGCATACCTTTTAAGTGAAGGTGGCCATTTCCAACAATTTTTATGAAACAAAATTTATCATTAATTATTTTATCAATGTTAATAATAATGAGTTTCAATGTGAATTTAGTGGCTTTCATCAAGTCTGACGAGAAAAACTCAAGAGACCGTTTTCATGTAGATTTGACCAGAGTAATCAGAAAATATACACATGGAAAAATGTCAGTAGCGTACCATCTTTTTTGTAAAAAATATTAAATGATATGTTTGCAGGGACGCCACTGATGGAACAATTGAATAACTTTTCTAACTAAAATTTGTGGTTTCATATCCTATTAACACATACCAAAATTGAAGATAATATCGGAAGTACTTTCGGAGATATTAAAAAATAACCATTTAAAAAATAAAAATTCCGAAAAACCACACAAAATTTAAGCCGTTGCGGACATATTATGTTCATATGAACTTTTCTTTATAAAATGACCTAAGGAATCTCACCCTGAAATATTAGCACGTCATTAAGGAACACTCTGTATAGGGTGGCAAAATTGTGTTTTTTTTTAAATGGGACACCCAGTATTTTACTATATATCTAGGTTTGTATTAGTCTCCTCTATAAATATCTAAAATATTATTTAATTTGTTTGGGTAGTTTCAGAGCAATAAATTAAAAACTAAAAAAAGAAGTTTTGTAGTCCAGGAAAGAAAAATCAAAGGAACATTCTAAAATTATTTTTTCAACCACTGGATTGTGTGAGCTTCATCACAAGAGATACTATGAATCCAATAGTGTTTATCTATTTAATATAGGGTGTTCATAAAATGGATCCAGAAACGACACAGTTCAAAGTCATTTTCTCAAGATTTTCAAACGGCATATTATTTATTTGTTGGATGTAGAATTCAAGAGCAATTTTTTTTTGTAACTCAAACATATAAGTTATTTCCTGCCGTTTTCGAAATAATTCCAACTTTAATAAATCATGCTGTTAAAATACCATGTCTTGACTAATAATTGTAAGCTACAGTAAATGTTCAAAATGTCTACCATTTTGATCTGTGCATAAATAAATACGTCCTATAAAATACTGGTTGTCCCATTTAAGGGAAATATTACTTCTTGTGCTACTTTTTGAACGCGCCCTGTATAATTCAAAATATTTTTTAAATGTGCAGTATATATAACCATACCTCAACTCACAAAGCTCATTATCGACAAAATTTTATCTTCGAGGCATGAACTTACTCCGCGCAATGGTTGACTCTCCCGGTACATTGTAATAAAACAGTTAAATAAATATAAAATATTCAAAAACGTGTACAGTTAAAAGCATTTTCAATAAATTTAATTTTGATGGGGTATTCCCTAGTTAATACCAGAATAGATGAACTGAAGCTCCGTAGAATCTAACCAATCAATGTAGGTTGGAAATTGAAACAAAAAAGTTTATATTGGAAACCGAAACGAATAATATGTTATTGATTTATTTTATGGCACTGCCGTGATAATTCAATAATTCAAAGGGACGTATTTGCTGAAAATTTAATTGTGAAATTCATGGATTATTTAGCTTCCAAATTTCAATTATGCCCATACTTGTAGTTACAAACGTATTAGTAAGTTTTACTTTCGAATTTAACAGACATTTAGATGAGCTCATTCGTGTCACGTTACTTGAACGGTATACGAAACTTTTAACGACATTTGTAGATATGCCCCTTTGAATTAGCACGAAGGTACTGTGGTCAATATATACCGGTTGTTTCAGGTGGAACACTCACCCCTATAACTTTTTATTGTTTAAATTACACAAATATAATTTTTTGAGTATGTATGTTGAATTTCATGACATGCCGGACTCAATTTTTGTACTTCCGGTTTAACCGGAAATTACCCTAATTTTGGATTTTTAAATACAATATTCAGTATATTTTTTGCTATATCGATTCAGAATACCATTCCAAATTCAACGACATATATTACTTATAAAAATAAAAATAACAATTTTTACATAAACGATAATTTTAAATAAAAATAATATATGAATGAATGAATGTATGTTTATTATTAGCATAAAGCTACTACAAACTTTCAAATATAATTACAAACAATTTTTAAGAATAATAATATTTTTACTACATCTGTTTAAAAAAGTAAAGAATAAAAAATACAGAAATAAAAATACACCAAACACAATACGAGTTGATTTTACATAATTTGTCACACAAGATAAGACTGCCTTAACATGCGCAGAAAAATCTGCGCATTCGACGAATCCTTAATCTCCACAGGCAGTGCATTGAAGAGTCGTAACCTGTCACTAAAGAGATTTTTTGCATAAATATTGTTCTAGCAAATTGAATATCAAAGTGGTTTTTAGATCTTATATTATATGAATGTCGTATAAATTCAAAATTCAAATTTCAAAATCTTTTATTTCTACAATTTAATAGCATTAGACCGTGGGAACTAAATATTCCTGTAGATATACTGGTAACAATTTATGTTTAATTTTAAATATATATACCATATTCGACACCTCAAAGCTCTGAGAAACAGTCAACCACCAAAGTGACTTGAGCATTAGTTGAATAGGGATGTATCGAGTACAAGATAAAATGACTCTCATAGCTTTATTCTATAGTGCCTGTAGTCTTTGTATGTCCATATTATTGCACGAAACTAGCTATGAATTGCAATAGTTAAAATGGGGATTATTTATAGTGTTAAAAAAGGAGACGCGACCAGTAACTAAGATATTGCGAAATTCTTCTAAAAAATCCTATCTTTTTGTCTATTTTTGTACAAATGAAAGTAATATGGGAAGGAAAATTTACTTACTATCTAATATTACCCCTAAATATTTTATGATCCAAAAACATTTTACAAGTTTGGTTCTTGCCAAAAATCATAAATTTTGTTTTGTTTACATTTAATTTTAATTTATTAAGCCACAACCAATTATATATATATAATATAATATAATATTTCTAATTCTAAATTCATTACAGGTTGTTACAAATTCTTGACAGACACCACAGTGAACAATGTATCGTCCACAAAAAAGACAATATTCCATCAATGTCGTTAATGTATGAAATAAATAGTAGTGGCCCCAGCACACTCCCCTGGCGCACACCTATATAACTATTTACTTTTTTAGATGCAGCACCATAAACTTTACTAACATGACAACGATCAGTAAGATATAACTAAATTAAAAATGTCGTCCTTCAGTCACCTGACACTGTCCAAGCCTGTGAAAATTGGGACTGCACATTTTGTAAAAGATGAGAAATAGATTGACCAGATACAATTTTATTTTCAAGATCCTCCAGAGAGTTTTCGTACGATACCTATACGACAGTATTTAAATGACCACAAAGGTAGAAATCTAAAGATGTTAGATCTGGAGATCTAGGAGACTATCTAATGCCCGCTCGCCTTCCTATCCATCTTCCAGAAAATGTTCCATCCGAATAGTTCCGGACAAGTAATATCAAAATTTTTTGGCTCCATCTTGCTTAAACCCAATTTCATTCCGTAATATTTTATCGTTATATTGATCATGGTATAAAGGAATTAAATTTGTTATACGTAAGTGTAAGTAAGAATTAGCTGCCATGATCATGAACATTTGTAAAACATTTTTTCCCAGTATGCACAGTCAATTAGTAAAATTTTAGTCCTAGCGATCGTCAAAAACCCGGATTTGATGACACTTTTCGTTCTCCTGTAATTAAGCCGTTCCGGAACATTTTTCCAACCCTGTATAGTTTCTTATCTTGATCTACGGCATTTATATTTTTTACTTTTTCGAACCTCGTATAGGCTGGCTCAATAATAATAATTATTAGTACCTACTAAACAGATTGCGACAATAAAAAAATATTTAAGATTAGATTATCTTATTCTTAAATTAAGTTATAGCATTTTAAAATTACATACCTTCTATCTTAATAAAAATGCAATTATTTCTCTTCTAAAAGGATACAATAAACTTAAACTCAGAGTATTTATTTTGTAATTAATAACAATCAATAAGAATCAATAGGTTCTTGTATATACTTTCATTCGATCCGGTTATGGCAGCCTATGATTTGGTTTCGTCAGATTTTTAGTTCAAGTAACTTGTGGGTTATTGCACAGAAGAATGATAGATGCTAATCTTCTTCTTTATTTGGGATTTAGTCCATAAATGATCGTTGTTAGTGTTTCGTTTTGTTAAGTTACTAGGTAGGAATTGTAGTTGACAGATAACAGATATTATTTTTCAATATAGGTTAATTTTGGGAACAGGAAATGTTTTTTTTTGGAACGGAGTTTAGCTCGTGGATTAAAAAGAAGGCCTTAGCACTTTTCGTCTAGAGGTCCAATGATGCAGTTGTTAAGTGATTTTATCCTTGTAAAATACCATGTGATTCCGAACAATATTTTCACCAGTGAATGGTATTCAGCATTCTCAAAGTAGATACGAGTGTTTTGTTACAATAACTGGAAGTATGGCTTGGGATAAATGAGATTTTGTGAAAACTGGTGTGGCAAATGGCGATAATCTTCTGGAGATTTCCCTCATAGTAAGAGATATGTTTTCTGTTTTCTTGGTTACTCATTCTTATAATGTAGATTCATTTTCTTGTTACCTATTATTTGCGAAGTAGGTACTATGGATGTAAAATTTATTTTAGGGCTCGAAGCTCAACTCTCAGGACATCTCCACGCTCACAGTTCTCAACCCTAAGTTACCCTTACTTTTCCTTGTAATCAATAAGCATCCTAGAATGTCTAGTTTCCAGTACATATATGGATTTATTAGGAATATGATGCTTTCAGATTTGACCTTTTGGGTATCGTTATTAGTTTGAACGGAGGAGGATTCCACGGTGAACTGCTTCTTTTCGAGGCGGTTGGCTTGTGAACGAAGGTCAAGGATGAACTTTGTCGTCATTGAAGAACCAGAGACTGGTATCAAATATTTAATTTTTAATTCTCTATAAAATTCAAATTTTATAATTTAACTTAAAATCAGTACATTTTCTAATATAATTATTGTAAGAGGCATCCTGGTATAATTACGAATTTTAAATATATCATTTAATTGCGACCAGTATCAAAAATTCATGAATTTTTCCCCGATCAAACCCGATAAATTGTACCAATAATCGCTTCTATTAATTAAATTCTAGTCATTGTAATAATATATACATAGGTACATCTGTAATAACCATAAGGTTGTAAAAGCAAGCTTTTAAGCATTTCCTTCTTTATTAATTAAAACTTCAATATATCAACCATACAGTCGAGAATAAGGACAATTTTGTTGTTTAAATATTTCTTGATTTAATATTCTCTACAGAAGGTTCTGATTTCTCCTAAAAAATCAGTGGTGTCCAAAAGTAAGTGATTTAAACATAGTTTCGATCCTAGAGCTAGCTAAGGGCCATTATGCGCTTTGAAAGTATCGCTATAAAGTTGTGAAAAAGATTTATATTTCTGGTAAATATTATCATCTCCCACCCTTGTTTTAATGTGGCCAGGTCCATGTACCTGTATCATAAAGAATAAGAATTTCAACCAAGTAATGGATATACAACGACAATATACCAAGACGTTCCTTTATACCAGATTCCGTATCAGTATACGATCTGTAGAAAATTAGTAAACTTTATGCGTATTTAATTCTTCCACCTCACATTTTCTTTGCTCACCCGGTAAACTGTCTGCAGTGCCTATCCCTGGCGACGCACAAAGCTCGTCCAAAGTCAAGACGGGAATGCAACGGGCGGCCATTTGAGTGGGTGAGGGGGCGCGGATCAATAAGGGGTGGAAAAGAGACCCTTTTAAGGGGCCTTGATATCGGCCTGCACTGTTTACGCGGCCACGTAGTTCAAAGGCGGAGGTGAAAATTTTAATTATTTACGTGCTGATGCAGCACGTGCATGACACGAACATACTGTATAGGTAGTGGGTGGGTGGATACACTGTAAAAACTATATAAAGGGTACGTAAGGTACCTAGTGACATCAAGTATATACAGGGTGTTCTTATAACGCATCAGGATTCTTAAGTTAAAATAAAGGTGTAAAACATAAATATAATAAAAAGTTTTAATACTTTTTTTCCTTTTATTAGAAAAACAGATTTTACTGCTATACATGGTGATTCACGACGAGTGTGCATTAGAACTTTATGGAGAACTACTGAATATATGTTCCTGAAACTTTGGGGATTTGGGTTTATCGATATGCTCTCTTTAACTAAAATATTGACATGTTTCTGTCATTTCCAGTTATACCGGAAGTAGCTGCCAACTTTCGTTTTTTAAATACAACATGGTAATTTTTATTACATTTTTCGATTAAGCATTAAATACTAAGCACATTTTATAGAAAATGTTTTTGTCAGACTCTATTAGTTTTTGAGATATCTGGACTTTTTGTAATTATTTGGCAAATGCATGACGATGAAATAATCCATATAATTTTTTTACCTTAGCGCTTGGACTAAAATTTTTTTCTCACCGAATAGCTAGAAGATCATCAAGTCTCAAAAACATTTCAAATTTGGCATAAAATGTACAGGGTGGTCACAATTCAAGCCTCATTGTGAAAGAATTCAACCATTAAAAACTTTCTTATTTTAAATGGAACACCCTGTATATTTTTATTTAGTTTGATGGGAAATTAGTTGTTCTTTATAAATAGTATTTACTGTCCTATACCTATATCAAAGCGTTTTCTCAAAAAATCCAATTTTATTCCGAAAATACTATTTGTTCAAGTGTGTTATGAAAACAATAATTGTACTTAGGGGCTGTATACTGATGTCTATACGGAGGAAAAGTGATTGATTGCTTGAAAATACAATATTCTAAAGTGTTTCTTAATAATTTATAAATAAAATGCAGTTGATTGTTTTAAATTTAATGGTTTAAATATAATTTTTTTTAAAAATAGCAAGGAAACAAGTTTATAAACTTTAAATTCTTTAATTAAAAATGTGTTTGAAAATTATACCTAATATCTTTTGATTATATTTTTAAAATATGTTCGAAATGATTGCCATTTACTTCCAAGCATTTATGTATTCTTTTCATCATGTTATTTCTTGTAGCATTCCTAATTTCTTGTGAGAGATTGAAATGCTGCCTTCACCCTTTCAATTAGATTTTCCTTCGTGGTGATGGGACGCGCGTAAACTTTATCTTTAATGGTTCCCCAGATGAAAAGTCCAGTGGAGTTAAGTCTGGCGAACGAGCTAGCCAGTGGAAGGGACCTTGGTTTGCGATCCACTGGTCATGAAAAAGTCTGTTTAGGGCAGTCTTAACAACTTGGACGTTGTGTGCTGGAGCCCCATCGTTTTGATACCAATCACTTTTCCTCCGTATAGACATCAGTATATAGCCCCTAAATACAATTGTTTTCATAGCACACTTGAACAAATAGTATTTTCGGAATAAAATTGGATTTTTTGAGAAAACGCTTTGATATTTATAGGTATAGGACAGTAAATACTATTTATAAAGAACAACTAATTTGCCATCAAATTAAATAAAAATATACAGGGTGTTCCATTTAAAATAAGAAAGTTTTTAATGGTTGAATTCTTTCACAATGAGGCTTGAATTGTGACCACCCTGTACATTTTATGCCGAATTTGAAATGTTTTTGAGACTTGATGATCTTCTAGCTATTCGGTGAGAAAATTTTTTTAGTCCAAGCACTAAGGTAAAAAAAATTATATGGATTATTTCATAGTCATGCATTTGCCAAATAATTACAAAAAGTCCAGATATGTCAAAAACTAATAGAGTCTGACCAAAACATTTTCTATAAAATGTGCTTAGTATTTAATGCTTAATCGAAAAATGTAATAAAAATTAGCATGTTGTATTTAAAAAACGAAAGTTGGCAGCTACTTCCGGTATAACCGGAAATGACAGGAACATGTCAATATTTTAGTTAAAGAGAGCATATCGATAAACCCGAATCCCCAAAGTTTCAGGAACATATATTCAGTAGTTCATCATAAAGTTCTAATGCACGCTCGTCGTGAATCACCCTGTATAACAAAAACATTTATTCCTGTTTTGCGACAAATGTTTTTTTTTTTCGAATAAAGAATACCTTCTCTGTTAGGTATTCCCTTACGGAAAATACACAGGAAGGAAAAAAATGCATAGCTTTGTGTTAGAGGAAATAATCATACCAATCCGGATGCCATGAATGGTTCGTTCATATATATAATAATATACAGTGTGTCCCCGAATTGATGCACGTATACAAAATACAATATAATTTATAATAATATAGGTATATTAAATACTTAATTTTTTTAAGTTGAAACTCTATTTTCTGGGAATCAGCCCTGCTTGAATAACGCTACTGAACTGCATTTTATCTAGGAGATCCGGCAAAATGTTACTAGGAAAAGATGTTCAGAATGAAAAACTGAATATTTTCATTCCACCCTCCCTATATGTTTAATAAACGAAATCAACCGTTCGTGTTTAATTCATTATCTTGGAAAACTTTCCCTGAACATTTTTTTAAATATTTTCAATAGGGAGGCTGGAATGAAAATGCAAAATATCAAGGTAGACTTTAAAATGTTGTACTCAAACTTATTTTTTCTGTTTGAACATATTTTCTTAATGACATTTTGTCGGATCTGCTAGTTAAAATGCTAGTGGGAAAAAAACTTTTTGTAAATTTCCAATTTTCGATACTTATAGGGTATCTCCGTAACTGTTAGTGGTATCAAAAAAGTAATGTAGGTGTCATTTACTCTTTTTGGGCCAAACTTAAAATGATAAAATCAAAATTTGAAAATTTTCGCTCGTTTAAGAGATACCGGGGACAATAAAAAAATTGACAATTTCAAAATTATTCTATATTTTCTTAGTTAAAAGAGATAAGGAAAAATGTTTTACAAAAGATTCTTTATATTGATTGTCGAATAATCTGCCGTTTTCAGAATAAGTGTACGGGGTCAGGTAAAAAAGTTATCGGACCTATCCTCATTTTTTTTAAATGGAACACCCTGTAAATTTTAATCTAAAAATATACTATTTTAAGTTCTACTTTCAAATATATAACATACCATGGATGATATTGGTTTCCTAGGCGATTTATTAAACTTTATTACTTTAAACCAAAGTAGGCCATGAAACAAAAACTAATATCCTAGAGACAACTATGTTGATATTCTAGTTATTATTAACATTTAACGTCAATTTCATTTTTTACATATTCATTTATGAAAAATAATTATCAACATTTTGAAAAATTTGATGATATATATCATCCATGGTGTGTTATAAATTTGAAAAGAGAGTTTAAAATGCTAGCTTTTTAGATTAAAATATACAGGGTGTTGCATTTAAAAAAATTAGGTTAGGTCCGATAACTTTCTTACCTGACCCCGTATACTTATTCTGAAAACGGTAGATTATTCAACAATCATTATAAATAAACTTATGTATTAAACATTTTTCTGTATCTCTTTAACTAAGAAAATATGGGGTAATTTAGGAATTGTCAATTTGTTGATTTTCCCTCGTATCTCTTAAGCGAGCGAAAATTTTCAAATTTTGATTTTACCGTTTTAAGTTTGGCCCAAAAAGAGCACATTGACACCTACATTACTTTTTTGATAGCACTAACAATAACGGAGATACCCTATAAAAGTGTCGAAAATGGGACACCCTGTACTTGATTTTTCGAAATTAAAATTATGACACAAATTAGTTTCCATCCAAGCAGGGCTGAACCCCAGAATATGAAGTTCCAACTCAAAAAAATTTAGTCCTTTTCGCCTATTCATGTGTCGATACGCGGACACACACTGTATATTAATATAAAATACCTAAATTTTTCACTAAAAATCTACTAAATATCACTAAAATTTTGCCTTGGGGTGACAGTAACCAAGTCGAAGTTAACCCTTAAAAAAAAATCAGGCAGCAGTTTGATCTAAAAAGGTTAACATTACAGAACCGCATATAGTCATGGCAGGACACGCAATCCCACTGGCTTCATCTATTAATTTGCTGGGAGCCAATCTGGGAGGAAATATGTTATGGCGCAACCACGTTGTGGCAATCGCCAAGATAGCTTCTCAGAAACTTGGTGTACTCTTCCGAACCAAAAAGTTGTACACACCTCAACAACTTTTGATGCTATACAAAGCCCAGATTCGACCATCACTAGAGTACTGCTCTCATGCCTGGAGCTCTGCACACAAACATACTCTTCGGCTACTGAATTCCATCGAAAGGAGGGCCATTCGTCTGATCGGAGACCACGAGCTGACGAAGAACCTCGACAGCCATGGTATAAGTAACTATAGGTATGATTGCACGCCGATGATCACGTGGCTTGGCGAGTAAGTTTTAAATCTCTTATGGAAGTTTACATTGCTGTCATCTTTTTTAACTCTTTTTTGAATGTATTAAAACGTTTTAAGCATGTAATGATATATGAAATGAAAGAATAATATATGACGAGTATTTACGTATATTAATTTCATAGAAATATAACCCACAAATACCACTAAAAAAAGAAAAGATATCAGAGAAATTTTTCGCGGCCATTTGAGCCGGCGACAATAGCCGAAGCATGCCGAAAGCTGCTTGCCGACCATTGCTAGTTTTGAAACAGTGTTGCCAGACTTTTACAATTGTAATAGATCCACTACTATTTCATTCTTGTTGTGGGGCTCCCCATATGAAATTTATGTTCAATCTGGAGGGACCACCTCCAGATTGAACATAAATTTCATCTAATAGGAAAGTAACGACCCTTTTTTTTCGTACTCTTTTTACTCTGACACCGTTTTTTACTATTCCTAGGTTTCGAACCGGCACTCTATTTCTTTCGATCACGGATTTCTGGCAACACTGCTGCATGGTTGCCGTAGTTTTTGGTGGACATTTTGTAAGTTTACCAGAACGTTTTCTTATAGTCTTGTGTTTATTAAAAAAAATATCTGAATTTTCATAAAATGAGGTGCGCTATGTTCGGTTGTGATATGGATAACCAGGCAAAGACATTTAATAGAAATATAAGGTTTTTCCGCTTTCCTAAAGATAAAAACAAACAATTAAAATGGATACAGTTGTGTAAGCGGAAAGATAAGTTCAATATAACTTCCGCACGAATATGCTCAACCCATTTCAATGAAGATGATTATGTGCGGAATTTACTTGGACATTCAACTAAAAGTACGCGAGCACTGAAAGAAGAAAGTATCCCTTCTAAGAATTTGCCTTTGGCAAGGAAACAGCCCCTTCATAGAAAATCTCGCCAGGAGCAAAGAAGAAAAAGTAAAGGGTATGTAGGTAATTAATGAATAAATAATCTTCAATTTGTAATAAATAAATATTAAAACTTTACAACATTGTTTCTGAAACTTTTGTAGAACTGGTATTTATTCTGATGTCGGCTACAGTAGTAATAAAGATGTAGGTGGATTATCAGGTGATGGTCTTGAAGAGTGTAACGATTATGCGAATGTGACAAAAATTAGTGTGTGCAGCCGAAGTATTGGGTAAATAGTTTTTATTATTAACAGGTATAATGTTGTAGCCAGGGTTTGGAGACGGGAGGGGCGTTTATATATTTGTAAATACACATTTTGTCATATTGCTCAGTCAAAAAAATAAACTTTGAAAGAACTGTTTTATTTGAAAACCTGCAATTAGCAGGCTTTGTGATTTGGTATTTTGGAAGTATGTGCATGCTTTATTAGGTATGTAAGTAGTAAAGGGGCGCCAGGCCAAGGGACCTACTTGATATGTGAATAATTATGGGTGTTAAAATGTCCAAATTTTGAGTTTAGCTACTATTCCATAATAGGTATACCTAACTAAAAGTTCCTTTTTTATAGCATCAATACAGATCCAAACCTTGATCCATATAAAATCATAGCCGAACAAAACAAGAGAATACAATTTTTGGAAAAAAGCCAGTCCTTGTTGATAAAGAAGCAAAACCTTGTTGATAAACTATTCAGCCCTGAACAGTTGAAAAAGCTAGAGGGTGTAAAATGTCGTGTACGATGGTCTGTCGATGACATATCTAAGGCAATGGTTATTTATTCAGCTGGACCAAGGAGCTATCGGATACTCTTAAAAAAAGGATACCCATTCCCTGCAGTATCTACCCTAAGAGCTTGGTTAAAAAAAATTAGAATTGCACCTGGAATTTTAAAAAATGTTTTCAATATTATGAAGCTGTCTGAAATGAGTCCCATAGATAAAGTATGTGTAATATCATTTGATGAAATGAAAGTGAAAAGAACCTATGCATATGATAAAACTAATGATCAAACCATGAAACCCTATGATTACGTTCAAGTGGTTATGCTTAGGGGATTATTTAAAAGCTGGAAACAACCAGTGTTTTATAATTTTGATTGCAAGATGACCAAAGAAAAATTATTTGAGATTATACAGTTTGCGGAATCTACAGGTAAAATTTATTGGACATTAAATATACAAAAATAATTACATTTGTATTACTTAGGTACACAAATTTTTAAAATTTAATTATTCTATTGTAGGTTTTCAAATTGTGGCTATGGTCAGTGATCTGGGTGGAGGAAATAGGGCGTTGTACAAAGAACTACATATTGATCATATTAACACGTTTTTTAACAATCCTTTTAATAATGAAAAAATTTTTGTCTTCGCTGATGTCCCTCATTTACTCAAATTAATCAGAAATAATTTTGTTGATTATGGATTTATAATTGATAACAAGGAAATAAATAAATCTATAGTTGAAGAAGTTCTAGATGTAACAAGCTCATCTGATTTGAAAATAACTTACAAAATTACAGAAGAAGATCTAAACGTTAAGTCTCGATCCGCGCTGGCCGTGAAACGCACGTTCGGTATCGGCGGCATTTTTCGGAGTTCTTATCAGTAATCTGACTTTTCTTGCTACCCACTGGGTCTCGCTTTAGTGACTACTGTTGTTAAATTAATATAAAGTGATTCTGGTTCAACAAAATGGACACTCCCCTACCAGGGGATGATCCCGGAGGGACAGAAGCCTATATTAGTGATATCACTGATCAGGAAATACCTACTGATGGATTACAATTAGAGTTATCAGGAAAAAAACAACAGGAAACTGTTACAGAAAAAATATATACATTTAATCAATTTCTTGACAAATACGACGCCAATTCCATTTTTGTACACGTGGAACGTATCGGAGAAAATGCTAACTTGGGGAAACTTCATCCGCTTCGTGTAGCATACATTCTCAGAAAAAAATTGAATACAAAAAATATTCTAAACATTAAAGAATTAGGGAAAAACCGCGTCAAAGTCATATTTAATAATATAGCAGACGCTAATTCATTAGTGTGTAATAAAAACCTCGCTGAGGAACAACTTAAAGCTTATATACCTAGGCATTTACTGCAAAAAAAAGGTTTAATTCGTGGAGTCGATACCTTTTTTGAAGATGATTACATAAAAAATAACATTAATTCCTCGTCTCCAGTCATTGACATAAAAAGACGTACCAAAAATATATTAAAGGATGGTAACTTTATTTCGGTTAAGAGACAACAGATTATACTCACTTTTGAGGGTAATTGTTTACCGGCTGAAATTAAAATAGACTGTGTTATTTTTCCCGTAGAACCCTTCTACGGTAACGTTATACAATGTTACAAATGTCTTAATTACGGGCACACTGCTAAGCAATGCCGCTCTACTTCTGTCCTTTGTATCAAATGCTCAAAAACGAAAGAAGATAATCACTCTTGTATGCCCATGGATAAATATTGTTTCCATTGTAAATCTAACAACCACTCATCTAATTTTAAACAATGTCCGTTTTTTGAGAAACAAAAGCAAATAAGAATAACAATGATAGACCATAACTTAACTTTCAAAGACGCTAAAGAAGTTTTTGAAAAATCATACACAGGTGTAACAATATCCAATAAATTTAATGTTTTATCTGAGGCTAATTATAACGCAAATTTTCCCATGCTAACTCAGCCACATAAGAAGCTCTCACTTAGCCAACCGCTTCGCCAACATAATAATAATTTTAGTTTCTCTTCTCAGCCCAGTACTTCACGTACTGCTCTAACAGCAACAAAAAAAAGGAAAATGCAACCCGCGACTCCTCCTAGTCCCATGTATCCCTTTAGTTTTGGACCCTCGTCACCGCTTCCTTCCAACCCCAAGATTCAAGACTTTGAAACAGAAAAAAGACAATTTTTAGAGCAGATTACCACCTACGTTCATGAATTAATCGGTAAAATAGGCAATAGTGATAACAACTCGATCCTTAACTTAGAAGATGTGAAAAACGATATGTCGGCATTAGTAAACAAATCTTTTAATACAAAACACAATGTTCAACAGTCGATATAAGAACTTTAAAATAATGCAGTGGAACGCTCGTTCTGCTGTAGCTAATAAAATTAGTCTAAACAATTTTTTACTACTCAATAAAATACATCTTGTACTTATAAGTGAAACCTGGTTTAAACCTGGATCTTCCCTTTCCTTTAAAGGGTATAATCTGGTCCGCGTAGACCGTGCAGATGGTAGAGCTGGAGTTGCAATTCTGATAAGAAATGATTTTGCTTACACAGAAATCAAACTTATGAACAATTTTAACCAAGGTATTTGCGCTTGCGCAGTTAAAGTCTTGATAAATTCACAAAATATTACTTTCATATCGTCTTACAGACCTCCTAACCTAGTTTGTAATGTCAGGGATTGGAACAATATCTTATCGCAAGTTTCGCCTCCCTACATTTTTGGAGGGGATTTTAATGCCCATAACAGACTTTGGGGTTCCCACAGGAATGATGTCGTGGGTGATCAATTGCTTAAAGTTCTAGATGATTTCAATCTTGTAAATTTAAATAATGGCTCTAACACTAGAATAACTCGTCCTAACCAAGAAAAGTCCGTCGTAGATCTGTCTTTTTGTACAACAAACATAGCAAATAAGTTAGAGTGGAGTGTTCACGATGATACACTTGGATCAGATCATTTTCCAATTTTAATGACTTACGAAACAAACTTGAGTAACTCCAACACAATTATTCCCAGTAATAAATGGAATATGAAAAAAGCCGATTGGTCACTGTACTCTCATCTTATAGAAAGAAAATTCGAACAGCTACCTCGGTTCGCCAACGTTGAAGATATGTACGACTATCTATATTCTTGCATAGAGGAGGCTGCTAAAAGCGCCATTGCACAACACAAACCACATACCGCCAGATCAAGATTGCCCCCTCCTTGGTGGGACCCCTTATGTGATACCGAGATAAGCAAGCGAAAGGAAGCCCTTAAAAAATACAAGCAGTTCCCCACTGACGAAAACTATCTTAACTGTCTTAAAACAAACGCCCTAACTAAGAAAAATCTTAAAGAAAAAGCCAGAGCAAGTTGGATTCAATGGTGTTCCAATCTCAATAAAAACACACCATCGTCCAATCTATGGGAACAAGCGAAAAAAATGCAAAGAAAAAACTCATATAAAAAACCCAAAGACGACAATTGGATAGAAGAATTCTTCGATAGAGTGGCTCCCCCTTTTGTCTCTGACTTAAACAAGAAAAACCCAGAAAATTCCTCTAGCAGATACCACTTTCTATGCAAACCATTCCTCATTTCGGAATTAGAAACTGCCCTCAATGAAAGGCCCTGCACTGCCCCTGGGTATGACGATATTAAGTACCCCATGATCTATCATTTGCCCCTAACAGCAAAACAGTTCCTATTGCATATTTTTGACTATGTTTACTATTATGGACTTGAAATCAAGCATTTTAAAAAAACTATTATAATACCTATTCAAAAACCATCTAAAGATCCAAACAAAGCGTCATCGTATAGACCTATAGCCCTCTTATCTTGCGTTCAGAAAACCCTGGAAAGAATGATAAAAAACCGTCTAGAATGGTGGCTAAATAATCATGAACTCTTGCCGGCGAGCCAGTTTGGTTTTAAAAAAGGGTTTGGTACTCATGATGCACTGGCTACACTTGTAACAGATATTCAAATCTCTTATAGCAACAATGATTATATGCCCTCACTGTTTTTGGATATTTCTGGCGCGTACGATTCAGTTAATTTACAGATCTTAGCGGATAAATTAATATCTAATTTCAATATCCCGCCTAACATTGCTTATTCTATAACGAAACTGTACTCCCACAGACTCATTTATGTCCGCGATAAAAATAATAACCTCATCGGACCCCGTATTAACAACACTGGCTTACCACAAGGCTCGGTTTTGAGCCCATTGCTATTTAATTTATATACTGCCGATATTCATAAGAATATATCCTTCAAAATAGTACAGTATGCGGACGACTTCTGCATCTATGTTATAAGCAAATACTTTATGGACGCAATAAACCTAATTACTTCGGCCTTCACTATAGTAGTAAAATGGCTAAACTTCAACGGATTTGAGTTATCTAGAGAAAAAACCGTAATGTGTCTCTTTACTAGGCACTATAAACCAAACCCTAGGAATATAGTCCTAGATAATTATATTATTCCCGTAAATTCAGAAGTTAAATATCTAGGCATCGTCCTCGACAGAAAATTAAGATGGCATAAACATGTTGACTACATCATAGGAAGATGTGAAAAAGGTCTGAACTTCCTGAGAGCGGTAACAAGGACATGGTGGGGCTGCGATGTCAAAACCGCCCTGACTTTTTACAGATCTTATATCAGATCCATTTTGGACTATGGCTGTGTATTATACGGGTCCGCCTGCAAAACATTGTTAGACAAGATTGACCGCATACAATTTAAAGCTCTCAGAATTTGCCTTGGTGCCATGAGATCAACGCCGACCGAAGCTCTTTTGGTTGAAGCCTTAGAGCCCCCTCTGACTTTTAGAAGGGACATGTTATCTAGTAAATTTATATTCAAACACAAATATCTTGACACAAACCTTATCAATAAAATATTTGTTCTAAACGTTCATGACCTGACAGACATATATTGGATACGTAAAAACCCACCCCCCTTATGTCTAGCTTTTAGAAATTTTAACCGAGAAATAGATAATATTGATCATTTTTCACAACTTACATTAGAGTACTTTAGTGTGATTCGTCCAATAAGTCTCACTGTTCCCCCCTTTACAGATCTTCACGTAATTAACTCAATTATCCTCAAAAACAGATTAGAAGCATTCTCAGATTTCCTGCATATCTACACCGATGCCTCAAAATCTGAACCTGGATGTGGTGGGGCCTTTTATATCCCCAAAATCAACTTCGAAAATAAATTCAAATTAAATTCCAGTTTCTCAATTTTCACTTGCGAAGCAATCGCTATCCTGGAATCTATAAATTTTTGTATTACCTCAGTGCACAATAAATTCCTTATCCTATCGGATTCTATGTCGGTTTTGAAAGCACTAAAAAACCTGAATAGCTGGGATTATCGCAAGTGCCCAATACTTTTCAATATAAAACAGGCACTAAATAAGATTAATCAATACAATAAAGTGGTGGAATTCATGTGGATCAAGGCCCACACAGGTCTAGCATACAATGAAGCTGTGGATAAACTTGCGAAAGACGCCATACTCCATGGTACACCTAATGACTATCCTATGAACTTATCAGACTCCTATCTTATTTCCAAAAATAAAAGCCTAGTACAATGGCAAGATAGATGGGATAGGTATAGAATAAGCCGAAATACAAGATTGTCACTGATTCATCCAATTATCCCTAGGACTTTCTGGCATTCCAACCTTAAGGTCTCAAGAAGGTATATAACAACCTTAATAAGAAAAAAATTTGGCCATGCATCTTACCCTGCCCATTTAAAAAAAATTAATGTTATCGAATCAGATCTATGTGTTCACTGTGCTGTTGTATGTGATCTGGACCACATATTTTTCGAATGCACCCAATACTCCAACAATATATATAATGCTTTAATAAAAAATTGCCATTTATCGGCTCCTCTTAACATATTGCATGTCTTATCGAAATTGAATGATGCCAATATACAGAAGACCATAATGTCCTTTCTACATCAAAATAACATAAAATTATGATTCTTAAAATACTTTAGATATCCTTATATCCCTTTGTTATGTGTTTTCCCCGGGCCCTCCTGTTTGTCTATAGAATGCTCTGATCGGCCCAGAGCGTGTGACCTTGTGTTCTTCCTATCAGGGAATAAGCTTAAATTGAACTACCTTAATCTAAATGTTTGAACGAGCGAATCAAATAACCCAATTAGCGACTGGCCGAATGGCAGACTTGCCAAAACCAAAAAAAAAAAAAAAAAAAAAAAAAAAAAAATCTAAACGTTACGGGAGCTGCTCGACAAAAAGTGAAATTGGCGGCTAAATTATTCTCTCACACGATTTCTAAGGCTATAACTAGGTGTGGCACAATGGGATATTTAAAGCAAGGAAACTGGATTGAGTGTGCAGATTTTTTTAAGCAAGTAAGCGCATATTGTATTCTCTAATATAAAATTATGAGTAGTTTTGACATACTCTTTATTCATTTTTAGGTAAATGATTGGTTTGATATCATGAATGTGAGAGTAGCTATAACTGATAGCAGAGATAGGAAAAAAGCTTATGGATTAGCTCTTGAACTTCAAAATGATATCATTGATGCAATGACTAGGACGATCGAAAACCTTAGAATAAAAGGCAAAACATATTTATTTCCATTCCAGAAAGGTATCCCATAAAGTTACACTATTTAAATAGATAGGTACATATAAATATCATTTTTTAGGTATTATCATGACAAATAATTCAATAAAATTATTGCTTGAAGATGTCCAAAGAAGATTTTCTACAAAATATCTCTTAACATATAGATTAAACCAAGATGCATTGGAAAATTTCTTTGGTGCTATTCGGGCAATAGGTGGACTCCACGATCATCCAGATCCCTTACAGTTCAAATATAGGCTTAGATCTTACATTTTGGGCCGTAACGAAGGGTCATATTCAAGCTGTGGAAATGTTGAAGATCACGATATACCCAGTATAGAAATAAGCGAAGTTAATTTATGTGCATCAGTTTTTTCATCAGTTAGTGTGGATGAAGAACTTGATGTTCCTATGAATGACGTTGAATCTGAGTTGTGTGATATTGAGTACGATGGTTTAGAACATCTAGCAGGTTATATTTGCCACAAAATAAAGCAAAATGATGCCTCCAGATTGCAAACACAAGATTATTCTTGGACTTCTCACCTTAGTGAAGGAGGATTATGGGAACCATCTGCAGAATTTATGACTCAAACGCAAGCACTAGAAAACATATTTCGGTCAATTAATTGTGAAACTTTACTAATCACAAAAAATTATTTAAAAAAGTTAATTAATGCCAGTTCTTCTATTTCTTGTTCAGAAGAAATTAAAAGATTATTTTTTAGATCACGAATGTATTTTAGGATAAAATCACTGAACCGAAATATGCAGAATTTAAGTAATTCTAGGAAAATAAAGATGAGAAAAATTATTAAGTAAAGTTTTACCTTTCAAGCAATTTTTCAATTTTTTTTATTATCGAAAATCATAGTTTCCTTGAAAATTTTGACACGATACATGTATAAAATAAATGTCGTAAATTAAATTTGTTAGAACCCAAAAAACTTAAATGCTCCAATGTACAGTTAAACGAAGATAGATCTGAACAATTCTCCTTTATAAATTTTTGATTTTAAGTGTTCTGTAGTGGCTTGCCCTATCTCTATATTTATCTCTATCGAACAAACGCAACACGGGTACTTATTTTTATATATTTCCCAGTTCTTAAATGTATAATGTATTTTTTTCCAGATTCTGTACATAGGAATAAGTAAATAAAATACCAAGTGCGTACGTGAGAAAAGTATTTTATTTTGATGCTTTGAATAAAATATTTTATTTTTATTTATGATACAACAAATTTAATTTATTTAGAAACTTTTCAAAATATTTTTGGAAACTAAAACTCTTTGTGTTGAAACTTCAAAATATTTTTGAAGAATAAAATTTATGTTGACACTTCAAAATATTTTTGAAAAATAAAATTATTGGTGTCTTCAAAATATTTTTGAAAAATACAATTTATATTGAGACTTCATAATATTTTTGAAACATAAAATTTATGTTGAGACTATTTTGCTAGAGAGATAATATTTTTATTTCAAATTATTTACCACAATTCTTAAAATCAGACAAAACTACTATGTAGGTACCGAAACAACTGTTGTGGTTTCATCCTATTTAAAAAGTTAAAATCTAAAACATACGGTGTTTTATTTATTTTGTTAATATTTACTTCTTAATTATTTTCCACTGAAGCTGATGAGGGTATATGCCTTCGAAACATGTATGGAAATTAAAATATTGTTTATGTAACTACTGAAGCAGACTATGATTTTGTTTACCTTCTTTATAATTTCACTCCACTGAGAGATGGACTAGTTAAAAAAAATATTTAAATTTGTTTATAATTAGGTCGTATTTTAGCTTTAATCTTTGTTGTATGTTCATGAAATAAATATTCCTAAATACCATGATATTATTCTTTCATTTCACATACCACTAAACGTAAAAACTTTTAATTAAAACGGCGTCAGAGTAATAATAGTACGAAAAAAAGGTCGTTACTTTCCTATTAGATGGGGGACCACCTCCAGATTGAACATAAATTTCATATGGGGAGCCCCACAACAAGAATGTTAAATAGTAGTGGATCTATTACAATTGTAAAAGTCTGGCAACACTGTTTCAAAACCAGCAATGGTCGGCAAGCAGCTTTCGGCATGCTTCGGCTATTGTCGCCGGCTCAAATGGCCGCGAAAAATTTCTCTGATATCTTTTCTTTTTTTAGTGGTATTTGTGTGTTATATTTCTATGAAATTGATATACGTAAATACTCGTCATATATTATTCTTTCATTTCATATATCATTACATGCTTAAAACGTTTTAATACATTCAAAAAAGAGTTAAAAACGATGACAGCAATGTAAACTTCCATAAGAGATTTAAAACTTACTCACCATGCGCACGGCAGACGAAATTGGGACGGTTAGATATCCTACCTTTAGTTTATTGTATCATGCTCGACAGCCTAGAACATCGAAGACAGGTTGGAGATTTGACTCTCTTTTACAGATATTTTCACGGAAAATGCTCTGCTGACCTTGCCCTATTAATTTGGCCCAGAGCGGCGAATAGTAGAAATACACAACGAATCACTGCCGCCCATCCATATATGGTTAAGCTTAGTTCTCCGAGGTCGTTTTTCCCAACGAATATAACCTCCAAAGATTCAAAACCAACGTGCTTGTACTTGATCATAAAAAAACCAAATAAAGTTAATAAATAAGTGAATGAGTTCAACATTTTTTCACTTTTTCTCACTAATTTAACAAATCTGTCGATGTGTGTCTATACTTTTTACTGTGTAAACCAAAACGGAATGATTTATAAATTTTTAACATTGTACAAGTGGTAGTTCTACTTCTAAGAATAGTTTATAAAGTGCCTCTTCTATTATTACTTCTAACGGCGATGCTTCACCCTAAATTAATAAAGAGCGCTATTCTGTCCCTGAATGAAGTTTTTCATAATGACAGCTTGTTCATTGCGTGAGTGGCGTATATTTGTTCAAGGTATGAGGGGATGGGGGGTACATTTTTATAGTTTAGTCAACAACATTTACAAATATGTATCAGAAAAATTATTATACAGTATGTCAATGGATTGAGAGGAAAACTTTTTTATTTTGCAATTTTCAAGAAAATGTTTTTCTTCATAACATTTTCTGCTTGTAATAGAAATAGGAATGGCGTCAACTAATTTAAGGTTAAATATACAGGGTGGCCCAAAAATGGAATAACCCAAAATGCAAAAATAAGCACACACTGGAAACATAAAATATTTTTTATTTAATACACAATTAATAATTAAAAAGAACAATTATTCTAAGAGATCGCCACCAACCGTTTTTCTCTAAAATTATAATATCTTTATTGCATCTTTCAGATACCCTGTATGTTTATACTTAAATTAGTCCTATTTTTACTACAAGCAACATTCTCTTGAAAAAAGCAAAAACAAGATTTTACTCGTTTTTTTCTTATTTTTTGACACCCTGTATGTTGAAATCAAATTAGTCGACGCCATTCCTGTTCTTATTACGAGCAAAAAAGTGATGAAGAACAACATTTTCTCATAAGATGCAAAACAAAAAAGAATTGTCTCGGTTTTTCCTTTTTTTTTGGGACAATTTGAAGAATAATATTTTCTCGAAAAAGGAAAATTGAAAAAGTTTTTCCTCTTGGTAACTCAATCCGTGAACATACTGTAGATTTGTTGCTGCGCTAGGATAACGAAGGCAATATTTTCTTTTAAAATGCAAGAAAAACAAGAGAACATACGCCGCTGTTTTTCCAGGAACTATTGTAAAATTAAACCAATGGCTTACTTTATTGCAGGCTTTAGTAATGTAACGTCACTTTATAATTTTTTTTTAAATGTTAAATTTTACAGTTAATGCTCATGCGTGTATGAGCCACTGTATAGCATTGTTATACAGGGTGTTACAAATTCGGCCTTCCCTATTGGGATTTCGGGAACGGTAAGAGATATGACGTCGGTTAAATTGGGGCAAAGTTGTGTAATTATAGGCCCAATGATATGCCTCAAAAAACATAAATACAGAGGCTTTCAAAATATTTGGAAAAATCTAAAATTTTGCTTCCCGGTTTATATTTTTTCCTAAATTGTCTGAAAATCACGTTCACTGTCTCATTGCTACTTTCTATTCTCCACAAGATGGCATTATCGGATCTTTCATGCGACGTTTCATCTTTGGGTCACCATTATCATCTTAATTTTTGTAAATACGAGCCTGGATTTTTTGTTTAAATTATGAAAGGGCAACTAAATCTGCGTTCAGCGGTATACAACACTTACTGGTTTTCCTTGATACTTAAATTGGCCATCCTGATTAAAAAAAATCTTCCTAAAACGTTCCCGTAATTCGAAGAAACTGAAGATGTTAAAATTATTATTGCTATTTCTGTCCTTCAAACAAATAATTTTACAAATTTCGTAATTTAGTTTATTAATACAAATAAAATTTGGGTCTTATAAAGACAGCACTTTTAAAAAAAGGCATTGAGTTTTACAGTTTCGAATTAAACCGAATTTTTTTGAAACAAAAACGTACTAGGGGTATTGTATTGAAGATAGTCAATTTAAGGAACAAAACGTCGGAAAACCAGTCAGCATATAGTGCTGAAAGTAGATTTAGTTCTGCTTTCATAATTTAAACAAAAACTTCAGGCCCGTATTTAAAAAAAAAATAAGTTAATAATTATGGCCAAAAAACGAGACGTCACATTAAAGATCTGATTATATTATCTTGCGGAGAATAAAAAGCAGCAATGAGAAAGTTATTTTGGACATCTCTTCAAACAAAGTCATGAAAAATATAAACCGAAATCCAAAATTTTAGATTTTTCAAATATTTTGAGAGCACCTGTATTTATTTTCAATTTTTTTGCTGTATATTATTGTGCCCATAATTACGCAACTTTGCCCCAATTTAACTAATCTCCCACCGTTTCCGAAATCCCAATGGTGAAGGACGAGTTTGTTACACGCTGTATATTGCCATTAATATACAGGGTGGCCCATCGAAAACAGTCCAGCAAGGTTTACGGCTGTGTACGTGAAAATTAAAAACAAAACATCAGACCCGTAAACTTGTGTTTTCAGGGGGACACGTTTCACTATTAATTTCATCCCTGTAACCTCAACTCCCATAGCGGGGGCGGCTACTGCCCTTGTTTTTTCAAATGGGAATGGGTATGTTGTGATACATCGTTTTAAAGGGCATTAAATTCTCTTTAAAATGGCTCTTCGTTTTGTAAATTTGAGCTACGCGCCGCCGAGCAACGGAATTTGAAACATTTCACTGCAGCTCTTATCAAGTACACAGGTTTGTTCGGGTTTGTTCGTAGCTCAAATTTACAAAACAAAGCGCAATTTTAAAGAGAATTTAATGGTCTTTAAAAAGATGTATCACTACATACCCATTCCCATTTTAAAAAACAAGGGTAGTAGCCGCCCCCGCTGAGGGTTGAGCTTACAGGGATGAAATTAATAGTGAAACGTGTCCCCCTGAAAACACAAGTTTACGGGTCCGAGGTTTTTTTTTTACTTTTCACGTACACAGCCGTAAACCTTGCTTGACTGTTTTCGATGGGCCACCCTGTATCTATCTATTATCAATTCAGCGATTATCTGATATCGAGGGGTTGGTTCGGATCTGTTGTTTGTGGCTTTATAAAATTTTTAACTTTTAAATTAGGTGTTGGCAAATATTATATCCGCATCCAACTCCCCACGTCGTTACACCACTGCTTGTTATAAACTATATACATACGTCAGAATGATATATAAGTTATAAAATATTTAACACAGCGTATTCCACCATATAATAATAAAATTTTAAAATCAATGGAAAACTAATACGGAAGGTATTAGTTTGAAACAGACACGCAAACAGAAAATAATCCAATTTAGGAATTAGGAAAATTCTCGCAACATGAAAAAGCAGAAAATACACGGTACGTGTAACGACATAGTTACCTCTATTTAGTAGTTAAAAATAGAATCATGCGTTTTGTGAAACGTGCTTTCTCAAACAAAAATTACCTACTTAATTTGATATGTTTATACGGAGATAGTCATGGAAATTTTACAATCGTTCAGTGTTATGGTCATATGGCGTACCCATATATTTTAATCATTCGTAAAAGTCCAACAGCTCTTTTATCGGCTAAACTTTAATTTTTTTACGGAATCTAGTGTGCCTAGAAAAGTAACGAGAACAAATGAACTGATAAAAACGCGACCGGGAAGCTAGAGCGTAATTCTCGAGTACCGTTTGTTCGAGTTTAAATTTCTAAAAAGCAATCTAGTTTGTGTTTATACAATAAAAGTTTATCCGGCCTTAAAAAAGATCGAGTGATTTTTGGCAAGATAAATCCCTGAATTGATGCATGATTTTCTTTGTGATCAGACACAAGCACTATAGAAAAAATCCTTTAGGGCACTCTGGGAGTGGTGCGTGTGCGCAAAAAGCAATTCAGGTTAGGTTTGAATCGTTGGAGGTTATATTCGCTGGGAAAAACGACCTCGGGAAGGTCGTTCCATAAGGATGAAGTCCTCCAGATGAAAGAATTCTTAAATAATGAAGTTCGAGGAGTACCGAGCTTAACGGGGGCAAATGGGCGGCAGTGGTTCGTCGTGTATTTCTGCTATTCGCCGCTCTGGGCGAAATTAAGAGGGCAAGGTCAGCGGAGCACTTTCCATGAAAATATCTGTAAAATAGACTCAAATCCCCAAACTGTCTTCGATGTTCTAGACTGTCGAGGCTCTTCGTCAACTCATGGTCTTCGATCAGACGAATGGCCCTCCTTTCGATGGAATCCCGTAGCCGAAGAGTATGTTTGGGTGCAGGGCTCCAGACATGAGAGCAGTACTCTAGTGATGGTCGAATCTGGGCTTTGTATAGTGTCAAAAGTTGTTGAGGTGTGTACAACTTTCTGGTTCGGAAGAGTACACCGAGTTTCTGAGAAGCTATCTTGGCGATTGCCACAACGTGATTGTGCCAAGACATATTTCCTCCCAGATGTACGCCCAGCAAATTTAGAGTAGACACTAAGAGTTTTTTTCTAACGCAAGTTTAGTACAAATTATGAAAAATGGTTCCATCACTGAGACAACCGTTTAACAGCATTAAATTTGTTAGTTTTTATCACTGTAAAAAACGACTAACTTTTTTATCGATGTCAATCTGACAAATATAAAATTATTAAATAGGCATTTTATTACATACATGAAAGGATTTATCGAAAGTAATATAACTATACTTATACAGCTAGTTTCTCAAGTTCTTCTCAAAGTTTTCTTTTTTTGGAAATTTTACTCAATGATCGTTTGGGCATGTTTATTCATAGCTTAAATCCCTCGAGCTTCGCTCTTTGGATTTAATCAGAATGGGCATGTCAACAACATTTCGTCAAATTTCCAAAACAAAACTTTTCGTGATCATGAAAAATGTTATCGATAATTAATACGACGCTCCAGTTATATTTGATAAGAATATTTCCAGAACCTAAATTAAATACTATAATAATTCGAGAAATACTTTCAAGTATTCAATATCGATAGTCGTCGATATCGATACTAGCTTATGCTCTCTACTCTAGACTTCAAACCTTTCGACGTTTCGTAAGTTTAAGGTTATGTGACTAAAATTTCACAAGGAAACATGTCAATAATGTGGGTAAATAAGAAAATATATTGCAAATAAAAAGTCAGTACATATTTTTTAAATTAAGTTCTACCTTTAAGCTAGTTTTCCGTCTGTCATGGGTTTGTTCGATAATGATAATGAAAAAAAAATGCATATATTAAAAGAAAAAGTCATTCAAACTAGACATTTATTAAAGCTCGTACTCGGTCTACTAAGAAATACTTTTAAAAATGTGGACCAATGAGACAGATTTATCCCTTGTAAGGAAGATGAAAACTTTATAAAAATAATTACGTGTAATTGGTGTAAATGAAACAAGTTAATTGGTCGAAACAGTAAATTTGACAAGTGATGGAAATATTCGCAATTAAAATATTCTTGGCTAATTACTGATTTACTAACGTTGAATATGAGTGAATAATTTATGCTATATAATTACTGTCATAATTAAAGTTTTCTTTAAAAAAATATCCAACAGAAAACTATCAATTGTGCATACATACACTTTGATTTTAAAAGTTGGTTCAAAAATAACAATAAATTTTTTAAGTGGTTTTGATTTAGTGTTGGGAAAAAACCGATGATTTTAATAATCGAGTACTTGATATTCGAGGGATTTTAATAATCGAGTGAATCGCTCGAGCGATTAAACACTTGAAAGTTTTGTGACTAAGAAGAATGTGTTGATAAAACACCAGGGGTTATTTTTGTAAGTTTTAGAAGTTTAGTCTAGAGTTTTCATTAAATTTATTAACAGTTGATTCTGATTTAAAAAAATATATATCCTTAAAAATTTACAAATGGCGCTGGCTAGCCAGTCAAAACAAACCCCATGTCGCGTTGAATCCACTAAGGGATTTAGCATACTTTTTGTATGTATCTTCTCGTTTATGTGCCTTTAACAAAGACGTATGTTCTGAGCGTCAAACTCGAACGTCGCCAATCGACAGATTTAGGGAGGCGCGCGGCGTTAAACAAACCCGAACAAACCCGAAGATCTCGGTCGAATATATAACTAGAGTAGTATTTCCTATCGAGCGAAAAACTGCTCGAATTCTTTTTTACCTCGAGCGGTCACACCACTATGCAAGCAACACATTTTGGTCGGCGTCAAGCGAAGCTCGGGTATCGAGTGAAAGGTAATAAGTTACGATTTTCGCTTAAAATTATAACTCGAGCGGTTTGTTTAATAATCGAGGGATGTCGGTTATTGCAATAATCGAATACTCAAGCGTTTGTTCGCTCGAGCGATCACAATACTAGTTTTGATCGCCCTGGAGCGAAACAAGTCTCAAAACTAGTGTTGAGAAAAACCGATGATTTTAATAATCGAGTACTTACTTGATACTCGAGCGATTTTAATAATCGAGTGAATCGCTCGAGTGAATCGGTTGAAATTCCAATTCACCACGCGATGACGTCACCTACTGCTCTACGGCAGCCTAGCAGTTTACATGTGATCAGGTAGGATATTTAGCAGGCACGTAACTACGGGTGGGCACAGGTTTAGCTAAAAAATTGTAGTAGCCACCAAAAAAATTCCAGAAATTTATTTATTTGTGAATAATGAATTTTTACCACGTGTCTCGATACCAAATAAAAAACTGCAAAAAATCACCCAAATATGTATTTATTGTTCGGGTTTATTATTGTGCGATTTTAACCCGCACAAAAAGTATTACCAAGAGTTATTTTTCTTCACATCTTTCTCAATCTACGTGCACAAAATAAGTAGATATTTAAAATAGCTTGTCAAATTCTTCCACTTTAAATTATCAGGTGCCCACTGTGTGCACTTCAAAAATTTAGGCTTAGTTAAGCGACTGGCAAAATAAGAAAATTGGTTATTATTTTTTTAAATTCATGTACTCATGTATTCATAGTTACCTAAAAGTTCCTGTTTAAATTTAAGAATGCTTACTTTTAATTACCAAAAAATTTGTCGATACCTATGTTTTGTTAACTATTTTGCTCGTTTTCTTATTTTCTATTAACATTTTCTATAATGTATGTTATTTTTGAGAAGTCTTCTTGAGTTTAATAATAAAAAGTTCCTGTTTAGATTTAAAAATGTTTACTAAAGATTTCCAACGAATTTTTCTATATATTTTGTTAACCATTTTGTTCGTTTTGTTATTTTCCATTAACAATTTCTATTATTATGTTATTTTTGAGAAGTCTTCTCGTCTTTATAGTAATTCAAAATTTTAAAATTCCTTTAATTTTTTAATATTTACAATCGGAGACCTAAACTACTCCGCTGGCTAGCCAGTTAAAACAAAACTTTACCAAATCATGTCGCGATGACTCCGCTAAGGGATTCAGCATACTTTTTTATATGCACCTTCTCGTTCATGTGCCGTTAAGAAAGACACGTGTCATGTACTTGCTCAGCGTCAATCTCGAACGTCGCCAATCGGATCGCGCGGCACTTAGACCGGAGGTCGTCTATCAGGTAACCGGCGATATTTTTCGGTTTTTCGCCTGATTTTTAACTAGAGTATTTCCTATCGAGCGAAAAACTGTTCGAATATAAGTACGAGCAGTTTTTTAACCCGATCACACTACAGCGGTATATTTCCGTCTTCGTCCAGCGAAGCTCGGGTACCGAGTGAAAGATAATAAGTGACGGGCGACAGTTTTCGCCTGAATAGATAACTCGAGCGGTTTTTTAAATAATCGAGTGATGTCGGTTATTTCAATAAGCGAGTGATCAATCATTATCAGTGGCGGATTAAGAAGAGTGCCGTCCCTAGGCCTTTAAATAATTGCCGCCCGGCACTTGGTAGTAATAATAATAATAACCACAATAATAATAGCTATTATTATAGATTAATGAACATAGCAAATATAAATAGTTAGTTCGTACATAAAAAATAACAAGCTGGTAAAGCGACACAATCAAAAATAAATGTATGATTGGTTATTCAACATTTAAAATTTTATCTTCCTGGCGCGTAAAGCGTGTGTCCCCGTTTGAATATGTTTCGAGTAGGATAAGGGTTTTCTAAATGCTGATTAGATATGGGTGTGACTGAGCTTGTGTGTGACGTATATTCCATAAAGGAATAGTTGAGTTTGGGTAATGGCTGCATGCGCTTGACGCAAAGCAAAAAAAAAATCTTTCTGTCCTTCAAATTTATTAAGTCAGTTCATAAGTTTCTGGTAAATTGCCGCCCATGAAGCTTGCCGCCCCAGGCCTTGTTGGCTTAAGCGTTAATCCGGCACTACTCATTATTCGTATTATGACAAAACTTGAAAATTAAAATCCGGTTATTAGTGTATGGCTACAACGGAGCACCGCAAATCGCCCTCGCCCTTAGCCTGGTACCATAGCATCGCACAGTAGTATCCACAACGGCACACCGAGCCTAACTCATTGAATTGCCTGTCGATCAGTTTGTCTCTCGACGTCGAGATATAAACATGATGATGATGACGATGAAGAAGATATTATATTAGACGCTAAATATTGCGATTTATAAATAATAATAAAGTCGGTAAAACCAATGAACGCATTTAGTTACGTCGATTCTTTATTTTGTCGTAGATTTTCTTGCCCTATTTGAGGCACCGCACGCACGCCTAATTTAATTTGTCAATTTAAAATCGTATTTTTTATTTTTAACTTTGTTATTTTGTGGTTCTTTTCGAAGCCCCTTTAAATACGAGGCCCTAGGCTAGCTCATATTGATAAATCCGACCCTGTTTAAAGGTTTATTTTCATGTGACGTCCTGTATACAGGGTGTATATCCAAAAATGGCGCTTTAATTTAATATGCCCTGTACATGACCTTATGTCAAACCAAAAATGACCATGTGATGCCCCTGTCAGGAAGGTAAACAAAGCAACATATGTCAACAGTGTTGTCATATCTTCAGGGTAAACTCTTTAGAAAGTCAATAACCGTTTGACAGATTGCAAGTTGTTTATTTTTCAGAGAACATTATTATAAACTTTTACGTTCAGTTGAGTTCGCTAGGATACAATCTCTGATTTATAAACTTGAACTGACTCGAATGAACCGCCGCGGAGTTTTTAAATGGTCAGGTATGTTCTCATTTGTTCAATTCGAACGACACCCGTCAGATCTGGACAACTTAAAAGTTTATAAATGCCACTTACCCTTTAGAAAACAAAATGCAATTTTACTTACCTTTTCGGACTTATTTAAAACCAACTTAATTTATAAAAAACACCAAGTACTCACATCACAAAATCACATAGTTTTCGCGTCACAACACATCTAAGTACCGTTCAATCTGAATTAGTATTTTAAAGTGCTACTGTGTAGACAAAAGTACGCCCTTATTGGTTCCGTCGATCAATATTGAACTGCTGGACTGGGGCCGTCGCGAAATGAACAAATAACTTAATAATTTAAAATCAGGTTTACGTATTTACATACAATTTAACACACACATCTGCTTGAACCAGCAGTATGAAATCGGCCGGCTAATTTTGGAGGAACAGCTGATCAGCAGAAACGGTTGCATATTCTTTTTTACTCGACTGGGGCTTATACATAAAAATACAGCGTTGCCACACTTTCGATGTTTTATAAGGTTATATTCATAAAATGAAGAATTTCCTTCTGTAATACTTTTCTTTATAATGATAGTCTCGGAAATGGCAACCGCGCTGGTTGGACGAGACTATTTATTTTAAAGGGATGGAAGGGTCTATCAACATAATTATTTCATCATTCTTCTTCAGTAATGGATTAATAAATTTGATTAGGCCATTAGAAATTAGCGTTTTTATTATTTCTGAATTTCTATTGCGAAATAATTTGAATCCTATAGTGCTGTTGTTTTATGTGTACGGTAGGTTATTGTAAAGTGTAATTATGCGTTAGTATTTATTGGTTTTGTGTAATCTAATAAGTGCATATCTTCAAAAAAATAATTGGAAACTCGTGGGTGTCTGTGTGTTTCTTTAAGTGATTTAGTGCAAATGTTCCGAGAGATTGGAAATAAGAGGCCGAATGGGGTTTAGTGGGTATAAGCTTATTATGCAGTTCCACATTATCATCAGGGTACGTGATGAGCATAAAGCTTTTCTCATAGAAAAAGAAACAAAAACCTGAAGATGTCTGTGTGCCCTGGATTACTTGCTAGTGTACTGGCACTTGGATTCACTTCTATTTGATTTGGATACTAGGTAAACTAAGTATTATTTTTATAAGGATCTAAAGTTATTTTCTACACAGTCGGCAAATTGGGCTTGAACATCTATTGATTACACAGCTTGGCAATGTAATATGATCATATATGAATGTGCCGAGGAGTAACCGGGTTTGCTTCTCTAGGACACCTATTTAAATATAATACGTCATTTCCATAACACCCTGTATTAATTGATTTCTCAATTTTACGTCAAATGCTGAACGTCATTTATGTAATATACCCTAATGTAAAGTACCACTTTATTATATTAGAGTCTAAAACAATATTTTCTGTCCATCATTGGGTGTTTTACATTAGCCGTTAAGAAATATCATATTTCATAAACATCCCAAATGAGTCCCCTAGGTTTTAGCTTTTATAGGAAAAGTTATGGCAATCTAATCTTAGTCAAAAATAATCGTACAGTGTAGTGATCAAAACATTTAAGCCTTTGCAGACATATGTTATTATTTATGGTCAAACACAACAACGGACAATCCTTTAAGACAATCTGGGACTGGTGCGTGTGCGATTAAAGCGATTTTCGTTGGTTTCGGATCGTTGGAGGTTATATTCATTGAAAAACACGACCTCGGTAGGATTGCTCCAAAAGGATGACGTCCTCCAGATTAAGTTATTAAACAATGAATTTCGAGGATACTGAGGTGAACCACATATGGATGGGTGGCAGTGGTTCGTCGTGTATTTCTGTTATTCATCGCCAAGCGACCAAAGTCAGTCGAAGATTTTCTATGGATATATCTGTAAAATAAAGTCAAGTTACCTGTCTTCGATGTTCTAGGCTGTCGAGGTTCTTTGTCGGCCCGTGGTCTCCAATCAGACGAATGGCTCTCATTTCGATGCAATCCAGTAACCCAACAGTATGATTGGTTGCAGATCTCCAGACGTAAGGGTGACAAATGCTGTGGTTGAAGTTTCTACGAAGCGGCTTTGGCGATTGCCACAAAGTGGTTATGCAAAGACATATTTCCTCCCAGATTCACAACGCCCAGCAAAATAATAGATGAAGCCATTGGGATTGCGTGTCCTGCCATGACTATATCCGGTTCTGTAATGTACATTTTTTTAAGAGAAACTGCTGCCTGGGTTTTCTTAGCGTTAAAATTGACTTGGTTACTACCACCAAAAGATAAAATTTCTTCCAGTTCTTTGCTGAGGCGTGCGTCAGCAGCGGTCGTTTGAGCATTGATAGTGAATGACGAGAGAAGTGTGCTACCGTCAGCCAAGCTAAATTTTGGATTTTTGGTTTTCGCTAGAAGATGTACAGTAAGAAGAGAATGGGTGGAAGACAACAAGACAATTGAGGAATAGCGGCATTGATGGTTGAATGTGTCTGAGAGAAATCCGTCAATAGCAACTTGCATAGGACGGTCCTTAAGCAAGCTAGGAATCATATTCTAAAATAGTAGTCCGTCATTATCATTAAGTCGACTATAAACCTGAATTTAAAAAAATGTTTTAAAAACAGAGATAATAATTTCAGAAAGTATTGTTTTCCTTTAGATATACGTCCTTAACCTTTAATAATTTAAATTTAATGACGACAATAAAAGGTTCCATATTTGCAATAAAATATAATGCATTATGATAATTATCCGGCCTTAAACTTGAACTTGACCTTAAAAACCGACGTAATACCGACTATATATAATTTTTTTAAATTTATCTTAACGATAACATTATAATGTTTATTTCACGCAATAAATAATGATGTTATATAAACTACAAAAATATTTAACGGAATATAAAACGGAACAAAACCGGTATTTTTTGCATTGAAAACCAGTGAGTTCAACTTATTGACATTCCCTTAGAAAAACCCACTTATTCACTTAAAGGGTTTACCTTCATACTTAGATTAGATTAGATTAGATTATACTGGAGCTGGTCGTCCGACCTTGTCCACCGAGACCTTTTCAGATCTATTGTGGAGACTCCGTTTGATTAGAGTGTCTTGTCTAGCTCTGCCTTTTTTATTAGACTCATTAGTTTTGACAGTGGCTCCTGCATATAGTTGGATGCATTTGGCTTTTCTTCGCCTAAACATAGGAATCTTAGTCTTGTCAGGCCTTCACATTGGCATAAGACATGTTCGGTTAATGATGTTCATGTGCCTTCTTAGTCGGCAATGTCCTGTAAGTAGACCTACTATGATTCTTACTGTCGGCCTTTTGTGGCTTAGTAGATCTGCTGTGAATTTGGCTAATGGTCCTTTAATGAACTGTTTAGTCTGTCTCATTCCTGGTTGATTAGTCCACCATGAATTGGATTGGTCTTCCAGCAATTGTTTAATGGCTGCATTCTTTAATGCTTTCGCACAGCCCCCAAACGGTTCAGGGCCTATCATGGCCATGTTCGAGCCTTTACGGGCTAATTCGTCGGCCTTCTCATTGCCCTGGTGACCTTGGTGGCCTGGTACCCATGCCAAGGTCACTTTATTATGACTACTTAGCTCTGTTAGATCTTTTATGCAGTTCTCCACTAGTCTTGATTTGACTTCTGGGGAGCCGATTGCCTTTAAGGCAGCTTGGCTGTCTGAATATATGGCAATGGATTTGCCTGATATATGTTGATTTATTATTTCTCTTGCACAGTGTTGTATGGCTACTACTTCCGCCTGAAACACTGTTGCGTATTTTCCTAGGCTCACCGAGATGGTTGTTTTGGACTTGGGCCCATAAATACCAGCTCCAACTCCCTCTTCTTTTTGGAGCCGTCTGTATACCATGAAGGTTCGGCCTGTATTGGAGGGCCTTGTTTCCAGGTATCTCGGGCTGGTATTTTTATTTCGAAATTCCTCTCGAAACTGTATAAGGTTGTTATGTTGTCAGTTGGCATTCCAAGGATTTGATCCTTTCTTACCTGTTGACGCAGCCTTAGATGGTCCGTGCTATGTAGAGGGCTTATTGGGGATTGCCCCTGCATTAGCCTGTGTATGACGGACCTAGCTTCCCCTTGTATTAGGATGTGTAGTGGTGTGAGATTTAGGATAATCTCCATGTCGGCGGTAGGGGTTGTGCGCATAGCTCCAGTGATACTTAGACACGCTAGTCGTTGTATACTGCTGAGTTGGCCCCTGACACTTGATCTTGCCGTTTTAGTCCACCACACCACTGCTCCATAGGTTATCATGGGCCTTATTACCCTTTCATATAACCATAGAGTCATTTTGGGGTTTAGTCCCCAATTTTTCCCACATATTCTTCTACAGCTTACGAGAGCTATTGTAGCTTTATGTGTGATGTTTTTGATGTGTTCCTTCCAATTGAGCCTCTGGTCAAAAGTGACTCCTAGGTATTTGGCTTTTGTGTCAAAGGGAATTTCTACTTCGTTTAGTACTAGAGGTTTTAAATCTTTTAGTACCATTTTCTTAGTGAATGGGACAACCGTAGTTTTGGGCGGTATGATTTTGGTGTCTGGTCTGTTATTTTGCCTATTTTGGCAATATAGACTACTTTCACCGTTTGCCACGTTTCTGGATTATATCTCCAGGCTATGCATGCTCTGAAGATTTTGCATAGATATGGTATTAGCACATCCTTTCCCTTTTGGAGTAGAATTGGATATATTCTGTCCACTCCTGGGGATTTGTATGGTTTGAATTTGTCTATAGCCCAACCGATCTTGCTTGGTCTTGGTACCTTCATACTTACTATTCTGTTGATAGAAGCTATTCATTTAAATCTAGTGGGCAAATCGAAATATTTGATCTAATGACGATTTTGATTCATTAAGATATTTTTGTTCTTTTGATGTTTTACTGATACCGGGATCTTGATAAGAGTTATAGATCCGTTACTGGCAGCAGTAGTACATACTTACATATTTTTTCTTTATACATTTAAGAAAAATGAAACAAATAGTGTAATTAATATACTTATTAATGTTTTGCACAGTGATTTTCCTTTGAGAAATTTCATCATAATTTGTTTCTAGGAAGTTGTTTGCTATTTTAGGTTATTTTCATTAAACGGTTATATAATCTTGCTTCCTAAAATGATAAGTGATAATCCATCTCTTATTTGTGTTTTCCTAAAATGACAATGGGCAGAAAAGGGGATAATTTGAAAAATATCGATATAAAATCAAATTTAGTTAAAATGAACCCGATTAGACCATTCCCGAACTTTCATTCCACGCCGAACGAAAAACTTTTAACCATAATTTATGGCTCTATATGTGACTGGAATAACTTTTAGAAAGAACTGCCATAAAATTAAATTTTTTTTTAAAAAACTAAAATTTTTTAAAATTTACTAAAATCTTTTGTAAAATTCACTAAAATATTTTGTAAAATTTTCGAGACATGCGGTATCTCCAAGCGGTTATCCATCCAAGTATCAACCGTGCCCATCGTCGCTTGTCTTCTCTGATCGATATAATGCTTTCTCTTTTACACCTTTACCGTTATCCTTAGTAATTAGGAGTTCTAATTGATCCGTTGCATCTGATTTAGGCATTCATGTAAAAAGGCATTTTTACAAGACTTGGTCATTTTTACAATAAAAACAAATAAATGCAAATTTTGACTTCACAATTTGTCTATTAAAATGGATATAAGATCTTAAATTAGGTAAGTTATACTTTATTAAATATGAATTATTTCATTGGGAACATGTTGCGGAAATGACATTCGTAGAGTATAAATAATTCTAGAAGTCTTTCCTTGGTAAATATAGGCAATATGAGATTTTTTAATAGTAATATACGTTCTTATTTATATCTTTCATTCAAATCCAATGGTACTTGAACAAACCCGAATGCGGATAAAAAGCTAGGGACATGTTTTGGCCAAAATTCTTGAAACTACCCATATAACACCAAATCTACCTTTAGTTTTATTAATTACGATATTCTGTTCATCTGATCTGATTCAACCTGGTTACCGCCGTGAATTGAGTGGGAATGAAAAATGATGACACCTTCCCTTGTTTTTACATGAATAACATCATGACTTATACCACTAAAATCTACCGGACTTCAACAGGTTTGCCGGTCGTACGATACGAACCTAGAAACTCTTGCCCTGTGACCCTAGTTAATGGGTAAATTTAACGTTTGACTATTTTTACAACTATATTTCAAACCACCCTATATTTAAAAGTCCAATTAAAATACAGACCTAGACAAAACTTTAAATTGCAAATAATTTTAAATCGAGGGCAATAACTTTTCGGATTTAAAGTTATGCAACTTTTTTCGTTGCGACCAATAATGTTTATGGTCCTAATTTCATAAAATCGCTTGCTCCTTTAAAAACTCGAATAAACCGTGCATTGACCTCAGGCAGATTATTTGGCCAAATTCAAGCCGACATTTTTACCCAGTAACTAGATATACATAATGCAAATAACTAGCAACTAAATGGTACAGAGTGATTCGCTCTAATGTTAATTGAATTCTTTGTGAAATCGTAGATAATTTTAGGATGATTGATTTCTTTTTTATTTATAACATAACTTTTAAAGATATTTATCGATGTCGATCCTGAGCATCATGTTCTCTATTATATGTACGCGGAAAAAAGACCGTAGTAAAATTATTATAGTAAAGCTTTTATTGTAAAATTTACTACAAAATATAGTATTATACAGGGTGTCCGGAAAAAGGAGGTCAATCCGTTAACCATATATTCCTTGAGAAAAAATAATATTACTTTTATAATGCCATTTTTCATTCTTGACCCTCATGTGCGATATACAGGGTGTTAAAATTTTAAATTAAAAACTGTTTTTTTTTAATAGTTCGAGTATTTAATGAGATATTAATTTCAAATTTGGTACATTGCGTCAGCCTAAAAAGCTACATCTTTTGAGAGGAACAAAACAAAAAACTTTTGTCAAATACTCAAAATAGGGGGGGTCCCCCGCTGACCACCCCTTTTTTTTAGTGTGTGCGCCAGTGACTTCTAAACTATATTTTTTTAGGTAATCATTTATTTTTGATTATTTTTTCTCCCTTATAAAATTTCGATCAAATCATGTGTTTTGGAGATAATTTGAAAAGCATGGATCCTTACCAGATGCCAGCGCGGCTGACGGTAATCCAATAATTTTCAAATGCTTAATCAAGTTAGCCGTTGTAGCATTACCATGGATACGGCATCGTTGTTTTATTTGCTGTCAAATTAAATATTACTTTTCACTGTGTTTTAAGATTTAAAAGGTCATATCGAGCAATTCCTTTAGACTATTTTTTTTGTTTGTTTTTTGTTACTAACGTTAATTTAAAAAAATAATATTTGAATATAGAAATTTGTTTCCATTTTCCTTCGTCAGACTAATACCCAGACGCGTTTCGCCGTTATTATGTACCACCGTGAGATGTCGCGACGATTATTATACTCCTTTCGAAAATAATATGTTTTGTTCTCTTGTTATGATGTTTCAAATTTATTTAATAAGTAATAGTAAATTATTGTCTTAAGAACGAATGATAACAATGGTGTTTACTGTTATATGAAGATTAGCAATAGTAAGTTCTTAGTAGGTCAATAAACTAATTTCATTTAACTGAATTAGTACTACAGGTTTTTATCTGTACGCCACTGTCCTTATTTTTGGTTAGTCATTTGTTTTCGGTATTGTCACTTATTGTAAAGTTTTACTTAATTATATCTTGTATCCATGGTAATGCCACAACGGCTGACTTGATTTAGCATTTGAAAATTATTGGATTACCGTCAGCCGCGCTGGCATCTGGTAAGGATCCATGCTTTTCAAATTATCTCCAAAACACATGATTTGATCGACATTTTATAAGGGAGAAAAAATAATCAAAAATAAATGATTACCTAAAAAAATATAGTTTAGAAGTCACTGGCGCACACACTAAAAAATAGGGGTGGTCAGCGGGAACTGGACCCCCCCTATTTTGAGTATTTGACAAAAGTTTCTTGTTTTGTTCCTCTCAAAAGATGTAGCTTTTTAGGCTGACGCAATGTACCAAATTTGAAATTAATATCTTATTATATACTCGAACTATTCAAAAAAATCAGTTTTTAATTTCAAACTTTAACACCCTGTATATCGCACATGAGGGTCAAGAATGAAAAATGGCATTATAAAAGATTATTTTTGCTCAAGGAATATATGGTAAATGGTTTGACCTCCTTTTCCCGGACACCCTGTATATTTACATTTTTATTAGTATTCCGTATATCAAAATAATATTACATAATTTACAAAAAACTATAGTTTAGGATTTCTAATCAACTTAGTAAATCAAGTAAAAATAATAAAATATATTGTCAATTTTTTACAACGAATATAGGTACAAATATGTGCACGGAACAAAAACTCTGCTAAAAATTTTATTGTACGATTTCATATAAAATATTAATTATCATTAGTATCTAATGCGTAACAAAATAATACTGTACATAGGTATATATAATTTCTAAAAGGGTATAGAATTTCTAAAGGCCGTATTAGAGTGGAAAATTTTTTCTCTTGCGCCGGCAATTATAATGGCACGTATTCATGCGCAGTAAACCGTTCTCGATCAGCTGGAGCATTGTTAACGGTCAGAACAGCAGTTGGTACTGTCGAAATCCCTAAAATACCCCCAGAATTAGAGACTGGCAAACCTGTTCGTTTTGATTACCAGTTAAAGCAGCTACTGCTATTTACAAATAGGAGGTGCAAAAAGTTGCTGAATTGCAGTCCATAAGTTTAATAAGAATGTAAACTGCTAATTTAAGTACCAGTGGGTTTAAATGGCCATTACCTGTTCATACCTGTTTCGGCCAAATAATAAACAGTTAAAAATAACAGAATAATCCATGTCTACCCAATTGCGCCGGCAATGGCAATTAAAATGGCGCGTGCCCCATTTCTGGTAATGAGAGACAGCTGATCGGGAACGGTGTACTGCGCATGAATCCGTGTCATTTTAATTGTCAGAAGAGTAGAATTTCCGACTGTAGTACGGAGAACGGTGTACTGCGCATGAATCCTTGAAATATAATTGCCATTGCTGGCGCCAGAAAAATTCCCGACTGTAATACGGCTTTAATAAATATAGTAAAATCCAGTAATTATTGCTAAAATATATTGTAAATATTACAACGAGCATAGTGAAAATAATTTATTTATAACTCCAGTAGTTAAATAGGTTAAATGGTATGATACATTTCAATGGCTATTATTTAAGTATTTTTTATGGTAAAAATGAAGTGTTATAATAATATTTTTACAAGAATAAAGGCATAAATGAGATGCAACATTCTTGGGATTTAGATTTTCGTAAACAATAATAGGTGGAGAACTTGACAGGAAACATACCATCGATAGATGAAGTCAAGCGACGTTGGGTATGGTTAGTACTTAGATGGGTGAACTTGGGAATACCATTTGTTCAAATTTTTACAAAAGGTTTTTAGTAAATTTTATTAGATTTTATAAAGTATTTTAGAAAATTTTATCAAATATTTTGGTAAATTTCACAAAAACTTTTGATATAAATGGTTTACTAAATATTTTTGTAATTTTTACTAAAAATTTAGATTAGAATTTTGACATAATTTTATGGCAGGTCTTAGTAAAAGTGATTCCAGTCATATATACAACGTGTCCAAGATAAGGTGGGCCAGTACAGGAATTCTGAAATTGTTTCCCTGGGTTTTTTTGAGATCGAATTCTAAAGTAAATTGCACTTTTGCATTGCAACTTTTTCCGCTCTATCTAACAGCGTTAATTGTTTTGTAATCCGACGAGTCCTCTTCGAAGGCCCATATCAACTTTCTTTTTTTAAATACGGTCCTGTTTTACTGATATTGGAATTTGAGAGCTTTTTTTTCCGAATGCAACGATGTATGACACATTGTGGTTTAATGACGTTTCGAGGGTTTTTTGAACAACATCAGGAAATTTTGAGGTACGGTCCTGTATTTCTCCTAATTTTATAAATAATATCTCATAAGTAAGCTCTAAATTTTTGACTTATGTTAGACTAGTTCAATAAATATCAAATAATTTAATAATAAACCAGAAATATGTGAACAAAAATCATTTAAAACAGTAATAAAACGAACAACGAAAAAAGTTAAGGAACTACATAATCAGGTGTTCAAAATAAATTCTGTTATTCTCTAAGCACAAATAACATCTTCTAACTGCCACATAACAGTTTTTTTTGAGATAAAATAAAACATGCGATAGAATATAAAAGTTTTCAGCGTTAGTAAATTTATGTTACATATTTTCTGGAAAATAGAACACCTCTTAAAACGCTCCCAAACGATCACAATGGGAATATCAAGTGAAACAAATCACGCGTCACCATCTTAATTTGTTTGTTTCAAGCGCCTACTTTTCTTTTAATCACGAATCAACAGAAGTTTGAATTAATGTTTCTGTATTGTGTTCACTTATTTGTTGTTTATTATTAAATTATTTGTTATTTATTGAACTAGTCCAACATAAGTAAAAATTTAGAGCTTACTTATGAGATATTATTTATAAAATTAGGAGAAATACAGGACCGTATCCCAAACTTTCCTGATGTTGTTCAAAAAACCCTCGAAACGTCATTAAACCACAACATACATCGTTGCATTCGGAACAAAAAAGCTATCAAATTCCAATATCAGAAAAACAGGACCGTATTTAAAAAAATAAAGTTGATAATGGCCCTTCGAAGACGACTCATCGGATTACAAAACAATTAACGCTGTTAGATAGAGCGGAAAAAGTGGCAATGCAAAAGTGCAATTTACTTTAGAATTCAAAAAAACCCAGGAAAATAATAAAACGATTTTTCAGAATTTCGTTTTTTTCCGGATATCTCCGGAACTCCTCGGAATTTTAAAACTTTCTAAATGGTATATTATTAGGCACGTAAATGCGCACCTTTACCTCCATTTAACCCACTTCGTATCTCTTACGGTTTCCGAGATCGCTGTACTGGCCGTCCTTATCTTGGACACATTGTATAGCCATAAATTGTGGTTAGTTTTACTATTTTTATAGTAAATTTAACTCTGTTATGGCATTTTGAAGTTATATGACAGTTATTTTCTCCTTTTGTCTCTCTCCTCTTGAATTTAACCATTGAAAACAAATTTTAGTAAGTAATCACTGTCTCCACTGAATAAGTTCAAGGTACATAAGAATACAAGAATTTATTATTGTCTTGATAAATAATTTGTCTTCCGTTAAATGTATAACACATTTCCATCAAAATAAACATGTAATTTGAAAAATGCATTGAAGTAAAGAAAAAAAAGCTCGTACCAGGCTCGAATTTTTAAGCGCACGTTAATATTTTCTTCCCTCGTTACTAAACGAGCTAACAAGAAAACAAACAAATTTAACTCAAAAGAAATTATTTTAACGTGTTTATTTACAATCTTTAAAGGTAAAATTTTGAAGAACCCGATCTATGCAGCCATTTTATTTCTCAGCAAACGACAGTCATCATGAGATACCACTATCAATTTAAGACAATGATAGAAAAGGCCGTTGTCAAAGCTATACTATAAGTCATGTCAAAACTATTAATTTTTAAGTTACCTTACTATCAGAAGATTTTTACTACCGTTATAAAAAGTTTAACATTGATAGCAAAAAATAACTACTAGGGGACAATAAAAAAAAAGAACTGTTACAATAAAATTGATTTTGCTGGGAATATCATTGCTGTAGTAGTAAAGAATCTTTTAATTCTTATGCTTGCAAAGCAAAGTTATGTTGCTGCGTCAATATAGATAGTTTCTTACGCCCAGAAAAAAAAACAGGATATGTTTGGTCACTTTTTAAGTGTGAATATGAAAATATCTGTAAAAGAGAGTCAAATCCCCAACCTGTCTTCGATGTTCTAGGTTGTCGAGGCTCTTTGTCAACTCGTGGTCTCCGATCAAGCGAATGGCCTTGCTTTCAATGAAATCTAGTAGCCGAAAAGTATGCTTTGGTGCAGAGCTCCGGATATGAGAGCAGTACTCTAGTGATGGTCGAATCTGGGCTTTGTATAGTATCAAAAGTTGTTGAGATGTTTACTTTTTGGTACAGAAGAGTACACAAGTTTCTGCCAAGCTATCTTAACGATTGCCACAACGTGGTTATGTTAAGACATATTTTCTCCCAGATTGACGCCCAGCAAATTAATAGATGAAGCCAGTGGAATTGCGTGTCCTGCCATGACTATATCCGGTTCTGTAATGTTAACCTTCAGAGAGAAAACTGCTACCTGGGGCTTCTTAGCATAAAATTCGACTTGGATATCACCCCACGTCAAAATTTCTTTCAGGTCTTTGTTGAGGTGTGATACTTCATGTTGTCTGCGAAGATGTGCGTTGGAAGTTTGTGCATTCAAAGAGAAAGATAAGACAAGTGTACTATCGCCAGCAAGGTAAATATCGAATTCTTAGATTTATCTATAAGGTCGTTAATGTAGAGTCAGAAGAGGGTTTGAGACAATACGGACCCTTCAGGAATATCGGCATTGATGGTGAAGGTGTTTGAGAGAAATCCGTCAATCGCCACTTGTGGAGAACGGTCCTTAAGAAAACTACACAACCATGCACAGATTCGACTGGGCATACCATAGGATCGCAGTTTACTTGGAAGCCCCTCATGCCAAACACGATCAAAGGCTCTAGAGATATACATTGCAAGCCCATGATGTTCGATTGCTTTCTTCCAAATCATTGATGATCGCTGATAATGTTGAAGCCTTCCAGGCACTTTAGAAATTTTATTGTTGGTTAATAGCTTTCTCCATTACTTTCGACTTAGATCAGGTCAGGAACTAACTTGAACGTAGGTAAGACAGATGGCGGTTCGTAAGCAGCTATTATTTAAATAGAAAACAGTAGTTGAATAGGAAAAAGTATTTAAATACCCCAAAAGAAGGATTTAAATACTCCAAAAAATATGTAAATACTAAAGAAAATGTTTAAATACTAAATACTTTGTAAAGTATTTGTGACAATAAATACAAATGTCTATTATAAAATAGTATTTAAATACAAAAAATTATTTAAATAAAAAAATATTTGTAAGTACAAATAGTGCTCAGCTCTGATAACTTCTTTTAATTCTAAAGCTACGAAATTTAGACCGGACCTGAGCACAGCATTCACCACCGACCTCAAAAGCGATACAAAACACACCTTCAAGTACCTTCTCTTCTCCCTCTCTCAGGTAAAAACACAGTAGAAGGTAAAACACTAGGAGTTATGTGATTTCTTATTTTATAAATTATAGGAAGTCATCTTGTGTGATCTTTAATATATTATTGGTTTTGGTTTGTACAAAGACGTAGAATACCCAGTAACTTTCTTTGTTGCACGTTTTATTGCACTGGTCTTTACTGGTCTTTTTAAATAATCTCTACTATAGATATTTTCAGAAAATATTGCACGAATTCACTTAACAAAAAATATTACTGAAGGTCAACAAGCTCTAATGTTAAGCAAAGAATATATTTTTAATTACTCATAAATCTTGTCCCACTACGTTTAATCGCACTATAGACGGTTAACTGGCTAATTTAACTAACAATTAAATTACAGATGATTTTAATTATTATTGTATTGTTACTGTTATCTGGATTTTTATATAATTATTGCTGCCTTATGTTATGGAAATGGTTTATAATATTTAAATTGGTAACTACTTGGGTGTCCTAGAGGAATATTACTATATATACAGGGTGTCCTACTGGGAACCGGCTAGATTTATATATGGTAAGTGTGGGACCGTTGCCACACTTTTACAAATAATATCATAAAATCGCTTGTTTCATATTATATTTCTTACAAGAATAGCAACGTAAATTTTAAACCACCCATAACATATAAAAAAACCGAAAAGAAATTACTTCAAGGTTACAAAAAAAAATATTCGAAAAACTGGATTTTATGGCGTCTCACCACGGGAGGTGAGAGAATTGCCCAGAGTTGTTGGGAGAGATCCCTCGTGAAAGGGACAGATGCCTTATTGATTAATGTTCTTTTTTCCAATTATTTCCGTTTGCATATTTTGCATATGGTGGGATACAGGTCGACAAGCTTATCTGTAGTTACGAAGTTACGAAAGAAATCGGGCAAATAAGAATTCTGGAGTTAACAATGTTGTCACATATATTAAAAATTAATTGAATAATCTCTTACCGAGAAATACTTAAACTTACATTACAGCGTTGAAAATAAATTGCAATAGTATATAACAAACCAATATTCTATTATAGTTTAAATATTATTACAACTTTCTTTTCCTACTATTTATTTTAATATTAAATGCAAAATAATATATTTTTTTGATTAAAGTAGTTTTAATCTAAAAAATGGCAACATAGTGCGTTGTCAATGGTTACAGGTGGCTAGCACAGTTGAGCGGATGCGTCTCGTGAAACACCCGATGGGCCATCGGCCTTGTTCGGCGATGTCCGATATTTGATTGATGTACCCATCTAGTTGCCTAGTGATAAAAGGGCAATAGTTATTGTATTGTGTTAAATTGTGTTTTATAAATAACTGTTCATTGTGTCGTGTTATTTTAAAATTTTGAACTTTGTGATAATGAATAAGTATTCTCCTGGTAAAAACTTCATAGTCAGATTCGTGAAGTGATTGCATATTATGTTTATAGGGTAGGTGACCAAGAATCACAAATCAATATACATATTTAAATTGCCACTAAAGCGAAAGACATTAATACGACCAAAACTGAAAAATAATCATTAATTAATTAATCATGTAGCTGTTTTTCCATGTTTTTCCATGTTAAAAAATTTTCATCTTGCAAAGAGTTGTTTTTTAAACCTTGATAAAAATAGTAACCTACCTGCAAACATAAAATGAAATTACTGAAGAATTTCCTATTTTTACTACATTATTTAAAATAATAATAGCACGCCCATGACTAGCCCATGTTTTAATTAAGCGCTATTGCCTCCCCCTTACCGATACGTCGGAGACATAGTCCCATTTGTCGACCTGTAGGTACAGGTCTCATGTAGCCATTTTGCACATCTGACACGACAAATCCAATCCACAGTTTTAGTCGTGCAACTGTATTCCTCGAAACATTCCACACAGTAATATCGTTAATTGTAGTTTTTCTGGGCATTGTAAACCTACAAAACATTAACCTTTTCGTTTATTCTGCAGGTGCATGGCTATTAGGTATTACTTTCTCATATACACATAAATACAATGTGTGGCAACTCTCTCACTAAAATATGCAGCGTCTATCCTTTTTGGTAGGGAGAGATGCCGCATCACTTCACAAAGAACCAAAATAAAAACTTAACTTCAAGACACAGGAAAAACCCAAAGACCGCTTACACAACTAATACTAGACGACTGAGTTCAGATGTCGCTGTTGCCAACGTGTTATTCTATTACATGTACGCACCGCGTGAGTTGAGGCATCTCTCCCCCATGCGGCATCTCTCCCACACTTACCCTATGAAAATCTATACATAGGAAAACTGGATAGTATGCTAATGTTTATAGGTGACTCTTCTGGTTATACCGGAAGTCTGCACTGACAAAAATGCATTTACCAATGTCGTGGGTTACAAAATTGGAGCTACTGTAACGCACCTCTCTATGTTGTTCTAACTGAGCCTATGAATTATCACAAATTATTTAAAAACGCTACAATAATTCAGGTTCTTTTGGTTAGTCTCAACCCAGAAAGAGATTTTTTATCAACATTTTAAACATATTTGGGATTACCACAATCCCTCATCCTGTAACTATTTTATGAGTTACCTGAACTCAGTTTTTTGGTTGGAATAATTCAGGATTCATTTAAAATAACCCCGAAAACGTGCTACAAAACCCCATATCGAGGGTAAATTACCGGTCGTAAGGTCACGGAAAGTTCCGGATTCGTGCTCGTGCATATTTGGCGCGGTTTATTCCATTGTTAGTAGTCCATTTTCCTTCGATCGTGCGTAGAGGCACCTGTTTGCCGTTGCGCCGTTTCCGGGATCTTCCATTTTTGCTCTCTGCATGTGCGTGAAAATTTGTGTTTTGCATAATTTTGGTCAGTTGGCGTAAAATGGAGGGACAGGAGGGAGATGCATATAAACTATTATTGTTGGAATGGAGCCTTATTATTTATAAGTATATATTAATATTATAATATTATTAATACGTATTTACTCAAGATTTGTACATGTGTTACACATGAAATGTTATTTTTCATTTTTAAGTGTATTCTTAAAGTAGAGTCTTTGGGAGCCCTTACAAATTGTTTTTATTTATTTTATTAATAAAATTATTAAACCATTGTTCTTATTATTTGTTCAGAACCACTAGTGTATGTTAGATATATATCTTATATATAATATTTTGAGTTCCGATGGTCCACAATTTAGATACTGGTAGTCCAAAATTTGGACTCTGGTAGCCCAAAGAGTGAATTATTCCAGCCACCATCGTAAGCTAGAACAACTTAAATGTCAAGTTTTGAAAGCTCGAATCATGAATTAATCTAGCCCGACTAGTAACGCATCACAATTCACATACTGGTACCTAAGGTAGCCTATCAATAATTTAAGACGGTGGGGCGTGAGTTATTCCAACGCATAAAATAACCCATCTTCTGTACTATAATAACTTATGAATAGTGAGTTGATGCAATTTCTTCGATTTGGTTGCCGTAATTCAGAGGTCTGGGCTGTCCCCTATTAGCAACACGCTTCGGTCTAGGACAACTCATGTTTGAATTATATCAACTCGAGATTTCGCTCAGTGTGTGCCAATTTGCTTATTTTAAATGAAACACCCGATATGTTATTAGATTTTTGAATTCTATGCAAGATTCTATGATTCATATATCAGATTTCATATATCATGTCCACACTAAGACTAAGTTTATTTGACATATTTAAGTTTTTATGTCAAAAATGACGTTTGCAGATCTTAAAATATTTATTTCTTCTCTGTAATGAAGCTTTTATTGTTTAATTCGAGAGAGATTGTTGAAAATGACCTGCTTTAATAGATCGTTTATAATATTTTGATTTTGATAAATATGAGTACAATTACAGGATGTTCAAAAAATAACGTTCAAAATAAATGAGAACTGAAAAAAATCTACATTTTCAAATAGGAACATTCTAATTTTATAATTTTTTTCTATTTAGCATTAAAAATAAGAGTAACTTTGTGTAAGGTTGTCTATTCCTAAAATTTTATATTGTTTATTTAATATTTTTATATGCCAATTTTGATTTGGATTTAAGTTCAGTTACTCCTAGTTGACTATCACGGTGTTGAAAAACTGAGATGTCAATGAAATGTATGAAGCTGTCAGTAATCATGTGCAAATTATGAATAAAAAATTTCAAAATATTCTTCTAACTGGTTTATTCAATTATTAGTCCCATTGTCTTTATATACATTGTAAATATTGGCGATGACTTATTTTGCTTGACTCTTGAAACGTTCATTTCTAATTTTTGTCTTTTTTTTATGGTCAAACACAAGCACTATAGGAAAAATCCTTTAGGGCACTCTGGGAGCGGTGCGTGTGCCCAAAGAGCGAGTTGGAGGTTATATTCGTTGGGAAAAACGGCCTCGGGAAGGTCGTTCCATAAGGACGAAGTCCTCCAGATGGAAGTATTCTTAAATAGTGAAGTTCGAGGAGTACTCAGCTTAACCATATATGGATGGGCGGCGTGGTTCGTCGTGTATTTCTGATATTCGCCGCTCTGGGCGGAATTAAGAGGGCAAGGTCAGCCGAGCACTCTCCATGAACGCCGTTATAATAAACCAACATAAACTCTTGTCCCTGCCTTTTACGCTATGTAGTGACAAATTAATGTACGTTTCAACAGTGTCAAGCGAAGCTACGAAGAGCGGGAGTACATAAGAAATAAATAATGAAGTTTTTTTTATCGTAGGATATCAAATTCAATAAAATACATTTAATGATATATTTTATGGAATCTATAAAGGGTCAGTATAACAAATTATCTTGAATTTGTTTAGATTTCAGTCAATTTAGACAAAAAGTTGGCTATGCTGTCATTTGATAATGTAATTTCCAATTAGAAAAACTAAACTTTTCTGTGTTAAAAAATTTTAATATAATTTTATGCATATTATTCGTTACCTTAAGATAAATGGCAACGCTGCAGCCGCGGTACTCAGGGGCGAAATCATTCATATTTCTCCATATAACCTTTCAATAAGCTAACAAGAAATAATTAGGTTTAAGTTGACTGAAATGTAATAAAATATGTTATTAAATGTATTTTATTAAATTTGACACCCTACATTAAAACAAAAACTACATTAGTATAATTTTATTACTTAAATACTCCCGCTCTTTGTAGCGCCGTTAAAACGCATAGAAATTTGAAACTCCAGTGGCGTGAAACGCCTGGCTGGCGTTGACGTTTTGCTCATATTTTTTTTCTATCAATTGCGTGATGTATTATACAAAAATAATTCAGGAAGAATCCAATTACGGAATCAACATATGTTACATACAATTTAATTTTTCAATTTAATTTTCAGTTAATAAATAACTGTTTGAGCACGCCTATGGGAAGACGCTTTCAAGCGTGGTTTTAATACATTTTTCTCCCCTCGCTCTTCATTGGGAAACGCTCAAATACCGCTGGGCGGACAATATAATAACTGCAAACGTATCAATGCAATGGCGGCGCAAGCGGTTTTCTTTCAGTTGTGGCAGCAAAAATGTGCACTATTTCGGGTACCTAATAGATATAGAATTTTTTCAATTAATTAGCCCTCCCAACCGCGCCCACCCCTGATGCCGCCACTGTATCGAAGACATGGTAGCATCACGATGTAAGGGAAAAGATAACTGAACCATAAATAGTACATTACGTATCAAGGGCCGAAAAGAGGCTTTTACGGACGAGATGAGGAGACGCACGAGTCCGGAAAAGCCTCCGACGGCCCGAGATATGTACCGTATTATTTTTTACAAGTGCTCCAAAGCTTTGATGCCAAATAAATAAAGAAATTCTTCAGACACTTTTCCTGTCTACATGACACGAAAACACTCGCGCATGGAGAATGTAAATATCTATTTATTATTTTTAACAAATAGGCTCGGTAGCCTAGTGGTATAGCCTACGCCTGGTGATCTGAGAATCGCGAGTTCAAATCCCGCACTCGGCATCTCTGGTTTTATTTATTTTTTTACAAGTGCCCGAGTCTTTGAGGCCATATAAATAAAGAAATTCTTCAGACATTTTTCTAAAACATCTTTGAAAAATTAACTGCCAATTTAATTTATATACTATAATCCGCTATTTATTATAGCTTGTAGTATGGCTCGGTGGGTAGAGTGTCCGCCTGGCGATCTGAGGGTCGCGGGTTCAAATCCCGCACCGACATTCGGGTTTTATTTATTTATGAGCACATGGTGACTGGGAAAAATCTTTCCCGCCCGCTTCGATACTTTCCCGCCCGCTCTCTTGGAAAACGCCACTTTCGGTGAAGAGAACATGCATGAAAAGAGACAGAGCATCTCATTCAAGGTGATAGATATTGTCGACGTCTTCCTGACATTCGGTTAAAACTTTATCAAAACATATTTAGGATATTTTTGGGGCAGTGAAGCTTTGAGATATGATTAAAAATTCATTTGGTAAAATTATGTTCCTCTCCAAATTTGCCTTATCCAATGGCAGGTCGACTGTAGGTTGTTTTTTTATATTTTATTTTACCAGACAGACGGGTCTTATCAAATAAGTAAGGAGGGGATTTTTTTTTACCTGCGGCGGTAAGGATTACGTAAGAGCGGCTCGTGGCCTTGAGACGCACTGCAATTTCGGCCGGGCCTTCGCAGAAATCGCAGGACGGGCCGCCCGCCTGCAGTCTAGTTCGTTTCCTGGTCTAGTCGACGGTCGCGAAGCACGACGGTTATTGAATTCGCCGCCAAAAATTTCCGTTTTAATGCAACTAAAACTATTGTTTTTCGAAATTCACTTCTGTTGTTTCTTGGAAGAAAAAAGTTCGGTAAATTATAAGTAAGTTTCATCATTTAGTCTAGTCACATACCTTCACACTATATATCTCGTAAGAAAAATACATACATATTTTTACGGTATTGTAGATCTATGCGGCAATATCCATTTGCATTGCCACATCAACAGAAATGCTTTAATTGAATAATCACGTAAAATTCCTATAGTGTAGTTTTAATAAAAACTTAATTTCAAATAGACTTACTATGCTTCAATAATTACGTGCAATTTTTTTTAAAGATATGAACGTATTTTTTAGAAGGAAAGACGCGAAAACTTATTAAAATGGAGGTTTGTCATATTTGTTGTGGTTGCACCCAAGGTAACGCGTAAACATAGTTGGTTGCTATTGACATTCGAATTAGGCGCTGGATAACATGTTTTAAAACGGGTGGTGCGTTCGCTTTAGGGGTGCCAATTTCGGGATACCGAAATCCCGAGATCCTGGTGAAAAATCAATCTCCACAAATCCCGGGATTAAGCTCTCCGGGATAAATTATATAAAAGAGTTCTTTCCAAATAAACTTGTTTTTTAAATATTTATTTTGAATCTAACAATTTTATTGTAATTTATATTTTATTAATAAATCCCTAACTTGACAACACGTTTCGATAGCCCTTAATACAAATATATAAAATACAAAAATAAAGCAATTTTTTAGCGCCGATTTTTAGAGATCACTAACAAAAAGAGAATTAATTAAAGTCGAACCATTTCTCCGGGCTAGGGACTAAAAAGACACTTTAGTCACGTGGTTTATATATTTATGCACTAAGATAGAGAAAATTTAATTCTGAAATGTTAACGGTAATCAAATTTTCTTTCGATTTGGAGTGATTAAATTTTTTTTAATACCTTAAAGGCCGTATTAGACTCGGCAATTTTTTCTCTTGCGCCGGCAATTATAATGGCACGTATTCATGCGCAGTAAACCGTTGTCGATCAGCTGGAGCATTGTCAACGGTCAGAACAGCAGTGGGTACTGTCGAAATCCCTAAAATATCCCCAGAATTAGAGATGTGCAAACCTGTTCGTTTTGATTACCAGTTAAAGCAGCTAGTGCTATTTACAAATAGGAGGTGCAAAAAGTTGCTGAATTAGCAGTCTATAAGTTTAATAAAGAATGTAAACTGCTAATTTAAGTACCAGTGGGTTTAAATGGCCATTACCTGTTCATACCTGGTTCGGCCAAATAATAAACAGTTAAAAATAACAGAATAATCCATGTCTACCCAATTGCGCCAATGGCGCCTGCCCCATTTCTGGTAATGAGAGACAGCTGATCGGGAACAGTGTACTGCGCATGAATCCGTGTCATTTTAATTGTCAGAAGATTAGAATTTCTGACTGTAGTACGGAGAACGGTGTACTGCGCCTGAATCCTTGAATTATAATTGCCATTGCTGGCGCCATAAAAATTCCCGACTGTAATACGGCCTTAAGGATTAAATTTTTTACCCTTAGGGATTAAATGTTTTTAATCCCTTATTTTGAGGGTTTAAGTGTAGAAACAGAACGCTGCTTCTCGTCAGCAGGTTATACAATAAGTTACGATCCAGTTTATAGAATTTTAATGTTTTTTCATTTTCATTTAGTAACAGTTGGTAAGCTTCCTATGTAATGTATTTAATAGATGTGAACTATCGATAGTGTTATCGCTATCGAGCTATCGATAGTATTATCCGAGTATTATCGTACTATCGATAGTAATTATGTATAATATAATGACTTTTTTATTAGATTGTCAATAGTAAATCTCTCCCTGGATGGTTTTTTGTTAGATATTTGCCCATAATCAAAGTGATGACCCTTTTTTTCCTTAGATATTTGTACATCTCTAGCACTATCGATAATTTGGCACTTTTACTATCGATATATCGGACTTGAGCACTGTCGATAGTTTTCAACCTCTAGTATTTAGCAAACATAATGGGCACATTCAGCAGAACCCATCGATTTGTAAGCGATTAGTAATCATCTGCTGAATGCACTAAAAAAATCAATTTCACAAATCGATGGGAAAACGGACGCCATTTTTTCCATCGGAATTAAGAAGCGATTTGTGATTTGACAGCGATTTATGTCAGTTTTGTTTGTCCGGTTGAGGAGTAAAATTTATAAAGAATGACGAAAGAAGTGAATTGTAATTACAAAAACATATTATACACGATCTTCGTTTGTGAAGAGGAACATTAAAAATAAAACTATTCCATTTCGTAGAGATAAAAACGTTATATTTAATGGAAAGTTACCAAATGTTCCACAACTATCAATACCCGGATTATAGAAACCGAAATACAAGACTAGATATATAGGGTGTTGAAAAATTATTTGCGTATCGTGTTCTCCGACCAAAAATAAACATCTTTTGATGTTTAAGGCATAAGGCATTCCTCAACGCTGATAGAATTCTTCAAATGTGGATTCTGTTGGGTCGTATCTTTAAAACAATAAATTTAAATGTTTCCTCGTCCATTCTTAAATAGTTTTTATAACTCCTAATATCCTCAGATTGCAACTTCCGAAGGAGATTGTGGTGGACACCTCTTAAATTATCCAAAGTCGCCCGGTTCTTTTTTTTAATACTAAACACATTGTAATAACGGCAGCACTCATCGCTGCTCAAGCTAATGCACGTCTTTTAGTCATCTTTACTTGTAAACACGTGCAAGTTCCTTCAAAAATTGACGCAGTTCTTTGACAGTATAATACTACTTATAATAGTCATAAATATAAAGATCTTTGTCAAATATATTTTTTTTACATTTGCCCCGAAAGTGCCTCTTTTCATGCATGTTCTCTGAAAGTGGCGTTTTCCAAGAGAGTGGGCGGGAAAGTATCGAAGCGGGCGGGAAAGATTTTTCCCGTCCGCTTCGAGTCACCATGTTCTCATAAATAAATAAAACCAGAATTGTCGGTGCGGGATTTGAACCCGCGACCCTCAAATCGCCAGGCGGACACTCGACCCACCGAGCCATTCTACAAGCGATAATAAATAGCGGATTATATATAAATTAAATTGGCAGTTAATTTTTCAAAGATGTTTTAGAAAAATGTCTGAAGAATTTCTTTATTTATATGGTCTCAAAGACTCGGGCACTTGTAAAAAATAAATAAAACCAGATATGCCGAGTGCGGGATTTGAACCCGCGACTGTCAGATCACAAGGCGTACGCTATACCACTAGGCCACCGAGCCTATTTGTCAAAAATAATAAATAGATATTTACATTCTCCATGCGCGAGTGTTTTCATGTCATGTTGACAGGAAAACTGTCTGAAGAATTTCTTTATTTATTTGGCATCAAAGCTTCGGAGCACTTGTAAAAAAAAATACGGTACATATCTCGGGCCGTCGGAGGCTTTTCCGGACTCGTGCGTAAAAGCCTCTTTTCGGCCCTTGATACGTAATGTACTATTATATAGTCTAATACCGGCCTTAGTACCATTTAATTATAGTAACTTTTTCGTCAACTGAATAGCCCTTGGCGATTAGGAACATTTAAATGAAAAAACTAAAAACGCTGTCAAATATTGTCAAATGTAAACCTAATTATAAACATGATGACCTGCATTTTCATTTTAACCAGAATTAAAATTTAAGAGCATCGTAGTCCAGATTTAAACTAGTTTGTAGATAGAAATTTCTTAATCTCTTAGAAACGGTATGTGTAAAAATGTTCAAATTTGACTTTTATTCTCATTATTCTCTTCAAATAATCCTAACAAAAGTTTTCTTTAAAATCAATACGGAAGGGAATATTTGATCAAGAAGATATCATCTTCAACAATATATAAACGAATAATTAATCAGTGTCTTCAGATATATGGCAACGCTGTAGTCGCGGTCCGTTGTTGCTAAGGGACGAACCCATGTAAGATATTTTCATAGCCTTTCATTTTAAGCTAACAAGAAATATTTAGGTCAAAATTGACTCAAATGCAAATAAATTCAAGATAATTGTTATACTGATTACAATACATGGCATTAAATATGTTAGAGTGTCCTTAGCCATGCTGTCTATCTATTTTCTTGTTGGAGACGGATACAAGATCAGGAAGGATACCTTGCAGGACCCCCCCCCCCCCACCATTAGTTACGCCGCTGGTGTAACTAAAACTACATATACATATAATTTTCTGTACATTCTCTTGTGTTATTTCTCAGAATAAGACGGTTCGATAGTTTTTAAGTAAGTTTCTCATTTTAGTCTCTGCGATCATTAAATTTCACGCTTTGGTGCCGCGCCGTGCCGCATTAGCAAAAATGCGTTAATTATTTAATTAAACCATCGCTATAATTAGCTTATAAATTTAATTACACATCTAAAGCAGGATTTTCATTCTTTGATGGAATTTATCAAAAATGAAACAAAAATTCTCCCTGAGAATTATTATTTTTTATATACAATTCTTGGAGCCGAACAAGAAAGAAGCGACCGCCGAGGCGTCTGGATGAACCCTGTTGTATATCCTGGTCTGCTGCAGTCCAAATCAGATCTAATTTTAATCAAAACTGCAACTTTGCATCATCCGTACTTACAGATTTGAAATAATTTTAACATTAAAAATATATATCAATATGAGCTGATGCATTGACTTGAAACAAACATGGACCCGATTTCTGTATGTTTTGTACATGTCAATGTGACGCCTGGTATTACTTACGAAAATAAACACAACAAAAAACAAATGGGGATTCTATCTGTAGAATTCCCATCTCTTTTATATTTTGTCTGTTTCTGCAGTGGCGGTTCTTCCACAGGAATACATGCGCACGTGTACCCCCAAAACGAATAAAAAAATATTAATTTATATTCATTCAATATTATTTATCGTATAAAGTCCGACCCTCCCTAATATTTTATCGTACCGTCCAATTATCGTATAAAGTCCGAGCCTCCCTAATATTTTATCGTACCATCAACTAAACTGTATATTATAGGCTCTCGATCCGGCAACCTTGCCTCGGTCGAGGTTAATGACGAGTATGATGAGACTTGCTCGCATGTGCGATTAAGTAGGCGGGGCATAGTGCAGTTTCTCTGTTGTAACAGGTGGCGGGAGACAGCGGGGGATAGCGGGGCTATGGCGATTTAACATGGGAAAGGCGCAAAATTTTAGTGTGCGCCGCGCCGTTGTCTGTTCGTGCATCTATTTAGTTCGAAATTCGAGCGTGTATGTTTTAATATTTTAATATTATATATTATATTTAAAATTAATAGTTTGACGGTGGACTATTTAGAAAATAACTTTAGCTTTTTGAGTTTGGAGCAAAAAATTGAAGTGAAGAATGCGGGAAGACCTAAACCTGAAATTAATTTAACGCACACCACAAAGGGTAAATCTAGGGATATTATTAGAAAGTTCAAAAATTAAATGTATATGAAAAAAAATTTATAGAGGTATTCCAAACTTCAATGAGCCTGTTATTGATCAATTTTCTACAATTAAGAAGCGCAGAACGGACTTTACGTTTAAGCACTATACACACTACGAAAACCTTTCTTATTTTCCAAAAGTTGTATTTCCTTGTGTAAAGTTAAAAAATAAATAAAAATATGTTTTACCTAACGCATTTTCTTATTACTTCTTTTCTTCCTACATTTAAAACGCCTAGAAAGTAATTGATTGGTCGTTACACAAAAATAAAATTTTAAAAATAATTTCACCATAGTTGTGAAACCCCTCATACCTCCTATCATAGGTCACGAGCCGCCACTGTGTTTCTGTCTTGGTTAGAAAACACAAACAATCGACGGACGTGACTCAAAAGTATATATTTTTAGCGAGTTAAAGGCAGACTTGGCACTGTCTTACCATATTGAGATAAGAATTACTATTTTTTCCACAAACAATACTTACATTTAATACACAAACCCCGAAAAACAATAAAAAAAATTATTTAACAAATAATGACAAATATGAAAGTTGTCAAACGTGATGGCCGTTCCAATAAGGGCTTTTACGTTTCGAACGCTTGAAGGCGACGTAATGTCTTTGTCTAATTAAGAGAAAACAACAAAGATAAATTATACTAATTTTCAGAGCTTCCCGTTTGTTTTTCTGCTAAGTTATTTACAATCTACCTAAGAATGTGCATTCAAATACTTTGAACCAAAGCCGTATCCTCCTTGATTTAAATCCTTGAGTTAATGCTTGCCATTATGTGTTGTATTCGGAAAGAGCATTTGTAGGCTATTACATTTAATATTAAATACCACGTAACAGAATATTGCAATTCAGCAATGGTTCTAAGTAACATTAAAGTTTGTTTGAAATTAATCCCAATTATATACAATGTGTTTCTGGTTTATTTAAATGATAATGAATGACATTGAGCTTTAAGAATTAGTGGAAGTAATATTTAAGTCAGATCTCTTTCCGATATGTCTTATATCTGGGCCAATCATCTTTCCAAAAATCCTGAAATTTCAATTAATAAAAAAATCGATTTAACCCATTGCCATCCCAAGGGTAAAAATAATTAAAAAAACGTAACTGTTTCTAAATACCCTTTATGTTTAAGCCTCTACAAGAACATTTCTTCTAATTTTATTAAAAAAAAGTTTTTACTTTACAAAAAACATATTGGTGCGTTAACGAATCACTGGTATGAACAGTGTAACAAAATGTTTTTTTAACAGACTTAAACGAACATGATCCAACTATAACCGCAAAAAAAAATCTACATTATAACTAATTAAAAATACGGTGAATACAAATAATATATATGCATAACAATCTATATATGAAACTTTTTTTTTGGTGCATAAACGAACCTCTGGTAAGAAACACCATAGGAGGACGAACATTTCTAATATTTTGTAATTTTTCAGTTTTTATTAGGCGTAAGACTATATAATAATGATATGATATATATTCAAATTGGGTCATTTTTGTATCGTTATCAATGTTATACAATTTCCAAGCATTAACTACTGTACTATCTAGAGAATTACAAAATAGAGGCTTTGGGGGATGTCGTTGAGCGTGATGTTAGTGAAAATGAAGAAAGTCGGTTTTACTATACCGGGTGTCAATTTGAAAACTTCCCACCCTTAATATCTTTCTTGCAGTTAAAAATATGAAAAATCGGAAAGACACGTCAATGTTATTTGTAAGGGGGACACTTGAAATGAATATTTTTAGCCTTGTTGTTTCAAGCCCCTAGGAGGGGTAGATGTCACCCTTAGAATCTGAAATACTATGGGGGTCACGTGGCACATCGTTTGAAAGGGCGTTCAATTCTCGTTTCAGTGGTATCCTACTTTGTTGCGTTTTGTCCACAGGTTTCCGAATAATCGCGTTTCAAAGTTGCAGAAACAATTAAACTTGCCTGCATTGAGATTTTGGTTTTCAGGTTAGTGTTTACAAAAAAATTACTGCATTGGGTCTCCTTGTAGTACAAATGATTAGAAGATTAGGTGGCACCATGGGCGAAGCCAGACATTTTCCTAGGGGAGGGCGAAATACTAATAACCACAAAACATCGTAAACATTAATGTTTTTTTTTATCAAATTCCAATAAGTGGCAACTTCCAGAGGGAGCATGACCCTCCCCTGCCTCCCCCACACTACGCCCCTGGGTGGCACGGCTTTAAACTTTATGTGGGGATTGGCAAAGTAACTTCGACAAATTTACATCAAAAGTAATGTAATAAAATTTCGATGGCACTACGAGTACCTGCCTAGTTAATTTGGGTTCATTCGATTCCTTATCACTGAAATGCCACAAAAGGCCTTGCTATTCCATCAACACATTCTTAAAATACGTTGTTTTTTAACCCAAAAAAATGGTCAACAAATTTAATGGATGTAGCCAACACATGAATATTATTGTTAATTTGCTTTTGCTTGTTGGGCTGTTCACTGATAGCTTTTATTAAGTGCATAGAGTGTGAGAATGGTTTATTCTCTTCAAGAAAGAACTGCAATTATTTTCATTTATGGAGAGGTTGGAAAGTGCGCACGAAGGACGGCATTGGTTTTCAATGAAAGAAATCGAAATCGTGATGTAAGTCACAGATATGTGCTGGATTTGGTGGCAAAGTTCTCCGAAACTGGTTCGGTGAGTAATAGAAAAAGGAATAACCTACGAGTGATAAATGAGGGAGCTCAAATTGAGGTTTTGGGATTATTTGCTGCAGAGCCCACCAGGACCTTGCGAACAGTAGCAGAAGAGACATGAATATCACAAGAGACTGTAAGAAAAGCACTGAAAATGCATAAACTCCATCCATACAAAATGCAGATACTTCAAGAACTGTATGACGATGATTTTGATAGAAGAATAGAGTTTTGTGAATTCATGAGTCGTCAAGTCAACGCCATCCCTAATATTCTGCCGAATATCTGTTTCAGCGATGAATGTTCATTTTTTCTAAATGGAAATGTTAACAAACAAAATTGTCGATATTGGAGTGACCAAAACCCACATATTTTTCGAGAAGGACATACACAATATCCCCAAAAAGTTAATGTTTGGGCTGGTATTCTTGGAAATGCCATTATTGGTCCTTTATTTATCAGGATCACCTGATTTAACACCCTTAGACTTCTTTCTTTGGGGACATCTTAAATCCATTGTTTATAAAACACAACCTGCTGATATTGATGATCTTAAAAGGCGAATTGCAGCGGAATGCCGGTCAATTCCCGGTGAAGTTTTCCGAAATGTTAGGGAGGAGTTCGAGAATAGACTTTATTATTGTTTACAAGAAAATGGACAACATTTTGAACAACTTATAAGATAGTGCGTAAGTAGATCCCATGTTTTATTGTGGAAATTTCTCTTCCGCCAATAAAAAGTTATTTATGTCGAAGTAAAATAATCAATAAATAAGAAATCAATTGTGGAAACTACATTTTCTTCCGGTCATTCAACGATTTTAACGGTGCCACCTAATCTTCTAATCATTTGTACTACAAGGAGACCCAATGCAGTAATTTTTTTGTAAACACTAACCTGAAAACCAAAATCTCAATGCAGGCAAGTTTAATTGTTTCTGCAACTTTGAAACGCGATTATTCGGAAACCTGTGGACAAAACGCAACAAAGTAGGATACCACTGAAACGAGAATTGAACGCCCTTTCAAACGATGTGCCACTTGACCCCCATTCCCATTTCAGATTCTAAGGGTGACATCTACCCCTCCTAAGGGCTTGAAACAACAAGGCTAAAAATACTCATTTCAAGTGTCCCCCTTACAAATAACATTGACATGTCTTTCCGATTTTTCATATTTTTAACTGCAAGAAAGATATTAAGGGTGGGAAGTTTTCAAATTGACACCCGGTATACACTAAACTATACATACAATATTACAATTATTTACAACGGACTAAAAACGGGGTTAGTCACCGTCTCTCAGAGTGCCTTGATGCGTTAGTTGGCTAGCTGAGATCGACTAACTCTCGTTTCGTAATTTGCCTTTTTGGCGAGTCCCAAAAATCACGTCAGCAATAAAATAATCTTCTAAGAAATACCCTAGTTATAGAGGCTGCTTATTTGCCTTAACCCAATTGTTTAGTTATCACTGGTCGGGTTGGTTCAGGTTCAAGCGCCATGAATAATCAAAGAACAGATGTTTTATTGCCTTTTCTCGGACACGTACAACTGCATTGATTATTAACATACCCACAAAATACTTGTCAATTTTGATATTTTGTGTGTATGTCCGCCACAGAGGCCACCACCATTTTTTCCCCATAACTCTACGCAATCCCATTACCGTGGAGGTCTACTCTCTACTCCTCCCATAAATTTATTATATTGGGCGATGACGTTGGGTTGAGTAACAAATATCTCTTTTTTTTTGCTTCCTATCATAACGCTTTACTCTGGTTACTGGTTTCACGTTATGAACATTACTGCAAGCTGTGACTGTTGAATTGTCGTTCCAATGTACCTCAGATTCATTATCCCATGCACAATCAAATAAACTCTGTTCTTTTTTAGAAAATGTTTTTGTACCGCAAGTGGGCAGTTATTTGTTCTGTTTTCTCTTATAGTTCCCGTGAAAGAAAAATCAGTATTTCTTTAAATAAACAAAAAGTTTGTAGGACGAGAAGTAATTATCAAAAAAAAATTGATGAGAGAAAGGTCTTTCTACTACGGACAACAACAAGGGCGGATTCAGAAGTTCGGGTTGGGAGGGGGTCAAACTTCGTTGGGGGGGGTCAAACTTCGTTGGGGGGGGGGGGGGGGGGTCATACAAGGAAAAGTTACGAAAAGTAATACCCTGCCGCGTTAGTCAAACCGGTATATATGGTATTTTTTGTGTTAAATTGATGGTTTGTGGGGGGTGGGGGTGTCATGACCCCCAACAACGTCACCACCAAGCCCGAGGTTTGAATGGCGTGTATTTTGAGCTCCTGCATATAGAATACTATAAAATAAGTACCCATCCGCAGAACAAAGGCACCAAATTTTAAAGTCAAAATGTTTCCTTTGATAAACATTTTATATGAATGTCTACTAAAATATAGAACCATTTGCTCATCTATCGATAAGTTATAGGAAAAAATACTCCACTGTAAAACTTGCAAATCTTCGCTACACATTCCGTATTCTAACAGTGGTGCGTTTTCGCACCACTGTTTTTTTCACCGATAAAAGTTTTATATTTATTTTCGATACAAAATAATAATAATTAATTATTTTAAAGCTATACAGTCCCAGAAGAAATGTCTAAATTCATTTAAAATTCAGCGGTAAGTTTTTTCAAAAAACGCTCGTACCCGTCGATTTTGATTTTTTAATTTTTTTTTTGTGGTAATTTTATGTATACAGGGTAGCTCAAAAATAAGTTACGACCATCAACTTCATTTTTTCAAATGAGAACATATATTTTTTATTTCATTTTTGAATTTTGCATTGAATTCTAAGCATGTTTCATGTACCATGTCCTATACATAAACTCAACAGTTATTGAAAAAATTTGGATTGAACATATCATTTAGGGAATCCAACGATCTATCAAATCTTCTGGCAATATGGCATTTTGGGCTCCATAATAAGTAAGAGTGTACTGTCTCACTGTCACCGTTTATTTCCATAGAAACTGTATGACAATTTTATTTCAAATAAGTATAATTATTGTCAAGCGTAGTTTCAAAGTTGCGGTTTTCACAATAATGGTGAAGTTAACGGAACGGGAAAAAATTTAAATTCTATGCATGGTTGGGTTTGGTGATAAAACACGTACTCAAATAGAAACAGCCCAATTATTTAATGAAATCCATCCTGATCGTCCTCCCATATGTCAAAAGATGGTGAGTAGAATAGAGGCTAAGTTTAGAGAATTCGGTCATGTTAGAGATTTGCCTAAATCTGGTCGTCCTACTCGAGATGAAAATAAACAACTTGACGTTTTGCTTTCCTTGGAAGAAAATCCATGTACTCCCCTGTCGCACATTGGGGCCGATTTATACATGCCGAAATCTGTTGTTCACCGAGTAGTTCAAAAGCACAAATATCACCCATACAAAGTTATTCCAGTGCATGAGTTATTTGAAGATGATTTCGATAGGCGAAGTGAGTTTTGCGGACGCATGCAAAATATGTGCAATCTAGATAATAATTTAGTAAAAAATATTATTTTTTCGGATGAAGCTACGTTATATTTGAATGGTAATGTGAACAGACAAAATTGTCGATATTGGGCAACAGAAAATCCGCATTGGATGATATGGGTTCACAGCCAGTACCCTAAGAAAATAAATGTTTGGTGTGGAATCGTACGCGAAAGAGTAATTGGTAAATTTTTCTTTGAATAGTCTTCAACTGGACAAGTATATCTCGAATTTCTCCAACTAGAATTAATTCCAGCATTAGTGGCTTTATTTCCGAATCCATTGGATCCAGACTCCCCTGACGAAGAACTGATATTCCAACAAGATGGTGCTCCTCCGCACTATGCGGCCACTGTGCGCACATTTTTGGATGAAACCTTTCCCAATCGGTGGATTGGAAGGAGAGGACCTATCGAATGGCCTGCTAGGTCGCCAAACCTAACTCCGCTGGACTTTTTTTTGTGGGGTTACCTCAAATCAAAAGTATTTGTTAACAAGCCAAACAATATGCAGGAGTTGAAAGAAAGGATCCGAAGAGACGTGCGTGTCATAACTCCGGAAATGGTTGGAAACGTGCAAAGAGAGTTTATTGATCGTCTTGGATATTGTCAAGCCGTAAATGGCGCACATTTTCAACATTTAATTTGATTTTGTTGTGTTTTTTTTTTAATAAACAGGTCTTACTTATAGATATGTTCAATCCTAATTTTTTCAATAACTGTTGAGTTTATGTATAGGACATGGTACATGAAACATGCTTAGAATTCAATGCAAAATTCAAAAATGAAATAAAAAATATATGTTTTCATTTGAAAAAATGAAGTTGATGGTCGTAACTTATTTTTGAGCTACCCTGTATACATGAAATTACCACAAAAAAAAAGTAAAAAATCAAAATCGACGGGTACGAGCGTTTTTTGAAAAAACTTACCGCTGAATTTTAAATGAATTTAGACATTTCTTCTGGGACTCACTGTATATATTTGAGCTTTGACAAGATAATACGTTTATCTATATGGTAATTTAAAACTATTTTTTCTAACGAAGAACCAAGACAGAAAATTCTAACAAATATTTCATATATTTACGATGTATATTAAAATTAATTAAAAAAACAATTAAGGTGTAAAATTTTTTTCTTTTATGCTATCATGTTAGAATATTGTTTTGAATTAAAATAATTGCAGATCTTCTTCCTATAATAATGAAAAAACATATTATTAGTATGGTGCGTTTATGCACCACTGGGATGATATGGGTTTGTTCGCGTTCTAAATAATTGTTTACGCTCGTACGGAGAAAAACAATTTTTCTTAAAATTTAAAAAATACAAACCACCATCAATTTATTTAAATACATATCTATTGTCATACATTTACATAGATAATACCCATTTTCGACAATTTCTGGTGGTATTAAAGTTATTATAAAAGATAGAATGTTGTCGTTTTAACTTTAGTGTCTCACATTTTAACAAAACAGGGTGATTTTGAAAATCCTCACTTTTTAGACACCCCTAGTACTTCCGTTACGTGTTAACTTTTCAAAATTGGTAAAAAGTGATCTTATTATGAATTGTTACATAAAATTCAGTGCCGTAGACAGTTTTTCTCTAAAAAGCTAACTTTTATATATGGGACACTCTGTATATTATTTTTTTAATCGGTTGAGTATCTGCTTTACAAACATGTATAGTTGTTTATATTTCTCATCAATATTTTACTTTTATTAATATCTCAAAATCCAAACTTTGTAGAGAAAAACTCCCTACACCACTGAATTTTACGTAAAAATCTCTAAAGATTAGTTCTTACTTCCTTGATAAGTTAACGTAACTCCTAAAAAGCGAAAATTTTCAAAATCCTGTAGATTAAAAACTAATAGGAGACCCATGACAAATTTGACACCGGAATCATTCGTTTCGTTAAAAAAAAATGGGGGACACTCTGTACTTTGCATCGATAATTAAAACTGTAGAGTTATATAATACAATTTGAACTCGATTGTAAAAAAGTAGGATAGGGAGAGAAAAATAAAATGTTATATTAATGTAATAGGCACCCATACCCGTGCCTAGTACCACCCACTTTGCCTATAATCAAAGGCCTTAACATCACAATAGCCATTTTATTATGGGTTTAGGGTCTAGGGCCCATTCCAGCCAATGACTGTGCGCTTCTATTAACCAGACCATGCGGCTTGAAGTAGATATTACTCATTCTTTATGCATGGGAGTTTTTGATGATTATAATATTGTGTGGAAGGTTCGGCATAAAAGAAGCCTTTAGTTTTATAGTATACACGAAAAAAAGACTATAGTAAAATTATTATAGATAAGATTTTATTGTACGATTTCCTATTAAATGTAGTATTAATTACATTTGTCATTAATATTCCAGACCAAAGTAATATTTTAGATAAACATCATTTATGAGAAAGTATAGTTAGTATTTACAATCTGCGTCCACACCAAATAAACAAAACAAAAACAAAACAGCAACACAATGTTTTGCAACAATTTAGTAACAAATCGGCTACAGTTTATCAACTCTCATGTTTTGTCTTGGATTTTAGCAACTTATTGTTTTCAGCTAGGTCCACACCAAACCAACAAACCCGAACAAAACAGTAACATAATGTTTTTCAACATTTTAGAAACAAATCGACAATATTTTACCAACTTTTATATTTTGTTCCGATTTTTAGCAACTTATTGTTTTCTGCCAGGTCCACACCAAACCAACAAAACAAAAACAAAACAACACACCATGATTTTAATTTTGTTGTATGCACATTGGTATTCTCTTATGCTGTTTGCCGCAGTTTTTTTCTTCCATTGAGTCTACTTCTCTTGCATACACCATACCAGCCATGTGTCCCCGAAAATAATAATCAAGCAGATTTAAATCAGGTGATCTTAGTGGTCAGGCTATGGGACCATCACTACCAATCCACCTATTAGCCAAGTGCTAAGCAATTGAGAATGATAGAAAAAAAATCTACACCTTCATTCCTAGTCTTTATAAGAAATTATATATTACTAATAAGTCGGTATTTATATTAAAAACAGTATATTCCTTTTAAAGAGCCTTGATATAGCTAAATATTACCCATTAGTTGTCACCATCAACTAACCGGATGCAAATACTTTTCAATGTTTGGCATGCGAGAGTTTGCAATCAAGAAATAGAGAACTAGTTTGACTTGGAAATTGTATAGAATATTTTAAAGTTTAGGGATGTCTATAGGTAATTCTTGTTTTAGGGTGTGTAGATACTTTCCACCCTTAACCTTTTTGCTGCGGACGTCCGAATTTTCGGAAATGTGGTGCTTCTCATTTTCAGCTATATTCTATACATGTTAATTTAGGTATAGGAGTTGAGCGTCGCGGATATGGAAAGTGTTAGTTCATTTTTGTAATCGTACATGTTAGGTTGTGCGAATTCGTGTGCGAGTGTGTATGTATTAACTATAATTAATTAGCGGTTACTTACTTGTGTATGTATATGTGTTTATATGCGTATGTTTTCTACGTGGGTTTGTACACAAGTATGTAAGCTGATAACTGACACGAGTACGAGTCCGAGTGAGGTTAAGGATTAATAAGTTATGAGTGCCAGTGCGTGTGCAAGTCAGTGGCGGTTCTTCCACAGGAGCACATGCGCACGTGCACCCCCAAAACAAATCGAATAAATAATATTAAATTATATTCATTGAATATTATTTATCGTATAAAATCAGACCCTCTCTAATATTTTATCAAACCGTCCAACTAAAAAAGTTCGACTCTCCCTAATCCCGTCAAACCAAACTGTTTAAATCCGGCAACCGTGCCTCGGTCGAGGTAAATGACGATTATGACGAGACTTGCTCGCACGTGCGATTAAGTAGTGCAGTTTCTCTGTAGTAACAGGTGGCGGGTGGCAGCGGGGGATAGCGGAGCTATGGCGATTTAACATGGAAAAGGCGCACAGTTTTTGTGTGCACCGCGCTGTTGTCTATTCGTGCATCTAGTTAGAAATTCGAGCGTTTATGTTTTAATATTTTAATAATATATATTTATTAAGTTAAAATGAATAGTTGACGGTGGACTATTTAAGAAATAACTTTAGCTCTCTGAGTTTGGAGCAAAAAATTGAAGTGAAGAATTCGGGAACACCTAAATCCGAAATTAGTTTAACGCAGACCACAAAGGGTAAATCTAGGGACTTTATTAGAAAGTTTGAAAAAGAAATATATGAAAAAAATTTATAGAGGGTATTCCAAACTTAATGAGGCTGTTATTGATCAATTTTCTACAATTAACAACCGAAGAATGGACTTTACGTTTAAGCACTATTGTGTAGGGTCGATAAATGTTGTGTATTTCGATAAATGATATTCGATATGATTTGCGCCTAATGACGTAGCCGTAGATGGCGTAGTGGTATTAGACATCATTCGGTTTTCTTGATAACTCGTAGATGGCGCTAGTAGTATTGGATATCATTCGGTTTTCTTGATAGCTCGTAGATGGCTTTAGTAGTATTAGTAGTGGACTGTATAAATATTGTTTCGAGGGTTACATGCGACGACGTTAAGATCCGACAGCTATACACACTAAGAAAACCTTTCTTATTTTCCGAAAGTTGTATTTCCTTGTTGTAAAATTAAAAAATAAATAAAAATATGTTTTACCTAACGCATTTTCTTATTACTTTTTTTCTTTCTACATTTAAAACGCCTAGAAAGTAATTGTTTGGTCATTACACAAAAATAAAATTTTAAAAATAATTTCACCATACTTGTGAACCCCCTCTGTCATAGGTCACGAGCCGCCACTGGTGCAAGTACATATGTAGATACATAGACGTATGCACGTATTTGTGCATCTACGAATGTTTTATATGGTGTGCAAGTACTTTTGCGAGTGCGTGTGAAAATACTTATGCGAGTACATTTATTATTATACTATATAAGCATTCGTAAACATTGGTTATTTTATTGATATATGTATTCTTTTGAAAATTTTGCATTAAAGCTTCTCCTATGCTTATAAAGTATCCCGCACTGAAGATTGAGTTAGGTTGAAGGCGAAAGGCTTAGGGTAAATGCGTATAAGAGCACGCATATTATATGTATAAGAGTTCGCACACAGTTTTTTTAAAATATTCGGAGCCACCTACTTTAATTTTGAACCGTAAGTGTCACTTCTAACTATGTATTATTCGATGGTCAAAAGTTGAAATCTATATTATCGGCACAGATGTATCAATATAGCGCTGATTCTGCTGGCTTGTGCTGTAGTTTTACAACATCAGATATTATTGTTTTCAGAAGTAAGTACATATGATACAATAATTTAAACGTTGTCATTTTATTATATGAGATAAAAACTTTATTATTGTGATAAAAAAATTGGTGGAAACTTAATTTCTTTACCGTAATTAGGGTTTTAATTACATTTTCACGTGTATGTATAAGAGTACTCAAGTGATCTCTCATATGATATGATGTTTATTAAGATCGGAATTTGTATCTTGTTCTGAGGATTCCTCACCATGAGCAAATATTATAAAAGAAAAAGAGAATGAAAGCTTGTATTTACAATAGACAATTTGCAAGATATCAAACGGATGATGGCTGCAGGAATTAGTAAAAGAAGTATAGCTAAGGAAATGAGAATAAATGAAGCGACATTAAGGAAACGATTAAAATGTGGAAACGTTCCAAAGTCATTGGGGCGATTTTCTAGTGATATTCCTGTTGGCATGGAAATGGAATTAGCGGAGCAAATACGTGATTTGGATAATAGGTTTTACGGAATTACAAACAAACATTTGCAAATTGCTGCCTATAAGTTTGCTGAAGGTAACAACCTTGATCATAGATTTAACAAAAATAAAAAATAGCAGGTGAATCATGGATAAAAGGTTTTTGCTAGAGAACCAGTTTTAATTTGATATTTGAAATTGTAAAGATAATTTTACAGCTTAGTTTTTTGACCGCTGTGAATGTGTATGATATGCTATCAAAAGTTTTAATTAAGGTAGAACTCTTTTTTAAGCACGTGGGCACTATAAAAATTTTTTCGTTTGGCAAGATCGTTCCTGGCCACGCTATACAATGGATTATTCTTCCCTTCCTTCTTATGTTTTAATATAGAAACTATCCTGTTTAAAACCTACACCTGATAATGACTCTATAACAATTTTTATCTCGGTAAATAAATTATTTTAAGACTCTCAATGGAATGTGAAGCTTATCAGAAAAAGTGTAGTGTCGATTTTACGCATAAGACAAGGATAGTTTTATAAATAGATAAGGGCTAGTTCAGTAGGAGGTTGATAAGAAAATAAATAAAAAATAAATGTTTGTAATTGGTTGGAATAGAAGGTTCGATTTTAGATACTGAATCTAAGAAAAAAAACATTTTACAAGGATTGGTAAATAATTACTTACTCATGAGAAAGTAATCAATCCCCTTTTCCAGTAAGGGTTTACAAAATATTATAAAAATATGGAAATGTACTTACCACTTGGAGTTAAAAGAACTAAAAATCTGGCATTATCTCCTATGGCACGACATACAGGGTGATTCACGACGAGCGTGCATTAGAACTTTATGGAGAACTACTGAATATATGTTCCTGAAACTTTGGGGATTTGGGTTTATCGATATGCTCTCTTTAACTAAAATATTGACATGTTTCTGTCATTTCCGGTTATACCGGAAGTAGCTGCCAACTTTCGTTTTTTAAATATAACATGGTAATTTTTATTACATTTTTCGATTAAGCATTAAATACTAAGCACATTTTATAGAAAATGTTTTGTCAGACTCTATTAGTTTTTGAGATATCTGGACTTTTTGTAATTATTTGGCAAATGCATGACGATGAAATAATCCATATAATTTTTTTACCTTAGCGCTTGGACTAAAAAAATTTTCTCACCGAATAGCTAGAAGATCATCAAGTCTCAAAAACATTTCAAATTCGGCATAAAATGTACAGGGTGGTCACAATTCAAGTCTCATTGTGAAAGAATTCAACCATTAAAAACTTTCTTATTTTAAATGGAACACCCCGTATATTATTATTTAGTTTGATGGCAAATTAGTTGTTCTTTATAAATAGTATTTACTGTCCTATACCTATATCAAAGCGTTTTCTCAAAAAATCCAATTTTATTCCGAAAATACTATTTGTTCAAGTGTGCTATGAAAACAATTGTACTTAGGGGCTGTATACTGATCTCCATACGGAGGAAAAGTGATTGATTGCTTGAAAATACAATATTCTAAAGTGTTTCTTAATAATTTATAAATTTAATGGTTTAAATATTATTTTTTTAAAAATAGCAAAGAAACAAGTTTATAAACTTTAAATTCTTTAATTAAAAATATGTTTGAAAATTATACCTAATATCTTTTGATCATATTTTTAAAATATGTTCGAAATGATTGCCATTTACTTCCAAGCATTTATGTATTCTTTTCATCATGTTATTTCTTGTAGCATCATTCCTAATTTCTTGTGAGAGATTGAAATGCTGCCTTCACCCTTTCAATTAGATTTTCCTTCTTGGTGATGGGATGCGCGCAAACTTTATCTTTAATGGTTCCCCACATGAAAAAGTCCAGTGGAGTTAAGTCTGGCGAACGAGCTGGCCAGTGGAAGGGACCTTGGTTTGCGATCCACTGGTCATGAAAAAGTCTGTTTAGGGCAGTCTTAACAACTTGGACGTTGTGTGCTGGAGCCCCATCGTTTTGATACCAATCACTTTTCCTCCGTATAGACATCTTCAGTATACAGCCCCTAAGTACAATTGTTTTCTTAGCACACTTGAACAAATAGTATTTTCGGAATAAAATTGGATTTTTTGAGAAAACGCTTTGATATAGGTATAGGACAGTAAATACTATTTATAAAGAACAACTAATTTGCCATCAAATTAAATAATAATATACAGGGTGTTCCATTTAAAATAAGAAAGTTTTTAATGGTTGAATTCTTTCACAATGAGACTTGAATTGTGACCACCCTGTACATTTTATGCCGAATTTGAAATATTTTTGAGACTTGATGATCTTCTAGCTATTCGGTGAGAAAAATATTCTAGTCCAAGCGCTAAGGTAAAAAAATTATATGGATTATATCATCGTCATGCATTTGCCAAATAATTACAAAAAGTCCAGATATCTCAAAAACTAATAGAGTCTGACAAAAACATTTTCTATAAAATGTGCTTAGTATTTAATGCTTAATCGAAAAATGTAATAAAAATTACAATGTTGTATTTAAAAAACGAAAGTTGGCAGCTACTTCCGGTATAACCGGAAATGACAGAAACATGTCAATATTTTAGTTAAAGAGAGCATATCGATAAACCCAAATCCCCAAAGTTTCAGGAACATATATTCAGTAGTTCTCCATAAAGTTCTAATGCACGCTCGTCCTGAATCACCCTGTATATGTAGGAAAATATTTTGCCCAATCACAATGACAGACAATATCCCACGATTTACTCATTATTATGCTGGACATTTTCTCCTGCGAAGACTCGGTCGAAACTCAACACACACTATTCACTGAAGGATCGTCTGATCCATCACGTGAAGCGACCACTTTAACATCTAACTCGGTTCGAGTTTCAGAAATTGTACTTAAAGATCCAAATAGCGACTTGACCAAAGTAATGCATGAAATTAACCTTAAAGTTGTGGAATTAACAACTGCTATACAAGTTCAGTCATATCTTTACAAAATGTAAATCAGGAAAAAAGATTGTTACATCTGTGGACGACAAAGCGGAATAAAGCCGACGTAAAATTCTGCGTGGATTGACATCTGGGGCGAAGAGGATTCAGTTAAGCCCTGGTTTTTATTACATTTCGTTACGAAATATTTCGGTGGATTGGACCGGAAAAGTTCGTCGTTGGTCATTTGGTCACATGTGTGGTTTTTACTGCAGTACAAGTGCGTGGTTAAAAATGGACGATATTAGTAGATTCATTTGTACAGGGTGATCACGTATTATGTCCCCCCAAACTTAACCTTTTTATTTTACGTATTTGAGAAAAATTAAAACGATTGGTATACAAGGGTTTTAAAGTAGTATTTGCAATGGGAACAAATATCATTTAGATCTGTTGATTTACAAGTAGGGTTGGTTTTACTCAACATGATGTTGAGGCCCTTTGTTAGACACCTATTTTATAATATGCAACCAAGTAATTTACGAAATAACCTACAGAGTTATGTACAGGATATATATGTATAAACTTGTTGATGATCGTATGATATTAGTAAATCATAATAAATTAATTTTGCATAACTTATTAAGGAAAAAACATTTTTTGAAGTGATATGGGACACCGAATTGCGTAACGGGCCTAGGGCCCCCTATAACCAAAAATAGGCACATTGTATATTCCGATTTATTAATAATAATAAAGTTGGTAAAAATAATGAGCGTGTTTAGTTCTGATTCTTTATTCTGTCGTAGATTTTCTTGCCCTGTTGCTAGTTTGAGGCATTTTAAAATCGTATTTTTTATTTTAAACTCTTTTATTTTTTGGTTCTTTTCGAGGCCCCTTTACGAGGCCGTAGGCTAGAGCCTTGAATGCCTAGTGATATATCCGAAAACAATGAACCGATAACCCGTGTCACTTAATAATGACACACATCAAGAGGAATAACTTTTCGTTGACGAAATTTCGTCGGTATCCAACATTTTGGATTTGAACGGAGTTTTTCGGCTGCAGATTATTATTTTTGTGAACTTTTATTTTAGTAACTATGAGTGTAAAATACCATAAGCTAAAGTTTAGTGCCTTAGAAGATGAATTGTTGATAGAAAGTAAAAGTAGATAGATAGAGGGTAAAAGAAAATCCACCCATATATGCAAAAAAATTAAAAACTTTTAAATACCTAGAAATGAAGGAGAATATTTGGAAAAAATACCGATAGAATTTTGATCAAATAAAACAGGTATGTTCAACCGTACTTGTAAATCAACTGACCTGAATGATATTTGTCTCAATTGCAAATACTACTTTAAAACCTTGTATACCAATCGTTTTATTTTTTCTCAAGTACGTAAAATAAAAAGGTTAAGATGGGGGGACATAATACGTGATCATCCTGTACAAATGAATGTACTAATATCGTCCATTTTTAACCACGAACTTGTACTACAGTAAATACCACACATGTGACCAAATGACCAAGGAAGAACTTTTCCGTTCCAATCTACCGAAATATTTCGTAACGAAATGTAATAAGATCCAGGGCTTATGATAGACTCTCGAAACATGAATCGAAACCGTTAACCAAAAACAAGAGGCACTTATCAAACAAAAATCTATCGATGCGTGTAGATCAAATATAGATCAAAATTAATTCTAAAAGTGGTTTTTCAGTGATGGCCACAAGGCTTTCTTTTATGCGAGAAAATAGAGTGTTCATTTTCCAGTAAAGAAGGTCTTGATATTGCATTGTAGTCATTTTCATTACGGGCAAGGACACACTTGCCCCTTACGGGCGAGGACATACATTTTTTACTTATCGAGTTTGGCTATCCATAGATATAGGTCGGTGGTCGTGCCATAGGAGACAATACGCTGCCGGGTCTGCCATTGGCGTATCTAGAATTATTTTGCGGGGAGCGCGTGGCCCCTTGTCCAGTAGGATTTTAATGAAATATATATGATGAAAGTAGCTAATAGATAAAAGAAGAGAATATATTATAAACATGGTATCAATATTTCAGATACGTAGGTGCATTAGTGCTCTAATATTACTTTATTGACGGTGTGTTGATTGATGACTGATTACATAAAATAAATAAAATAATAAAATTAAAAAGTTGTTTATTAATTAAAAGTAAATTTTTTTAAAGGCACCGCTTATTAAAACTAGTCTAGAAGACTAACCATCAATTTTACTCTGATAAGGCTTAAAACTAGGTACTTATCTAAAGTTAATCCAATGATATCCCTTAAGTTTATCTATTAACTATTCACACTATCACTCAATCACTGTCCTGTCTGACACGCAATACTAGGTCGAGTGATTTTGTTCTCTTCAATCTCCTGACATGGTGTTGGTTGTCCAGTAGTTGTATGGCTTTCACGTTGTCGTGAAGATGTAATCTTGCCTTATGTTTGACAGCATACCTCTTCATCTCTTCTTTAACAGTGGGAAGTTCTAACTCACGATGAATATCCGCATTGCGCACATACCAAGGGACATTTACAATCTTACGCAGCACTTTATTCTGGAATGTCTGTATCGTTTTTATGTTACTGACCTTGGTACAGCCCCACAGCTGAATGCCATAAAGCCACACTGGTTTAAGTATCTGGTTGTATATTAATAGTTTATTATATATCGACAATTTGGAATTTCTACCAATAAGCTAATAATTATTAATACTGTTTGTATTTCAGGTCAAGTTCTGTCGTTTTTCTTTTACTTATACTTTACTTTTAGACCATACGGAACAATTTTTTCATTAATGTTCAGAGGAAAAAAGTTAAAACAATTTATGTTTGATGTTTTTTTTTGAAAATACGCTTAATACTGACTCTGCACTTATTTTATATTTTACAAAACTATTGTCAATGTGGATTAAGGAGATATTGGAAAATCGTTCTTGAGCCATGGCTGTTCTTAACCATGTCATTATTCGTCTCACAGCGCTGAAGCTTCCCTCGCAGCCAGCCGAGCTAACAGGAAGAAGAACTGCAGCTTGTAGTAATTTATACAAGTTAGGACCAAAGTCATTTTGCACAAATTTCAAAACATTTTGAGGTGTTAATTCTATTGATTTAGCTGCCTTCATATTTCTCATCACTATTGTCTCGGCTCGCAATACAGCAACGTCGATGTTGAGGACTTCTTTATTAGTTGTTTATAAAAGGTTCTGCAAGTGTCACTATGACGTATGTATGTTAGAATATTAAATAATATTTGCTGGCTTTGCTACGAGTGATGTCGTCGACTCGAGAGGATGTGATAAAGTGTAACAGTTTCCCTCTTGTTGATATACACAATTTCGGCCGACTTGGTTTCTTCCTTGGATGTAAAATAATGAAAGACCCTAAAAACTGATTGTAGAGAGATAGGATTATTTTTAAGTTAGTTGGCACGTAGCTTTTATATAGGAACCATCTTGTGCATTTTTGCCTAAAAGATGATTTTTGATAAGTAAAGGCACTGTTAAATGTACTTATTTACATCAACTTATAACATGTATGGCTTTGGTCGGAAATACTGGGGTAGGCACCAGAGCAATCGGGAGAAGGTATGTCCCTCCCTGCCCCAAGTAAAATATTTTAAAATCACTTTTTTAACGTTTCCTTATAAAAAATTAATTGAGAGCACCTAAGCCAGTGTACTTTGTTGACCGTGCATAAATGATTTATTTGTATAATATTGTCGGATTTGTGATTATATTTGTTTCGGACCTTGTTTATCATGAAGTAATTATTATTTTCTTCTTTACGAAAATAAACTCCATTACTTCGATTTTTATTCTTTGATCGAATTTACATTTATCAAAAATAAAATCTTATTGTTTTGCGAGGAATGCAACCACCAGTGCCTGCTGGATAGTGGTCCGACAAATAAATTTAAAATTAATATTTAACATAAGCCTAATGTTACTTAAACTAATTAAAAAGATTATTAGTAATTTGTTTGTTTGTAAATATTTTTTTTTACATGTGCCCCGAAAGTGCCTCTTTTCATACATGTTCTCTTCACCGAAAGTGGCGTTTTCCAAGAGAGCGGGCGGGAAAGTATCGAAGCGGGCGGGAAAGATTTTTCCCGCCCTCTTCGAGTCACCATGTGCTCATAAATAAATAAAACCAAAATTGTCGGTGCGGGATTTGAACCCGCGACCATCAGATCGACACTCTACCCACCGAGCCATACTACAAGCGATAATAAATAGCGGATTATATATAAATTAAATTGGCAGTTAATTTTTCAAAGATGTTTTAGAAAAATGTCTGAAGAATTTCTTTATTTATATGGCCTCAAAGACTCGGGCACTTGTAAAAAAATAAATAAAACCAGAGATGCCGAGTGCGGGATTTGAACCCGCGACTCTCAGACCACAAGGCGTACGCCATACCACTAGGCCACCGAGCCTATTTGTCAAAAATAATAAATAGATATTTACATTCTCCATGCGCGAGTGTTTTCATGTCATGTATACAGGAAAACTGTCTGAAGAATTTCTTCATTTATTTGGCATCAAAGCTTCGTAGCACTTGTAAAAAAAATACGGTACATATCTCGGGCCGTCGGAGGCTTTTCCGGACTCGTCCGTAAAAGCCTCTTTTCGGCCCTTGATACGTAATGTCCTATTTCAGTTCATAAAGTTTTCTGTATGGTTTGATCAATAAATAGAACCTTCGGTCTCCACTTCTTACTTCTCTGAATTTCATTTAGTAATTACATGAACATAATTAGGTATCATTAAAGACCCCCGGTGCATAACATTAACTGCCATTGGTCGTGTTTATTTAAACACGTGCAGTCATTGGCCAGAATTAGCCCTAGACCTAGAAAGGATTAGAAACCCGATGGCTACTTATGATGAGTTAATAAGTGAATGCACAGCCCACCTTACGTTTACGCATTTGGTTAAAGGAAAAGGAAACTAGGTGATAATGAAACTAAACTAATAACCACTAGTACTTTTACGGCAAACAAAGTAAATTATACCTCCTAAATTACTATTTTGCTCTATATAGGATGATTCCTAAATATATACGAAAAAAAGGAGGTTCCTCTGGTTTGTAAATCAGTTTAATGAAAGAAAAACTTTAAAGACAACATTGATAACGATAAATTGTATTTTATAAAAATTGTGAGAAATGGCCACCGTCACTTAATAATTTGCATAATAAGAAGTTTCAATTGAAATTTAATTGTTTTAATCAAGAATCCACATGGAAATATCTCAGTGGCGTACTATTTGTTCTAAAAAAACCTTCACACAAGACATGTTTGCAGGGACGCCAGTGGTTGATCCATAGCCTAACTTTTCTTATTAAAAATGTGGTATTATATCATATTAAGACATACCAAAATTGAAAATAAAATCTGAAGTGCTTTCGGAGATATCAAAAAATCAAGTCACTTACCACCGATATTTTTTTACATCCAGGAAAACGCTAGGTTATGTTTATGTGTTCTACAATATATACAAAATTGAGCACAATATATCTTTTCCCTGTTTGGGGTTATTTATATCTTTATATTTAAACCTTTAAAAATATTTTTTAGCAAATACAGCAACATAAACGAGAATTATATGAACGAAGCTTAAATTAAATCAAATACAACCAAATCATAGGTAGGTTATAGTTCATATACCACATACCAAACCGTTTCTTTGGCTAGAACCTTTCTCAATGTACAGTTTTGAGTAAAACCCGTTCTCAGTATGAAATTTTTAATTTTAACTAAAATTATTAGATAATTCTTGAATTAACTAGTTAAATCTGGAGTTGACTAAGGAGTATAGTTAAAACTAGTTTATCCTAGAAAGATCGGGTTGAAATTGGGTTTTATGGTAATACAGTAGACACTCGATAGTGTGAACATCGCCTAACGGAAACCTCGCATAGTGTGAACAAGATGTTAATTATACAAGACCACCGTATTCCGTGTACAAACTAAACCTTCACTAATGGAAACAAAGTCATTGACCCTAAAAACTTACATTATATGGCAGTCGTTGTTCCGCGGTGCTGTAAATCCCCGATATATGCGGTATAGTTTTTGCAGAATTATATCGTTGATCTCTTGACTGCAATAAAACCTCATTATCTATTGGACCATAAAATAAATAAGGAAATCCCAAATATTAAATCCTTTTCGAGCAGAGCCGGACCAGGTATACAAATTCAATTTATAGCTATGCCTTATAAATACAAAGTGATTTTTAATAATTTTAATTTTTAGTGGTTTTCCGGCGAGTAATTTTTAGATAGGCTTATTAGTGGTAGAATGTGGCGTCCTTGGAATTGTGATGATAGGGGGGCATCTTCAAGTGTCGGGAATGGAGACTTAAATATTTAACATGGTTCGATACCCATGACACTCCAAGAAAGGTTGGGATGATTCTTCCAAAAAATGTCAAACCAAGGCACCATCAAATAAAGGCAAAATAATCACAATATTACATGATGGTTCAGAGAACGGGTTTGTTCCAAATTGTCTGTTGCTTTCAGCTAAAAACATAGCAGATTCTTCTTTAGATTACCATCAAGATACCGACGCACAAGTTTCTGAAGATTGGCTTAAACATAAACTCCTTAAAAATATACCAGAAAATAGCGTCATTGTAATGGACAATGCTAGTTATCATAGTCGGCAAGCAAAAATCATTCCCAATTCTAATAATACAAAAGCTGAAATTCAAAATTTTATGATTGAAAATGATTTATATTTTGAAGAAACTTACAAAAACGAGAACTGCTAGAAGTATTAAAAACTTTTAAAATAAATAAGGAATACGAGTGTGACAAACTTGCAGCAGAAAATGGACATTCAGTGTTGCGTCTTCCTCCGTACTATTGTATATTCAATCCTATTGAGCTAATCTGGCACCAATTAAAATCCAATATTTGGAGAAATAATATTTCTCCTACATTAAATGCATCTGTAGTAGAATTAATTAAAAACGAAGTAAGAAAAATTTCTGCAGACAGCTGGAAAAACTGTGTACAGCATGTACTTAATTTGGAAAATTCTTACAATAGTATGATTACAAATGTTCAACCCTTAATTATAAGTTTAGGCTTAGATGAAGATAGTGATAGTGATACAGAGTTAAATTTTGAATAAACTATCAATAGTTTCTTAGAATTTAATTAATTTTAATTGTACTTGATCCTAATAGTTATACTTTTAAATTATATTATTTTCAATTATAATTAATTGTTATCATTATTTTACATTTATTATAGGTACCTAAAACTAAGAATACCTATCTATTTATTTTAAATTATAAAAATAAATCATGTGGTGTGGTATACATTTTCAAGCCGGCCCTGATCCCATTTATTGCGCTTTGACGAGGTTCAGGCGTATACAATAGGTTTTAATCAGGTAGTTTATTTATGGCAGTAAGAATCAACGGAATAATTCTGCAACAACTATACTTCCCCACCGCGGGCGCTGTGTTATGCTTACGTTTTGTGCCAGTTGTTCGATGTTAATGCGTATTTGGGTCACGTAATTTCGGTAAATATCGGTGAAATGTCGCTTTAAAAACCAAAGTGTCTTACTCTTTATGAAAAATCGGTAGTGATCCAAGGAATAAATGAAGGGCAAAGTGTTACGTATTTAGCAAAAAAATATGGTGTTGCAAAATCCACAATTTGTAAAATAAAACAAAAAAAGGAACTGATTTCTGAATCTGTGAAAGATACATATGTGGGTCCAGGTTCGGGATTTCCCAGAATGCAAAAAAATGATATAAGTGGTTCCTGAAGTAAATATTTTATTTTAAGTGAAGATATGATATAGCAAAAAGCAAAGCAAATCCATTTACAAATTAAAGGAAACGATAAGCAATTTACAGCCAGTGATGGATGGTTACAACGCTTTAAAAAGAGATTTGGAATCCGCTTTTTGAAAATTTCTGGAGAAAAATTGTCCTCACAGCCAGAACTTGTGGATTCATTTAAAATCAAATTAAAAACAAAGTAGAAGAACCTGGTATCACATTAAACTGTACAATGCTGATGATGTAGAACTTTACTGGAAATTATTTTCAGACAAAACATTTGTATTTTTGTGAAGTAGTCCATCTCAAAGTGGAGTGAAGTTATAAGGAGGTAAAGAAACTCACAGTCTGCTCCACTAGTTGAATAACCGTTAATAAAAACCATACATGTTTCGAAGGTTCAAACCTTCATCTTCAGTGAAAAATACAACATTAGAAGAAACTCATGACATTGTTAAACTGTAAGGAAGAAAAAAGATGTTTAAATAAGTTAAGTTTGAGCAAAAATAGTTGGAGGAAATGGAATTGACTAAATAAAGTAGTGTAATTAGAGGAGAGTAAAAAGTATGGTAACTCTTTCTCACCTAACAAAGCAGAAAAAACAAAAAACCCTTTATAATATAATTATACACAATTAATAAAAATCTAAAGGTTACTTATTAAACAATAAATGGAATGCATAATTAAACTTTATTTAATTTTGAATTTTATGTAAAAAAATGACTAAATTTTACATAAAATTCAAAATTAAATAAAGTTTAATTATGCATTCCATTTATTGTTTAATAAGTAAACTTTAGTTTTTTATTTTTATTAATTGTGTATGATTATATTATAAAGGGTTTTTTCTTTTTCCTGCTTTGTTAGGTAAGAAAGAGTTTTCATACTTTTTACTCTCCTCCAATTACACTATTTTATTTAGTCAATTCCATTTCCTCCAACTATTTTTTCTCAAACTCAACTTATTTAAACATCTTTTTTCTTCCTTACAGTTTAACAATATCATGAGTTTCTTCTAATGTTGTATTTTTCACTGAAGATGAAGGTTTGAACCTCCGAAACATGTATGGTTTTTATTAACGGTTATTAAACTAGTGGAGCAGACTGTGAGTTTATTTACCTCCTTAAAACATTTGTAGTTATAAAAAGGTTAAGAGACAAAGCCATTATGCAGAAAATTAAAAGTCCCCGAAAACAAACAAAAATTTCTTACTTTTTAAACAAAAAATAATTCTTTATCCCTTTTTTAAAATTTCTTACTGTTTATTTTAATGAGTATTACTAACTTATATATTTATTATGTTGGTTATAAAAAGTTCTAACATATAATATAACCTTCGTTAACGTGAATAAATCGATAATGTGAACTGACGTTGTTCTTTTCGATTCACACTATCTACTGTATATACATATATTTATGTCATCTGAATTAGTATGTGAATATCTAACAGTATAGTATAGAAGCCAAGGTACGGTAAATTTAGCCTGTATAATACAGTGCTCTATGGGAACTTCGCATTATTTGTTTAGTCCTTAGTATATGGGTAATCGTAAACTTAGTAATTTTTCTAACGTATTTTTAATTTGTTTATATAAGTTTAAAAAATAACGACTTGAAATTTACATACATATTGTCAGTTTCTTTAAGTTAAAATTGTACAGTTATCGACATTGCTAAAAAAATATGTGCCTCTTATAGAAGTTGATGCGGAAAGGAAAATTACATTTTTACGCAGTGGCGTGATTTGAATTAACATTGATTTCGTTATTTTTTTTTAATACGATTAAATATATTTTCAATTATAGAACAGCCATTATTGTGGCATCACAATTTTAAACAATTATTTTATTATTAAATATTGTTACAACCAGGAGAAGTTTATAATATATATACAGGGTGGTCCAGCGAAAACTTAACACCTAGATTTTCCTGCTTTAAAATGAAAATGTTGAAAATCGCTCGGACCAATCGATTTCTGATTCGAGGGGAAATAACTATTCCGCTTTTTTCATCTCCGTAACTTCAACCCCCTAACGGGGGTGAACAAAACCCCCTGATTTTGAATAGGGATGAGGGGTATTGCGATACCTTATTTTGAAGATCGTATCGAGTACTATCTGATCCTAAAATTTCGCATCAAAATTTTCATCTTTAACGAAATGAGAGCTAAAATAGTTGAAGGCTACTTACTTTTGTGATTCACTTCCATGCAGTAAAATAAATTTTGCTCAAAACATTCACGGACATTACTCAACATTTGTGGTGTAATTTGACGGCATTCATTAATGATCCACACTCGCAAATCCTCCAGTGACTCAGGCTGGGTAGCGTAAATCTTAGATTTCAGGTGACCCCATAGAAAAAAGTCCAGTGGAGCCAGATCAGGTGATCTGGATGGCCACTCAATATGTCCCCTTCTTCCAATCCAGACCTGAGGAAAATTTTCATCTAAGAACTCACGCACAGGTTGAGCGAAATGAGGTGGTGCGCCATCTTGTTGAAAAATGATCGTTACATCATTCTCCAATACTTGAACGAGGGCTGGATAAATAGCGTTCTCTAATAGTTCTAAATACATTTGCCCAGTAAGATTACCGGGTATAAAAAAGGGCCGATTATGTGATTTCCATAAATACCCGCCAAAACATTTAACTTTTGGAGATGCTGTGTATGCACTTCACGAAATAATCTTGGATTTTCCTCTGACCAATACCGACAGTTATGCCTGTTTACAATGCCATTTAGGTAAAATGAACACTCGTCCGAGAAACAGATATTGAACATGTAGTTATGATTATTGTTAATAATTCCACTGACCACTTCACAGAACTGGAGTAGGCGATCGAAATCATCCTCATTCAGTTCCTGAACCAGTTGTATCTTAAAAGGATGGAACTTATGTTGTTTAAGGATTCTCATGATTGTTGTGCGTGAAACACCAGATACATCGGACAATTTCCTAGTACTAAGGGTCGGATCCATTTCTACTTGACCTAAGACAGCCACTTCCCTCGCTTCGTCTCTGTCATACACCCTCTTTTGGTTTCCGACTGAACCAGTAGCGTCAAATTTGGCAACCAGTTGCACAACGTAAGCAGCGGATACATTTTTTTCAGGATGCCGTTCGTTAAATAATGCCGCTGTTACTCGCGCAGAGTCGTTATTTCTAAAAAATAATTTTATAATTTCCATCCTTTCTTCTACGGAATACACCATTTTAATTCTACTACAAAGGTACAATCGAATTGACACAGTTTTAACGTTCTTAAAAATTCACGATAGACTAAGGTAAATCAAAAATATGGTCCGTCTACTTTTTTGGACAAAAAATTAACAAATAAATAAATAAATCCAACTGCATCTGATAAGAGTAATATCTTCGAGGTAAATTCCACATTCTCTACTCATACACCAGGGTTCTTTACTGCATGGAAGTGAATGGTGGCCATTTTCAGCATTTAATAAACTAATCACAAAAGTAAGTAGTCTTCCACTATTTTAGCTGTCATTTCGTTAAAGATGAAAATTTTGAAACGAAATTTTAGGGTCAGATAGTACTCGATAAGATCTTCAAAATGAGGTATCGCAACATCCCTCATCCCTATTCAAAATTAGGGGGTTGTGTTCACCCCCGTTATGGGGTTGAAGTTACCGAGATGAAAAAAGCGGTAAAGTTATTCCCCCTCGAATCAGAAATCGACGGGTCCGAGCGATTTTGTACATTTTCATTTTAAAGCAAGAAAATCGAGGTGTTAATTTTTCGCTGGACCATCCTGTATACTAAAGACGCACCAACGCTAAATACAAAAAATTTAGTCAAAATGAAAAATGAGATTAGACTAGACAGGGTGTTTCTCATAATAACATGCTAATATTTAAGGAGGTTATTCTTGGGTCCATTTTCAGAAAGAAAACTTCATATGAGCATATGTCCTAAATGTCTTAACTTTTGAAATACAGGATGATAAAGACTTTCATGTTTTTTAATAATTTGTTAAGGTTAATCACTTAAATACGTGACAACTAGACTAGGTGGACAACTGTCAAAACTGTTTACGTATACAAAACGAAATCAGCTTCTTACCTACTAATACCACCTATTTAATCTTTGTTAATACCTAATTTCATAACCGAGTGCAAATGTATGAATTTAATTTTTGTATACGAAAATTGTACTGTCAAACTACAAAAAATTAAGAGACGACATATGCTCAGCAAGGAATGATAATTTCAAAAATAATTTTATTTAAAAAAAAAGAAGTGGCGTATCATTATTTTCTTCAAAAATACCGAACACGAACGCCACTGGTCGGAATAAAAAAACATGTTATACATCATAAAATGCCTCTTGATGAATAGAGAGGGTACTTATATCAAATTTCATAAAAATATCTAGAGCAGTATATTGATAAAAAAGGAAATTTTTTTAAAATCTTTTACACCCTTTATCTCAAAAGTTAAGACCCAAGAATAGTCTTCTTAACAATTAGCATGTTATTAAGAAACACCCTGTATACGTAGATTAGGGATTCAGAAATCTAATAATAGAATTAATTAATAAATATCAATAATTAATGTATCACATTCCACACCAACCTAAAAGTACTGGCGGCCAGGGGGAACAAGGTGGAACTCTTGTGGGTCCCTGGTCACTCCGGGATATTAGGAAATGAAAAAGCGGATGAACTGGCGAGAGCCGGATCTGCCCAAAGTCTCAGGGGCCTCGAACCGGCCTTTGGAATATCAAAACAGGCAAGAAAAACAACATTAGATAGATGGTCGGAAAAGCAACACCTATCTCGATGGCAAGAGTTGCCTGGTCTAATACACGCACGGGCCGTAATGGGAAAACCATCGAAAATACTATCGAATGGGATACTAACCATGACGCGGCCCCAGTTGAAACAAGTGATGGGTCTGCTAACAGGCCCCTGCCATTTGCGAAAACACCTTCAACGGATAGGGATAAACAACGGATCCATTGAATGCAGACTCTGCGGCGAAGAGGATGAAACCGCCTCACACATAATATACCACTGCGTAGCACTGTCTCGTAGAAGACAAAATATCTTCGGGAACATACAACGTGGTGACAACCTCCCACATGACAAACTTGGTAGAAGGTTACTGGACCTCATAGATGGAACAAACATCACACAATAAGCCGAAAGGCTGCAGTGACTTGAAGTTCGGGCCTTTAAACCGACCCCCGCCTTTAACCAACCAACCAACCAACCATCACATTCCATAATGACGTGTCAATAAATCAGAGTGTAATTCCTTAGGTCATTTTATGAATATACAGGGTGTCCCAGAATATGTGGGCAATCTCCCGGGTTCAAATAGAACACTTAAAAATAACAGGAGAAGTTCCTATAATTTTTTTTCCTACGACCTCCCCTACGGATTAAATAAAATTTGAGGCACTTATAAACGATACTAATACGAACCTAAATATGCAATAAAATACTGGGTGTCCCATAAAAAAAAATATAACTTTATGCTGTCACACTTTTTTGGGACACCCTGTATAAAGTAAAATATTTTTAAAACATGCCGCTTTTAATCCAATATCTCAAGCTGTTTTAGTATTGTTGATAAGTTCTTCGATAACGATTTAATCTTCCGTCCCCGCTTCGTTTGAGGACCCGGTATACAGGATGCCCTAAATCTAATATTCCATAGTAAAACTACAGATTCTTTGGGCAAAAATATTGCGATTTGGTTAAACATTGCTTGCACAAAAGTTGATAATAACCGAGTTATGTGTATAAAAGGGAAAATTTTATTTTCTATAATTTCCTAATTAACTTACTTTTTTGACCAACGCATACAATTATTTGATTGGAAGTTTTTAAGGGCGAAAACTTGAATTTGTTAATTATATGTAGATTGTAAAGGGCACTCCGGGTACATAGAACCAAGCGCAACTTTCTTGGCTTTAGTGTATTTATATTCCTCTTAAAAATATCAATTTTCTCATCACTTTTACTCAAAAATGGTATGTGTACCTTGTAAATGTCCCTCGGAGCAACTGCTTTCGAGATTTTTGCATTTATAAGGTCCAGTGCGCTTTTTAAAATATTGAAATAACATATTATTATGTTAGATAATAGAACTTAGATACAAATAATTCTGATTGCCGGCAACAGAAGCTGGGGCGTTCTTAGCCGCCCTGAGATAGTGGACTGTAATTTTTGTAGGGTTCTGCTGATCCCTGATAACCTCGATCTTCCTCGCTCCCAAATCCGCCCGTCTCAACCTGGCAACTTTAGTATAGCGCAAATGTTAAGTGAATGAAATTATGCTTACAACTTACCTAAAAAGTAAAGGATGACTTGATAACTTGGGTGGAAAATGGTCCACGAAAATATCTTCCCCAAAATGGTCGGTGAAAGATTGTATCTGTACTGTCGAAAGGTCGACTAATGAGTCTGTGTGTATGCCTTTTCCGTCTAGCCCGTACATCACATCGTAGTGACGTCGCACCGCGGTGATACTTAGAGGAAAAGGGATGGGAAAAGGTATGGTACGAGGACTAGTGAGAAAGTTGTATAGCATGTACATAAATATGTGAAAAAAAACTGTAATTAAAACCGCGTAATTTTGAATGCAACTAAATTGTAACATAAATAAAGAAAATGTAAAAAAAATGCAATTATTCCCTGATATCTAACATAATGTGAGGACGAAACAGAAGCTCTAACCTAACCTATTTTTTTAAAGTATTAGTAAGTTATTAATATTTAAAAGATTCTAAAAACTATAAGTGCAAAACTATCGAAAACAATTCCTCGGAGCGACATTGACAAGATAGACACAACAATTTTGGGTAAATGTGCTGAAAAAATTGATATTTTTAATAGAAACATAAATATACTAAAGCCCAAAAGAGTTGCACTTGTTGCTATGAACCGAGAGTGCTGCAGCGAGCTCTCTTTACAATCTACATAAAAATAAAATAATTAGGAACAAAAAATTGTATGCTAAAATATTAATTAAAAAGTAAATTAATAGGAAATTATGAAATAAAATTTACACATGGTATCTCGGTTATTACCAACTTTTGAATTAAGTAAAATTTGACTAAATCGCAATATTTTTACCCAAGAATCTGCACCTTTACTGTGTACTATTAATTTTGGGACACTCCGTATAAGATTTTTAATAAAATCGCAATTTGGGCGATATTATGAACAGTTGGACACTGATAAAAGTTTCTAATCGATTGATAATCTGGCACGCGACGCTCCGGGGTGCTACAACGGCTATACTTGAATTTGCTGCTCACTGAAGTTGCCGCCCACTGAAATTGCCGCCCGGGGCATGGGCTTAAAGAAATTAAGAAACACCAAATTGCAAAATTAATACGAACATAGAATTTTAAACTTTTAAAAAAGGAAGTCCATGGAATTTGAAATATAAGAATGGTAAACTTAGAATGTTAATTTAAAATACGGGGAATAGCTACTAAATAAAGTAGTCAAATGCATTAATGCATAGTTAATTTAAACTCTTTAAGGCTTTATAATATGTATATTGCGAATTATGCGCATTTGATATTGCTGGCCTTTTCATACATAAACTGGCGCCTCTGTCTACGTCAAAATATCATTCGCAACTCGCAAAATTTGATGAACATAGACGACCTTGACGCGCCGGCCCTGAACGAGACATTCGCGAACGGTAATTTACAAATGCTCAATAGTCCGGTCATATTTAAGACTGTTCGAAAAGTCGGTAATCAATTGAAGAACAACGTAACATTAGGTTCGTTCACAACGTAGTCACAAATAGTACCTACTTCCCGAGGCATGCGCACACTGGGAAAAGCTCCTACTAAGAAATCTTTGCTAGCATTGTTTTAGCTGTTATAGAATATTTTCTTCTTATAACAACAAAATTGATTTGTGGTTACCATAGAAACCTGGATATTCTTTATTCTTGTTAGAAGAAACGTTGTTATTTTAGAGATATTTACTCTATAGTGACAATTAAATAAATCTTTAAAAATATTATTTTCTGTCATTAATCTTTATAAATGCTGAGGAAGGAATGTACTTTACTGTGGTTAAAAAAAAAGTTTAATTGTTTTTCTATTCAGTCTTACATCTCAAAAACAAACCTGTTTTACGGGTCGATACATTGTTTCAATTGAATGTTCTGTGTTGTGCGGTATTTTGAGATACAAAACAGAAACTTTTAAAAATTGGTTACAAGTTTTATATTAGTTTCATGTTATAACCTAAGTTTGAGATCGGGTTGATATGAGGAATATAAACTGTTAGAACTATAGTTAATTTATGATTTATATTGGTTGTATTATCACTTAATTTAAACGTCGTTCATATAATTTTTGATTTTAGTACTTTATTCATCAAAAGAACAAGTCTTTTTGCTTTTCAGGTAGTATTAATATCAAACACTAATGTGTGGAAAAATTATATCGTACCATCTGAAGAACCATATACTATAAGGGCGTATTTTTTGTCTATACTGTTGCACTTAAAATACTAATTCAGATTGAATGGTACTATCAATCTCCATTGGAATTGGATGTCACCACCTGCAGGCTAGTTTCGAACTCCTTTGTTCTCACCAGTACAGGCTATGTGTACATACCTATCATCAGAGAGGATACTTCTAGCTGTATTATCATCGTTAGTCTAGAAAATACAGCACTCTTAGTAGTCTAATGCAATCTGAGTACATACCTGTCAAGGTCTTTAGAATCAATCAAAAGAACAAGTCTGTTTGCTTTTCAGGTGTTACAGTGTAGACAAAAATAAGCCAATATAGTGTAAGGTTCTTCGGGTGGTTAGGAAATCATTTTTCCATGCATTAGTATTTGATAAATAAATTTGTTACAAGGATTTAAATGTAGGTAGATATAAATAACCCTAAACAGGGAAACGGTATATTTGGCTGAATTTTGTATATACTGTAGAACACATTTTGAATTAAACACTTAAAAAATTACCAAACATAACCTGTCTCTTTTCTGAGCGGAAGAAAATATCATTGTTCCAGCAAAGAATCTTTTAAATCGAAGGTAAGTGTGGCCTTGTAAGCATAAGAACTTTCCTTTACTACTACAGCAATGCTTTTTAACATTTAACATTTATTTTTTTATATTTTTAACATTTTTACATTTTTAATATATAATATAATATCATGAACAGTAAAAACCAATAATAGACACCTAGGTGCAAAACACCACAAACAATGTATATTATTATTTTGTATTTTTATTTATATTATCTATTTTATAATTCTATGTGACACACATTACTGAAACATACTATTACCCACAATCCTAATTGATTTTGTGAAAAAGTATTGAAAACTTTTCTGTATTCCGATAACCATACTGATTACACTTTCTACTAAAATTTTTTATATTTTTAATTGATTTTATATTATCTAGGAGTAAATTTAATGATTTTGGTGCTAAGTAATCCATAAACTTTGTATTGGCGGTTGTTAAATTATTTGGTTATTTAAATCTGTTATTAGATTTAGTCCTTGTCTCGGTAGAGTGATCTACATAGTTTAGCTTTGTCTTTTAACGATAAACAAAATTACATATACAACTAATATATGAAGTACTGATATTTACAGTATCCTCCAAAAACAATAAATTTGTTGGAAATCTTTTATTTTTTTTAATATAATTTTGGGGGTATATTTTTGTGTTATATGTAACTCATTAAGTACTGTACCATAGGCACCACTCCAGACAATTATTCCGTAATCGTATTAACGACTCCACAAATGCTTCATAAACCATCACTATTGTTTTGTCATTTAGAAATTCCCTTAATATATAAAATGTGTGTATGAGTCTATGTAAAATGTTAAATATCATTGCTGTAGTTTTATTAAAAACATAGTCTGTGGACTCCACTTCATAAATTGGTCAACCAAAACACAAAGATATTTTGTGTGGGTTACCTCAGCAATTCTATCATTACCGATAGTAATATCTGTAAAATTGGGATGACCAGCCCGTTTTAATGAAAAAGCTATGTAAGTTGTTTTATTTAGATTAATTGATAGTTTATAACTTTCCAACCAACTCTTAACCAATTTAAAACCTTCTATTGTCTTATTTTTAACTTCTTTCTAATCTTTATTAGTAAATATTATAGCCGTGTCGTCAGCATAAGCTATAACTGTACCTCCTATATTTTCTGTTAAAAGAGCATTAAGATAAATGATGAAGAGGATCAGGCCCAAACCCGTTCCCTGAGGATCACCAATTTGGATCACCTGTCTCTAAATCAATGTATTATTGATTTTAACCATTTGTGGTCTTTCTTGCAGATAATTTTTTACTAAATTGAGTACAACTCCTCTTAGGCCATAGTGTGAAAAAACAGTTAAAAGCTGGTTGTGTCGCACCGTGTGGCTTTAGCCAGATCAATAAATATCCGTAAGCATTTGGTATCCTGGTTTAGATTTGTTGTTACCTCCGATGTGAATGCATACAAAGCATCTGCAGTACTAAATCCTTCCAAAAAGCCGAATTGATTATGTAATAAAATTTTGTTTCCTGCAAAGAATGTCACAATGCGATGTTTCAGGCATTTTTCAAATATCTTTGCAAAGTGAGTTATTAAGCTAATAGGCCGATAACTTCTTATTTTTTAATGTTCACCACTTTTATATACACGGCAAAATCAATTTTACTGTCACAGCTATTTTTCTCTTGTCCCCTATCTCGGTATTTTTTTTTCTTATCGTAGTTTAAATTTTTATAGCGGTAGTGAAAATCTCTCAGTGCAGAAATGTGTGACCGTTGACCAAAAATTCGGTGTCCATAGAGCAACATGTATTGATTGGCAACTTATTGCAACTGTCACAATAATCCGCGTACTGGTATGGAATTGTCGGTTTAGATTCTGCGCATTTGCGCGATCAGCTATTTGCTTGGACTTGTTTTTAACGCCTCTTTTGGTTAAATTTAGTTTCCATTATGCTCTAAATATACAAAACGGAAGGCTAGATAAATAAAGCTCTAAACAAGTCAGAAATGAGCAAGAATAAGAATACAAGTTTTAGGTTAAGTTAAGAAGTTAGATTTGACAGTTGAAGATTTTGTACCCGTTCACAGAGACAAAAAGCAGCCAGTTAGAACCTACCACGTCCTTAACCGAACGTGCACTCTGCTAACCAACCTACTAGTATATGCTCTTCTATCAAATTTGGTTAAGCATTACTGTCTGATATCATCCCTGTCCAGACACAATATTGCAACCGCCATTTTTACAACTTTACTTTTTATAAAAATACACATTTACATGTTACATTTACATTTTTAACAAGTTCATTTGATATCACAAGAGAAAGAAATTTAAAACTAGACTAAAAAAAACATCTCTTAATATTTATTTGAAGTCAGCTTCGTTTACAAGATAATTTCAATTATATTTGATACTTAGCGTATATAGGCAGCGTAACAAATTAGGTATTAATTGATAACTAAATGAAATTACGGTAAATGTTGAACATGGCCAGCATCAGCGTCATTACAAACATCCAAATATCATTCTACACAAAGATCTGCGCACTCTTTCAAAAATACTAAGATTTTACCCATCTCTGACATTATTAACGGCTATTTTTACTGCTAAAACTCTCTATTTTAAGTATTTTTCATAGCCCAAAAATCACTAAAATAATATTAAATAACTTGAAAACACCGAAAAAATTGAAAAATCTTAACACACTGTATCTTTCAATCAAACATTTGATAAGAACTTATTATTACTTATTATTACAAACCCATCTTATTTTTGGGAAATTAGGCACCACATGAGCGATGGCACATGTTTTTTGAAACGCCCTATATAGTATTAGTATACAGGGTGTTATGGAAATAACTTATTATATTAAAGTGATTTACTCCTTGGATGTCCTAGACAAACGCTACATATTTTTTTTTCGACGGTTTAAACGTGTGGTAAGGTGAAACATAAACTCATATCACAGACTCAAATCAACAGATGTTATTTGCAATGTGCCTTATTGTAAAACCGAATATTCATATAAAAATTATAAAAATAAAATTTATCTCATACCTTAATAGCGAGGAAATTCAGGTACAATTTTTTTCTTCTTCATAGGAATACTTTATGCTCGGATCCGACCTAGCCAAGATATTAGATCTCGACAGTGATACATAGTGAAATAGAGCAAATTATTTTTTTGAAGATAGACACTATCAGATTGTTGCACGAGTTTCGCAAACACAGGAGATAGAACACGACTTATTTCAACACGATATTTTTCAATAGAAGATAAATACCCAAAATTCAATAGTCCATCTCGGGTAAAGCCAGTCTCGCCAAAAGTATCCTTCAGAAACGATCTAGGTATTCGACTTCACTTTTATTTATGTTCTTTTGTGATATGCAATTTTTGTTCCTAAAGTGTTAAAAAAAAAAACAACGCCGAGTCAATCAAAAGGTCATTGACGTTTGACCTATTTACAGGGTTGCCAACTGGCCTTTACAATTTCCGCTGAAAACTTGGCGCTTGCGCTTGGTTTGATTTTATTGTACTACTGTACCTAAATTACTTTAGCTTTTTTTTGATAAATTATATTGTTTTTCTCGACATGTCGAATAGGTAGGTCTTGTAAATGCGCTTCCACAAATATTATTAAATGACGTGTAAAAACGTGTATCTGTGTGACCAAAATCGTGTAATTTGTCCAGCGCATCGCATAATTTCACAAATAAATTAAGATTCTTCAAACCGAAAGGCACATCCTTTTTTTCTTTAAAAATAACTACCAAGAGAATACTTTTATCACTCGATTACTTACAATATTATTCACAATTACCCTTTACTCACAAAATTACCTACAGACTGATAAATACTCAGAAATGTGAATAATTACTCTGAAATGGCAACCCTGCCTATTTACTTTCCTGTAAGGGTGATGGATTTCAAATTTCTGTTATATTATTAATATTTGTGTTGCAAAATATTTTTTCGTCTTCATTTTTCTGTAATTAATCGTAGGAAAGGTTATTACAGGATGAAAAGGTGTTAGAAATATCGTATTTTTCCTAAAGCGTTTGACCTGTAAATATGACAACGCCGCCCAACATGACCTACCCTATTCATTGTTGACTTCTCATGTCAGTGCCCAGCAAATGATTTTTCTCATTTGGCATAAGGCGATTTATCCAGCTAATTAATTGAAAGTGAGTAATTTCAAAAACTTCCTACTTTGCTCTAAACTCTATATAAACTAAGAATTGTGGTAATTTTATTAAATCTAGGAGAATGAATTTTTACCCCAAGACCACGAAGTAGTTTAATTTAAACATCAGTTAAGTCCAAAGGTGTTGTAAACTACAGATCCCATAATCCATTCATAAAACTCTTGGAAAGTGAAGCTGTGATTGTGTGAAATGTTAATGAAAATCAGTAACAGATGGAAGAGACAACTACCTGTTTGTTGGCTGAATGGCAACAACGTTGAAGTCTGGTTATATGAGATGGTTAAATATTAAAACATAACAATACTTAGCGATGAAAAGATAAATCCTTATTTAATGATCCACTCTTTAAAAACTACACATGAATGCACCAAGATTGTTTATAATAAAGACGATTTTTCACCAAAAAACACAAATCAACCAAAATATATAACAATCCGTTAGATCAAAGGATAAACATCGCAATGTTTACGAGATTACTATTCATGTATTCATCTTGTTTATCGTTTGGATCCGAATCCTAGTAAAATAGAAATATATGTTGCCAGGGTGCAGTTGGACAAGATTCGCTTGATACTTAAGTTTAATAATATTTTTTTAAAGAATCTCTCATCGCCTTTTCACAGTTTATAGTAAAATTATTGGGAAATAAATTTATTTTAAGAGCAATTTCGGATTAATCTTAAACCAGTTGTATTGATCAAATTAACAAATTTTTAATTGGAATTTTGCAAGATACCTTTGCGATAAATATGTCAATCTGGCTATGCTGCAATAATGACCGAAAGTGGTGGAGAATACTGTTTGCAGTCGATGCGTAGGCTAGAAATGTACATTTTTTCATCTGTAGTTTGTAATATATTTGGTTAAACCTATTTTGGATAACCGAACATAAGTCATCAAAATGTTATATTTTTTCTTGTTAAATTAATCAATGAATAAAATTTAAATAATTGCTTTTTCTTAAAATTTAATAGCAATTGTTTGATAAATAATAAATTAAGATTTAGCAAAAGGTTTCATTAATGTAAAATTGGACATTGAAAACTAAATTTTAAGAGACAAAAGCTTAACAGGATTCCGGAGTACCTGTAAACGAGTTTTCTTCCCAAGCGTTTATTCCTGTTTTAGGAAAGACGTGTCAAAGGAAAAAAAACTTTGTAATAGAACTAGAACTCGCGGAAGGTCTATATTTTTTGTTTCGGAGGATTTCTAGATTTAAATTTTTTTACTGCTCCATATAGAAAAAAATTATGAACTTTCCTCGAGTTGTTAACAAAATTTAGACATATTTCGTTAAAAAAATATTTTTTTAAATGTACCGTTATCTTAGGAAGCGAAAACTCCGTTTTTCATCGTAGAAAATTGAAGTATAGACCCCGATCACGTGCAGTCTCTTTCTTCCGATTATCGCTGTTTCTGTCGGCGTACCGATTACGCGTGGACGCTCGACATATTCTTCTAACTGCAAGGGAAGATCCAATTCGCCTCGTGCCTTCAAAGTGAAATGAACATGGGTCAAATCGGAGATTTCGACTGACTCCGGCATCCTCGAGCCAACGTCAGTTAATATCAGGTTTGCTTATAATTCGCCTTTACACTATTCTGAGAGGGATTTTTTCCAAAACGTGAATATTTTTTCTAATATGCCTGGATTAAAGGAAAAGGCTCGAATCGTATTTTGTCGGTCGCGTAATATTTTGGATTGCGTCATTGCGAGCTATACGCGAATACAATGTGTTTTAACTGATAAATGACTGAATTATACGTGATTTAATCCCAATTTAGGAAAATAATTTTGTTACGAAAATAATATATCGGCCGGTTGCCATTTAGGTACCCAGTAAACACAAATCCATCCCGTCCTGGTGTCACATTTTATGGCATATATCAATGTCCCTTGGGCGTCCCCTATTTACCAAGGGACACTCCTCAAATGTCTCCTTTAAGACAGTATGAACTAGTTTTTTACGTCGCCTGGCAAATGTCAGAAACATCTTGTTTCGGCTTATTTTGGAAATTAACTTAAATGTTTATGTTGTGGATAGAATATAGGTGACTGTCAGTATTGTACATTGGCAGCGCTAGCGGGTTTCTGTCTGTGGACAGCAAAAATATGCCTTGGTAATAAGTAAAAATTTTTGTATAATTTCTTCCATATTTTCTTGCTCAATTTAGCAGGTTGGGCGAGAACAATTGTGCTTGAGCCGTCGCCCAACAACCCAAACAATGGCACGAATCCTTGGTACAGCCACTAGGATTATAACAAAATGCACAGTTTTACACGAGAATGCATAATAAAAAAAAATATATTGGATATTGATTACCGACTCTATATTTGTTTCTTTAAGTTCGACCTCTCTGCTTATTAAGCGGTGTTCACACATACTGACGTCTTACCTGATGTTCTACCTGACCTCTTACTTGACTGCAATGTTGCCAGGTGAAAAAAATAGAAATCACCAGAAATGGTTATTAAACATCAATACAGGGTGTTATGGAAATGACTTATTATATTTAAATAGGTGACTCCTTGGGAATCCTAGAGAAAGTCTACATACTTTTTTTTTTTAATCGAATATCTAAATACTATGGTAAAACCCCTTTTTACCCACATACTGTCGCGCCGTCCCATCTGGATTCACTTAGCAACAATGTAGGTCACTAGAGTATACTAACAGTGTTGTCAGATCACACCGCGTGTCTCGCCCTTTCTTCAATACTGCGCGCGCCCTTCATACTTCAGTATGTTTCGAGACTCGGAAGTGACGACGTCGTGTCGAAGGTTCTACGTGCTTGACGTATACGGATTTTAAACGTTTTGTTAGTTGTATTGCTCGATTTTTTTTTTGTTGTGAAATAATTCATAATAAGAAATGTTGTGATGTGATTTCAAAGTGTGATATTATCTATTGTTGGTTCTGTTGAAAAACATACTTTTTGTGTTTTATTTTTTTATGGAATTTAATTATAAAACGGATTATTTTAAAATAAGATCGAAGGTAAGAGAGTATGTACCTTAAAATTGTAGTTTTCTTTGTCTAAAAAGTTTCAAAATGAAGTAATAACACGCGTCAAAGACGTCTTGTTGTGAAAAACTGAACACGTGCGTTTAGAATTCTGTGTTATGACAACATCGCTCATAATGCGCTAACCTCTTTTGAACCCCGAGACTGCCTCAATAAAATATTGATTGCGAAGGGCCTCAGGAGCGGCCACGTAAATTTTGAGATTTCATATAAAGTGTATATTTCGCTTAATAATTCAAAGCGCCATTTATGGTTATTTTTCTTCAATTTATTTTCATCTCGGGATTTGCCTGTTTAAATATAATACGTCATTTCCATAACACCCTGTATTATCCAAAAAGAGGGTAAAGCATACTTTTATGATAGTATCATTTAAAAAAATGTCTGACTTATCAAAAAATATTCTAATAAACTAGAAAATAACCAGAAACCACAAAAAACCAAAAAAAATCGCAAGTTTTCACCAATCACCAAATAATTTATAAAATTACAAGATCTGGTGAAATTCCACTAGACTTGGCAACACTGTTAAACTGTCAGGTAAGACGTCAGGTACAACCTTATGTGTGGACGCCGCTTAAGTTTAAGAGGGAGCTCATTGATATTATTTCTCAATTTAAGAGTAACAGCTTCATTAACTGGATGATCCCATAAATATCTTAAAGATGCTAAATAGAATCATTTTAGGATATTGTTAAGATCTTTCCTTGAACCACTGATCGCTTGCTGCATCCAGTGGCGGATCTAAACTGCTTGAGTAGGGGGGCATAAGTAGATATATTTATATATGTAGTGTTTTCTATTTAGTTTACCATCTACTGTACGAAAAAAAAAACTACTTGCACGGATGCAAAATTTTTAAACTAAGTAAAAATTTAATTTGTTCGGTTAAATGTATTTCAAAAAAATTAATTTGACGGTCCCGAGCGATTAAGTGGACGGTATTCTATATAAAAGCCTGGCACATTTCTTTATCATAACCCTGTATAAATAAACATTTAGACAATAGTAATAAATTTATAAAATGCACAGGTAAAGGCAGTACAGAATACTTTTTCGTATAATTTCCGCTTTAACGGAAACTTATAAAAGAACTGTCACAATAATTATTACGATTATTTTGCACTCTGTCACAATCCGAGCGTGTAATAAAAGACTTGATTAAAATGTTGCATTCAACATTTTACTGAACTGAAAAACCACGCCGACAGAGTAAACGGATAAAGGATGACTGGGTACTCTAATTGTCCGTGTTAGTTCGTGTGGTATAATCAATAATTGTCTACTGCGGATATGCTCGACTACCTGAAGAAACAGCATCTATAAGAATTCAGGGGGTGTTGCCTCAAGCTAGGGTCTTAAGCCATTATAATTGTCGAATTGTTAGTATTATTCTAAATGCTAGATGTTATTTTTATCCTAGTTTACAAACGGTACTTTCCAGCTCATGTCTTGTCGACCACACGGGAAGAAAAACGTATTTAAATTTACTATAAAAATAATACAACTAAAAGTCGGTACGGTGTATGAAGTCCGCTAAGCAATAAAAGCTCTCGAGCCGGGTAGTCGGTGGCTCTCAAACAATAAATTATATTTTAGGTACTAATTTAAAGTAAATAAAAAATTAGTTTAGGCAAAGAAATCTAATTATTTTTTAGCTTTATTTAGGCGAATTAGTTTTACGAATTCTTTTTTTATAAAGTTTTGGTTCTAAAGAGAACCGATATCGCCATCTTTTTGAAACATTATTGGATAGCTCGCAAAGCTCTTTTCTGTTGTTCATTTTTTTTGTATTTGAAGCCCAGCTCTTTTAAAATGATGGACAAACTGGTAGTTCCAATATCGCAAAGTTCTTTCTTCTTTATCTTTACAAGAATAGCTTTGAGGGTAACATATTCCTTGGCTTTATACATATCATAAACAATATTCCTAATCGATAGTTTTATCCCTTGGGATAAATCAAAAGTTTTAGAATGGAGTCGAACCCTTTTATATGGTCTGTCCAATTCCTCTTCATTCTTTGTTCGAAGTCTTCTTAAGGTCTTATCTGAAATGCCGCAAGCATCAGACGTTCTTTTTTGCACTGCCAAAACAGACACTAACGGGCCCGAGTTATCTTTTTCTGAAGTAAAATAACGTTCCACTTGTAATACCAAACGGTGTTCACCTGGAGATAAACACCTTCTAGGCGTTGACTCACCTTGCTGAACATGTTCCATAACTTTGAGTTATAACTGCTTTTAATTCACACACAATAATGAGAAACAAACTAAAAGCAAAAAGCACAACTACTTATTTAAAATAGAACATACTATCCTGCAATTGAGCAAATTTTAATTATTTCTTGGAAAACAGTTATTATTATATAGATTTAACTATAATGATCCCAAAATAACTAAATTCTAGGAAAAAGTACCTGAGAACATCTTTAACTTATTGACGCAACATCTTTTTCATTTCATAAATAAAAAAAACTATGAGTGAAAAATAAACTAGATAAAAATATTTATCTCGGTACGTAATTCTAAGATAATATTGTTTTGGAACCGCTGATTTTGCTCAGCCGACTACAGTGAACCAGTGGAATGTTCGGTACGATCAAGTATAGCGAAGGTATTGTTAACTTAACCGTCTTTCTGTTTAACATCCTTTAATGATTTAATCCGATATCGGACTTCCTAAATGAACAAATTTTTTTTTAACAATATTTCATGGCTGTACTTTTATTAAGAAATTGTATTAAATTATAGCCAAATTTTAAATTAATTATTTTGTAATAATTACAAAAAAAATGTGAAATTTACTAAAAAAGTTTTTATAAAATTTAATAAAATCTTTTGTAGAAATTATGAAGATAAGTTTTAACCTCGCCTTGTGTCGCTTAACTTCTTCGATCAATGGTATATTTGCTGTATGAGTTCTCCACCCATCATCTCTTACGAAGCTTCATCTATCTTCTCATATTTGAAATTTAATATCTCCCGTTGTACTGATGGGATCATTTCGGTATTTTTTATTTTACACTTTATTACGGTAGCTTCCGAAATGTATTAAAAAAAATTGTAAATGTGAATAACACAAATAATTTAAATAATTTAATTGTTTAAAGAGTTTTAACTCCTAACCCACCTTAAATTAATTTAAAAAAATACCATTTTGTTCTTGATCCCATTATCTACAAAACCCATTTTACGATAAAGTGATACCTCTTTTAGTTTGGAAGTTGTTAAATATTTTCGATCGCAAGAGTGGCAGAACTACGCTTTCGAACGACGAAATGTATGCAAATATTAATGATTCACACTGCACCGAGCTCGATTGTAGAGGCACAACGCTCTGCGTGACTTGCGTTTGAAAATATTTAATAACTAAAAGAGGTACCACTTTTTCGTAAAATGCGTTTTGTAGATAGTAATTTGATATTGAGATAATTCTTATTATTTTTCATTTGTCCATAATGACATTTTTTTTAATACACTTGGAAAGCTAAAGTAACAAAGTGTAAAATAAAAACAGATATTGATCCTATACAGCGTGTCTTCGGAAGTTCTTACCAAATGGGAAACTTTTTAATTATTAACTCTACGAAAAAAAGTGTCTCTTCCTAAAAAGTCCTGCTTGGTGAGAAAATAAATTTGCACAAGAATATTTGTATGTTGGATACCGGGTTTAAAATTTATAAAAGACGTCGGCTATATTTACAAAACTAAAAAACTTGGAGAGTGCATGTTTAAAGGCTAACAGGCTATAACAATTACACAATAAAAACTCTACTTAAGAGAACTACTTTTATGACGGATAAAAATTAGTTCACTAATTTCTATGAAGTGGAAAATTTCTAATTTCCCAATAACCAATAAAACTAAATGACTCCAAAAATAATCTAGGTCTCCACATGGCCTCCGTCTTTTTGCATACAAATGATTGTCCTTCTAGAAAACTCCGACACAGCGTTTCTGATCATATGAGGAGTAACTAGCCGGATACACTGCCTTATAGTTTCTTCTAAGTGATCAATATCACGGAATGGTCTGTGCTTGTACACCAATTGCTTCAAATGACCCCACAAGAAAAAATCTAGGGGTGTAATGTCCTGTGACCTAGGTGGCCAGGGTACATCTGAATGGCGTCCTATCCATCTTTGTGGAAAATTTCTATCCAAATAATCGTTGACCCTGGCTGCGATGTGACAAGGAGCTCCATCATGCTGATACCAAACAGCCTGTCGTGCGTTTAATGGCAGGCTGTTAATAAATATAAAAATTTCGGTTCTTAGGAAATTTAAGTAAATCTCACAACCGCTTGCAATACTTGTAATTGATTTTCTTCAGTAAGTGTTCGAACTGCATGTCTCTTCTTGAAATTATTTTCGACAGAGCCAGTATTTTTAAATTTATTGACGACATTGCCGACAGTAACGTGGCTAATATGTTTATTTGGGTGTCTAGTATTAAAAATGTCGGCAGCCTCGCGATGCGTCTTATAATTATCGCCAACAATAAGAACTATTTCAATTTTTTCATTAACAGTCAGTTTAATCATCACTATTATTGTTTAAAGTAACTAAGAAACGGAAAAACCTTTTTTTAACAAGAAGTTTACGTTTTGAAACAGAAATTATAATTGCCAAACTGCCACTGCTAAAACGCATATTATTCTGTTGCCAACAACAATCAATTGTTCAAAGCCTACTTATCCAAAAATACTTATTACCAAATCTTTACGACTATTAGTTTTGTAAATATAGCCGACGTCTTTTATAAATTTTAAATCCGGTACTTTTTGAATGTCAACATACAAATATTCTTGTGCAAATTTATTTTCTCACCAAGCAGGACTTTTTAGGAAGAGGCACTTTTTTTCGTAGAGTTAATAATTAAAAAGTTTCCCATTTGGTAAGAACTTCCGAAGACACGCTGTATAATACCTATTTAAATAGTATAGTTTAGTATCTTGTAGGCTATGGATGAAATTTAGCTAACATGGAAAAAAAGAAGAATTAATTTTATTTAATGACAAATCGCAACATCTGTTGAGCTCTGTGTTTAACTATTAGATAAGATTGTTTTATCATTTTAAGTTCCTCACAAATACATCCCAAACACATGTAACAGTTTTTTGGTAAGATCAATAATTCCTGAGATATCTAACAAAAATACCAAAAATAGATAAACCTGTACGTTATATTTTTGATTTTTTTCGCGGATTAGGACCTTTAAGGTAAACAAAACTTATGAAAAATAGTTTATTTAATATAATCACAGATAAAAAGTGTCCATAAATATTTTCATACAAGCGATATAATAAAACTTATCGATTTTTTTTTAAATTTCTTCAATTTTTTATTCAGGTCTGTGCTAACGTCTGCAAACTGGATTGATCCTAGATAAAGGTACTGGGGACAAGACCCCAACGCGCCGAAGCGAACGTAAGTATATTTACCTTAGTGTCGGGTTTTAAGGTGCATCGTACAATATTTCTGAAATCTTCTCCAAAGACTTGAGGTATCAGCCCTATGCAAAAAAATTAATTATTACAGATAACCATCGCAAATCAATTCGTAAAAACTGAAGGTCACTTAATCAAATTTGTAATATACAAGGGGATATACAAATAATTTTTCTTTACAAGAAAGTACGAATTTATTAAAAGTTCTTAAGAAAAATAAGCAAAAAATATCTATAATATACAGGGTGTCCGGGAACATGTGGGAAATCTCCCGGATATGAAGAAAACACGTGAAAAGAATACAATAGGTTCATATAAACTTCTTTCGTATGGGCCTCCTCTTCGGAGTTATGGGCTCCCAAAGAGCACCAATGGAATCAAGTTTTTTACACATAATTATTATTGAACCACCTGGTATATTTCAATTATTTTTTAATATGATGTATACCAGGTAAGAGCCGTCAAATTACTACCCAAGAAACTGTTGTGAATTACTCACAGCTGCAGGGACGGACTAGCTGTAACACTCATGGGTCCATTTTTTTTACGCCCTGTATGATGAGAACTTTGGACAATATTTTTTACATACCTTTAACTATTGGCTAAAAATTAAGTACTCTTCATTAATGTCGCGAATCCTAACCGTTTTCGGAAAAAACGTAATTTTATTTATACCAGTCCCCTAAATTCTCAAGGGTTAAATATGAAAAAGCGGAATTTTGAAGGTTGAACATTTGATCGGAACAAAGATGTATCTTTTACTGAAATACGCCAAATACATGATGTATATGAAATGCCGCTAATTAATGGTACATGGAAAAACTACAGACTCCTTACGTGAAAATATTAGGATTTAATTATACCTACCTATATCGGAAAGTTGATATAAACTAAGATACATGGTGTTAAAGATAAAACTTCCTTTTTGTTTCTCTCTAATAACTTTGAGAGGAACCAACTTTTTTTATAAAATTTGGCAATTAATTAGTATTTTTTTGGACGAGAAATTGATTTTTTTGTGAAACTTTAATGTACAATGTGGTGTGGGGGGGGGGGGGGGGGTTTGTTCGGGTTTGTTCGTTCGTTCGGTTTCGGTGTCATTTTTCGCACATTTATTATGTCATAACTTTTTTGTGCCTTAGTGTGTTGAAGTTTTTAATGAAAATAATACTTTTCTCATATTTATTACGTCAGAAAGGTATAAGTTGAGGTCGCCCAGAGTTACCATTTCGGAGATATTTGCATTTAAATTGTTTAGTGCACCCTACCCAATTACTATTAATTTGCAAACAAAATTTTTTTCTTAAAGTAGGTAACCTATGAGAAAACAAATGAAGTTTACAGATGCAGTTGCTACGACACCTCTAAGTTGTTATTTGTGTGTTGATTATTCTGAGATAGCTGCGTTTGAAAACTTGTGTCTCGGCATTATTACTCAACTTACGATAAACTTAAAATTGAAACGTTTTCTCACACATTTATCTTGCAAATCAACAAACAAATAACAACATGGATGTTTCATAGCAACTGCATCTCTAAATTTCAGTTGGTTTCTCATATTTTAATTTAAGAAAATAATTTTGTTTGCTAATTAATAGTAATTTGGCAGGGTGCACATCACATATATACAGATAGGCAATTTCAAGGGCTTTTAGGATCACGGATAAAATATAGGGTTTTTTATTTAAAACTACTATCGGTACTTACTTATATTTACTTTTCATTTCTTTTTTCCAAACAATTTTTATACACAAACACCCTGTACTAAATTTTGGAACAGCGTGAAAAGCTTCTGGGTAGTACATATAGACATATAAGTAGACATATAATATAAAAGGGGAGACAAAACATTTCATTCATAGATTAGTATTTATTTACAATCATAAATAATTCTACAGTATCAAATCAGTTAGAAGAAGATGGCTTTAAAAAATAGCAACGATGGAATATTAAAACAACTATATTTACCGATAAATTGATAAATCCATATTTAAATGATCCACTCTTTTACAAACTACACATGAATGCACCATTATTGTTTATAATAAAGACGACATTCCACCAATAATCACAAATCAACCAAAATATATAAACAATCCGTCAGATCACAGCGCCACTGATGTAATGTTTACGAGATTAGTATTCATTCATATTTTGGCTCCTGGATCGTAACGCAGTAGTAAAACAGAAATAGATGTGGCCAGAGTGCAGTTGGATTAGTTCAAGATGCGTTTGATACTTTTAAGTATAATAATATTTTTTAAAGAATCTCTCATCGTCTTTTCACAGTTTTAATAAATACTTAATATTTATTATTTCTTCACATTTATAGCAGACTCGCAACAAAAATGCCGAGCTTTATTAGTCCCGTAGGTACTGTGAATGTTTTTAGTATTCAAAAGATTCAAAAGTTAATGATTTACGCCGATAACTTAAGAGTATAAACAAAACCGACTGAGAACGATATTGTCGTTTGGTCTTTCATAATTCATTAGAGTTTTAAACTTTAGTGACTGTCTTGTGTGTCTGCATTTTTATTGTGCGTTAGTTAAAATTTTATTTAAGGTGAGTGTTCTCACAATGCAACCTTATTCATCGAATTAAATGTATTTTACTAATTTATTTTTTGAAATATGTACTTATTTTGAGGAACAAACCAAATACATAATTCATATTCGATGTTTCAAATTTACACTATAAATCTAATTTAAGTCAATATTCTCAATTTATCAATTTATAATTACTTCAACATCATCTCTTTGGTAGTATAGTGGTCAGTACTCCCGCCTGATGTGGGAAACTCGGGTTCCATTCCCGGCTGAAGAGATATCTAGTGAGGTTCTGTGTGAACCTAACTACTGAGGTTCTGTGTGGATCTATCAACTGAGGTCCTGTGTGGACCTATCTACTGAGGTTCTGTGCGGACCTAACTACTGAGGTTCTGTGTGGACCTATCTACTGAGATTCTATGTGGACCTATCTACTGAGGTTCTGTGTGGACCTGTTCTGTGTGGATTTGTCTACTGATGTTCTGTGTGGACCCATCTACTGAGGCTCTGTGTGGATCTATCTACTGAGGTTCTGTGTAGACCTAAATTTAGAGGTTCTCTGTGGACCTATTATTATCGGTCTGATATTATAAAATTTATACAGTTTGTATCAAAATTTTGGATTGCTCTGCTAGGGCATTATTGATCAAATATCAAAATAATCAATGATGATTTTAATTAATCTTAGAATAGAATTCAGAAAGTATGTCTCGAAATAATACTTATTTGTAAGTATTTTAAACGTTTGGTTAGTTGTGTTGCCCGATTTTTTTGTTGTTGTGAAATAATTCATAATAATAAATGTTGTGATGTGATTTCAAATTCGTGTGATATTATCTACTGTTGGTTCTCGTGAAAAGCAGACTTTCTGTGTTTTATTTTTTTATGGAATTTAATTATAAAACGGATTATTTTAAAATAAGATCGAAGGTAAGAGAGTATGTCCCTTAAAATTGTAGTTTTCTTTGTCTAAAAATTTTGAAAAAGAAGTGATAGCGGGCGTCAAAGACGTCTTGTTGTCAAAAACTGAACACGTGCAATGTGTTGCCATATGACAACATCGCATTTAATGCGTTAACCTCTTTTGAACCTGGAGACTGCCTCAATAAAATATTGATTGCGAAGGGCCTCAGGAGCGGCCACGTAAATTTTGAGATTTCATATAAAGTGTATATTTCGCTTAATAATTCAAAGCGCCATGTATGGTTATTTTTCTTCAATTTATTGTCATCTCGGGATTTGCTGGTTTAAATATAATACGTCATTTCCATAACACCCTGTATAACCTACCAAATTTTCAAAGTGATTCATTTACTAGTTCTTCATTAACAGACCAGCCACCATCAATCACCCTCTATATCGTATCAAACTGTACTATACAACGGTCTCCCTGTATACTATATAATGATGCAAAATATCTAGCAAAATATTTGGTACGTCTGCCAGACCGGTACTGATTAAAAGTAGTTGCGGGGGCCTGAATTCGGTTAACGCTGTGAATGCGTTCAAGGTTGCTGTTGCGTGCAGCTTGTCGCGATCTGATCTGCACTACGGCCGGCCGGAAAGTCAAGGGATTATCCGCGCCAACAGTACCAGCAGGAATAATTTGGAAACTTCCGAAAGTTCAGTGTTGTATATAAAAATGTTTAATTAATAAATAGACAGAAAGTTTTAAACAGTAATCAATGATGCCAAGTTTGTACTGAGGATCCTAAATCTACCGCCTGCATTTGAAACCGAAAAGTATAATATTAATTATATTGAATGCATTTCTCTGTGTAGCTATTAAGTAAAATTATTATACTTACGCCCCCTACAATCTACCAAAATTATTAACAAATTCAAATTCCTTTCCCCAAAAAAACCATAGTCACAAAATTTTGTGCAAAAATATTGATTCAGAAATAAGTTATTTAGGAAAATTGAAAATTAAATTTTTACTTAGACACCCTGTATCTCGGTTATTACCAGCTATTGAACTAAACTAAGTATGGCCAAATCGCAGTATTTTTACCCAAGGAGTCTACAGTTTTCCTGTGTACCATTAGTTATGGGACACCCTGTATATCCCAAGAACATCAAATTGCAATGTTTTAAGGAAATCACAGTGGCAACGTTGTATGCTAATATTTACCTGCTAGTCTAAAAATGACCCTGAAGTTTACTATTTTCATTAATTTTCGTCGGCGCTGTTGTTACCGGTTTATCGCAGCTGCTTTTGTGATTGTTTGTGATCTATTGTGTTTTTCGTTTAATTTTGAGTGTTTTTTCGAACTAAAACAATTTAGAGCTATTTATTAGCCATCTACAATGGTTCGTCAGTGCGTGGTGTGTAAGAAATTCGACTATTCTAACTCCGGATTAATATTTCGTCGGTAAGTGAGAATAATGAGGTTATGTTTTTTTAGGTAAAGCAGTGGTGTAGCAAATTCTATATTTTAAGTACATATTGCAGAAATATGGATTATCTCATCATATTATCTGAATTTCTGTAAAAAATACTTACAACAATTACTACTAATCTTAGATCGAAATTATCTAAACGTGTACCTGATTACAGCGTTGTCATTTTTTAAAGCCATCTTCTTCTAACTTATTTGAAACTGTACAATTGTGGATGATTGTAAATAAATGGTTTTTATGAATGGAATCTTATGTCTCCCCTTTTATGTTTATGGTTGTATAGAACATGTAGTATTTTAAGGAAACACGGAGGTCCTTTAATCACGCTTTATTAAAAATACTTGTATTTACAGTACAATTCCTTCCGCGCTTCCTTGTCAAAATCCGACTACTCTCCCTGTCAACGATCAGTCAAGCTCCCGCCAATATTCTGGTCCTCTCCCATTGATTGCCTCTGACTTCACTTCATCAACCAGTGAGGCCTGGGTTAATTCCCAAGCTGGCCAAATATTCATCTCCTACTCGAAGAAAACTTCAACAACTTACAGCAAACTATTTATATTTACTTTCCTTCCTGAAAAATACAATGCTGTCTGGTATTTTATTTAACATTCAGCTAGACAAAATGACTTGCCTTATAGTTAGCGAGCATACCTGCAGTCATACAATGACTTATTAATATAAATATCAAATGTCAATGTCACATATGGCGAAATGTCACATCTTATCGTTGCTGATGAGCCATGCTAAGGCAAAATGCATCTAACGATTGATATGGCGAAAACAAACGCTTTTTCACTCTTCATTGGTTTCAGTACCATTATCCCACAATCTGCTATCATGACTACTGTAATTGTGACAGGAACTTACCTCTTAACATTGCCACCACGACATGTCGCAGCAGGTTGCATCCTGTCAGGTTTTATACGTATACGTATATGTATAAGTATTTTGCTCAGCATCCTGTTGTCTGTAACATTGAAGGCTTAGCACATAACTACGGTCATACTATATTTAAATCATATGAAACGCGACCTTATCATTTGTTATAATTAGTACCTCTTGTAAAACAATACCAGAGAGTTGATAAAATTAGATCTAGATGTAGTCTCGAAAATGCTTCCTACCCTGATTAAAAGATCTATTCCTTTAGATGAGAGTTAAAAGGAACTTTAATATACTGTCAAACTTGTGTTAAGGATAACTTCATTCTGTACCTTAAGGTGACTTTGAAATATTGCCCCTCTCCCGAAAACAAAGCCTAAGGAAATCTGATATGATGCTCTGGGATCCAGTCCAGGAATAAACTGTCGTCCAGGTTCACAAAGAACGAAGAAAATATAGTGTTAAAAGTATTCTTTACTTTTAGAAAAATTACAGACCAAACGATTAAACCTTGCATAAGAATTTGACCATTGCTTAAAACTACAAGGTGTTATGCATAATGTATCATGATAATTGGAGAGGTGATACATGTTAAAATAACTAAAAATCATATATCTAAAAATTGGAAACATAAATAATGTCTTTGCTTCCATTTGAAAAATGGATTTTATTGCTAACAAAAACTTAAATTCCAGCTTTACGCCTAAACGACTGGAATAAAGAGTACCTTTTAATTACGTATTCCTTTGTCTTTAAAATAACATGTTCAAATAACTGTCAGAACGAAAAATATATGACAAAAATTAAATTTGAATTTCTGGTAGAGTGTCCCCCTTTTGGCATAGTAGAGAAACATTTTATAGCAGAATGACTGAAGTTGTTAAGCTTAGTCCTGGTGCCGAATATAATGCATTATCTGAACATCCTGTATATTGTTGTCTGGTAGGACTATTAGTCATATAGGGTGTTGAAAAAAGGTCGGTTCCCGGAATAACTCCGGTGCATCGCATTGCAGCGGAAAATGTCTGAAGAAAAAGTTGTTTGGTTTTGAAGGAGGAATAGTTTGCAATTTAAACCACCCCAACCCCGGGCGCGGGTGGGGGTAAGTTAAGATTTTCAAATGGAACCCCATATTTTTTATTGGCATATCGTGTTCTCCGACCAAAAATAAATATCTTTTGTCCGAAAAATTTTTTTATTCGGGCCCATCCTTCACCAATAATCACCATGAGAAAGACAAAATCAGAACCGTGCGAAAATCAAGTTTTATCCCGGAAATACTATTTTTCTCTGTCTTGTACTAATAAATGCCAATGGAAAAAGTTGTTTGTATTCCACGGGCATTTTTTAGTACAAGACAGAGAAAAAGAGTAGGTATTTCCTGGATAAACTTGATTTTCGCACGGTTCTGATTTCGTCTTTCTCATGGTGATTATTGGTAGGATGGGCCCGAATAAAAAAATTTTTCGGACAAAAGATGTTTATTTTTGGTCGGTACACACGATATGCCAATAAAAAATATGGGGTTCCATTTGAAAATCTTAACTTACCCCCACCCGCGCCCGGGGGTTGAGGGGGTGAGGGGTGGCTTAAATTGCAAACTATTCCTCCTTCAAATCCAAACAACTTTTTCCCTAGACATTTTCCGCTGCAATGAGATGCACGGGAGTTATTCCGGGGTACCGACCTTTTTTCAATAATTTCAATGAGTTGACGACTCCTTATGCAGGTGATGCAGATGCAACTACTTGGGTATCTTGCGTATATACTTTGTCAGTGTACGACCCTTCGACACCCTGGCTATGAGGGCTGTTGCTCTCAGGCCCCCATCAACGTCAAGCGGACGTATAACCAGGCTGAAAGGCTTGGCGTAAAGAATAGTATCTTGTCCCCATCGTGATTAATGATAATAATAATAAACTGATTAAAACTTGAGGGGGTAACAATAAGCCATAGTTTGTACAATAGTTTAACACACACATTAGATGATATGCACCATCTTTTACAAAATATCAATAATATACAAGTTCGTGAAAGTATATGATGGACAAGCAATGCATTCCACAATATAATACTGTTCCAATTTCATTTAATCAACCAATTTAGTACTTTGAAGTCATTAGATTGGAACGAGTAAAAACGTTGGTGCAGAGAGAAAGTGCCTGAAATAATTTTTGGCCAGTTGATACGCACACGCACACCAAAATAAAGGCAGTCGTTATGGTCGGTGCGTTCGGTTCGGGCGACACCGCGACCTCTACCAAAGTCGGGTGTATTTTTAGTGGACGTTTTTTTCGCAACAACAGCCGTAAAACGTTCGTCTGGCATCGGGCCCACGCACTTGCGAGATTCGCGAAAAAAAGTTTGCGTTCTAGTCGGCCACGCAACACGCATATTTATCATCTGTTGATATTCGCCTGAAAGTTCGTTTACGCTGTTTTCTTCTCAGTTCGTGACACATGACCCTAGGTAATAGTACGAACAAGCAAGCAGAGTGAGTGAGTTTTGAAGGTTCCTATAAATGCATTGCGTCACTTCGAGAGACGAGTTTTAAAGAATTTGTCCGTACTAAAAAAAATGTTTCGTATTAACACATTATTTTCATTTCATGATTGCCAAATAGATAATGTGTAAAATTAGGACAATTGTACAAAAAGCCTGAATTTTTTAATAAAATATCCGAACGTATTTTTACATATGCATTTAAACAAATATGTACACGGTGTCCAAGATAAAAAATTCACTCTACAGGGATCACGTTAACCATAGAATATACAGAAATGATCAAATTAGAGGAAAGTTGCGCATTAAAGCCTTAAGGCCGTATTACACTTGGGAATTTTTATGGCGCCAGCAATGGCAATTATAATTCAAGGATTCAGGCGCAGTACACCGTTCTCCGTACTACAGTCAGAAATTCTACTCTTCTGACAATTAAAATGACACGGATTAATGCGCAGTACACTGTTCCCGATCAGCTAGCAGTTATTTTTAACTGTTTATTATTTGGCCGAACCAGGTATGAACAGGTAATGGCCCACTGGTACTTAAATTAGCAGTTTACATTCTTTATTAAACTTATGGACTGCTAATTCAGCAACTTTTTGCACCTCCTATTTGTAAATAGCAGTAGCTGCTTTAACTGGTAATCAAAACGAACAGGTTTGCACATCTCTAATTCTGGGGATATTTTAGGGATTTCGACAGTACCCACTGCTGTTCTGACCGTTGACAATGCTCCAGCTGATCGAAAACCGTTTACTGCGCATGAATACGTGCCATTAGAATTGCCGGCGCAAGAGAAAAAATTGCCTAGTCTAATACGGCCTTAAAATACCCCCAGAATTAGAGATGAGCAAACCTGTACGTTTTGATTAACAGTTAAAGCAGCTACTGCTACTTACAAATGGCTGTTCAAAAAAGTTGCGACGAATTAGCAGTATATACATGGCATGGTTGCAAATTGCTTTATATTTGTCCTATTTACGTACCACAAAAAAACTCCATACTTTACTTATTTGTGTGAAGATTGTAGGAAAAAGAAGTCTTGAGGTTGATGCTCGTCACAGGCAAAGCGTTGAGTCGGCAAAATATTTATGATTGAATCTTATTGATTTTGCGGGGTAAATTCACACTTGGCAAGCGGCGGCCCCGCAAAATCCAGATTCAATGATAACATATTTTGCCGAATCGGTAGAATTGTAATCAAATGAAATAACATTTTTAAAAAATATTACTAGTCATATTTATTTACATTTATAATGTCATTCTATAGATAGTTCTGTTTCGCTATCGCTATCCTCATCAAAATTAATTATAATTGGATTAATTATACGATCCAGACTAATATACGAGTTTTCTACAGTTATTACGTGACGGACTGAATTTTTCCAACTACCTGGGGGAATATCATTAAAGCATTTTCGTATTAATTCTACAACACTAGAACTTAAAGTCGGAGAAATATTTTCAGACCTAACCAGTGATTTTAACTGGTGCCACATATGCTCTATGAGGTTAAAAATGCAATAATAGGTGGGAGCCGTAGCACTGTATGTACAATTTCTTCTGCCAATGTACCACAAACATATACTTTTTTTATACAAAATGTCTTTAAAACCTCTAAAAGATCACTTTTTTTATAACTTTCTTCAAAATATATATCATTCGCCGCCATGTAGTTCTGAATCTCCAATTTTGTATTATTTGAGCTTGGAGCTTTATGTAATTGGCGACTGTGATAGCTCGCATTGTCCATTACTATCACGCTATTCTGAGGAATGTTTGGTAAAAGACAATTCTTGAACCATTCCTCAACAAGTTCGGCCGTTGTATCTTCATGGTAGTCCACACAAGAGTCTTTAATGTTTTTTTGCAGAAAGCCACAAGGCATTTGGAACCCAACCGTATTCTGACCCAGCATGTAAAATGCTTATTCTTTCTCCTTTATTTGACGGAGCTTCTGTTTTACACTTATCGGAAGAATCAGACCAGCCTTTGGATGGTGTTTCATGCGTGTCAAACCAAGTCTCGTCGAGGTAAATTATAGGACGGTTTTCAGAACGGGATTCCCTTACAGAAGTTATATACTCATGACGCCATTTTTGTAAACGGTGGGATTCCATGAGTACTTGCTTTTGTCAATTTTGCAGTATCCGAATCCCATTTCCGACAAAACTCTCCAAAGGCTAGTGCGGCTACAACTTATTTGGGTTGCTGATGTTCCTATATTTAATTATAATTGTTACAATCCGGTCCTTTCCACATAATAATAACAAACGATCATAAATAATGGGATCGCCCCAGGTACTTTTACTGCAGTCATTATGTTATATCCATTTTTCGTGGAACAATCTTTACCTATGTATTGTGTAAACCACGCTCTACAAGTATTGGCAGAGGTTTCGTGTATTTGGGTAATAGGTATACGAGTGGCTGCCTTCTTTACTCGCTAGCGAAATGACATCTCAATGAGATTCGTGGATGAATATATTAAACTTGGTGCCTTTACCGTTACCTTGCTGATTTTGATAACTATACTACTAAGGGGCTTTTGAATGGTTTGTTTATAAGCCAACGAAGAGACATTATGGTGTCATAAGGAGAACCGTTGGATTTATATTTGTTTAAGGTCAGGAGAAATTATTTTAGTATCATCTTACGGAACATACCTAAATATATTTAACATAAATCTATGGTACTTTTACCGATTTGCCAAATGACGAGGACAATAATTCTTGCGAAACTCTTTTTTTGCGACGCATATTTCGGTTCTCTTATTTTTTAATAGCATTTCATAAGGAAACAATGACTTCATTATACCAGTTACCAAATTTATACCAGTTTCCTAATATATTTTTGCAAAATCCCTACCTTCTGCACCTCGCTAAGTTCTTTGATTTGCCCTTGAATTTTCTCGTATTGTAAGTTTTCTTAATTATAGCTGATATATTGACGTGAAACATGACCTGATCTATGCTCAATTTTGGAACGTGGTCCTAAATGGTTGCTTAAAATTTTGTATACGTATTTTCGCTCATGAGTAAGATCAACAAACCCCCGGCGATAGGGGACAGGGTGCATTATTTGTCAACTCAGCAAACGGCGTCATAAGGAATTTTAGTAAATATGTGTGGTTTCTCAGTGATTCGTTTACCGACCACCGGTGTGGTACTACAAGATAAATTCACTGCTTAAAAGTAATATTCCGAATCTACAGTCAGTCCAGAACGTGTCCATATACAACAAGCTTTTGATACATATTTTTTATTAGTCTTCACCAGCTCTGAAACTAAGAATTGGCAAGGAAATTTGTATTATTATTTCATGCCTGACTAATAGAAAATAAAACAATAAGTAACTAACAGTAACAGTAACTGAGTCAAAAAGTCTCCATGCACACTAATCAATATTATTTAATAGAAAATTACAATATCTTTTATTTAGTTGGAACTCCGTTGGCCGTGTTTTACTTCCTGTAATATTTTTGACATGCTTGTAACGAGTTCTGTTGTAATTTCCGGGGTATGGTACTTATATTATTCTATTTTTTAGCTGATCCTAAGTTGTATGAATATTTTAGCCCAACCCACAAGTTCGATTGGTTTAATATCGGGTGATTGTGTAAGGGTATGAAGCTGCTGTCGCCCATTATCAATAACCCATTCGCGAACTATTTTAGAGGTATATTTCGGGTCATTGTCCTGTTGAAAGCGGTACATGTGCCTTCCCTCGAGTACCAATATCGAGACATTTCTCTCAAATTGTCCCTTAAAATATTTAGATGAACATGCTGATTCATTGTAACATTAATAAAGTTTAAATTTTCTACTCCCCCTGAAGGCACGCATCCTCAAAGCAGACCAGTATATTAAAGTTCTATTTAACTCTGATCTAAAGGAATATAACGCGCGAATTGACCATCAAATTAATTTAAAACATAGTTTTTTAAGATTACCTTAACGTTAAGGCTACCTTAGATAAGGTATATAAAATATATATAACTTATGATTTTTTTTTTATGATCAAACACAAGCACTATAGGAAAATTTCTTTAGGGCCTTCTGGGAGTTGTGCGTGTGCGAATAAAGCGATTCACGTTGGTTTTGAATCGTAGGAGAAAAATGACCTCGGGAAGGTCGTTCCATAAGGATGAGTCCTCCAGATGAAAAAATTCCTAAGTTCGAGGAATACTAAGCTTAACCACATATGGATTGGTGGCAGTGGTTCGTCGAATATTTCTGCTGTTTACCGCTCTGGGCGAAATTAAGAGGGCAAGTTCAGCCGAGCACTTTCCATGAAACAATCTGTAAAAGAGGGCCAAATCCCCAACCTGTCTTCGATGTTCTTTGCTGTCGAGGTTCTTCGTGAGCTCGTGGTCTGCGATCAGACGAATGGCCCTCCTTTCGATAGAATCCAGTAGTCGAAGAGTATGTTTGAGTGCTGTGCTCCAGACATGAGAGCAGTACTCTAATGATGGTCGAATCTGGGCTTTGTATAGTATCAAAAGTTGTTTAGGTGTGTACAACTTTTTGGTTCGGAAGAGTACACCAAGTTTCTGAGAAGAAATCCTGGCGATTCCCACAACGTGGTTTTCCCAAGACATATTTCCTCCCAGACTGACGTCCAGCAAATGTTACACTACAAAGGCTAAATTCGACCATGACTATGATACTGTCCTCATGTCTGGAGCTCTGAACCCAAACATACTCTTCGGCTACTGGATTCCATCGAAACTAGACACGTTCGTCTGATTGGAGACCACCAGGAGAACCTCGATAATCAAGAACGTCCAAGACAGGTTGATGATTTGGCCCTCTTTTACATTTCAATGGAAAATCTTCGACTGACATTATCCACTTGATTCCACCGAGAGCGATGAATAGCAGAAATGCACCCACATATGTGTGTCAACTTAGTACTTACTTACTTACTTGCTTACTTAGTAAACTTTATTGTTTAAGAATTCCTTTTTCTGGAGGACGTTATCCTTGTGAAACGAACATCCTGACCAATTGACTATTGGTTGGTTGGTTGGTTGGTTAAAGGCGGGGGTCGGTTATTATTTAAATTAATCAGGAACAGAGTTATATACTTTTATAGTACTATAAGTAAAATTCCTTTGATATAATGACGTTTTATATTCGGGCAAAGTGAGCCGGTTCTTATATCTAATATTTTTATGATGAATGTCAACCCAGGAAACTAATGTATTTGTTAGCTATTTAGAAGTATTTGGCAAAGTTAGAAGTATGAACAAGATTTCCCAAGTGGTGGTTACATCTGTTTGTCATATTAAGCCATTTATACTCATTTATTTTGTGAGATATGTGATCACGTTTCCTTATTCCATATATTAACCTAGAGCAGGAATTTTGCAATTTTTGAACCCTATTTTAATCGGTTTCGTGATGACAGGGCATATAAACAAAATCACAATAGGAGTAATTCGAAATACATAGCATTTTCTTCTGTGTGTTCTTTAAAGCATAGCTCCTCATCTACCAATATACATAGATTTTTTCGTGCATTTACATAAAGAAGATGAGCGTTGCTTATAGAAATACTTACATTGTTTTTAATTATGTTTTTATTATTGACAATGAACAATAGTTTGGATTTTTTAGAGTTTAATTTAGGAGTATGGATTTCAGATAAGAACCTAATTGTTTCTAAATCTGTATTAGCGTGCTGGGCAGCTTGTAAACTGAAGTAAAGTTGAAAATCGTCCGCGTATGCAGCAGACTGACATAATTGTGTAGATTTTGTGATATCAGCTGTGTAAATGATAAACAATAATGGTGATTGAATATAGCCTTGTGGAACACCTGAAGGAATATTTATCGTAAAGATGAAACTAACTTAACAGAATCTTCATTAAAGCCATAATAATGTAATTTAGAAGCTACGATCTAATATATCACAAATTAACATAATTGTGTTTCCTAACGAATACAACTTCCAACGATTCAAAACCAATTTGAATCGCTTTATTCGCACACACACCGCTCCCAGAATGCCTTAAAAGATTTTTCCTACGAAATGAAAAAATAAGGAACAAAATTTATCATTATCATTGTTAAAAATGTATGTTTTACTTTTGTTACCATGTCCGGTATTTAATAAGAATTTTTTGCCATTGCACAATTTTAATTACAGTCGGCTCCAATACGCTCATCAACTTAGTAAAACGACTAAAGAATAATTTTGTTATTAGATACCTAGGTACCTTTTATATGGTTTTGCAACAATATTGACGCGTAGGCCTACTCATAAGCAATACTAAGTTGCTAAATGTCAAGGAGATTATCGTATTAATTAATTTGATTAGTAGTTTATATATTCTTTAAAAAATAAAATATGTTTTTAAATGCGGATAACATAAAAACGGGCAAAAAGTTGGCAATATATGGAAAACTTTTTTATTATTGAAATATTTAAACAATTTTACGCCGATTGCCTATGGGTACTTGGTAATCTAAGAACTAATTTTGACAATGACGAATGTTGGAGCCAAAATTCCAAAAAATATTTTTTTCAGAAAAATTTCCAGTATTAGTTGCTCAGGAATATAATGAAAATGTCGTTCCATAAGGATGAGTCCTCCAGATGAAAGAATTCCTAAGTTCGAGGAGTACTAAGCTTAACCACATATGGAGCCTAGAGTCGAAATGATCGAAAATCAAGCAAATCAAGCTAACAATTATTTAAATTTTTTTTATTTTTTTAAAATTTTTATTTGTTAAAATTTAAAATTTAGCTTTTTACCATGAAACTGTCTCAGGCAACCATATTTACCATTTCTAGTTATTTTGGAACAATATGCTTACAAAACCCCCACCTCAGCCTGTTACATGGTCAGAGGCTAAATTTCAAATTTTAACATATTTTTCTTTAAAAATCAACAAAAAATGTAAATGCAGTAATGATTAAATACGCGTGTTCCCACTCACTTAAGGCAACTCAACTGCCACGCAACTAGTTGCTTATGAGTTGCCCGGCATATCCGTCGTCAGTTGCTTCCAATCGCGGTGTCATGGCGGACGAGACAGCAAAATATTTAACTTTTGTGGCTCATTCGATAAAACCTATGTTATTTTACCGGATCATTATTTAATTCCTGTGCCACTATATACGAAGTATGTCTCAAATTTATGGTATAAAGAGGGTTAACCCAAACCCAAACGCTCAGTTTCTTTTTAAGCTTTTTAACGAGCAAGTATGTTGCGGCTATATCTTTTTCTGACGAAGACCACATTTTGCTCATGTCAAAAGAGACTTCAAACCAGTTGATTCCATTGGGAACGCAAAAGCAACTCAACTAAAGTTGCGGTCGCGTTCAGTTGCGTTGTGGTTGTTTTGATTCCAGTGGGAACGCATGAGCAACTCAACTGAAGTTGCGGTCGCGTTGCAGTTGCGTTGCGGTTGCCAGTTACTTTGGTGAGAACAGACATTGAATATGGATAATACTGGATATTTTTCCGAAAAATATATTTTTTATTAAATTTTATCTGCAATCTTTGCACAAGAGCATAAGATTAAAACTAAACTTTGTCACTTCGTGAAAAAACTTTTTTCGATATCTCGTCATCTATACCAGTTTCTCATGACAAACTATATTTTTTTCAATTTTCTAGCTAAACGAGTGTAAACACAAAATAAATTTTTAGGTTACCAATCGGAGTAAAAGTAAAGTTTTTTTAATATTTCAATAATAAAAAAGTTTTACATATGTGGCCAACATTTTATCAGTCACTGTAGAAGGTGATTTAAAAATAAATTCAGTAATGTTTAAAATACTCATATTTTTCTTTTAATTTGAGAGTAAATTTAGCAAGTTAAAGGTCTTGTAAGCTCTCAGCTACAAAATGGGCATTTTGATTTAAGAAAAATTAAATCTGTGCTTCTTATTTAATATTGCGTAATTTTAAAATGATAATAAAAATTTAGTTTAATTAACAAAGGTCAAAACAAAAATAATTATACAGGGTCCGCAAACGAAGCGTGGACGGAAGATTAAATCGTTATCGAAGAACTTATCAACAATACTGAAACAGCTTGAGATATTGGACTAAAAGCGGCATGTTTTAAAAATATTTTACATTATACAGGGTGGCCCAAAAAAGTGTGACAGCATAAAGTTATATTTTTTTAAAGGGGATACCCAGTATTTTATTGCATATTTAGGTTCGTATTACTATCGTTTATAAGTGCCTCAAATTTTATTTAATTTGGTTTTGTAGTTTCGGAGAAATAAATTAAAAACTAAACAAAAAAAGTTTTGAAGTCCTGAATAAAAAAATCAAAAAAACAATCCAGAACTATTTTTTTAACCTCGGCATTGAGTGAAACTTATGACAAGAGGTCTAGAGATACTACGAATGTAATTGCGTTTATTTATTTTATACAGGGTGTTCATTATGAGCTTTCAAAAACCCCACATTTTAAAATAATTTTTCTCAAGTTTTTCAAATGGTACACCCTGTATATTATTAGACTATTTGACGTAGAATTCATAGACAATTTTTTTTTGTAATACAAACATATAAGTTATATCCAGCCGTTTTCGAAATAATTGTAAATATCATAAATTATGTTGTTTAAATAGAGTTTTTATTGGGAAATTTTGTTATAGGCGACTAGACTAATAATTGTAAACTAAAGAAAATGTTCAAAATAGCTTTCTTTTACTTAATTTAATGATTTTCCTCTACTGCCAACAGAACTCTTAATTCATTTTCTTCTTAATAACGGGTTTATTGATTATCATCCTTTTTATGTACGCAGTGCTTCCTGTTGCTACAAATCTTTGCAGCAGCTTCTCGAAGGTTTTTGGTCTCGGCTTTCTCTCAATATTTGGATATTTTTCAGCATACACTCGGCTCGCGAGGAGGCAATTTCTTGCACATTCACCCAGTATAAACATCATATATACCATTTCTAAAGTTGTAAAATTCGACATTTTGTGTAAGTTAGTACTTAATTGCAACGACTAAACAAATGTAAATAATTTTATTTGGCTGTCATAGTGACAATCTAAACAAAAAGAAATCATGGCAACTCGATTAAGAATAAAAAATAATATTAAATAGTAAAAGTAGCAAAAATGTATGCTTTTAAAATTTATATCGAAATAACTAAAATACGGTAAACTCTAAGAGTAAAAGGAAGCTATTTTGAACTTTTTCTTTAGTTTACATTATTATTAATCTAGTCGCCTATAACAAATTTTCCCAATAAAAACTGTATTAAAACAACATAATTTATGATATTTACAATTATTTCGAAAACGGCTGGATATAACTTATATGCTTGTATTACAAAAAAAAATTGTCTATGAATTCTACATCAAATAGCCAAATAATATACATGGTGTTACATTTGAAAAACTTGAGAAAAAATATTTTAAAATGTGGGGATTTTGAAAGCTTATTATGAACACCCTGTATAAAATAAATAAACGCAATTACATTCATAGTATCTCTAGACCCCTTGTCATAAATTTCACTTAATGCCGAGGTGAAAAAAATAGTTCTGGATTGTTTTTTTTGATTTTTTTATTCAGGACTGCAAAACTTTTTTTTTTAGTTTTTAATTTATTTCTCCGAAACTACGAAACCAAATTAAATAAAATTTGAGGCACTTATAAACGATAGTAATACGAACCTAAATATGCAATAAAATACTGGGTGTCCCATTTAAAAAAATATAACTTTATGCTGTCACACTTTTTTGGACCACCCTGTATAATGTAAAATATTTTTAAAACATGCCGCTTTTAATCCAATATCTCAAGCTGTTTCAGTATTGTTGATAAGTTCTTCGATAACGATTTAATCTTCCGTCCACGCTTCGTTTGCGGACCCTGTATATTGTCAAAATGTAAAAAAAATTGTTGTTTGAAGTATATTGACTTTAATATTTTTCATTCTCGAAAAGAAATTAATTGTTTTCTTATTTGCAATCTTCAACTACATGCGTGTAAAAGATAATGTCTTGTTCTGAAAATTAATATAATTGGTCCCCTATTGTAATAATTCAAAATATTCTAATAGAGAGCATATTTCTTTGCGTATATAATACTTAAATTTATTCAATTTTTTAAAATAAGCGACTCTTTTTCTTGTGTGTCACTTAATGAATTTATAGGGCCAAAAAGGGAACAATGACGATACCATTGCCGATCGCCAAGAAATCGGAAAACGGTTGATTTGCATTACTATTTCTTTTTATTTATTTGTTTATGTATTTGAAACTAATTTTAGAAAGTTGATTTTACGCGTCTGGAATATTAATTAGGTGATTGTCGAGAATTTGGTTATTTATGAAACTAAGCTTTATGTTGTTCCTTACGAATTTAAGAACAGCTATCTGACTGCAAGACTAAAACACACAATCATAATTTCATGTACATGTTCTAGCTGTTGTTTAGTCAAGTTCGTTTTATTCATAATTGACAAAAAAAGAAAATTAAGATATTTCACAATTTATGGTTTTCATTTAGCTCTTTTGTTGAGCTTCAGTTTTCCGTATCTGCTGTAATCATTTTGGTCAATTCAGTTCTTCTATTTATACAGGATTAGTCAAAAAGTTGTAGGAAAACAAAGTTAAATTTTTTTTAGACGTTTAAGTTTATTTCAACATTCTAAAAAATTATATAAATTTAATCGTTTTCGAATTAAATCGAGTTATAAATATTACTTTTTAAAAAATTACTACAACAATAAATGTAGTTTATCATCCTAAATCCTAAAATTAAATAAACCCTATCAAATTTTTTAACTAGGGGTTTGATGCTAGAAGATCTAGATTAAGAAATCCAATCCCGCAAATTCGGGATCCCGCGGTTATTTCGCGGGATTGACATTGCGGGATTAAACGTGCGGGATTTGCGGGACTCGATGTGGGTGCTGTATGTTAATAAAAAGTTGTTTTATGCAATTAAAAACAGAATAGAGTATCAGGAAAATATTAATTGCATATAAGTACAATACAATAGTACGACTAGTTTAACGGTTACATGTTACATTGATTTTGAAAGTATTTTCGGAGAAAAGATAACATGTTAATGTTTCATCCTTTAGATTTGATCTTATTTTAATTGACATGTATCCTGCGGCTGAAAACGCATGTTCAGCTTCGACTCTTGTTGGCGGAATAGATTTTACACAATTTGTGGCCCTGATTCGAATAGTTGGCGCATATCGGTCGATGTGACAAACTTTCCAAAGGGTATACCATCTTTAGCTACCATTCCAGACACTCTTTCCTCCATCGAAACTTTTTCTCACATGAAAAAAAAATCGGTAATTTTCATTTTCTTAGGGCACAGAAGAACCACTAACATCTGAGTGCTTAGCAATAGAACTAAACGAACCACTCGAACTGCTGGTACTAGCTTTAATTTACTGTGTTATTTTATCAATATAAACACTACCGCTGCTGCTCTGGACTTTCAAATTAATATTATGCTATGTTTGTAAGTGGGTGTGAAGACCTTTGGTGGAACGAGCAGAGATTATGGTAATGCTGGGGCATAACTTACATTTACCTGTAAGACCATGTTCAGACTTTAAAAAATAATTCCAAACTAAACTTGAACCTTTATTATCTTTGTATCATGTATTATATTCAACCACTTGATAAATGTCACCAGGTACTAGTAGAGTAACGCTCTTACTTTCGCAAGTACACAAGAAAACTGTTGTATTTAACGTATTTTCAATAGCCCAGTATGGCGGGGAATCCCCGACGCGTCGACCAAAAATACCTCAGTTCATTGTTTGCTCTTCCGCAAATCCCGCGGATCCGCAGGATCCATGGGCCCAATCCCGCGGATCCACGGGATCGATGGGTCAATCCCGAAGGTTTGCGGGATTAAAGTTTGGGTGCGGGATTGGATTCCCTAATCTAGATGGACCTTTACCGTGTGAATTTAACGCAGGTCTGCCGATCTGATACCGCTTGACTTCTCAATGGGGTCATATAAAAAATGTATTCCATAAAAATGATCACAGAATATCGAAGTTGAAAGAACGAATAAGACATCAAATTTCCAGTATTCATCCCAAATCAACACCCTGTCAGGATGTCAACGATAGACACTTTGAGCACCTTTATTAAGCCTTGTTCTCTCTTTTCTTCTCCTGGTATAAATTTTTTATAACTACATGAACATTTTTGTAATAATTTATTAGAAAAAAATTTTCCATATTCTCATAGACTTTAAGAAACCCTTAAACTTTTCTGTTTACATTTGCCCCTATCTATCTTACTTTAAGAAATATTCTATCGTTTCCATACATATCAGCCACGCTGTGTATCTTTAATTTTGGTATTAAAACTCAATCAATATAAACTAGAATCTGAACCTGGTCTATGTTTTTCTAAATTCTATTTACTCTTTACGATTCTAATAAAGACCTGAACCTTTAAATCGCCTTTTTCTGAAACAAGAAATAAGCAGAGAATGCACGAACGAAGCGTATTGTAAAATAAATTGATCTGCCCCTCCATTTATCCCCGCCACTGGTTGCGGTGCGTCCGGACCCCCGTCCCGTCCGAAATTAAGACGCGGCGGTCCCTTCCGCGTCCCCAAGGGCCCAAAGGGGGGTGGTTTGGCCCCTCTTCGGCCGCCCCCGCTTGCACCGGCCGCACGTGCGTGCACCGTCGCTGCGGGGTGACAGTGCAAGTCGAGCAACCGCCGCAGTCGGACGCGAGCTGAACGAACACCGCGACCGATGCAGTTTCTGAGGTACGCGAGGTGCATCGGAGTCAGACCGGAAGCGGACGTACCTTAAAGACTGGGGGGGTTTATTGTCCAAATTGTGGGAAATTGCACTTAAAAATTTTAATATGTGATTTTACAATTTTAATTTATTACTATCATGTAATTTTTTCTTGCAGTAACTTTATTTAATTATGCATCTTAACGATGATGCAGTAGATAAATATTCAACTAAAAAATGTTTAAATTATTTTTAACTATAAAGATGTTTTTGGTTTTTATATAAATTAACTACCATTTTATTCGTTTATATGCTAGAAAATAGACGATATAACCAAATAACCTCCCCATAAAATTTTTAAAATCAATGAATGGTGCATCGTAATCTCTTAAGTCTTGGAGTCTTGGGTACTTCCTGCAATTATTCAAATCTTACTCCGGTCCTATTGCTTTTTAGTGTTTTGGTGATATTTCATTTTGTTCCCATAGGTGTATATATTCGTCAAAATTAACCTTTTCGAAATTATTGAATTTAAGGATTTTGGTATAACAGTGTTTGGTGTTCAGGATATACCACAGTATTTATGTCTCGCTATTGGGGGTGCAGTTGTATTAATGTTTTATTAAGGTAATATTTGTTTTTTAATATAATATTTTATGACAAATTGTGAACGAAACCGATTACAGTTGTTAAACTGTTGAAAAATTAATGTCAGCAAAAAAAATTTTCAATTGAATAATTTTTTTTTTCAACATATTTTTCGTAATTATTTTCTCGAAAATTTATACACAAACCATAATTTAACAAAAAAAAGTTGAAAACAGTTCCTAAGGTGCTCGGAATCAGCCAAAATTTAAAATTCCACATTTATAGTTTATTTGTTAAAAAGTAATTTTGTTATAATTATCAAAATATATTAATATAATATTCAAGTAAAAACTACTTATTGAAACTTATTTTGGCAATAGCCGAATTTTCCATACTTATTTATTTTTGTTAAGAAATAAAATTAATATTTATGTATAATCTCTTAAGTCTTGGGAATTTTTGACAATTTTTCTGATTTGATATAACAGGGTTTGATGTCAAAGATATCCCACGGTATTTATGTCGCGCTATTCGCGTGTATTTAATACAATTTTCGTACTTTATAAAAAATTGTGGATAAAACCGTTTGTAGTTGTTAAACTGTTGAAAAATTAATTGTAAACAAGAAAATATTTCAATTTGATTAGTTTTATTTATCAACACATTTTTCTTCATCATTATCTCGATAATTTATTCAGAGCCATAATTTAACAAAAAAAGCTGAAAGCAGTGCCTGCGGTGCTCGAGGTGCATTGAAATCAGATCTGCCAAAATTGAAAATTGCTCATTTAATAATTTATTGATAAAAAGTAATTTTGTTATGATATAATGCTTAATAAAACTTCTTTTGGAAATTACCTATTTTGCAATAATTATTTATTTTTGTTAAGAAATAAAATTAATATTTATGTATCATAATCTCTTAAGTCTTGGGAATTTTTGACAATTTTTCTGATTTGAAATAACAGGGTTTGATGTCAAAGATATCTCACGGTATTTATGTCGCACTATTCGCGGTGCAGATTTATTAATATTTTATTTAAGTTATATTTGTTTTTTAATATAATTCTCGTATTTTATAAAAAATTGTGAACGGGACAGATTATAGTGCTTGAGAAACTCATTATAAACCTGAAAATTTAAAATTTCATTAGTTTTATTTATCAACAAATATTTCATTTTCTTATCTTATCTGTAAATTTATACTAGTACACTTAAAATAATACTTCAACTAAGAAATTTGGATGCAGTTCCTGTAAATAACCGAATTTAGCAATTATTTACTTTTGTGGAGAAATAAATATTGTCTCGCTATTAGAGTGCAGTTTTATTAATAATTTATTAGGGTAATATATCTTTTAAATTTATTCATATTTTATAAAAACTTATGAATAAAACTTATTACAGAACGCGATAGAACTGTTGAAAAATTAATTATAAGCAATTTTTTCAATTAGATTGCTTCTGTTGTTTAATAACATTTAATTTACATTAATTATTATTATAGAGGTTTGAGGTATTCGAGGTACATTGGAATTAGATCATGTGCGAGAATTCCTACCGGTGTCAATTGGTGAAATCAAAAATTGCACTAAATATAATTTTTTCTTAATTGCTAAAAAATTATTTTGCTATATTTTCTATCATATAGCTAATTAATTTTAATTATGTAAATATCTTAAAATTGAGTTACTTATATTCAAATAATTTTCCATTTTTGAATAACAGTTTTAAATAATTGTTGTAAATAACCAAACATTGGAATTATTTCTTTCGGTGGAGTAGTCTTGTGTATACCTTGTATGTATATTTTTAGGATCAATTAAATAAGTATCATAATCTTTTAAGTCTTGGGTACTTCTTGCCTTCGCATTGGCTATGCAGTTGCATTAACTTTTATTTAAAGTAATATCCTTTTAAGTTAATATATTTCATTGATGATGACCATATAGGGGCGAAATATATGTAACTAATTTTAAAATAAATAGAAGCAATTTCATGAGACGCCGACTTTCTGTTTTTAAGTTTTGTTATATTTCATTGCGTTAATGACCAACAAATAATTGGACCCTATGAATAAACCCTTATGCTTTTTCCATTGAACATTAATCATCATCTATTAATATTTATTTAAGAAAAATCAATTACGTAAATTTTATTTATCTTTTTCTATAAAAAATCGTTAATATACCCAAAAATTAACTGAAATATGCAACTAAGTAGTGATAGTTTAATTATGATTTTTTTTGGGTTTGTTTGGGGGGGGGCTCCGAAGTATCAAGAATGAAAGCAAAACGCACGAATACAGTTTTCCTTCGGGGTTTTAAGCATTTCAACGCTATCTGGTTATTTTTAAATATGAATTTTTTGAATCAAAAATATTTATTCAAAATAAATTATATCTCAAAACGATATTAAAGAACATAAAAGAACGACGGAAGGCAAGACGGACAAATAATTATATATGTAGCAGAAGGACAAAGTATTCCTTTTTTTACGAACGGGAAATTAGATCTCACGAACCGAAAAAAAGTAACTTTATGCATATGTTTCATACAATATATTTTCTACGATCGTATCAGTTTTCTTTATTGAAATTAAAAAATATATATTGTTGTATTACCAATTCACTGTCACTTAGGAATGCAATAAGTTTGAGATATTTGCTTAGATCGATTTGATTATTCCGAATTAATGTTGATTTTAGCTTGGAATAGCACGATCATAAAGTCTAAGATTTAAAACTGTGAAACTCTTCACTTTCTTTCGGTCCAATGCAATTTTTTTAACGTATTATATTCCTCTTTGTAAGCTTCTTCCGATTCTTCAGGCCATACATTTTGTGTTGCTTCATTGGCTTAAGTAAATATTTCCTCTGGAGCGAATTAAAATGAGTTTTCTTCTTTGGAATTGAAATTATTTCTTTCCATTTTTGATGTTTTCCAATATTATTGACATTTGTAAGGTGCGGTGCCCAGACAACGAACGACTAGGATGCTATTTTCTCGATATTATAAACATTCATAGAGAGGTGAAAAAATTACAAGTTACGGTACTTTTTTAAACGCTAAATTACTTTTTTTTAACTTTGTAAGAAATAACCGATTTTATAAAATCATTTATATAAAAAATATAGTTTTTATAACGATCGTAGAAAAATTATATTTTTTATTCGAAGCTTGATTATTAGATTTATATTGCGTTTGCCCAAGCGCCACTATATTAGCATGCATTAGCGTACTGTTCATTTTTAAAAAATTTCCTACGTATAGTTTTTCAAATACAGTAGAAATTGTAGAGCAAACCCGAACAGACCCGAAAATAAGTGTTACCTCTTCCTACAACATTTTTTCGAAAATTGATTATTAAATTTTGTTTTCAGTTTTTTTGCAATACCTTTTGCCGTGCTCATAATATTTTGACGAAATCTCGTATATGGAGCTTTTTCGGGATGCGGAATACAAATTTGTGCACGGTTTTATCGCATTTTGTAGAGTGCACCACATAGAACCCTATACTTTAATTTGAATGGTCCCAACTTTTTTGTACTACACTGTATGCGCATTTTGACTCAATATTTTTATTCTACTAACCTTTTGACATAAAAGGGTATACTACTTTTCTTTCTATAATTCTAACCGTTTTCCAAAAAAAACGCTAAAATAACATTGCTTGCATGTGATGAATACGAAACGTTTTAATTTATTTTATTTATATTTGATTTACTAACAAAATCATAAGTTACTAGAACAATAAATTAAATATTCAAATCAAAGGTTCACAGTGACGTCCTTCCTCTTCAACACATAAATTAATTCTTCCTAAAAAATTCCGAAGAACTTTATGGCATATTCTTGCCTTTTGCTTAATTATCTCACAATTAGCAACAATTCTTTCTCTCAGCCCTTCGGCGCTATTCACGGGTGTCCTGTATGCAAGCGTCTTTAGATAGCCCCAAAAAAATAAATCCAATAGGTTTAAGTCAGGGGATCCAGGGGCCTAGTGTACAAAACCACCGCGTCCTATCCACCTTTCAGGAAAAGTTTAATTTAAGAATTGTCTGACCACTTAACTAAAATGCGTTTCCGCGTCATATTGAAGCAGCCACATTGCATTTACAAACACAAACCCGAAGAACTTTATGGCATATTCTTGCCTTTTGCTTAATTATCTCACAATTAGCAACAATTCTTTCTCTCAGCCCTTCGGCGCTATTCACGGGTGTCCTGTATACAAGCGTCTTTAGATAGCCCCAAAAAAATAAATCCAATAGGTTTAAGTCAGGGGATCCAGGGGCCTAGTGTACAAAACCACTGCGTCCTATCCACCTTTCAGGAAAAGTTTAATTTAAGAATTGTCTGACCACTTAACTAAAATGCGTTGCCGCGTCATATTGAAGCAGCCACATTGCATTTATGATAACAATTATTACAGAAGAACTTGTAGAAAATTACTAAGTGTCAAAGCTAATTCTCCACAAGCTTGTTTCTACGGCAACTATAGCGCATGTTTCCAAAACAAGTTAAAGTTGAAAATAAATTAAAATGAATTCATATTCATTTCATGCAAGCAATGTTATTTTAGCGTTTTCCTCGAAAACGGTTAGATTTATCGAAACAAAAGTAGTATACCTTTCTTATATCAAAAGGTTAGGAGAATTAAAATATTTAGTCAAAATGCGCATACAGTGTACAAAAAAGTTGGGACCATTCAAATTAAAGTATTCGTATGTGGCTAGAAAATGAGAAAAAATGGTGGACAAATTTGTATCCTCATCCTGAAAACACCCCATATAGGGAGATTTCGTCAAAATATTATGAGCGTGGCAATAGGTATTACAAAAAAACTGCAACTAAAATTTAACTTTAACACCCTGTAAGTCAGTTAATAATCAATATTCGAAAAAATATTATAGGAAGAGGTAGCATTTATTTTCGGACTACAATTTTCCCCTAAATTTTTTGCTCATTATTCAGGAGACCCTGAATAGATCGAGGCAGTTTCCGCCGGGGAATACCCTGTATAAGTACGATTTATTATCGTATGGATCGTATACGACGTTCTAATAGAGCTTCTCGTAGTTTAATCGAAGAGATGTTACATTTTTAGGCTCTGTACCATTATAATGTATTTCCTATTAACAATTTACTTCTTGTCAATAAGAACTTAACAAGTCTCTTTGTATCGTTAGTATAGTTATTTATGAATGTTAGATGCTGAGAAATATTAGGCACCAACTTCGTGGTTCTCGCATTTGTTCCGGTTGCCCGCACTTTCGACTGTGCCTTCTCAATTTTTTCTTCTTTCAGAAAAGTAGCAGTAAATTCGCTTAAATAATGATTTGGAAATACCCACTTATTTTATTGTACCGAATTGTTACCGAAATACTGGGAGACTGGGTTACTGACCAGGCCGGTACTTCTTTGCAAGAAATATACCTTCTAATTTTAAATTATAGGAAGGTAATTTTGTAGTTACATCATCTGCGTTATAATTGGTCATAAATATTTGATACTCATCTAAAACAGTTTGGGAATACATAAAAGAGACCTGATTACATTATTGTGCACTCAGGTATAATAGAGTCATAACATTAGAGGTAACTCCGGAGGACTTCGCCATCTTCTATTAGTAAGTTGAGTTGAGATAAATAATCACAATTATTTCCATCACCTTTCAAATTTACTGTTTCGACCAATCAAATTGTTTTATTTACACCAATTACACAAAATTATTTTGACAAATTGATCCAAAGCAGTTTTAAAAGGGGGTTTCTAAATAGACAGAGTACTAGAAAATGACTTTTAATAAATGTCAAGTTTGAATGACTTTCTTTTAATATAAGGCATATTTTTTGAGATTTTTATTATTTATATTATTATAAAAATATATACTTACTGTTTATTTGCAATGTATTTCCTTATTCAACGATATTGTTGATACGCTTTCTTTTGACATTGTAGTCACATAACCTTAAACTTAGGAAACGTCAAAAGGTTTGAAGTCTAGAGTACAGAGGATACTGTAGTATCGATATCGACGACTATCGATATTGTATATTTAAAAGTATTTCTCGAATTATTATAATATTAAATTTAGGTTCTGGAAATAATCTTATCAAATATACTCGAATGTCGTTTTATTTATCGATGGAAAAAAACGAGATCTAGTTATATTACCTTTGATATTATCGCAAGGTTTGTATTTGAATAAATATCTTTAGGTTTTAATTGTTTTATAGTGGATGCGCTAGTTAAAGCATTACAAGCAGGTTTGGAATAAATCATCACTTTTATAGAAAAGTAAAAGAGTATTGACTTTTTGGATTCAATTCTATTTTTTTTTTCATGATTTACTATATCAAGTCCAAACAAAAATAAAGGTCTAAAATACGGCGGCTTACGAGCAGCACAAATTCTGACTTAACTTAGAGAAAAGGAACTTAGTTGCACGTACGATTTATCACAAGTAAGTCAGAATCTGACTTCCCCCCTTGCTCCTGCTAAGACACACGCATTTTCGACTGAGATCTAAGGGCGGGTTTATCAGTGGAATGTTAAGGTCATTTAGCTCAGAGCTAAACTATAACTCTGAGAGCTATACTGTTTTACCTATGTCCATGTTATGCGAAGTAAGTCAGTAAGTGTTAAAGCTTGATGATAATTAATGCGTGGTTTGGAGTTGATCCGTGGGTTATTTTTAAAATTGGGGTCTTTTTTATCCTCAGCCAAGTTAATATAGTCTCATAAACTGATTCTGTGATTATCCACCAAAACTCAGATTTATAATCTGACGTTTTTCAAACAGAATTTTGTGGTATATAAAAAACACATGGATAAACATTTTTAGTGGTAACACGAACTTTGACCCAGAGCTAACCATGGCTCAGGGCTAGCTCTTGTTCGTTTATTTGGTCTGGATCCAGCTGTTATTAAATTAAACTAAAAATCGTAAAGGATACTAAATTATTAAAAGGTTTATCCCAAAGAATAACATAATAGCAAACTATAATTTTCTTGTAAACTCTGACACTAAATCAATAAATAAAAATGTTTACAGCTTTTTCACACTTAATCGATTTCGCAAGTTAGAATGCACTAACCCAAAAGACGAAAAAATTCTTTCGACACTTGGCCAAGGAAGCTACTGCTGTAATTAGTTGTTTTATGTAATCTATAACGTGTATCTAACAAAGTCCTTGCAGCAGGCACAATTCAAAGCGTTTAACTTTTCCTCTTCAGCTAAGCTTACTAGATAATTACACTCAAAATTCCTATTAGAAAGTATGAATTAATTCGTGATTTTTTTGAAGAAAAAAAAATCAAATCACTTCTCAAAAAAAATCACGATTAATTCATAGTCTTTTTATAGGAATTTTGAGATAATGCAGTTATATATGAGTTTAGAGAGAAATGCTCGGGTAATTTACATTAATAGTAAAATAGCTCTATTAAAACCATGCAATGCTTGTTTAATTTGATGTAAAACTAAAAAAGTATAGATTTTTGTTTTGCTTAAAACTCATTGCCGTATGGATTTATATTAGATTTAAAATAATAATTCCTCAAAACTACCAAATACGATACTATACGTTAAAATTTTGTATTTGGGACAAATAATAATTTATTCTTGTAATGCGAAAGATCAGAACAGAATGAAACAGGCATAAATAAGAAAATTTTAATCAGTTGGCAATGTAAACAAAATAATGTCTATACGTCAGCGTCAAAATCATTGTTATATTAAAGTTAAATTGTTACAATTTGTACTGTATACAAAATAGGAGATATGCGTTCCAGTTTGTTTGAAAGAGTAGAAGTAGTGTACCGTACACCACTGCTTTTAACGTATAATATATATTTTAGATTAATAGAATGACTAATAACTAGCTAAACAATATTTATTTGAAAATACTTATGTGGGCTTTGCAGTGCAGCCCTTTAATTATTGCATCTTATTCGTTGCAGCAATTAATACAATGTTTTTATATTTACATTATTGTGGGATATCTTAACAAAGATAACATTTTAATTGTTGTACATGATCTATACCAGTGGTCTCCAACCACCGGCACACAGAGTGGTGCCGATCCGCAGAAATGTTTCACCGGTCCGCGAATATATGTTCTTTTAACATACCCGTACAAACCACTGATGAACATACGAAACGATTCACTATAATTTTAAGTACTTTTTTCTACATTATATTTTTTGATCCGCTTAATGGATGTTGATAAACTTTTCACTGGCGGGTACCCCATTATTTAGATACACATTGACGCAGCAGAGTTTAATTTACTTCAATATACGGGATGAAAGAAAAAGTGGTATTTTTTTACCAAAATTTAAATTGCGACACATGGATTTTCAGGTATATCTAAGTACTTACATCAGTGGCGGAACTTCAAACTTTGGGCCCCCCGCAAAATTATTTACTAGGCCCTATAAAATGATTTATTTAGTTAAGGTAGAATAACGTAAATTGGTAAATTATAGATATAGATGTTACTCCATAAGAATTTAAAATAGAAAATTGATGATTCCTATGAGAAAAATTTTTTTAATGCTCTTTAGAAACTAATGTTTATATTAAAAATCACATTTATTATATAATATTATTATAATAATATTATTCCAGAACCCATAAACAGTGACCACACTATTCTTTTCTGAATAACTTTATTGTTTAAAATCAATTTTAAACCAAATTTCCAGGAAATATTTACAAAAGTATAAGTTCTCGTAAAATTAATATCATACAGGGCAGGTTAAAATTAGAAGTTACTTTAAACAAGTCGCAAAAATAGGTTCTTTCTTTCCTCAAATAATTTAGACTTACATGTTATATCTTCTTATATTCTGAACAAAAAATATGTTAAGAGATTTTTTGATATTTCACTCGATTAACTAATTTTCTGTTAATAACTGAATATCACAATGTTTAGTCATCAGTTAGCCATGGGAACAATTATTGTATAAAATGAAACATAAATGATATTTGAATGAAAGAAATGTATTTCAGTTTACATAATAATAATCTACAAAAAATATTATTTGAAAAATTGTTCAATATAACCTCTGGTTTGTTCAATGCATTTCTGTAAACGTATTTTCCCTAAATTGAACCATTGAACAACTTTTCAATTAATTTTGTTATTAGATTAATATATTACTAGTAAGTTATTCTTAAAATCTAAGGCGATTGACAGATGTATCCCAAGTAGCATTTTTAGACACATTGTGGTACATGTATCGGAACTATCGTTTCTGTTTCCGATCAAAATTGGAAACTGTTGGCAACAAGAATGAAAATATTTTCGAAACGTATACATTTTAAATGGGACATTTACACGTGTTTCCAAGTGGTTGGTACTAGCTGTGACTTTCGCTGTTTCGATGCACAATCGAAACTTTTATCGAAAATGTTACTTATTTGTATTTTAAAATGACAGTTAAAGGGGCGGGGCTATGTTAAACCATGCGCAAAACAATTAGGATACCTTCACTATTGTAAAATAAAATGAAAACAATATGAAACAATAATTTCACCATGATGAATTCGTTATAAGTATATTTCCTATAAGTTATTTTATTTTATATACCTAGTTATTGCATATTAGAACCAAAAAATCATTGTCGCAGTAAATTTTATCGTGCAGTTTAGTAATTTGGCTTTATACAGGGTGTTATGGAAATGACGTATTATATTTAAACCGGCAATTCCTGAGATTAATACAAATTGAAGAAAAATATCCTTAAATGGCGCTTTCAATTCATTTAGCGGTAAAAATGACCTGACGTCAAACCAGGAATATCACTGTACCGCACTGCGACACATCCGAATTCTCACCGGTGTTGTCAGAATTACACCTTACACTCGCACAAGTTTGAAATACCCAACTACGTAACTAGGTCAAATGTCAATGACCTTTTGACTTTTGATTGGCCGATTGATTTTTTAATGTAATTTTATTTAGGCCACACACATACACTTACCTTGTCGGTCTTATTTAAAAATTAATGTCAACTTCTATAAAAGAAAGTAAGTAAGTAAGTAAAGAAACCGGCACATAACCCATAATCATAATCGGAAATCTTCACATGAACTGGCCAAAACACACACAAAATTCACAACACTGGCCAAAGCACACACAAAATTCACTTGGAGACATCGTTTTTTATTAACATTGGGTTGTCTCGCCTAGATTTGTATAAACATTTGTTTTTAATTATAAAACACATTGTGAAATGTATCATTTCGCTGTCTGAAACGAACTGTCAAAAACTAGGAATGTATTAATATGCAATGCATGTTTTCCGGTAGATTCCTGCGCATTCACCAAAAATGGCTGAAATAAATAATTATAATATTCTACAGCACTTATTTATGGTGTAGATACCAATAAAGATTAAAAAACTTGTTAATCGCTGCTCTGGTGCTTTATTTCATTCGAAAGGCTTAAAAAAATTAAATCGATTGTTTCACAGCGGGATTTTAAAACCAAAAATTTGCCACATCTCTAGTATAAAATCGACAGGTTAAATGTTATATTTTCTTTGAGGTTAAACGTTGACATTTGCTTGACAACATGACAACAAGCGTCTTCGCGCGAGAAAGTTTTTTCGGGATATTTAATCAACTGTACAGTGAGAATAAGTGGAAAAATGTTTAGTACATACAGAAAAATCAAGTCGAAGGCATATTAGAAAATGTTCCTTTAGTAAGAGACTGGAAATCGCAAGGTCACCGGATCTTACATCATGCAATTTTTTCTATGGGGTACGATGATAAAGAATTAGTTGATAAAGTCGAAGATGGATCAGTTGCGATATAAGATATTGGATGCAGCAGATAAAATAATTGCTGAACGTTTTCGTTTATAAAGTGCCAATTGTGTCCTATCTCCGATTTGTGTGTTTGTTAAATAATGCATTAGTGTATAGCGATTTTGTGTGGCAAGGGCCTATCTTAAAAAACTAATTTGAAACATGTGTTTCTTTAAGTGATTTATGGTAATTTGTTCAGTGTTTCATTATTTGTTCTGTGTCTCTGACGATATGTTCTGAGATTGGAAGAAAAACGCCGAAGGGGTTTTAGTGGGGTATAAGCTTTACCCACTAAAACCAAAAAAACTGAAGATTTATGTGCCTTGGATTACTTGCTAGTATACTGGCACCTGGATTCACTTCTATTTGGATACTAGGTAACTAAATATTTATTTTTATAAGAATCTAAAGTTTTACACGAACAATTTGGCAACATTGCGCCAGAACATCTGTTTATTACACAGCTGCTCAGTGTAATGTGACTGTGCCGAGGAGTTGTGTGTGGGTTTATGGGTGAATTACCCCACTTTTTAAACGTTCGATTTGAAAAAAAAAAAATATGTAGCGCTTCTCTAGGACACCCCAGGAGTCACCCATTTAAATATAATACGTCATTTCCATAACACCCTGTATTTTTAATGTGCCCTCGATTTATTTTCATTTACAGAAAAAAATATACTTTTGTCAAAAAAAAAAAATTAAAATATTATCAATAATTTATTTATTTCTTTTATAAATGGAACTTATCTAACAAATTTTGGCATTGCAAGAGATGCAGGAATTTCATTAAAACTCATTTTAACAAAATAAAAATTCATTTCCTAAAATGGCCGCTAGGAAGCAAGAAATTATTCTGGTCCAAAATGGACTCGGCACACAATTTCTACTCTTTGGCGTCTATAATGTTTCCATGATGCACAGAAGAATAAAAGGTTTGTAAGGTGAATGCCACAGAAAGAAAAGGCTTGCTTGCATGCACAGAAAACAAAGGTTCGGTATGGACAGCCGCGGTGTGACGTCACGAGAGGCGTGGTTGCAAAAACCTTTCCAAACTAAAATTACAAGGGATAAATAAGCGATTTCCTGGTATTATTTGTATATTAGATGTTATTATTGATTCATTTTCAGAAACAGATTGACGTAAGTGTTTTTTGAAGATCAACATCTTGTTTGAGGTTATGTTATTATTGTTTGCATAGGGAGATTTAAATTGTTATTTTCCTGTTAAAAACAGCTTTTTGCACTGTATTTATCAACACAACACTTAAAATATAAATAATATCAAGAAGTTGCTAAGTTATCGCTAATAAACGTACACCGCTGCTATAAAAAATCTCTTATGGGAAATTCAGTTCAATCTTGTGTCTTACCAAAACTTTATAATTTTAACTAAAAATTTTTTCGTAAAATAGTTATCTTCGCGTGTCGTTAATATATCGACACCACGATTTGTAAAATATTTCGAAACAAGCACTTCTTTAAGTGTTTCCAGTAACTGGATTCGAAAATGTGTCGCAAAAGTTTCGTAACACATATGTATCGATACAAGTTTCTAATTCGAATCGAAAATGTGTCGAAACGTTTCTCAGCAAAGAATGTGTGTCCAATTTGTGTCTAAAAATGCTACTTGGGATACGAACTCTTTTCTTGATGATAGTATTAAATCATATTAAATTAGTGTTGCGTAAGAAAAAACACTTTTTGAAGTGGCGAGGGTCCTCCCATTGCGTAATGGGCCGTGGGCCCCCTGGACGCCAGCCCCCCCCCCCCCCCCCCCCGCGTTGCATGGCCTTGCTGCATAGTAGTTCCGCGCCTGACTTACATACTGTACAGAGTAAAGGTTTGTCTGTTTCCCACATTTTCTTTCTTTATTTGTCTTTTTATATCTAACAGTTTGAAAGTTATACCGCTTTTTCCAGAACATTACATTTTATGTACACTTACCTACTCTTACAGGTATACATAATGCGACAACTTACATTTTTGTCGCATCATAGAAAAAATAAGTGATGTCGTTTTAAAATCAAGAGATGAGCAACACACTATTGAATGGTTCATGATTATTTATTTATTCCATTTTGGTTCCTTATTAACATTTGTATTGTTTAAGTTACTATGTATTTTTGTTGTTAGTCAAATGTATGTTCTCGCATCATGTATACCCAACCTAATGTTGTAATGTTTTGAAAAATGCGATATAACGCTAAAACTGTTAAAGATAAAAAGACAAGTAAACAAAAATGTAGAGAAAAGACGAACCTTACTCTCGCGCGTATGCACGTGAGTAATGTAGAGACAAGATTAACCTTACTTTCGTGAGTACTCAAATATACCTAAAAACTCCCCTGTCGCAGTTTAAATTTTAGTAAAAATATCGCTTTTTATTATATATATTAAATTAAATGAACGGAAAAATAAAACTTTGCTTCGCCAATGTGTAACTAAATGGTGGACATACGAAACGATTCACTATAATTTTAAGTACTTTTTGCGACATCATATCTTTTCATCCGCTTAATGGATTTTGTTAAAGTTTTGACTGGCGTATAGCTCCATTATTTAGTTACACATGGACGTAGCAAAGTTAAATTTTTCTGTTCATTTAATTCAATATACGGGATAAAAGAAAATGTGGTATTTTTGTACTAAAATTTAAATTGCGACACGTGAGTTTTCAGGTATATACTTTTATACTCAATAGAGTAAAGGTTAGTACTTCTTCTACATCTACATCAGATTACACTATTGAATGCTTCATGATTATTTATTTTTTCCATTTTGGTTTTTATTAACTTTTGTTTTGTTTAATTTAATATGTATTTTCGTTGTTAGTCTATAGATTATATTGTTTGGGATATTGCTAAATCGTATGAGATGAAACGGATTATTGGGATTTCGATTTTCGTAACAAATACGGTGAAGAACTTAACACTACTTGGATGACTACTTGGGAATACCATGTGTTAAAACTTGAGAGATTTGAGTAAATTTTAAAAAAGATTGTTTTCAAGATATTTGAAAAAATCTAAAATTTTGCGTTCTGGTTATTATATTTTCCTGATTTTGAAATAAATTACACTTCCTCATTGCTACCTTAAATGCTCACAGTTAAAATGCAAATATCTACGAAACGGTAACTCTGGGCGACCTGAACTAAGTATACCTTTTTTACGTAATAAATATGGGAAAAGTATTATTTTTATTAAAAACTTAAATACACCTGGACACAAAAAAGTTATGACCGTATGAATGTGCAAAAAATGCCGCAGACAGCGGCCCCTACATTGTACATTAAAATTTCACAAAGAAATCAATTTCTCGTCCTAAAAAAACCATAATTGCAAAATTTTGTAAAAAAATGTTATTTTCTTCAAAGTTGTAAAAGAAAAACAAAAATGAAGTTTTAACTTTAACATCCTGTATCTCAGTTAATATCAACTTTCGGATATAGGCAAGTATAATAATTAAATCCTAATATTTTTACGTAAGGAGTCTGTGGTTTTGCCATGGACCATTAATTAGCGGACACTCTGTATAGAGCTTTAAATTATGGTTAGTTTTACTATTTTATAGTAAATTTAACTAAGTTTTTCGTTCCGTATGGAGCACCATGCACCAGATACCCGATCTCATATGGCCTGGTTATCAGGGGAGCGAAGTAGATATAGGAATAATACATTATTTACTATTCCCTATTTTTTGTTATAAATCCGGCAGCAGCGCCATTAAAATAGCATTATATCACACTTTTTTATTTCATTTCTCATTAACTGTGACGGCACCCTGTTGCGCATTTCATTCAAAGTGACAGTTTGCAAATCTCGCACCATCCAAAATGTATTTCGGTCGTGACTTGGTTAATAGCTGAATATTACAAGTTTCCGTCTATTAAATAAGCCTGAAGTCAGCTGGGCAATTTAATACTACTTAAGTACTGCCATTGACGACTCGGCGGGTTCACTCGAGGATTTTTATTTTAACCCTTTAACGGGCAAGATTATGTACTCACCAGATGATCTTGAAATTTAAACATGGTAGGTACTTAGGATGACCTTAGAAAGTATCAAAAAAATATTTTTTGTGATTGTCAAAGACATCATTATAAAAATGCTGGTAAACCATTTTAAAGATTGTTCCACGAAAAATTGATATAACTTAATGACTGCAGTAAAAGTACCTGTGGCGATCCCATTATTTATGACCGTTTGTTATTATTATGTGGAAAGGACCGGATTGTAATAATTATAATTAAATATAGGCACATCAGGTAGGTTAGGTTGCTTAATTTATATTTAAATATCTTTTTGTGGTAAAATTTGTTAGTTTTTATTTCTTGCTGGAAGAGTTTAGTTGTATTACCGATATTATTTTACCAAACGTATAAAAAAAACAGTATATGGCGTCCATGGAAAAACATTGATGGTGCTTCTTCTAGTGTTGCAGTGAAGAAAATGCATTTATCTCTCGATGCTAGGGAAATTGTAAAAAGAGTATATACTTCTTTACTCAACAGAGGACTTTATGCTAGTGCTGCTGCGTGAAACGTCTGATTTGACTAAGATACCTCTGACTACAGTGAAAAGAATCGCGTCAAATCCCATTAAATCGAGAAAGAAGCGTAAAACAAAAGCTCCGTCAAATAAAGGAAAAAGAATAAGCATTTTACATACTGGGTCAGAAAACGGTTGGGTGCCTTGTGGCTTTCTGCAAAAAACATTAAAGACTCTTGTGTGGATTACCATGAAGATAAAACGGCCGAACTTTTTGAGGAATGGTTCAAGAATTGTCTTTTACCAAACATTCCTCAGAATAGCGTGATAGTAATGGACAATGCGAGCTATCACAGTCGCCAATTACATAAAGCTCCAAGCTCAAATACAAAATTGGAGATTCAGAACTACATGGCGGCGAATGATATATATTTTGAAGATATTTATAAAAAAAGTGATCTTTTAGAAGTTTTAAAGACATTTTGTATAAAAATGTCACGTAATAACTGTAGAAAATTCGTATATTAGTCTGGATAGTATAATTAATCCAATTATAATTAATTTTGATGAGGATAGCGATACAGAATGACATTATAAATATAAATAAATATGACTAATATTTTTTAAAAATGTTATTTCATCTGATTACATTAATATAATCATATCATTACTTGTTTTCCTTAGTCCGTCCCTTCATACTTCACTTGTTTATTGCCAAGCTCTTGTCGACACAATGGGACCGACCCAGGAAATCATTAAGTCGTATCCAAATTTCGTGAAACGTACCTACTAGAGAGGATTCAGGGTGAGTTATACAGGGTGTTTCTTAATAGCATGCTAATATTTAAGGAGGATATTCTTGGATCCATTTTGAGAAAAAAACCTCATAGGAACATTTGTCCTAAAGATCTTAACTTTTGAGTTATAGATTTTCAAAAAAATCTCCTTTTTATTAATATCTAGATATTTTTATGAAATTTAGTACACACTTTTCATTTATCAAGAGACATTTTATGATGTATCACAGGTTTTTTTATTACGACCAGTGGCGTTCGTGCGGGAATTGCCCACGATATTTTTTAAGAGCATAATGGTACGCCACTTATTTTTTAAAATAAAAAACATTTTTGAAATTCTCATTCCTTGCTGAGCAAATGAGTCTCTTGATATTTTATCGTTTGATGCACAGTTTTCATATAAAAAAATAAATTATGAAATAGGTTTTAACAAAGATTAAAAAGAATCTAGTAGGTAAGAAACAGATTTTATGTTGTAAAGATAAATAGTTTTGACAGTTGTCTACCTAATATACTTCTCACGTATTTAAGTCATTAACCTTAACAAATTATTAAAAAAAAATGAAACTATTTAACACCTTGTATCTTAAAATTTAAGACGTTTAAAACATATGCTCATATGAGTTATTTACTGAAAATGGACCCCAGAATAACCTCCTTAAATATTAGCATGTTATTAAGAAACACCCTGTAGGCATATTAATATTCTCTGCACTCATCAAGTTTCGTCAGAATTAGATGAATGATATAGAAAGCTATACGATACCGACAGACCCATACGAGATAGACAAAACCGAACAAATAAACATTCATTTTTCTATATCAATATACAGGGTTATGATAAAGAAACGGATCAGACTTTTATATAGAATACCCTCCAATTAATCAAAAAACGCTCTGAAAAGTTAAATTAATTTTTTTGAAATGCGTTTTTTTTTTAGAAAAACGATATTATGTAATGTGGATCCTAAATATGCTACTTTAGTTTCTTAAATCGAACTTAGTATAATTTTTCTTTGTTATTTTTTTGTAAACCGGATAAAAAAACTTTTGTTTCTCCTAACCAAGACATATTAAATCGATCAGCTGTTAGAGTGCAAACGGAAGCAGGCAGGAGATAAAAAGAGATGGGGATTCTACGGATAGACGCGTCTATCACAGGTCTGTCATTTGACAGATTTCGCCTTTTACCGTGTAGTTTTCAATAATTATGATTAATATTTGTGCGCTTTTTCCTGTCAAAATAGAAAATGTGAACGAAGGTTATTTGGAATCATTCTATAATCGACACCGCCTAAAACCAAAGAAGCTGCTATCGCAGCTGGTAATTAAGTTTTCTGCACGAATAATCGAAATGGCTATTTTACATCTCTGATGAATTGCGCTACTCGCCTGCGGCTCGTACGCAAATTTTGTCATTTTATTCTTGTTAAACATTATAATATTTTGTTACCTGAGAATGCTACAGTGTAGTAATGAATAGAAAATATTTTTTTTAGTAAAAACGTGTTTTACATCTTTTCGATCTCCATCGTTATGGATTTCCAAGAGGTATCTGCCGAGCCTGTTCAATTAATAAAAAGAATTATTTTAAGAGATAAGGTATCTATTTGATTGTAAATTCGATCAAAGATTAAAAATTCAACTTTACTAAAATCTGACAATTTTTGTTAAATTCTGAATTTAATTTCAACGCAACGTCGATCAACCTGTGAATTACGTTCATCCAACATTACGTGGTTCAATATAAATGGAACTTTAGTTCAGCTGAACTAAGATCAGTTTTGTTATCATTACTATTCTTTTTTTTTTTATGATCAAACACAAGCACTATAGGAAAAATCCTTTAGGGCACTCTGAGAGTGGTGCGTGTGCGCAAAAAGCGATTCACGTTGGTTTTGAATCGTTGGAGGTTATATTCGTTGGGAAAAACGACCTCGGGAAGGTCGTTCCATAAGGATGAAGTCCTCCAGATGAAAGAATTCTTAAATAATGAAGTTCGAGGAGTACTAAGCTTAACCACATTGATGGGCGGCAGTGGTTCGTCGTGTATTTCTGCTATTCGTCGCTCTGGACGGAATTAAGAGGGCAAGGTCAGCCGAGCACCTTCCATGAAAATATCTGTAAAAGAGAGTCAAATCCCCAACCTGTCTTCGATGTTCTAGGCTGTCGAGGTTCTTCGTCAGCTCGTGGTCTCCGATCAGACGAATAGCCCTCCTTTCGATGGAATCCAGTAGCCGAAGAGTATGTTTGGGTGCAGAGCTCCAGACATGAGAGCAGTATTTTAGTGATGGTCGAATCTGGGCTTTGTATAGTGTCAAAAGTTGTTGAGGTGTGTACAACTTTCTGGTTCGGAAGAGTACCCCAAGCTTCTGAGAAGTTATCCTGGCGATTGCCACAACGTGGTTATGCCAAGACATATTTTCTCCCAGATTGACGCCCAGCAAATTAATAGATGAAGATGGAAGACAGCGAAACGTAGTACACTACAACAAAAAAGCACACATAATACTGAATTAATAGATCCGGGCCGGGGATTCCCTGTAGAATTTGCTTTAATTTGTTCATAAAGCAATAGATGGCAGCACCAACAGCAAGTAGAGTGCGTATGTGATTAAAAAAGAGACAACCTATAAAACAGATTTATGATCTAGTGCTGAATTTGGTTTATTTTTAATTTAAGTTTTTTAAATCGAATTCCGTGAACTTAAATTTAAGAAATACTAATAACATGCGAGTTTAAACTATCGATGATCACTTAAAACAATCGATAGTTTTCGATAGTAACAAACTATCGATAGTGCCATCGATTGTATTCCACCACTAGTGTCCGGCCATGACTATTTCCGGTTCTATAATGTTAACCTTTTTAGAGAAAACTGCTGCCTTGGTTTTTTAGTGTTAAATTCATCTTGGTTACTGTCACCCCAAGCCAAAATTTCTTCCAGGTCTTTGTTGAGGCGTGATACTTCATGCTGTCTGCGAAGATGTGCGTCGGCAGCCGATGTTTGCGCATTCAAAGAGAAAGATGAGATAATTGTGCTATCGTCAGCAAAACTAAATATCGGATTTTTAGTTTTCACTGGAATATCCAGTGCAACAACCCGAGACTACCCATGATGTTCGATTGCGTTGTTCCAAATATGGGTGACATAGGCTAGAAGATCTCCAGTTGATCTGAACTTCCGAAAACCATATTGATGATCGCTGATGATGTTGAAGCCTTCCAGGTATTTTAGAAGATGTTGGTTAATAGCTTTCTCCATTACTTTTGATATAACTGAGAGCAATGCGACTGGTCGATAGTTGTTAGGCAGGGTTCTCTTACCTTTCTTTGGAATAGGCTGGACTCGCGCCGTCTTCCAGCAAGATGGAAATATTCCTTTTTTGTAGGATAAGTTGAAAAGTCTACAAAATACTGGTGTTAGTTCATTGGCGCATCGGTTCATCTTTAGTTACTTTTATTTCTTTATATAGCCTTTTATTTGATTTGGCGTTTGGCGGGCTTGGTTTCCAGCAGTTCACTACGTAATTTACTACCGTTATAAATGTAATTTGCTATATATTCTTACTATTTATTTTGTTACATTTACTACATTTGCTATTTATTACTTTCATCGTTTCATTTTTAGCATATTTTTATTTAGATAAAATCGTAAAGCAAAAGCAACAGAATAAAAATAACCAAGAACAACTATTTTTTGCTTTTCCACTCGAATTTCCAACTTTGAACATCAAATTTGTAATAATAAATTTGTGGGTACGTAGTATTTTTGACACTGGCAGCCATTCAAAATAATAATTTAATTTATTATATTTACTACATTTGTGACGTAGCAAATGTAAAAATGTAGTAAATTCAATTTTTCTGCGATGGTAACAACCCTGGTTTCCAACTTTTCTACTAGGGTGTACTTATAAAATATTGTTAAAAATATTAACTAAAATATTTCAATTTTATTTGGCGACTGGTGATACATTTCTAAAGCGGATAGAGCTTGTTGATTCCATAAAATATACAGGGTGTTATGGAAATTTATATTTATATATTATTATATTTAAACCGGCAATTCCTGAGATGAAAACAAATTGAAGAAAAATATCCAAAAATGGCGCTTTAATTTAATATGCCCTGTACATGACCTTATGTCAAACCAAAAATGGCCACGTGATGCCCCTGTCAGGAAAGTAAACAAAGCAAGATATGCCGAAAAACGTCACTGAATCTTGAACAGTGTTGTCATATCTTCAGGGTAAACTCTTTAGAAAGTCAATAACCGTTTGACAGATTGCAAGTTGTTTATTTTTTAGGGTACATTATTATAAACTTTTGAGTTCAGTTCGCTGGGAAACAAGCTCTGATTTATAAACTTGAACTGACTCGAACGAACCGCCGAGGAGTTTATAAATGGTCAGGTATGTTCTCATTTGTTCAATTCGAACGACACCCGTCAGATCTGGACAACTAAAAAGTTTATAAATGCCACTTACTCTTTAGAAAAAAAAATGCAATTTTATTTAGCTTTTCGGACTTATTTAAAACCAACTTAATTTATAAAAAAACACCAAGTACCTGAACAAAAACAAACCGGCACAATAAAATCACATAACACATCTAAGTACCATTCAATCTGAATTAGTATTTTAAAGTGCAACTGTGTAGACAAAAATACGCCCTTATTATCTGAGTGGTCTGGGAAATAATGTATTTAACATCTAAAAATTTTAAAAATAAATAACACGTTGGTTCTGTCGATCGATATTGAACTGCTGGGCTGGGGCACTGCGGTCGCGAAAAGAACAAATAACTTAATAATTTAAACTCGGGTTTAAGTATTAACACACAATTTAACACACAAATCTGCTTGAAACTTGATAAAAACAGTCGGCCGGCTTCTTTAAACAGCTGATTTTGGACAATCGAGCGGGTTGCCTGTTCTATTCGCGACGGCACCGGCTGGGGTTAATATTTAAAAGTACAGCGATGCCACTTTCGATGTTTTATAAGATTATATTCATAAATTGCTGAATTTCCTTCTATAATATTACTTTCCTGTATAATTGTAGTCTCGGAAATGGCAACCGCGCTAGCTCAAGTTAGTTCTCGGAATGTGCACACCTTGGATCGTGGACGCGACCATTTATTTCAAAGGGTAGTTCATATATGTTAACATAAATGCTTCATTTTATCTTTAGTAAAGGGTTAATGGCCCATAGAAATTAGCGTTTTTATTATTTCTATTGCGAAATAATTAAGTGCTGTTTAGTGTTTTCGTGTAGTCTGATTCTAGGTGCATATCTTCAAGAAAACTAATTTGAAACTCGTGGGTGTCTGTGTATTTCTTTAAGTGAGTTAGTGCAAATATTCCGAGAGATTGAAAATAAGAGGCCGAATGGGGTTTAGTGGGTATAAGCTTATTATGCAGTTCCACATTATCATCAGGGTACGTGATGAGCATAAAGCTTTTCCAATAGGAAAAAAAAACAAAAACCTGAAGATGTTTGTGCCCTGGATTACTTGCTAGTGTACTGGCACCTGGATTCACTTCTATTTGGATACTAGGTAAACTAAATATTATTTTTATAAGAATCTAAAGTTTTATATTTTTTACACAGTTTGGCAACATTGTGCCTGAACATCTATTGATTCGGAAAACTACCCACTTTGTCCTCTCCCTGAATACGCTTCTGTACTAGCAAAATACTATAAGTCATATGTGTATATTAGCAATGAATAAAGATTATGTAAAAATTACTACTATTCTTTTCAAATAGGAGTTTCGGTATTTTCTTAATGAATTTGTAAGTTACGTGCCATATGAAATATCTAATATTAACATACTAATGAGCTTTCTGCAACAACAGCAAAGTTTATATAAACAACGGAATATGATTAGTTTCCTGCATAGCAATACAACATATTATACAGGGTATCTTTCTTTCAAAGCAGGATAGCATCCAAAACTGTAATTCAATATAATTTTTTATATCGACTATTCTTAGGTTCCAAAAAATATATTATTAAATTCGTTTGGTTAAATTTGACAGCCCACACTAAAAAAAACTTCATTAGTTTAATTATATTTCTTATGTAACGCCGATAAAACACACAGAAGTTTCCCACTATAGCAGCGTGAAACGCGGGGAAGAAAATTTTGTGTTTCTTTATTATACTGGCGTTAGCGTTCTGCTAATGTTCTTCTATCTATTACGTGATGGATCAGACAATAATTACAAATAAACAATTGAGTAGTTAAATAAAATAAATTGTGACAATTAGAGTGCACTAATAATTAATACATAATACATTAATACATTAATACATGTCAGAAGGACATTTTTGAGGAAAACAACTAGTTTTGAATGAATAGAATCCAACTGCGGAACCAACACATTGTTTTTATTTTTCACTTAATAAATTAATGTTGGAGCACGCCTGTGGTATCATGCTTTAAACAATGGTTTTTATAGGTATATTTTTAACTCCTCGCTCTTCAGACGGAAGCATTCAGGTACGGCTGGGCGGACAATAATCACAAAGTTGTTATCATAAGTACGGGTTGTTTGCATCAATCATTTTGTGATATCAACAAAAAACTGAAAATAATCTGAAATACTTTCGCAGATATTAAAAAATAACGATTTTTGAAAAAAAAATATGACAAGACTAAATTTTAATGTGTTACCTTCTTATATCCGATTATCCGCTGACTAGTGATAGTCTTTTCTAGAAGAAGACAACAATCACTCGATTCTGAAAAGTCTTTTTTTATTTGTGTAAAAAATATAACAAAACTAAATGTGTTACATTCTTATATTATTATCCGATTATCCGCTGACTAGTGATAGTCTTTTCTAATATCTTATGCTAGAAGAAGACAACAATCAGTCGATTCTGAAAAGTATTTTTTTATTTGTGTAAAAAATATAACAAAACTAAATGTGTTTCCTTCTTATATTATTATTCGATTATCCGCTGACTAGTGATAGTCTTTTCTAATATCTTATGCTAGAAGAGGACAACAATCAGTCGATTCTGAAAAGTATGTTTTTATTTGTGTAAAAAATATAACAAAACGAAATGTGTTTCCTTCTTATATTATTATCCGATTATCCGCCTGACTATTGGTAGTCTTTTCATATCTTAGCTAGAAGAAGACAAAAATCAGTCGATTCTGAAAAGTCTGTTTTTATTTGTGTAAAAAATATAACAAAACGAAATGTAATTGTTGTCTTCTTCTAGCATAAGATATTAGAAAAGACTGTCACTAGTCAGCGGATAATCGGATAATAATATAAGAAGGAAACACATTTAGTTTTGTTATATTTTTTACACAAATAAAAAAAGACTTTTCAGAATCGACAGATTGTTGTCTTCTTCTAGCTAAGATATGAAAAGACTACCACTAGTCAGCGGATAATCGGATAATTATATAAGAAGGAAACACATTTCGTTTTGTTATATTTTTTACACAAATAAAAACAGCCTTTCAGAATCGAGTGATTGTTGTCTTCTTCTAGCATAAGATATTAGAAAAGACTACCACTAGTCAGCGGATAATCGGATAATAATATAAGAAGGAAACTCATTTCGTTTTGTTAAAACAGCCTTTCAGAATCGAGTGATTGTTGTCTTCTTCTAGCATAAGATATTAGAAAAGACTACCAGTAGTCAGCGGATAATCGGATAATAATATAAGAAGGAAACACATTTCGTTTTGTTATATCTTTTGTATTATTTTCTAATATCTTATGCTAGAAGAAGACAACAATCACTCGATTCTGAAAAGTCTGTTTTTATTTGTGTAAAAAATATAACAAAACGAAATGTTATTATTCTAGTTATAATTCTTATATTATTATCCGATTATCCGCTGACTAGTGGTAGTCTTTTCTAATATCTTATGCTAGAAGAAGATAACAATCACTCGATTCTGAAAGGTTTTTTTAAATTTTTGTAAAAATATAACAAAACTAAATGTGTTACCTTCTTATATTTATTTATTTTTATTTAAACTTGCAAAGTATAAAAAAATACTAATATTGAAAAAAAAGTAACAAATATAATGTAGCAAAACTAAAAAACTTAACTTTTTGACATTTGGTGTCAGCGGATTTTTACTTTAATCTGTGTCCATAGATCCCAGAGCCTCGTTTTCTATGTATAAAATGGCCAAGCCGGAGACATTGTGGATCTAATATTTGACGTCTTTGATGTGACGTCACCGATTAAAAGTCGCTAATAAATCGGTGGCTCTGCTGAATGCAGCAATTTTTTAAAATATTCTCGTAAACCGGCGATTAAATTTTCCAAAACTAGTTTCGGGATTCAGTAATTTTTGTTTAATAAATAATGGGGTTGTTAAACGACTTCAATTATTGCATTTCGCTTCCTGTAGCATTGATTTTAAAAATATCGAGAATAGCCATCAGCTAGAATATAGATACCTACTAATAACGTCTAATAACTTTTTAAATCATAAACCATTAGAATCGGTCTCGAGAATTATTTGTCATTAAAATGCAATCACTGCGTTTCATGTTCAGTTTCCTGTGTTTTTCAAACGTGTACGACATTAATTTGCAACGCATTAGTGCATAATATTAAGTTATAAAAACTGCAACAATGGAGTGATAAAATCCTTAAACTCATAATAATTTCCATATATTATCGCTTTTATACAGGGTGTCTCGACGGCAACCGCTTCAATATATATATGAAAAACTATACATATTAAAATTGTGAAAATTTAATAATATGCTAATGTTGATGAGACAACCCAGCTAATATATTTTAAATATAGTGAGTGACACTTCCAGTTAGGTGAACGTTTCGTATATATTTCCAAACGACAATATACAAATACGGAGTTACTCGTAAGTTTATATGATATTGGTATATTTTTACCAAATTTGGTTCAATTAAGATGATCTCGATGGGACAAGAATTTCAAGCTTTGGACTACGGCGATTAGTATCATTCAATCTGAATTAGTGTTTTAAAAGGTAGCAAATGTAAAATGTCATTTATATATAAAGATGGCCATAAATAAACCTTCTTCCCTCAAAATTATATATATCTACGAGGTATAAAATATTGCTTAGTAAAAGTTTTAAGGAATCTAGAGAGAGAAAATGGCCCATTTTCCTCCCTTGTTTCGGGGTCGAAAAATATATTTTCTAATAAGGTGGTAGAAAAAAAATACTTTTCAAATAATTGTATTTGAACAGATGACGGTGTTAATTTGACAGTAAAACTGATATTTTAAAAATAACGAACGCTCGGCACCTGCGTACTGAATTAGGGTGCTCGGTGGGGTAAAGGATACTGTAGCAATTATTAATACTGCACATTAAAAAAATACATATTAGTTTTCTTTTCTAATCACACTCGTTATGTATAGTTGTTGCAGAATTATACCGTTGACTGCCATAAATAAACTACCTGATTAAACCCTATTGTATACGCCTCAACCTCTTCAAAGCTCAATAAATGGGATCAGGGCCGGCTTGAAAATGTATACCACAACACATGATTTATTTTTATAATTTAAACTAAATAGATAGGTATTTTTAGTTTTAGGTACCTATAATAAATGTAAAATAATGATAATTAAAAATAATATAATTTAAAAGTATAACTATTAGGATAACAAGTACAATAAGAATTAATTAAATTCTAAGAAACTATTGATAATTTATTCAAAATTTAACTCTGTATCACTATCACTATCTTCATCTAAGCCTAAACTTATAATTAAGGGTTGGACATTTGTAATCATACAATTGTAAGAATTTTCCACCTTAAGTACATGCTGTACACAGTTTTTCCAGCTGTCTGAAGAAATTTTTCTTACTTCGTTTTTAATTAATTCTACTACAGATGCATTTAATGTAGGAGAAATATTATTTCTCCTAATATTGGATTTTAATTGGTGCCATATTAGCTCCATAGGATTGAATATATAATTGTACGGAGGAAGACGCAACACTGTATGCCCATTTTCTGCTGCAAGTTTGTCACACTCGTATTCCTTGTTTATTTTAAAAGCTTTTAATACGTTGAGATTCCATTAATGTTTGTCTTTTATCAATGCTTCGGTATTTAAGGTATTTAAAACCCATTTTACGCAATATTTTCCTAAGGCTTGAAAGGCTACAAGAGTATTTGTTTCGTCTTTAATCAGCCGCTCTTTGAGGGAAATCAAAGTGTGTACAGTTTGTGCCTCATACATTTGGTAAATCTTTCTTCTTAATAAATCCATGTCATTTTCGTCAATGCTTCTAAATGTGCCAGAATCACGCCGATTTTTTCTAGGATTAACAGGTTTAAGTACTATGTCTCTTACCGAAGATAAAGGAGTTTTTGTCAAAGTAGACGTCTCTGCTAAAGCATCCATCGAATTAAAATTTCTACTCAACAACGATTGATACACATTTTTAATTATTAGTTTGGCGTCGGTAGATAAATGCTTTCTTTTAAAAATGACACGTTAGATGCCCCCCTATCAGCACAATTCCAAGGATGCCACATTATACCACTAATAAGCCTAACTAAAAATTACTCGCCGGAAAACCACTAAAGATTAAAATTATTAAAAATCACTTTGTATTTATATATGCATCAGGCATAGGTATAAATTGAATTTGTATACCTGGTCCGGCTCTGCTCGAAAAGGTTTTAATATTTGGGATTTCCTTATTTATTTTATGGTCGAAGGGATAATTCGATTTTATTGCAGTCAAAAGATCAACGGTATAATTCTGCAAATACTATAATATATTATTTTATTTCATTTACCGCCTCCTAATTTTATTACCACGTTTAAATAGCACAAGAATAGCGCTCAAGTTATTTACAAATGACAATTTTTATTTACAACTAACAAATTAATTTGAAAAAAACTAATGTTATTACGATATCTATCTAAACAAAATGTTGACAACTCTGCTAGATGATCTGGCAACTTTGATATTAAGTTGATATTAAATTAAATTGAATATTTTATTGGCAATACAACTAACTTTTGTTGTCAATTTAAACAGTTTTGTAGGAGAAACTTAACAATTAAAGGGGTAAACGAAGAAGAACGATCGTCATACATAAACCCACACGCTCGGCGTGTCTAAAACCCACTGTCCTCTTTTTTTCTTATTCTCTTTACCTTTTTCTTATTCTCTTTACCGTTTCCTATCAACCAAATCAGCGTTATTTGATACTCATAACAAACCCATAAATTTAGTCGGTTCCTTGATCCCCGGACCAATGCGGACGTCGACAACACTTTGTTATCTTTTAAATAATAAACTAACTTTTAACTAAACAAATAATGGGAAATTAACTTAATATCACAGTTGCCTACCATCTCGCGTGGTTGGCAAAATTTGGTTTCCATAATGCAGGTACCTAACATTAATTTTTGTGAATAAAATTGTTATTGGTAAATAACTCGAGAAGGATAAAGATATCAAATTACGGTTTACGGCAAAATGTAGGTATTTTTGTGTTCTTTAACCCTACTTTAAGCGCGTTAGTTTCACTCGCGAGTTTAGTCGCGCGGTCTACGATTGTAGACCAATTTTTTTTGCTTATCTAGTCATTATTTTTCATAAACTCTCTACGTTTAATTATTCATCTATGGTCAAGTATTCACTGGCCACAAAATTGTTTTGAAAGTTGGCTACAAATGTCTCAAATACTTCCCGTATGGGTGCAAATTATCCATTTCTATTCTTTCTTCTCTTGTTCTGATGTCGTCAAGCCTAATGCACCTTATGAGAAATCTAAATATTTTCTCGCTCATTGCAAGGTAACAGGATTCGATACCGCTTCCTCTTGAATTATCCCAAATTTTGTGAACATTTTTCCTGAGCATCTGAGAGATCCAATCAGAAGCAAAATTCCAATAAACGCACATACTTCTCTTTCATTCGTTGTTCTAGCGTCCATGTCCCTGTCAAATTTATTTTTGAGCTTATTTATGTATATGTTGGTTGAAGTGGTTATTATTTGAATGACAGTGTTATTCAGAAAGAGCTTTAGACAATTAATTTCAGACATTGCATTTCGAGCATCACGTTTGGATCCAGTCAAAAGTTTTATAATATTGTGGGAACGAACACGCATTTGTAAATTATTTGATGTTTTTTTCCATTTAGTAGTTTTATCTTTCCCTAAGTAAAAATTTGTATTTGAATCGTCTTCGTCTAATGATAAATCTTGGTCTGAAACTCCTTGCTCATACTCTGATTGATGATCACTAAATTGCACATTGTCTTCTTCTACCTCGTCTTCATCTTCTTTATCTAAAGGACCTTCTTCGCCGCTAGACTCTTCCTCATACCATTTCATCCAAACGTCTGGGTCTCTACCTCTTTTAGGGGCAGACATATCTATCTCTAAAATAAAGAAGAAAATGTGAATAAAATCCATAACAATTATCAGGTAAACGAAGAAAGGGGCTCAACAATTTCAGTGTGAAACGCGAAAAAATTAAATATGCCCTTTAATTACTTTATGATACTAGAACAATGTGTAAAAGAAAAGGAAAACAAACTATTACTTACCTAAATATAATTACAAAAAAGTTTGCGAATTTCCGTGCCGACTAAAAAAACTAACACGTTTGTATGCGATTGTATACCAGTCGTATTTGGTTGCCACTAAATCAATCAAACACACTCTTCTACTGCATTTGCCATACTAACTAGGTATTTCTGAAATATTACTTACAGCAATTGAAGGCGACGCGACGGGCCGGTAAACAAATCCCTTTGGAATTGGTGAGTAGTAAAGGTGCGTGGTATACGATTGTAGACCGCGCGACTAACGGAGGGTTAAGTACAGTATATAATATGCAGTAAAATAATATATCATGATATTTAATTTACTGTAGCGACACATTACAGTACAAGATGAAATGTATTTGTTTACTTTATTTCTGCATTATTTTACAACTCGGATCAAAAACACAATCGGATAAAAAATAACGTATGTCATACGAGCGAAAAATGTTTTTCGGACTATGCGGGATACCCGGTATCCCGTAACCCGTAACATAATATACGATTAGGAGAAACAGAAAATATTAAAATTTATGTCATTAGAAGATCTCTTCTTACTGCAGTTGCACTACAAGTGATATCTATGTCATTTTTACTGTAGTCGCTAGATGGTGGTACAGACTTAACATATTTTAGGTTTTTCTCGGAAAACTTAAATACGATTGTAAAGATATCATTACGGCGTTACAAAGAGAAATAAATGCCAGAGCAAACTGTGAACATCATAAGTTTATTTTTTTCCTAACCGGACATATCGATGAAAAATTAATTTATATAGTTACTACTAAACTTATTAATCGTCCTGGTGATTACATATTGTAAAAATAAGAAGGCTTTGGAAACAAAAGACATATATTTAATTATAATATTCGGAAGAAACGTCAAATTATTAATTTTGCAAGTGCCTATCCGACTTTCAATATTATTCTTTTTACAAGTGCCCCGAAAGTGCCTCTATTCATGCACGTTCTCTTCACCGAAAGACCTTCCGAGAGAGCGCTTCGACTTACCATGTATGCCCGCTCCTCATAGTTTTTTAACCATACATACCAACGATAATAAATAGCGGATATTATATATATATAAATTGAATTTGCTGATAATTTTTCAAAGATATTTTAGAAAAATGTCTGAAGAAATTCTTTATTTATTTGGCCTTGGAGACTCGGAGTACTCGTAAAAAAAAGTACGGTACATATTTCGGGCCGTCAAAGGCTTTACGGACGAGTGCGGAGATAGCCGACCGAGCGGAAGGCGAGTGGCACCTCTTTTCGGCCCTTGATACATAATGTACTATTACTGGAAGCGAGATATATTAAGGGCGGAAACTGATACCCTGTATATTCTAAATTTGTATAGACTTCTGGAACTCATTTTTAAACACACCGAATAAAATTGTGAAAACAATAGGATACAAATCATTAAAGATCAGCAATATCTAATACGATAGTTCGATGTACAGTGCAACCTCGATAATCCGAACTTTCGTTACACCGGATTTTTCAATCATCCGGCCCAACATTTCAACTACATTGTGTACTTTATGATCAGGATTTGATAGTACTCGGTAATTCAAGCAAACCAAAATTACAAATTTCTTCACAAAATAATATAAAATTTAATAAGTATGTTTCTGTTTTAAATAATTTTTTTTATGTACTAGTACTAACTGTCTCGCTTCAATAATCCGGATTATTTACTAATCCGGATGACCGCGGTTTCAATTAGTCCGGATTGTCGAGGTTGCACTGTATTAAATTTTTTATTGATTTACAGAAAATGAGAAGCTTTTATATAAATTCTTAGTAAACATTAAGTGCCACCTAATGCCAATTTTAATGTGAATGAATTCCGTCGTAAAATTTATCTTCACATGCATTTTATACTGGTTGATAATGTATTACCGTGTAGCGGACTACCTTAACGGCGTAACAAACCTAATCCATCGTGTAATTAAATTTTCTTTTTAAGTTAAGACCTTCTAGATCGAACTTTTTCTGATTTAACGTTATTTTTTCGTAACTTTATTCACTTAAAGCTCATTTCCAATGTGCAACAAATTGTCGCTTTCTTTGATAATATTTTTTCTTAGATCTTACATTTATTGTATCGTAACTGAAATGTTCCAAAGCATAAGGAAGTTATTTATTTAGTTTTATACAGACAAATGATCTAGGCAAAATTCTTCTTCAGTCGAAACAATTATATTTCTTTTACTGCAGAAGTTAATCCGTCATTGAGGTAGGGGAGCGTGGGAAATCTACAATCATTACTATTATTTTTCCTAAGACCACCTACGGTAATGAGAAAAAAGGCATTGCTAACTTGGCTAGAAAGTATCTTAAATCGTACTCGGGTGTTGAAATAGCTATTCACATATCAAGGGAGGAAAATAATGCTTTGCCTCCTGCGGATAGACTGATACTTAATGTCCAAGGGAGGAAACGCATTTTCCTCTGAGGTATGTATGCATATACAGGGTGTTATGGAAATGACGTATTATATTTAAACCGGCAATTCCTGAGATGAAAACAAATTGAAGAAAGATATCCAAAAATGGCGCTTTAATTTAATATGCCCTGTACATGACCTTATGTCAAACCAAAAATGACCACGTGGTGCCCCTGCCAGGAAGGTAAACAAAACAACATATGGCGAAAAACGTCAATGAATCTTGAACAGTGTTGTCATATCTTCCGGGTAAACTCTTTAGAAAGTCTAACCGCTTGACAGATTCCAAGTTGTTTATTTTTCAGGGTACATTATTATAAACTTTTACGTTCAGTTCAGTTCACTGGAAAACAATCTCTGATTTATAAACTTGCACTGACTCGAACAAACCGCCGCGGAGTGTTATGTTCTCACTTGTTCAATTCGAACGACCCTCAAATTCATTTACCTTTTCGGCCTTATTTAAAACCAACTTAATTTATAAAAAAACACCAGGTAACCCGAACAGAAACCGTCACAAAACACTCAAACAAAGTCACATAAATTCTACTAAGGTTGATAATAGCTTGAAGTAGTAGTCTTCTTTGATAATAAGTATGGACTCCAACCCTGTACTAGCCTGTACTGACGAGTTCCTACACTTTAGAATGTTTTGGCACTTTCGATATTTAATAATAAACAATTTACAAAAAGAGCCAATAAAGAAAATCTTATGATCGCCCAACGAAAGGTAATATTTAGTGGGCCACCGTTTTGTGCCAGTGATTTAGTTTGAACCGTTTTTTTCTCAACAAAACCCAAACACGCACAAAAGGAAAAGTTTTTGTTCATGTTGTTATAATTATGTTGGTATATTTTACAAAATTTGGTTCAATTAAGACGACCCCGATGGTACAAAAATTTCAAGCTTTGGACCAACGGTGATTAGTACCATTCAATCTGAATTAGTATTTTAAGAGGTAGCAAAAATGTACAGGGTCATTTATATGTAACGATTGCCATAAATCTTCTTCCCTCAAAATTATATAGACGAGGAATAAGGTATTGCTTATTAAAACTTTTACGAAACTTAGAGGGAGGAAAATAACCATTTTCCTCCCTGGTTTCGGGGTCGAAAATTATATTTTCTAATAAGGTAGTAGAAAAAAATACTTTTCAAACAATTGTATTTGAACAGATGACGGTGTCAAATTGACAGTAAAACTGATATTTTAAAAATAACGAACGCTCGGGACCCGCGGACTGAATTAGGGTGCTCGGTGGGGTAAAGGACACTGTAGCAATTAATACTGCATATTAAAAAAAATACATGTTAGTTTTTTTTTAATCACACTCATTATGTAATATATTGTTTTATTTCATTTCCCGTCGCCTAACTTGAATTTTGATGTTCTGTTATGTCATAAATGGGTAAAAAAAATTTTACAGGCAACTTTCTGTAAATCGGATTTTAAAAATAAATATTCTCAAAAACACCTGTTAATTTTTTAATAGGTTCCTTATAGTATCTAATTAGAGGAATTATATATGTCCGCGCAAAAGATTATGATCACACAGATCCTGGTCTATAGCATCGATTTTTTAATAATTGAACGCCCGTCACATGGCTATTTTACTCTTTCTTTTTTTTTTTTTTTTTTTTATGATCAAACACAAGCACTATAGGAAAAATCCTTTAGGGCACTCTGGGAGTGGTGCGTGTGCGCAAAAAGCGATTCACGTTGGTTTTGAATCGTTGGAGGTTATATTCGTTGGGAAAAACGACCTCGGGAAGGTCGTTCCACAAGGATGAAGTCCTCCAGATGAAAGAGTTCTTAAATAGTGAAGTTCGAGGAGTACTAAGCTTAACCACATATGGATGGGCGGCAGTGGTTCGTCGTGTATTTCTGCTATTCGTCGCTCTGGGCGGAATTAAGAGGGCAAGGTCAGCCATATAACGCCAATATTTCGAACTGAGTTATTTTAATCAGTCACTATAACCATTTTCCTATTATTTATAACAGCCCTGTCTCATATTGGCTTAAAGTTATGGAATGTTCCTTATAGAATGTTAAAATATTAAGAAAATTAGTCATATTTTTAATCTACCTAAGGTGTAAACGAAACTTGAACATCAAAATAGAGGGTGGTCCAGCGAAAACTTAACACCTCGATTTTCCTGCTTTAAAAGGAAAATGTAGAAAATCGCTCGGACCCGTCGATTTCTGATTCGAGGGGGAATGAATAACTTTTCAGCTTTTTTCATCTCCGTAACTTCAACCCCATAACGGGGGTGAACACAACACCCTGATTTTGAATAGGGATGAGGGTGTTGCGATACCTCATTTTGAAAATCTTATCGAGTACTATCTGACCCTAAAATTTCGCTTCAAAATTATCATCTTTAACGAAATGACAGCTAAAATAGTGGAAGACTACTTACTTTTGTGATTAGTTTATTAAATGCTGAAAATGGCCGCCATTCACTTCCATGCAGTAAAGAACGCTGATGTATGAGTAGAGAATGTGGAATTTACCTCGAGGATATTACTCTTATCAGACGCAATTGAATTTATTTATTTATTTGTTAATTTTTTGTCCAAAAAAGTAGACAGACCATGTTTTTGATTTACCTTAGTCTATCGTAAATTTTTAAGAACGGTTAAAACTGTGTCAATTCGATTGTTCCTTTGTAGTAGAATTAAAATGGTGTATTCCGTAGAAGAAAGGGTGGAAATTATAAAATTATTTTTTAGAAATAACGACTCTGCGCGAGTAACAGCGGCTTTATTTAACGAACGGCATCCTGAAAAAAATGTATCCGCTGTTTACGTTGTGCAACTGGTTGCCATATTTGACGCTACTGGTTCAGTCGGAAACAAAAAGAGGGTGTATGACAGAGACGAAGCGAGGGAAGTGGCTGTCTTAGGTCAAGTAGCAATGGATCCGACCCTTAGTACTAGGAAATTGTCCGATGTATCTGGTGTTTCACGCACAACAATCATGAGAATCCTTAAACAACATAAGTTCCATCCTTTTAAGATACGACTGGTTCAGGAACTGAATGAGGATGATTTCGATCGCCGACTCCCGTTCTGTGAAGTGGTCAGTGGAATTATTAACAATAATCCTAAATACATGTTCAATATCTGTTTCTCGGACGAGTGTTTATTTTACCTTAATGGCATTGTAAACTGGCATAACTGTCGGTATTAGTCAGATGAAAATCCAAGATTATTTCGTGAAGTGCATACTCAGCATCCCCAAAAGTTAAATGTTTGGGCGGGTATTTATGGAAATCGCATAATTGTCCCTTTTTTATACCCGGTAATCTTACTGGCCAAATGTATTTAGAACTATTAGAGAACGCTATTTATCCAGCACTCGTTTAAGTATTGGAGAATGAAGAAGACCATGTAACGATCATTTTTCAACAAGATGGCGCACCACCTCATTTCGCTCAACCTGTGCGTCAGTTCTTAGATGAAAATTTTCCTCAGGCCTGGATTGGACGAAGGGGACATATTGAGTGGCCACCCAGATCACCTGATTTGGCTCCACTGGACTTTTTTCTATGGGGTCACCTGAAATCTAAGATTTACGCTACCCAGCCTGAGTCACTGGAGGATTTGCCAATGTGGATCATCAATGAATGCCGTCAAATAACACCACAAATGTTGAGTAATGTCCGTGAACGTTTTGAGCAAAATTTATTTTACTGCATGGAAGTGAATGGTGGCCATTTTCAGCATTTAATAAACTAATCACAAAAGTAAGAAGAAATCGACGGGTCCGAGCGATTTTCTACATTTTCATTTTAAAGCAGGAAAATCGAGGTGTTAAGTTTTCGCTGGACCACCCTGTATATTTACGGTGCATATTAAAATTATTTAAAAAACAATTAAGCTGTATAGTTTTTTTTCTTTTATGCTATCTTGTCAGAATATTGTTTTGAATAAAAATAATTGCAGAGCTTTTTTCTATAATAATGAAAAAAATATATTATTAGTATGATACGTTTATGCACCACTGGGATGAAATGGGTTAAGTTAAGAAGTCAATTCACAGATTTGACAGTTGAAGGTTTTGGTATTTGTACCCGTTCACAGAGACAAGAAGCAGCAACCAGTTAGAAACTTGTCCACAACCGAATATGAGCATTGAATATTATAAATAAACAAACAAATAATTTCGTTTCGAGCATGCAAGATATTAAAGTCAATATACGTATTTCTGACAACAATACATTTTTTTCACATTTTTGTTTTGACCCTATTGTTAAAAATAAATTTTTATTCTTCACAACGAGAGATACACGATCTACCTAATATCTTTTTAAAATTACGAAATATTGGAATAAGTATGTGTCTATCGCGATGTAAACAGGCGCTAAAAATTGCAAGAAAATCACGAATGCAGGAAACCACGGCACATGCATCCAACTATTATGACGAAACCAAATAAAAATAACCCGAGAAGAGTTCGCTTATTTACTCTTCTCGGAAATGAATGGATTTCGATCTTGACTTGTTGGTCGTGTGTGACACCCGATGTAATACTGATGTTCATAGGTATTTAAAATCGTAAATATTTTAGATATTTAGGGGTGAACCGATTTAATATTTTTAATTTTAATATTCGATATTTTAGTTCCAATTTTAAATATTACTATTTGTTTATTATTAGTAGAAACATGTATCTACATTCTTAAATTCAGTACCAAATTCTGAGAGGAACAAAATGCATAAAGGGAGTATTTCTTTCTGTGTTTATTGCAACAAAGAATCACTGAGCTACCAGCAACCAAGGGTCCCCTACACACAAGAAATATCGCATTCATTATCATGCAACATTTAAAAAAAAGCGCGTAAATAATGTGATAAAATTACGGCTGAACGCGGGTACTTGTTAACTCCTTATAGAAACCGAAGCTGATTACAGAATAATAGATTTTAAGTGTGGCGACCTTTATGCAATTTCAAATGGTATATGCGTTTTGCATTAACCGTGAAAAGTGAACGGGAATATTATACGGACAAAGTGAAATGTTACAAAAGATGTTGTTAGTTGTAAAAGTAAGGGAATTTTTTTATATATGCCGGTGTCGGTATGTTAATAGTCATTGCAATCAGGCGCGGAATTACTACACAAGAGAAGGATGAAATGTGGAAGGCCTCCAGGGGGGCCACGTCTCGTAAGGGTACGGTTATATTATAGTCACGAACTAATTCACACTCATCCTAATATGCATTTTTAGTGTAATTATCTAAGTAATAGATCGAGAGTCGCCGAAGAGCTTCCAACCTTATTTTAAATATTACTGTTGCGATTCCATGCAACGTTATCCCCTTATAATCCCCTGCATAAACATGACAGAGGTCGATTGATAGAGGTCATAATTATTATAGATAAAGACCCTGTAGCTCAACGTTGCATAAAACAACTAATGATAGCAGTAACTGCTTCTGCTCGTGTGGAAATAATTTTTTCCTCTTTTCGTTTAGTGCATTCTGACTTACGAAATCGACTAGGTATGGAAGAAGCTGCAACGCTAACATTTTTAATGAAAATACTAATAAGTCATAAGTTATGTACTATGTATATATATCTACTGACATAGACATAGATAAAGCACTTGCTTAATCAAACAGTATCACTCGTAAGAAGAGCTAAAAAAATACTATCTTGAAAGCATATGTGCTGGGAACAATAGTTTTAGGACTTTGAATATACTGAGAGATACTGAGATCTTAATATACGAACTTGCAAAAATTATACTTTACCCCTTAATTTATATAACTCGTATAAAACAAATAATTTTTTTGGCTCTTTTCTGAAAAACGTCTCTAACAAAGGAAACGGTAGAATATATTATTACAACAATAATAAATGTAAGACTTTCTACCTTGGAGGATATTAACATTAGTATCCAGTTTACTAAAACTAATTGTTGTCGTATTGATAATATTTCAATTAATATGATAAAACTTTATATTCTTCATATTATTAATAGTTGTATAGAGCAAAATTATTTTCAAGGTTCCTGGAAAATCGCTACAGATAATTCTCTGGTTAGAAATAGTAACCCCAAAACTTTGTCAGATTTAAGAGTCATTAGTATACTTTATGGATAATCAACTCCTTCCTGACAATCAATGTGGTTTCATTAGAAATTTTAATACAGCTACAGAGCTGACTTCAGTCATCATGGCTGTCTACGATAAAGGTCAAGCTAGTTTGCTGGCTCTATAAAGGTGTGTATAAATATGATGAGACGAGCCTGATACGCGAATGAGCCGCGCCAACATCGAACCTGGTTCATCATATTGGTATGGGCGGCGAACCTCGTACGCGCCTACCATGAGCCCCTCGAGGAAGGCTCGTCAGAGGCTCGCAACGATCCATTTTCTGTCGGTGTTTACCTCTAGCTCAAAATACCACTGGGGTATTTTATTGTAGAGTACGTTTCACGAAATTTGGATACGACTTAATGATTTCCTGGGTCGGTCCCATTGTGTCGACAAGAGCTTGGCAATAAACAAGTGAAGTATGAAGGGACGGACTAAGGAAAACAAGTAATTATATGATTATATTAATGTAATCAAATGAAATAACATTTTTTAAAAATATTGCTAGTCATATTTATTTACATTTATAATGGCATTCTATAGATAGTTCTGTTTCGCTATTGCTATCCTCATCGAAATTAATTATAATTGGATTAATTATACGATCCAGACTAATATACGAATTTTCTACAGTTATTACGTGACGGACTGAATTTTTCCAACTACCTGTGGGGGAATATCATGAAAGCATTTTCGTATTAATTCTACAACACTAGAACTTAAAGTCGGAGAAATATTTCCAGACCTAACCAGTGATTTTAACTGGGGCCACATATGCTCTATGGAGTTAAAAATGCAATAATAGGTTGGGAGCCGTAGCACTGTATGTCCCATTTCTTCTGCCAATGTGTCACAAACATATACTTTTTTTATACAAAATGTCTTTAAAACTTCTAAAAGATCACTTTTTTTATAACTTTCTTCATTCGCCGCCATGTAGTTCTGAATCTCCAATTTTGTATTATTTGAGCTTGGAGCTTTATGTAATTGCGCCTGTGATAGCTCGCATTGTCCATTACTATCACGCTATTCTGAGGAATGTTTGGTAAAAGACAATTCTTGAACCATTCCTCAAAAAGTTCGGCCGTTGTATCTTCATGGTAGTCCACTTTCTGACTCAGCATGTAATATCCTTATTTTTTTCCTTTATTTGGCGGAGCTTTTGTTTTACGCTTCTTTCTAGATTTAATGGGATTTGACGCGATTTTACCACAAAAAGATATTTAAATATAAATTAAGCAACCTAACCTACCTGATGTGCCTATATTTAATTATAATTATTACAATCCGGTCCTTTTCACATAATAATAACAAACCGTCATAAATAATGGGATCGCCACAGGTACTTTTACTGCAGTCATTAAGTTATATCCATTTTTCGTGGAACAATCTTTACCAGTGAAATATATTTTTTTAGGAATTTATCTAATCTATCTATGGTTTATGGAATTCTTTTAAGAATGGGGTATTTTATTATACAAATTTTAGGAGGTTTTTGGTAAAATCCCAAAGTGAAAAATTATTTAAAAAAAAAAAACAAAAATAGATAGGTAAATGAGGTTGCGTCAGTCGACGAGAAATCTGTAGAGGCGACAAAGAAAAAAATGTCAAGTTTATTAGCGACCTACAATCGCCAAATTTTCGTTTTTTATTCACTACTTCATAGTAATAAAATATCAGTGCACATAACAAATAAAGCTGCCGCCTGTTCTTCGTCATCAGACGTAGTCTACCTAATTTGGCTCACCATGTGAAACTAAAAATAAAATGGGTTCGTGGGAAACTCGTGGCGGGCTCGACTTGCCATGTGTAAAGGAAAAAATTTTAAAGAGGCTCGCGGCAGGCTCGTAACAGGTTAGTTGAAATAAAGTTCGACCAGGCTCGTATCGGGCTCGTCTCGCCATATTTATATGCACCTCTATATTTCTGTAAAGCTTTCGATACGTTATATCACAGGCTATTATCTTCTCAATTACATTATTATGGCTTCAATGAAGATTCTGTAACTTAATTTCATCTTTTTTAAACAACCGATCGCAAAAAGTCGTTATTGATAATATAGACTCAAATACGATAAATATCCTCTCAGGTATTCAACAAGGCACTTCTATTACCATTATTATTCTTCATTTACACCACAAATATCATAACGTCTACACAATTCTACTAGTCTGCTGCATACGCTTAAGATTTTCAACTTTACTTCAGTTTTACTATCTCTAATCATTTACAAGCTGACCAGCACGTTAATACAGATTTAGAAACAATTAGGTTCTTATGTGAAATCCATAATCGTAAATTACACTTTTAAAAATCCAAACTATTCTGCATTGCCAATAAAGCTAATAGAAACATAATTAAAAACAATGTAAGTATTTCTATAAGCAACGATCATCTTCCTTATGTAAAGGCAGCAAAAATTCTTGGTATATTGTTAGATGAGGAGCTACGCTTTAAAGAACACAAAAAAGCATTTTATTCTTTAAAGTTAATATACAAGAACAGACATATTCTTGACCTAAAACTTAAAGAATGCTATGTGATAGCTTGGTCCTTTCGCATTACTCCTATTGTGATTTTGTTTATATGCCCTATCTTCACGAACCAGAAAAAAATAGGATTCAAAAAATGCAAAACTCCGGTAGTAGATTAATATATGGGATAATGAAACGTGATCATATCACGATCAGTCGGTCAGTCCAGATCAACTGGAAACCTTCTAGCCTATGTCACCCATCTTTGGAACAACGTAATCGAACATCATGAGGAGTCTTGGGCTGTTGCGCTGGATATTATCTCATCACTAGCCAATACAATCGACATCTTGCAAACCAACCATCCAAATGCCGAGATTGCTATCTTTGGCGACTTTAACGTCCACAATGTCAACTGGCTTAAATACCCAAATACAAACGATGATCAAGGTCGCGAGGCCGAATCTTTTACGATCAGTTCTGGTCTAACTCAACTCGTAGAAGAACCAACGAGGATTCCCGATCGAGCTGGAGATTTAGCTAGTCTATTGGATCTTTTCTTGACATCAAATCCAGATCTATTTAGGATCTTCCGATCACAAACTTATTTCAACTCTAAGCGAACTACCAATTAATTCTGAACAACCTCCTAAACCTCGCAAGATATGGCATTACACATCGGCCAAGTGGGAAGACCTGAAAGACCATTTACGCATTTTTCCTTGGATGAGCGTATGCTTCTCTTCTGATGATCCATCCATCTGTGCTGGGGAGGTCTCCGATGTCATTCTAACTAGCATGGAAGCATTTATCCCCTCCAACGGCAAGCCCTGGTTTAGCAAGGAATACAAGCGTCATGTCAGATCAAAAAATCTGGCTTACCGACAGTGGCGTAAAAACCCTACCACTGAGAATCGTACCATCTTTATTACCGCTCGAAACCAATGAAGCAATAGAAATATTAAATACAAGAACAGGTGTACTTTGCCCCAATATAAAACGTCATTATCTCAAAGAACTTTTACCTATAATGCTATAAAACTATATTACTCTATTCCTGATGAATTTAAGTCATATAATATTTACAAGTTCAAGCGAGAGCTTCGTGCTTAGCTTACGTCTTTAACAAGCAATGAATCAATAGCTAGTTGTGGCTTTTATTTAGCGAAATTCTTTTCATTTCTTTAATATATTTTGAGGCAGAATAAATTCAGAATGTGGCTGAGTAAGAGTAGCCTTCTTGGCTATACTTCGCGATTCTGGGTTCGTCCCGTTCTCAGAAAATGCATTTATTTATTTTCCAGCGTTGTAATTAGGATAGGAATATTAATAAAAAGTCATTATCATTATTATTATTTTTTACTTTTTTAGCGCATGCGGTAAGGTTTAATTTTTGCTGAAAAACACCGGGTGTACACCGTACACCTATGGTGTTTCTTTAATGTGATAGAACTTTTCGTACTATATTAGTACTAAATACTACTGCTTTCTGCATGCTCAGGAGATTGTGCTTTCCGGGGATTTATTTTATTGCTTTACATATGGTGTTTGCCTGTTGCTCCTATAACGATTAGAATTGTCTTCGTTTTCATGGTCCACATTCCTTGGATTTCGATTTGCAGGTCTTTTTATTGGAGATGGTTTCCTTTCTGGATGATGTTGTAATCTGATGGTATGGCAACATCTATCAGGAGACACAGGTCAGACTTGTTTGCTGTGATGATTCTGTCCGTCTGTACTTGCATATCCCAGATAAGCGTTATTTCTGGTGTGTCTAACAAGAGGTAAGGGTGGGCTGGTATCACCGGTCCATCCACTTTTATATTGTATTCTCTACAAATATTCAAGTGCAGTTGTTTTGCTGCTGTATTGTGGCGTTCGAGGTAAGCTTGAGCTTTCTTTGTCAGGACATATTATTATTAATATTAAATTATTTAGTATAATACATAGTTCACAATTATTATGTCTTGCTATTATATTATTCTTTGAGTTTAGTCTTTTAGTATTTTAGTATCCTTTAGACTTTTTTAGTTCAACGAACTATGAGAAGTTATAATATGCAATTTAGATCTTTGTACTATTGTACCAATATATTTGTTATGACTTTTGATATATTAAATTATGAAAAAGAAATAATTAAATCAAAAAAGTCTAAAGTCAAGACTTATTGACTTTCCTATAAAAGTCATGACTTATTCCAACACTGATTCAAAAGAACCCTCTAGGCATTAAGGCATGGTTTGATCAATAATCTGTTCACTGATTAATCTACATAGCAGCGCTACTTCGTCAAGGGAAATGATTAAGACACAGACGTGATTCAATGGTCGAACAAAAATATATTTTTCGAATCTTATTTTATCATCCGGCATGTACAGTGCTTATAAATGATGTCAATTGGAACAATCAATTTCAAATGAAATATAAAAATAGTATAAAAGCCACAAAATAGTTAAAGACACGCCCAAATGTAGATATAGTATATACAATTATACAATATCAGTTTAAGAAATCGTCAGTGATTGGAAACTAAAGTATAAGTAGGCGTGGTCCAATAATGTGATAAAAGTCCATCGAAATGAATTTAATAATAAATTAACCGCACGCTCTCAACCGTAACGCATTTTCTTTACTTAAGCATATGCCATTGGAAAAACCGCAAATAATTCGAGTCGTGCACGTGGAGATAACAAGCCATGTAAGCAGTTTATTATTTATTTCTCGGAACAGATAATCATTCGTAAAAGTACCGGAGATTTTTTTATCGTATAAACGTTTTTTTTTTACGAAAACTAGATTGCTTAGAAATAGAGGTGATATAAACCAGTATTTTTTAGTAACAGTTACGTTACGTTCCGGTTATACGTTCGTAACTATTACCAATACTAGTTATTTTTTACCTGTTATTTTCTACATCTCAGGTGCAGAACGCGCAAATATCAAAGGCATTTTTATTTAAATAGAAATTGAAAAGTCTTTAATTTAATTTTTTGTCAGATTGATATTGTTTGGCACATTTGGCAAAAACTGAGAACCCAAAAGATAGATTGTTGAGTTGTTTTAAATTAAATTTATTAAAATATATTTTTTTGTATTTATTAGTAAAATACCGAAATTAAATTAGCTTATAAATGAAGACTAGGATCACAATGTATATTTTATATTCATATTAATTTTTTTATTCCAGAATTATTATACATACTTAATGATTGAGTTAAATTCATGATATATTTTTGAAACATTTTCTTAATTGTAAATCTGACACCAAAGCGAGTGTTCGTCGTCGATAGCGTTGACGCCAAATTTGGATTTGGGGGGGAAAGTTACGAAAAGTAATACTCTGCCGCGTTAGTCAAACCGATATATATGGCATTTTTATGTTAAATTGATGGTTTGGGTGGTGGAGAAGGGGTCATGACCCCCATGACCCCCCCCCCCTAGATCCGCTATTGGGATCGAGTTTCTTTGTATGCAGGGATCAGTATAAGTGTTATACGAAAATTTCACAAGGAAGATGAAAACCGGAAAGGTTTATAGGGGAAGTTAAACTACCTTTTGACGTAAGAATGACAATTCTAACTGTCAAATGGCGTAAACGAAATGAAGGATAATAGAAAATAAACGCCACCATATTCTGGCATCGTAAAGTACTCGATAGGATCATTAAAATGTGTCTCAAAACCCTCTTCCCATTTAACTTTCTTTAGCAAGATGGCATCCATTCGCCATTTTGACAGTTAGAACTGTCATTCTTACATCAAGAGGTAGTTTATCTTCCCCAATAGACCAGAATTTATGACAATTACACAATCAGCCCAACAACAGGAAAATCTATGGATCAAAGGACGATTAATAGAGAAAGTCAGTAAGCATAAATACAATTGTCATTGAGGGTAATAAATACATGGAAGAAATCAAGAATCAAGAATTGAACAAGCGAGATCCATATTTAACAAAATGAAAAATATATTATTCAATAAAGATGTTAATTTACACCTCAGAGTCAGAATAATGAGATGCTATGTCTTTTCTGTGTTACTTTATGGGATGGAATCCCAGACGTTGAAGAAAAACAATAGTGATCGACTAGAAGTATTTGAGATGTCGTCATATAGAAGGATCTAAAAGTAAGTTGGGTAGACATGATAACGAATGAATTAGTACTGGGAAAAATAAAAAAGGGAAGGAAAATACTGAGCACAATTGAAGTAAAGAAGTGTAAGTAAATCTGGATCTAGTAATATCTGGGTCACGTGATGAGGGGAGAGAGGTATATAAGATTGCATAATAGTAGGAAAATATACAAGGTAGAAGAAGCAGTGGAAGAACACGTATTCCTGGTTAAATAACTTGAGACAATGGTACAAATGTAGTTCTATTGGGTTACTTAGAGCTACAACATCAAAGATGGGAATAACTGTGATGATAGTCAACCCACTCAGAGGTGATAGTTCTTGAAGAAGAAGATGTACTCTCTTTGTTTGAGCAGGAGAAAAGTTTCATTCATTGAAATATCACTTTGGATGATCGTTAACAGTTTGTTTATTATACAAAAAGATTACCGCAAAAGTGGAAATGCATCTAATTTAATCAAAGATTTCACAAATCCGTGTTGTTTGAAGAAAGTCAGTAAATCGAACTATAGAATTCAAAAGCTGAAAGTTATCTTTTCGTTGTTCCTAAAAATAAAAGTGGCTGTTCATTAAATAAGAATTTTAAATTGTTTGTATTTTACTGTTCCCATATCATTTAAAAGCATTACGTCGTAGATACATATAAATAATTCACCTTTTTGGGTAGGACTATAGATAATACCATAGTTTAGCAATTTTACTATCGATATATTAGACTTTAACACAGTCGATACTTTTCCACCTGTAAAATTAAAAATTTGACAAAGCAATACTGAAAACATTAAACAGGGACTTCCCCGAAACTTCACTAATCTGAAACGGTATACGGAGTGACGGAATGTCAAACCGGAACTTCCGCTTTTCGGTATCGCACAATCATAGAATGCAAAAACCAACCACATGCAAAAGGAAACTGATACAGAATTCGTACAGCGAATTTCAATCATGTTTTTTATTTGTTATTTATATTCGACGTTATAAAAACCGGAGTTGTTCGCAAAAATTAATTGACTTTTTTTTTTTAAATTATGTATTTTTTTTTATTCTCGAAATTATCCATACATAAATTTTTGATAATTTGCTAGATTTTCTCCAATCGTCTCACTTTGTTACGTTAGCTTTCGAAATGTATTAAAAAATTGTCATTGTGAACAAAGGAAAAATAATAACAATTTACTTGCTTAAATAGTTTTAACATGCTGTTAAACCATCTTAAATTAATTTTAAGAAATACCACTTTGTTCTTTATCCTCTTATCTACAAACCCCATTTTTACGAGAAAGTGGCACCTCTTTTAGTTCGGAATTTATTAAATGTTTTCGAGTGACAGTCACGCAGCAATTGTCCAAGCGCGCAGCGTGCGACATGTCGAATCGTATCAGAACGTACCTCCCTGCAGTTTGAATTATTAATATTTTCATTCCAAAAAAGACACAAATATGAGTAATAGAACATTGAAAAAGGAACGAATTATGTTATGCAACTTCGGCATTATTTACAGTAAAATTTACCTTCTTCTCACAATCTTTGTGTAGTTCAGAAACTTTAGTACGGAAATAACTACAGATTTTTTGTTTAAGGGACTCATCGGTTACTGGCAAGTTAAACGACGCTTAAAAACTTTTCAAACACCTACTTTCCGATCGACGGATCGAAGGGATTAGAACATAGATCTGTTCGAATTTTCGAACCAATCAAAAATTTTGATGATTCTTGTAATTTATCAAAACTCCACTTATAACTTTATATAAGAACAGTATGCTTATAATAATGAGATGACTATGACCAGCTTTTGACCTTTCGAAGAACAGAATAGAAATATTAATGATTTATACTGTAGCTAGCTCGATTGTAAATTCTGACAAGCTTCGACCCATATTTAATAACTTCCGAACTAAAAGAGGTGCCACTTTTTTGTAAAATGGGTTCTGTAGGTAAGATGATAAAGAAGGTAAAGATGGGTTAACAGCATGTGAAAACTATTTAAACAATTAAATTGTTATTAGTTTTTATTTGTTCACAATAGTGCAAAATAAAAAAGACCGACAATGACATATCTACAACTGAAGATTTTAAATTTCAAACATGAGAAGATTGGAGAAAATGTACCAAATTATCAAAAATTTATGTTTGGATATTGGATATAAAAAATTTCCAGCAAAATTCTGAAATACGTATCGCCCAATTTTCTGTATATAAGTAGTAAAAAAATTTTCAGACGATTATAAAATGTCAGGGTTAAAAAGTTTGCGGTTTATAAAATAATTACCACGTATGTCTTTGCCGATATGATATATCGGTATCGGCATAGCGGCACCTAAATATCTGTATCGGCAGATATATCTTATCGGAAAAGGGCATATCTATCTTATGATCTCTAATTAGTGCACTCGCCGGCACAAAATTCCTCCACCCTGATATTTTGGTCAAGTGTGATATTTTGTAACTTTTTTATTTTTCATGCGATTTTCATGATTTTGTTATCAGTTTGTTGTCAATTTATTGTGTTTTTCCTTAATTATTTTATAAACCAACATTTTTCGATTAGGCTATATTATACAGGAGTAAATCAAACTGTTGTTTTTGTCCTAATTTTAAAACACCCTGTAGGAAAATTAACGTGGATAATTTTATTTACATACTGTTTCTTGTAATCTTTGATGTATTCTTAACATTTCGATTTTTGATTCATTCCATTTCTGCTGCAAGTTTCAAAATTTTAAATTAAACGCAGATTTGAAGCGTATTTTCATTAAGAAAAACAAACACTGGGCATATCATAAAGTTAATTAACAAGAACAATTCTAATATCGTGGATTTCCTCCGCTCGCAGCAATTACAGCTTGCAGTCTTCGTGATATGCAACGAATAAGGCTACTTATCCTTTCTTGACGGATACCCTGACATTCTTCGTTCAGCGCCGGTCGTAAGTCTTGCAAGGTTTATGGTTGTACAGGACGACGAAGAATGGCCTTTTTCAGATGATCCCAAAGTTGTTCGATTGGGTTCAGATCCTGGCTACATGCGGGCCATTCCAATCTTGGAAGTCCAACTGTATCCAGATATTCACTCACTACATGTGCAACGTGAGGTCTAGCATTATCATGCATTAATGTAAATTGGTTCCCAATGAAAGGATCAAATGGAACAACAACTTCTTGGAAGATTTTCTCAATGTAACGGTGGGCGATTAGAGCTCAATAAATACAAGATTGGTGCGTGCTTCGGTAGAAATACACATACATTTTCTAAAAATAACATCGTTTCATTTAAAATTTTGCAGCTCGTAGTAGAAATTAGATAATAGAATGAATCAAGAAACGAAATGTTTAGAATACATCAAAGATGGCAAGAAACAATATGTAAATAAAATTACCCGCCTCAATTTTCTTGCAGGGTGTTTTGAAATTAACACCAAAAACAACAGTTTGATTTACTCCTGTATAATATAGCTTAATCGAAGAATGTTAGATTATAAAATAATTAAGGAAAAACACAATAAATTGGTCTACAAACTGATAATAAAATCATGAAAATCGCATAAAAAATAAAAAAGTTATAAAATATCAAACTTGACCAAAATATCAGGGTGGCGGAATTTTGTGCCGGGGAGTATAGTATATAAAACCAGATGTTTTAGTTGAAAAAAGGTCATTCAATTTACCAACCAGTGGCGTTCCCGCCAACATATGCTCCGATATTGAAAGAAAAGTTGTACGCCAGTGATATACGTTCATGTGGATTGTTTTGTCTATTAAGTGATCGATGATGGTTACGTCTAACAATTCTTATGAAACAAAATTTATCATTTTCAATGTTAATAATAGTGACTTTTATTTTGAATGGAATTGTTTTAATGAAGAACGGATCGATGAATAACGCAACGAGACCGTGTTCATGTAGAATTGATGAGGCTAATCAGAAAAATATCCACGATGAAAAATATATCAGGGGGCATGTTAGCAGCGACGCTACTGATGGAGCTATGAATGAATATTTTTCCCAAATAAATTCTAATGATTTTGTATCCTAAATACATGCCAAGGTTGAAAATATTATCTAAAGGATTTTCGAATTAAAAAATAACGATTAGAAAAAATAGAATCTTAACAGTAATTCGAATTGACATAAAAACTGCCAACTAACCCCAGATTTGTAACGAAATTCAGGCAGTTTGTTTGTTCAGGCGTTTTTCTACTACATATTATGTAAAAAATTCGGTAGCTACAGCTGTATTGATTGAAAATGGGGACAAGTCTTATTACTAGTTTTTGCCATATTTGTGAAAATCAAGCCTGATTGATTTATTGTCTTTAAGGTTATGAGCAAAAAGTATTGGCATCGCTAAACAAAATAAAATGATTTAATTAAATGTGATAAGTGAGTGAAATGCAATGCGATTGTGAATAACATTTTAAAGGACAATAATTTAATTTTTCTTAAGAATAAATCCGTGTTTTCTTAAGTATGTTATAGAATCGAACTCACCATACTACAAACACATCCTAAAGTTTTGTGCTGTTACTCATAGCACGTCGCAGCCTTCATACAAATACACAATCGCGATTAGATGAGGTCATGTAGTATAACACCACAATTATAACGTCATTCGCAGTTTATATTCATAGTGAATAAAAAATCGCAATCGCAGTTATAGCTGCGAAAGAATATTAGCGGCTAAGCACATCTCTAATAGTAGCGGAATATATCATTTAAAGTGGAAATTATCCGAGACTGTCTACGTTCATCTGTGAGCATTATTTCTTGGATGTCATTTAACTGGCTAGCAAAATATTTTTATTTTTGCGAACAGAAAAATGTAATCGATCAGCCAAAATGGCTAGTTGGTCAGCAACTTATGGACACCAAACATTTCTGAATCGGTCAGTACCTAATTAATGTCATACTAGAGTGCTCTAAATTATTTTTGTACGCAAATTAAATATATAAGCGTCTATGAGCGATCCACTTTTAATCAGATATTAGTAAGCAATCAGCGGGTAAGCAAAATATTTAATCTTGGTCATCAAAAAAAAGCAATAAAACGTGAAATAGTGCCCTGGGAAAACAAGTGAAAACCCGCCCCCGCTACACCTTTTGTAGCCTATTAGTTAGTTACATAAATTGGCAGTGCCGCCCACAATAACGAACTTTGCCGATTATTCAAAACAAACCCAATCCAATGATTTATAGTGATAATCATTCTTATAATATGCAAACCTCTGAAGTAAACTGCTTCTAGACATGTTTTTTTTCTACTGACCAATTCTAAAATCTTGCTGACCAAGTAATCATTTGGCAGCTCGACTGTTAATTAAGTGAACACATGATATTACAAGCGGACTGATATCGGTTAAATTGTTGACGCGTTTGTAGCATTTTTTGCAGAACAAGCGTTGTTGCCCGATTTTTATTTATTACAAGCAAAATCTTATTGTGCCGATCAAATGATTTAATGGCTATTTGTTGCGAACCAATTTTAATAACGGGTAACCATTTAATTACTTCTCTTATTTTTTACGCAGCTACGCAATTGTTTAGTCTTGGTCGCAAATGCTGGCCAACGGTATCTGTTTTTCTTTTCAATTACCCCTCTTGCGCCAAAAGTTGCTTAACTGTTCAATTGATGTTCTTGCCTTTTACGTAAAAATTTACTAGTGCCCATATTGACTGGCTACTACTTGAAGTTTCTTAAGTTCTGTTAAATGGCGAGTCATTTTGAGAATTTAAGAGTGATAGTCTTAAATTTAAAAAAAAATCAAAATCAATGAGGACCGATTTATAACCTATAGTGTTCATAATTAAAACTCTGCTTTATATTTTAAAATATTTTAATAATGTTTTTTATTTGTTTCAGCTCTAGTCGGGGCGCGCCTGGCGATGGGGAGTGAGCATTACTGCCTGCGCTGGAACAACCACCAGGCCAACCTGCTGGGTGTGTGTGCGCAGTTGCTGCGCGACGAACGCCTTGTGGACGTGACGCTGGCGTGCGCGGACGAGGGTCGCTGCATCCGCGCGCACAAGGTAACTTTCTAATATTTAACTTGGTCTTTATGGGCGCCGACTTACCCTATAGGCCAGTAAATGAAGCATATAATTTTAGGGTATGTAACGTTAATTCCATATCCTGTTTATGTATATGTTGACATAATGAAAGAGTATAAACATAGGAGGGGGGAGGCAATATTTATCTTTAAAAGTAGTGATTCAACGATTATTGTTATACGATATAAAATAATCGTACGATTATGATTATAAAATTAAATGCGGAATTAAAAAAAATACGAAATGTTTTATTTCTATTACCATGTTCTTTGGATTTTTATTAATGCCTCTCGTCAAATATTATGGATGCAGCAATTATGATTAGTGGATTTACACGACAAATCTAGCATGCTAGATTAAGGTACGTAAATATAATATGCGAGTCGAACGGTTTGACAAGCCGCTAGTGAGCCACTAGTCGGTCCGCATCGTGTCTAGTTTGAGATGGCTTCATCTGTACTACTGTTCAACTACCCTAATGCTCATCTGCCCTACAACTCGAATGTATTCGGGTGATGTTCGGTTAAGCTCGTATGACCTAATCCGTTGGTAACGCCTTTTCCCTCTGTTTACATGTATTTTTACTGACATGCTGTGAATTATTATTGGATAGAGCCTTAAATTATTGCTCTTAGCGTCGAACGATTGAATGGTTATATCATATTTATTTTCACATTAGAACTGTAATATTTTTGAGATTTCCTGCACCCTACCTGACTACACCATTAATAGTAGTTATTTAATTATCGAAATTATGCTCTTACATAAGAAGAAAATTAATGTGTAATAATATTTATAGGTGCCCTGGGGAAACAAGTGCAAACCCGCCCCGATACACCTTTTGGAGACGATTTCCTATTGTATTTTAATTTGAAAAACAAAACTCGAGCGCAAACCGACCGACAGCTACTCTAAATATAATTAAATTAGAGAACTATAGCAAGTATTTATTATTTCTATCCTATGTTCATCTGTCCTACACGATCTCATTGGCCAACATGTCTATTCCAAAGAACAAATTTCGAATCATGCTCGAACCCGAAACTTACACACTGTACCAAATAATTTTTCCATAACGAAACACAAACGAAACAAAGGAAGTATGCATATTTCATCCTTGTTTGTCGACTTCCGCTCCCTCCGCGTCGCAAGGGTGGGTAAGGCAATTGCAGAAACGAAGATTCCCGGTTCAACACGAAGTGACATCCGAGTGGTAGAGCAGATGCACTTTAGGACATATATGTGGTTTCCCCTCTAGTTTGATGTTTCCTTGCCTTGGCTCTATCGTTTTCTTAATTATGGTGGTTCGCGGATAGTTCCTCTTTCCCATGTACCGCAGCAAATTCGTCGTGAAAATATTTGTTTCTCAACATGATAACAGCGGAAGATCCATTAGAAGAATTCTGAACGAAAAATAACATATTTTCTTAAAAACCCAGCTTAGTTCAAAGCTGTCAAATGACGGTCCTTATAGCAGGATGCAATTTTGTAAAGAATTAATTGACTGCATATTTTTATTTTATTTTCTGACACTACCACATTCGATCTTAATGGGATCATCAACAAGCATAGCTGCCGATACTGGTCAGACCATAACCCACATTTGATGATATGTGATTAGGGATAATTGCAAAAACAACATTATAGGACCTTATTTTCTTCGCGAAAACTTGACAGCAAGTTCGTAATTACATTTGCTTCGAAAAAGAATTATAACAAATTTAATTACTTTATATAATGATCAAAGATTATGAAATATGACATTTAGTTGCAGCAAGATTGAGTGCCACAGCATTTTGATATACATGTCCGGAATTATTTGGATGAACCGTTTCCTACAAGGTGGACAGGAAGGAAAGGAGACATTAGCACATGGCCTCCTAGATCTCCAGATCTACCACCTTTAGATGTCCATCGCTGGGGTCATTTAAAGACTGTTGTATAGCGTGAGAAACCTAACTCTATGAGCGGGTCGATCGTGTAAACAGAACTTTAGATGCTGTTCACGCTATTTCTCATGAACATTTGCAAAACGTGCAACTCCCAGTTTTCGGAGAGGCTGAAACACGACATTTTCAACATTTAGTTAAATAATTTTTATTTTAATTTATCGTTTATGTAAAAACTGTTACTTGTTTTTTTGAATAAAGTGTGGTTGCTTTTCTATAAATTTATTTGCCAATATTTCTGAGACAAGTGAATTTAGACATACAGGGTGGCCCATTTGTGTGACAAAGTAATATAACAGCTCTACCAGTAAAGATATAAAAAAAGTGTTAATAAAAGTTTTGAGGTATTAAGAAATACATGTTCTAAAAATATTTTTAAGTATACAGAGTGGTCCAGAAAAGTAGGACAATAAAATATGTCTTTTTCTAAATGGCACACCCTATATATTTTTGCATTTTTGGATTCGCTACAAAATTATACATATGACCCCGTTTTTATTTTTTCGTTTTTTTGCCACGTTGCCCAGCAAAATAGAAATTTCTTAAAATTTTTGAAAAAACATGATAGTATAAAATTACCTGTATTTCTCAATTAGAAAATCCAAAATCGATAATCTCTTGTAAGCTCTTGCAATTGCAATAAAATATAGAATGATATTAATTTTTTTAAATAGCTCCATCTTGGCAAAGAAGATTTAATAGAAGGAGGGGTTCCGCGATACATTTTGAACGTACTATCGGGTACTTTACGATGCCCGAATATTACTTCTGTGTTCGCAACGAAAACAAAATGGTGGTCCAGAAAAGTAGGACAATAAAAAGATGTCTTTTTCTAAATGGCACACCCTATATATTTTTGCATTTTTGGATTCGCCACAAAATTATACATATGACCCCATTTTTAGTTTTTCGTTTTTTTGCCACCTTGCCCAACAAAATAGAAATTTCTTAAAATTTTTGAAAAAACATGATAGTATAAATTTACCTGTATTTCTCAATTAGAAAATCCAAAATCGATAATCTCTTGTATGCTCTTAAGTATAGGGATATAAAACTTTTGTAAATATTAAAGTAATTAAAATTTTGTACAGGGTGTTTTCTGTTTAAATTCGAATACCTATAGGAAATTTTAAATTACTCGGTTATTTCAAATGAAACACCCTATATATTTTAGGCTTATACTATAGATATTTAAGTATCTTTCATTCTTATTAAGTCATTCCTATACCAAAAGTTACTTCTTTTGCTTAGAATTCGATTTTTATTGAAATTTTCGTAAACAGACTGTGTTTTTTTTATTTTTCTACTCTATTTTTCTAGCCATGACCAACAAAATCAAAACAAATGTAAAATGTCAATTTACCAAAATGGCAAATTAGGCATCAAGTATTTGTGCCAATTTGTGTTATATTCTAGGTTTTTCTCGTTAATTCTAACATTTAAAAGATGAATTTTTCAAATACTGAAATGATTGACATTACATTCTCGGGGCTCGGGGCAAGTGACAAAAGACATTATCACGAAAAATATCCAGACAGATGACAAGCAAATAAATGAGCTTTCGAAAAATAGATGGAGGGGTTTAACAGAACAGGAAGTGTGGCTTATAATAAAAATAATAAAAGAAAAACTGTTCGTACGGAAGAAAATGAGCTAAATGTTTTATTGACTATCACTGAAGATCCCCATGTCGGTCTACGACCTCTGACACAACAAACTGATATCTCGAGATCATCCGTACAAAAGATAATATGGGCTAATAAAATGCAGCCGTACCATGTACAACTATTGCAAGAGCTTCATGGTGAAGATTATAATAAAAGAGTAGTTTTTTGTGAGTGGGTTCAGAACAAAATGAGAGAACAATGGAATTTTTCTAATGCTCTTTTGTGATGAAGCAACTTTTCACAAAAATGGTAAATGACACAAGTTTCATTATTATGCGACTACTAATCCTTATTTTGTGAGATTGCACTCTCAAAATAATTGGTCCTTAAATGACAGGTGACGTATATTTGGACTTTTTACAAAATCACTTGCCACAATTAATTGACCATGTTCCACATGCAATTAGGGAACGAATGTGGTTCCTTCACGATAGAGCACCCGTTCACTCTACAAAGCCAATTATTGATCATTTGAATGAAACGTACGGAGAGCGATGGATAAGAAGACGCGAGCCAGTTTTATGGCCACCCAGGTCACCAGATCCAACAAAAATGGATTTTAGTATTTGGGAGTACGTGAAAGATACGGCCTATAAAATGTCTCCTTCAATATTAGATGATATGAAAAATAGAATTCGAAATTGTTTCCAGAATATTACATCTGAAATGTGTAAAAATTTAAGTGAGTAATTTCATAGACGCGTCGAAATGTGTTTAGAAGCAAATGGAGGCCACTTTGAACATTTGTATAATTAGGAAAAATATTGTTTTTGTTCTGATTTGTAATTTATTGTTATTGAAGTTAGTTTAAATTAAAAATAAATAATTAATACAGAAGTATTGCTATTAATTGATTTCAATTTGACATTGAAAATGTCAATTTTACATTTGTTTTGATTTTGTTGATCATGGCTAACTAGAAAAATAAAAAAAAACAGTCTGTTTACGAAAATTTCAATAAAAATCGAATTCTAAGCAAAAAAAGTAACTTTAGGTATAGGAATAACTTAATAAGAATGAAAGATACTTAACATATCTATAGTATAAGCCTAAAATACATAGGGTGTTGCATTTAAAATTTCCTATATACAGAAAACACCCTGTACAAAATTTTAACTACTATTTAAAAAAGTTTTATATCCCTATACTTAAGAGCTTACAAGAAATTATCGATTTTGGATTTTCTAATTGAGAAATACAGGTAATTTTATACTATCATGTTTTTTCAAAAATTTTAAGAAATTTCTATTTTGTTGGGCAACGTGGCAAAAAAACGAAAAACTAAAAATGGGGTCATATATATAATTTTGAGGCGAATCCAAAAAGTCAAAAATATATAGGGTGTGCCATTTAGAAAAAGACATATTTTTATTGTCCTACTTTTCTGGACCGCTCTGTATACTTAAAAATATTTTTAGAACATGTATTTCTTAATACCTCACAACTTTTATTAACACTTTTTTTATATCTTTAATGGTAGAGCCGTTATATTACTTTGTCACGCAAATGGGCCACCCTGTTATAGAAAAAATGTTTTGGGTGCATAGTACAGTTACATCGTATATGCGTTTTTTTATGCTTGGTCATGAAACATTATAAAATAACTAATAAAGCGACTTAATTGCTACATGATGTATTATCATAAATTAAAAAATACTGCTTATAGCTATAATTAAATTAAAAAAAAACTTAAATTCTAAAATGTTATTCCATTTATATTTATGGCTCATTAGACTTTAGGCCATTGACTGCTTTTTGATGAAACAAATACCAGGCTTGACTAGATAAATAATAAATTTCTTTAGGAATTTTTTGAATAAAGCCTCTATCTTTCAAATGTTCTTTCAATTAATTAATTAAATTACTATATTCTTGTCTGATCTCTTCGTATAGATCTTTCTTCTGCTAATTATGTTGCTACTTGCTCTCTCCGAGTAATGCTTTTAACTCCCTAAAAAAAGAATAAACATCTGGATAGGCTGTAAACGCAAATATGCCCATCGATATAAACATATTGGGTTGTAGTTATACGATTAAAAAATATAAAGCAACCATTTCGCATGTAATTGCAATAAAATATAGAATGATATTAATTTTTTTAAATAGCTCCATCTTGGCAAAGAAGATTTAATAGGAAGAGGGGTTCCGCGATACATTTTGAACGTACTATCGGGTACTTTACGATGCCCGAATATTACTTGTGTGTGTGCAACGAAAACAAAATGGTGGTTTTAAAAATTGCATAATTATTATTTTTATTATCCTTTATTTCACTTACCGTCTTATAATATAAATACAACTTGCCATTGTATAGTAGGAATCATAGAGTTACACTTTCTTGTATATTTCATGATGCTCAAATTGAAAACGGCGGATGGGCGCCATCTTGAGAAAGAAAATGGATCATTTTAAAGGTCCTATCGAGTAGTTTACGATCCCAGAATATTGTCACTATTCGTGCCAAAAACAAGATGGCGGCTTTTAATATAATATTTAGTATTTTTTTCTTTTGCTATTTTAGTGTAGATTTTACAACTTTGTAGAAAGTCAATTTATCAGCTAGCTGATACTCACTGCTTTATGTCAAGTAATCTAAATCTAAACTAAAAAAATCAAGAGAAAAAAAATAGTAAATATTATTTTTTAAAAAGCAGCTAGTTTGTTTTGGGTTTGTTCGGGTTTGTTCGGATTTGCTCGGTATCTGGGATCGTAAAAGAATGTAAAATAATGTATCGCAAGACTCTACTTCCTATTAATTTTTTTATCAGTCCAAATAGCACAAACACGTCTCTAAGACGTCTTAAAGGTATTGGCGAAACATGTTTAGGACGTCTTTAAAACATCGGCTAATATCCTAAATATATCTTAAAAGTGTCTTAAGGAATTGTTACAACATTGTACGTCTTTAAAACAAGGTTTTACGACATCTTAAAGACGTTCCCTTACGTCGTGTTCTCGGCATTATAGGTATGGTATAGATAGAGGTTGTGAATTTCTCTGAAACATAAAAAAAATTGCATTTCTTGGCGATCTCATTATATCTTTATTTTTTTTCATTCCATTTGAGTATATTATTTAAACCGCTTTTTTCCTATCATTAGCCCATCGTATCCATGCCTGAATGGACACCTCAGTTTCCTTCTGGCTTGACGCTATATTAGCTACCTCAGCAGACCCTAAAAGTAAATGTTCACATTATTATAAATCGTACATCTTGCAAAAGATTTAACTGATACATCACAAATAAAACCCTTAATTCTCACATCATACAAATGATTAACATAAAAACCATTATTTATTACACTAATGCACCAGAAACAAAATCAGTAACCAATAAATTAGTATCTTTTTGTTTTTTATTTCCCTGATATATATATCATATCATCATCACATCACTACCAACAATACTGCACAAAATATTTATGGATGTCCCTTGCACTCATGTTTACTATAGCAAGTGTAGTAATTGATAAAAATTAACTTACCTGAATCTTTATCAAACAGAATTATAGGCTCCAAAGAAAATATAATAAACTCAATTCACCATCACAAGTGTAGTAGAAATCTCGCCGAACGCGAATTTGCTAATGCCGTTCACGCCATTTTAATGGATAAGCACCGCACCGTAATCCAGCATTGTCACATTTACTTAGTTCTTTATGGGAATAAAGATCGGTGTACCGCTGTTATTTGTATATTTTTTACTTTCAAATAAATAATAAGTATTTTATTTTTTAGAGAATTGATATAATCAAAAAATGTATTGTTCTCTTATATAATATTTAATATAACCACCTCTTAAATACATTGATCTGACACTGTAGTGACATCTTTAAAATGTGTTTTTTACGTCCAAAGTACGCCAAAGACGTTCAGGCTAAAGATAGGCATAATATCGACGTCTTTAAAACGTAGTGTGCTATCTGGGAGGATGTCGTCCATTCCCCATTTTGAATTTGAGCACTATGAAATATACAAGAAAGTGTAACTTTATGATTCCTACCACACTATGGCAACTTGTATTTGTTTTTCTAAGACGGTAAATGAAATAAAGGATAATAAAAAAATAATAACTATGAAGTTTTGTTTTCGTTTCGAATACAGCAGTAATAGTCTCGCATCGTAAAATATTCCATAGTAAGATGTATCCCAAGACCCATTTCCAATTTAATTTTCTTTGCCAAGATTGCGCCGATCCGTCATTTTGACAGTTACTGTCATTCTTCCGTCGAAAAGTAGTTTACCTTCCTCTACAAGCCACACCCAAGTTTTTTAAAAAATATATTAGGGGGACAAAAGTTATTAAACCATTTCCAGGCTATATACTGTATATGGTGCACTATTTTAATCTCATTTCGTAGTGCCACGACGCGCTGTGTCTTCTAAGTAAACTTTTTGATTAAAATTTTTTTTTATTTTATTACAATTACATGCGAAATGGTTAGTTTATATTTTTTAAACGTATAACTACAACGTAATATGTTTATATCGATCGGCATATCTGGGTTTACAGCCTATCCTGGTGTAGCAGAAGAAAGAAATATCTACAGATACAAGAATATAATAATTTAATTAATTGAGAGAACATCTGAAAGATAAAGCCTTTATTCAAAAAATCCATAAACAAATTAAAAAATTAAGAGCCTATACCGGAGGTTGTTGTGGAATAACAAATAAAGGATGGCTCTAAGATGGTAACGCCTGTATGAGTAGAAAACTGAAAACTGCGGTATACATGCAGCAGGAGCGTCCACCGAGGGAATTTATTGAGAATGTAGAATAACTAATAATATACAGTACGTTCCATTTAAAAAAATTGAAAGTCACGTCACCTCTTGACAGTTGACGATACTAACATATCAAATGCACAGTCAAATAGTAAAATTTCAGTCCTATCGATTGTCGAAAGACGACACTATCCTATAAGCATACGGCTATGTTTACGTCACTAGACTGTCCTCGTTCTTCACGACAATGCGCTAGTTTACAAAACAACTAAAGTCCAACCCATACTTCGCGAAAGTAACTGTCTTAAGTTGACCACCCACCGTATACCTAGTCCGGATTCGGCTTCGTCTGTGAAAAACCACCTCAGGGGACTTCACTATAATTTGTTTCCTGATGGAATTGAGGTTCATTTAGTAATATATTTTTTATAATTTTTTTTAGGTCGTTTTGTCAGCCTGTTCAGCATATTTTCGTGCGTTGTTCGTGGACCACCCCGCGAGACACCCAATTGTCATTCTCAAGGACGTGCGCTTTAACGAACTGCGTACGCTCGTCGAGTTCATGTACAAAGGAGAAGTTCGCGTGGAGTACGCGCAGCTCAGTAGGCTGTTGCAGACTGCCGAAAGTTTAAAAGTAAAAGGTTAGTACTGAATGTTTTTGCTTTCGTGATCGTTCGATATTTTTTTTTTCTCCTAGGTTTTCGATGAAATCTATAAAACTGACAGTACATAATATCCACACGAAAAGAAAAACTTAGTTAGATAACTATAAAAATACACTCTAAAACAGTTAGGTACGGCCATATTGTCCTTATTCTAAATAAATATCAATTACCGCTACTTATTTCCTCCTAGAAAATGTATGGGTTTCTTAGATAAAAGCTAATTTATTAAACTTCTATTTAAAAACCATCGAATATAACAATAAATTTTATAATTACAGTTAGGTATAGCCATATTGCCCTTTTCTAAATAAATATCAATTACCGCTACTTATTTCCTCCTAGAAAAGGCATGGGTTTCTTAGATAAAAGCCAAATTATAAAAATTCTCTTTAAAAACCATCGGATATAACAATAAACTTTACAATAAATCCTGGACAAAGATAGTGTTTTATAGTCCCGTATCTTTTTTAATTGTTGTCCAATCTTTGTGAAATTTTTAGCAAAGTGTAGACTTGTGTCTTGAGATGATATCATGAATTTTAGTTTTCAAAAAAATAATCATGTATTGATCATTATACAGGCAGAAACAAAAATAACTTTTCTACCCTTAATTTCTTAACGCCATGTGGAAAAATTGAGCAGTCGAATTCAGTTTCATTATATTATGTTCTAAAATGTGATCTTTTCTTAACACAATATCATAATGTTTTTTGGTTCACGTCATTAACTATTATTTAAAAGAAACTATTGCAGTTTTTTAATTTTATTCACAATTCAGAACACCTTTTTTTATGATCAAACACAAGCATTGTATGAAAATCCTTTAAGGCACTCTGGGAGTGGTGCGTGTGCGCATAAAACGATTGACGTTGGTTTTGAATCATTGGAGGTTATACTCGTTGGGAAACACGACCTCGGGAAGGACGTTCCATAAGGATGACGTCCTCCAGATGAAAGAATGCTAAAATAATGAATTTCGAGTAGTACTACTACTTCAGAAGTTGTTCGTTAATAGCTTTCTCTGTTACTTCTGATATAACTGGAAGCAATGCGACTGGTCAACAGTTGATTGGCAGGGTTCTCTTATCTTTCTTTGGTATAGGCTCGACTCGCGTCGTCTTCCAGCAGGTTGGAAAAATTCCTTTTTGGAGGATAAGTTGAAAAGTCTACAAAATACTGGTGTTAGTTCATCGGTACATCTCTTGAGAACTACAAAGGAATTTCGTCTGGACCAGAAACTTTTTTGACGTCGAGCCCTTTTAGGATTCGTTTGACGGGATGCTGACGGAATACGATTTCGGTCATTTTCGATTGAACTGCCCCCCTGGAAATCTACAGTGGATTTCGAAGAAAATAGTGCAGCAAATAAGTTCGCTTGGTCTCCGGCTGTCAATGCCATCGGAACATGTTAGAGGTGGAATAGTTGATTTGGTTAAATTTTAGCTGACGGCCTTAGCGACTGACCACAAGGATCTTCATCCATTTGGACTGTCAAGAAGTTTGTTTTTGATCCTCTCGTTATGAGCTTCTTTGCTTTAATCTATTACTTACTTACACTGGTTTGAATAAAAATATGAGGTGGCAATACGCGCTTGTAATTTTTGGATATTTGTTTGTGCTACTCCATAAAATCATATAATGTTCTGGATTGTGAATCAAATCGAAAAACTGCAAACCGTCCTTTAAAAATTTCTATCTTCTTTTAAGAAGCAGTTAGTGACGTGAACATTATGTTAAGAAAATATCACACTCCAAAACAAAGTATAACTCAGCTATATTCTATTGCTGAATTTTTCGACAGGGCGTTAAGAAATTAAAGATAAGAAAGTAACTTTTGTTCCTACCTGTATAATGATCAAGATATCAGTATTCCTTGGAAACTAAAATTCAGGATATTATCCCAAAACACAAGTGTACGCTTTGCTAAAAAATCCATCAAGATCCGACAACAATTAAAAAAGTTTTAGGACTATAAAAAAGACCAACATTATCTTATGTATGGCTCTATGTGTGACTGGAATAACTTTTATTAAGAACTGCCATTAAATTTTAACCTAAATTTAATAGAGATTTACAATCGGGGAAGTATACCTTTTTAGTTTCGAAATTGCACTTCTTTGAGATCTTCGATTAAAAATACTTAATAACAGGTGGCTTATTTCCGAAAATACACTTTCACTTTCAACACATTGTATTTCTAGAATGAGTACTATTTCGAAAAAAAATACAGTTGCTCTATGGCCCATAAGTTATGGGACACCCTTAAAAAACCCTGCTCCCTGTAATAGTAGACATTATTTTTCTATATTTACTACAGAACAATTTACTTTCCCATCAGGTTTAGCAGAGATGACACGTGAATATAAGCCTGACCCACCCGAACAAACGGAACCCGAAGAGCTGGTGAGCCGTCGACCCCCTTCGGTCGGCGCCAGCAATACCACACCACCACCACGCAACTCCCCCGTACCGCCGGCACCACCCTCCAAACAATCACCAGAACCAGCGCCTCGAGCACCTTCACAAAATGGCTCTCCGGAACCACCGCCCAATACGAACAGCTTCGGTCCTCCGCCTATCACAACATGTCGTTCTTCGCCCCCCATTGCCATCTGTCGTCCTTCACCGCCAATAAATTGTGAGCCTCTACCTGGACCTTCGAGTTTACCGCCTGTGCAACAAGTGCCCTTGGTGAGTAAACTAAAAATCGACGATAAGATAACAGCAGCACATTTTTCGGAAATTTAGCACTAGAATACTTTTGCTCTGTGGGTCTACAGGGTGAGAGCAATTTAATTGATCACTATGGTATATCGGTTTTCGCCAGGGCCGTATGAAATAATTGGGGAATGAACCGCATTGGTCAAATGGCCAGTGCATATAATATATTGACGACTTCACGTCATGTCAACGACAGTTGTTCTTATTCGTGGTTCGAAGAAGGCATAAATATCGCCAGGTTCATTTGAAACCAATAATTGTTCTATTTCTTAAATAATAAAGACGTTTATTCAGTTAAAAACCTATAAATTATTTTCTAATATGTGGGATCCCAAAGTGAAAGATTATTTTAAATAAAACAAAGATACGTGGAATGAGGTTGCGTCGTGTAGATGAAAAAGAAAATGTTGAGTTAATTGGCGACCGGCCATCGCCAAATTTTCATTTTTATTCACTAATCTTGATAGCAATAAATCACCACTGCACATAGGTATTAGGTAAAATAAGTGTATGTGTATTTTATATAAAACTCTGATATTATTAACTAGCCGAGAGAGGGCTAAATGAATGTTTTGATGTTCTTCGATGGTCTTACCTCCTTTGGATCACCATGTACAACTAAAAATAAAATAGGTTCGTGGAAAACTCGAGGCGGGCTCGAGTTGACATGCGAGATGGAAAATGTTCGAAAGAGGCTCGCAGCAGGCTCGTGGCAGGTTCTTTGAAAAAAAGTTCGACCAAAGAGCGGCTCAGCCGCGTCTCGGGCTCATCTCGTCATATTTATACGAAATTTCAGATTCCGGATAGACTTCAAATTAAATCGTTCTTTCCCAATATTTCCTAATTACTGATAGTTTACAGCGTTTTCTGTAAAGATTGTTTCACGAAAAATGGATATAACTTAATGACTGCAGTAAAAGTACCTGTGGCCATTCCATTCTTTATGACCGTTTGTTATTATTATGTGGAAAGGACCGGATTGTAATAATTATAATTAAATATAAGCACATCAGGTAGGTTAGATTGCTTAATTTATATTTAAATATATTTTTGTGGTAAAATTTGTTAGTTTTTGAGGAATGGTTCAAGAATTGTCTTTTACCAAACATTTCTCAGAATAGCGTGATAGTAATGGACAATGCGAGCTATCACAGTCGCCAATTACATAAAGCTCCAAGCTGAAATAATAAAAAATTGGAGATTCAGAACTACATGGCGGCGAATGATATATATTTTGAAGAAAATTATAAAAAAAGTGATCTTTTAGAAGTTTTAAAGACATTTTGTATAAAAAAAGTATATGTTTGTGACACATTGGCAGAAGAAATTGGACATACAGTGCTAGGGCTCCCACCCTATTATTGCATTTTTAACCACATAGAGCATATGTGGCACCAGTTAAAACCACTGGTTAGGTCTGAAAATATTTCTCCGACTTTAAGTTCTAGTGTTGTAGAATTAATACGAAAATGCTTAAATGATATTCCCCCAGGTAGTTGGAAAAATTGAGTCCGACGTAATAACTGTAGAAAATTCGTATATTAGTCTGGATCGTATAATTAATCCAATTATAATTAATTTTGATGAGGATAGCGATAGCGAAACAGAACTATCTATAGAATGACATTATAAATGTAAATAAATGTGACTAGTAATATTTAAAAAAAATGTTATTTCATTTGATTACATTAATATAATCATATCATTACTTGTTTTCCTTAGTTCGTCCCTTCATACTTCATTTGTTTATTGCAAAGCTCTTGTCGACACATTGGGACCGACCCAGGAAATCATTAAGTCGTATCCATTTTTCGTGAAACAATTTTTACCAATACATAATAATGAATAGATCTATCCATTTCCTCTAAGTCAAATGGCAAAACGTTACGCAACCTGTGAAGAGCGGATTCGATTCGGTTTAAATATCGATTCGATTGAAAACCGTATCGTGTGAACATAGTGTTAGAATACAGTATCGACGTTGATGAATTGTTTTTGATTGGTTATCTAATACAGGGCGATATTTTGAAAACGTCCCAAAATTAGTTTCTTTAATAACTCGAAACGTTTTGATATTTTTTGATTTGCCACACTTCATTATACTTTAAATAGTTTTTCAACTATGCCGCTCGTGCCGTTCTTACAGTTTTCAAAAATCTTTAAATACAGACGTCGTTTTCCGTTCGCCGACCTTGTATTTAAAAATCAATGAGTTGTAATGCCCCGTCGTACCCAAATCCGGTACTACACATAAGATTAAGACAATTAACAATTTTGTTTTCATTTTCTAGAGCCTAAAAAAGGAAGTGGACTGGGGAGGGGGGATGGACGACAAAAACTCGGGTGGAGAAAGCTCATCGGATTACTCCAGACTGCCACATGATTCGGTAAGTTACAGTTCTTTATTAACTCTAGGTGAGTATAGAAACAACCAAACCAGCAGGCTTCCCTTATAAGATTCGGTTAAGAGAGATTTACTTTCTGTAAGAACATCGATAGTGCTTACATCCAGCAAAATGACTTTTGACTTTGACGTAAGCTTTTCTGCTGTATAAATTGATTGTCGATGTTTCTGCTGGATTCATAACATAAGTAAGTAACGTTAAGCCGTAAGAAAAATAAACATGTGATTTGCAACAGAACAATTCATAGTGCATAAAAATTAAGCAGTAATTGTATGATATTACTTGCAAAACATATTTGTGTTTTATTTTTTTATGAAATTTAATTATAAAACAGATTATTTTTAAAGGTACGAGAGTGTGCACCTTAAAATCAAAGTTTCTTCTCTTCTAAAAAGAAAAATAAGTAATAACGTGGGTCAACGACGACTTGTTGGCAAGAACTAACCACGTGGGTTTACAATTCTGTGTTGCAATATGACAACACCGCCTAAAATGTGCTGATTTCTTTTAATATTTGACCTACCTCAAGCACCATTTATGCTTATTTTTCTTCAATTTTTGTTGATCTCAGGATTTGCCGGTTTAAATATAATAAGTCATTTCCATAACATCTTGTATATTATACAGGGTGTAACTAAATAAGTGTAAAACATTTAAGGTGGTGATTCCTCATCGAAAAAAAGATAGGATCTTTCATATAAAGAAACTTCATTGGAGCATCCCTTGTTAAGATACAGCCCCTTAAAGGGGGTACATAAAATTTATAAATAAACAAAACTAATTTATTAATAACAAAACATACAACATCTAGAAATCATAGTAAATGTTCCATATGTCTACCTTCAGACATTACGCATGCGTCTAGACGTCGGCGAATTGAGCCACGTATTCGCGCAAATATTCCTGGAGTCTCTTTAATTACCCTGCACGCATCGATGATGCGGTTTCTTAAGTCCTCTACATCGCGAACAGGAGTACGATAAACCAAATGCTTCAAATGGCCTTAAGTAGAGAAATCGAGAGGATTGAGATCCGGGGATCGAGCGGGCCAATTCTGAGGTCCCCTTCGACCTATCCACTGATTTGCATATGTTTCAGTTAAATGCTGACGTGCTACTTGACTAAAATGGGCGGGAGCCCCATCATGCATAAAAAACATATCCCTTCTGATGCTCAAAGGAACTTCCTCCAGCAGTACGGGATGCACTGCTCTTAAAAATTGAACGTATGCCTCACCATTTAATCCAGGAGGTAGAAAATGAGGCCCAATTAAATAATCCCCAATAACTCCGACCAACACGTTAAGAGAAAACTGTTCTTGATGGTTAGTTTCAACAATAGCGTGAGGGTTTTCATCAGCCCATATGTGGTAATTATGAAAATTAATAATCTTGTCCCGAGAAAAACTACATTCGTCTGTGAATTCGATCGTCTTCAGAAAGTCACGATTTCTTCTAATCATTTCCAGCATCCAATTGCAAAATTCAAGACGGTTCGGAAAGTCTCGCGGTAACAGTGCCTGTACTCGTTGCAGATGGTAAGGGTATAAGAGTTGTTCCTTTAAAATTCGAAATATCGTCATATGATCAAAATTTAGCTGGAAAGCAATCTTTCTAGTACTGGTAGTAGGTTGTTCTTCAAACAAATTAAGTACTGCTTCCTCAAGCTGTGGTGTTCTTACTTCTCGATGGCGACCACAATCCTGCGTTTTTTTTGTCGAATGGACCATATTCTCGTAATCGTTGATGAAGTCGGGCAAATATTCTATGTGAAGGATGCTGCCGTTGAGGATACATTTCAGCATATCTTCTAGAAGCTTCTAACCCATTCCCCTGCGACAGACCGTAAACGTAATGCATATCAGCCATTTCCTCATTTGTGTATGCCATTTTAATAACAAGTGAATTATTAAAGTAACAACAAATTAAGAACAGAACAACAATACACAATTAGTATTACTTCAATTTCAAAAATTTACAAACTGACAGCTTGATACCAATTTAATTGTCACTATCGCTAATAGCGGCCTACTGGATAAATTAGTTTCGTATTTTTGTTTTATGGCGATATGTATCTTGTTCGTAAAATATTTTTTTGCTGCGAACTGGTTTATTTTGGGCAAAAAGTGCAAGAGATATTTTTTGTTTAGAATAAAACAGGCTATCGGAAAAACATTTTTAGATGGTAAACAAATAATAAGACAAAAACTTACATTGGAAAGGAATTTTAGGGGTTGCGTTTTCCACCCCTTACAACCATGGGGTAAACCAAATAAATTACGGGCTAAGTGTCTTTTTGGTAGTAGAAAATGTCAGGTTAATTTCAATATTGTAACTTTTTTAGTGCTTGTGAAAACAATTGTTAAACAAATTTTATGTACCCCCTTTAAGGGGCTGTATCTTAACAAGGGATGCTCCAATGAAGTTTCTTTATATGAAAGATCCTATCTTTTTTTCGATGAGGAAGCACCCCCTTAAATGTTTTACACTTATTTAGTTACACCCTGTATATTTTAAGATGCTGAAGATGGATCTGCACCATAATTACTCCGGCGCGGCACAGTTTCTATAACATTAAGAAGTAATTCTGCCTTTAAATTAGTTCTCAACTGCTTAAAATCTATATGGATTTCATAGTCTTTCCTTAGACTAGAAACACTTTTAATATTCTAAGAAATACAAAGTATGGGTCACTGCCATTCTGTAAATATTTTATACATTTAATACAAACCTATACTAGATAATATAATCACATTTCTGTACGATAAGTACTATCATACTAAGGGTAATAATCCTTGTCGCGTGTGTGTGTACGAGCGCGGCCGCCTGTGGCGACGCCGGGCCGCCCTTTGGCCGACACGAGCGTCAACTTCTTGTCCGGGGGCCGCGCCGCGCCCGCGCACCTACACACGCGGCAAGAAGTTGATGTGACTGTCGGTTTTCAGGAACGGTCCGACGATCCAGGCGATCCAGGAGCGTCCAGTTCGCCGCCCCGACTCTACCCCTGCATGTATTGTGGCAACAGCTTTCCTCACCAAAGCAAACTTACTAGACACATACTGAGCCACAGCCTGGAAACCTTAAAGTACCGCGAGCAGCGTGGTGCGCCCGCTTTGATCATACCGGAACCGCATATGCCCAGTTGGGCTGATCCGAGAGGTGGTGGCGAGCCGCCGGAACCGACGGACCAACCGCCTACCCCCATGGACTTGGACGACGCGGCTACTCAAGGCGGTCCGGGCGGTGTTGTTCTGTGCAAGTTTTGTGGGAAATCGTTCCCGGACGTATCGGCTCTTATAGCTCACTTACCCGCTCACACAGGAGACCGACCGTTCAAGTGCGAATTCTGCGGTAAAGCCTTTAAGTTGCGGCATCACATGAAAGACCACTGTCGCGTTCATACCGGCGAGAGACCCTTTCGCTGCAGCTTGTGTGGAAAGACGTTTTCGCGCTCCACTATTCTTAAGGCCCATGAAAAAACGCACTATCCGAAATACGTGCGGAAGTTCCTTTCACCTAGCCCACTAGATACCGAAGAAGAAAGTCCTCACTAGAATTACCGCAAATAAATATCTGTTAAAATTATTGTTACGCTTGGTTTAAAGGCAAAGCGATTTGTGGCGGAACCTATTGTAAAACCTTATTGCTACGCGACACAATTTGGCATTAAATCCAATAATATATTTCCCCTCACGTAGTTTTGTCTTAGAGCTAACAAAAATTTCCCTATAGGCTACAAGTGATTTTATTGATCGTTTTAGATTTTCTTTTATCGAGTCTCACATTTGGGTTATTCTTTTACAGGCCACACACTATTTGATCTTGCAATTTTAGACTAGTTCGAAAATTTGTTTAATATACAGTGAGTCCCAGAAGAAATGTCTAAATTCATTTAAAATTCAGCGGTAAGTTTTTTCAAAAAACGCTCGTACCCGTCGATTTTGGTTTTTTAATTTTTTTTTTCTTGTGGTAATTTCATGTATACAGGGTAGCTCAAAAATATGTTACGACCATCAACTTCATTTTTTCAAATGAAAACATATATTTTTTATTTCATTTTTGAATTTTGCATTGAATTCTAAGCATGTTCCATGTACCATGTCCTATACATAAACTCAACAGTTATTGAAAAAATTAGGATTGAACATATCTATAAGTAAGACCTGTTTATTAAAAAAAACACAACAAAATCAAATTAAATGGTTGGAAACGTGCAAAGAGAGTTTATTGATCGTCTTGGATATTGTCAAGCCGTAAATGGCGCACATTTTCAACATTTAATTTGATTTTGTTGTGTTTTTTTTTAATAAACAGGTCTACTTATAGATATGTTCAATCCTAATTTTTTCAATAACTGTTGAGTTTATGTATAGGACATGGTACATGAAACATGCTCAGAATTCAATGCAAAATTCAAAAATGAAATAAAAAATATATGTTTTCATTTGAAAAAATGAAGTTGATGGTCGTAACTTATTTTTGAGCTACCCTGTATACATGAAATTACCACAAGAAAAAAAAAATTAAAAAATCAAAATCGACGGGTACGAGCGTTTTTTGAAAAAACTTACCGCTGAATTTTAAATGAATTTAGACATTTCTTCTGGGACTCGCTGTACATTAAACAACTATTTCAGGATTTAGCTGAAAAAACTTATTTTCAACACATGAGTTTTTGATAATTTGCTGGATTTCTCCAATCTTCTCATACTAGAAATTTGATATCGCCAGTTGTACTGATGGTATCAATGTCGGTCTTTTTATTTAACATTTTGTTTGTTAGCTTCCGAAATGTTTTTTAAAAAAATTGTCAATTGTGAACAAATGCAAAATAATAACAATTCAATTGTTTAAAAATACTCTAACATGCTCACCCCCCACCTTAAATTAATTTCAAAAATATCGTTCTGTTCTTTTTCTCTTATCTTCAAAGCCCATTTCACGAGAAAGTGACCCCCCTATTAGATCGGTATTTATTAAATAGTTTCGATCTCAAGTCACCCCGCATCGAATGCGAACAAACCCGAACAAACCCGATCTACGCTTTCGAAAGATGCAAACGATGAAATTATTAAGGATTCACACTGCAAAGAGCTCGATTGTAGACGCGTCGACCCGTCGCGCTCATGCGTTCCCCGCGCTCTGCGTGACTAGCGATCGAAAATATTTAATAATTACTGATCGAATAGAGGTGCCACTTTTTCGTAAAATGGGTTTTGCAGATAAGAGGATAGAGAACAAAACGGTATATTTTAAAATTAATTTAACCTAGGAAGAGGGGGAGTGGGGGCAAATGACAGTTTTTCTAATACACGAAAGCAAGCAAATTAAAGTGTTAAATAAAAAAAGACCAACATTGATACGTGCAGTACAACTGGGGATATTAAATTTCAAGTATGAGAAGAGTGGACAAAATCCAGCAAATTATCAATAAATCATTTGTGATTATTTTTTAAAATACATTTTTTTCAGCAAAATCCTTAAATACGTGTCAACAACTGTATGTACATAAGTTGAGAAGAAAAAATTTCGTACGATTCTAAAATGTCAAGGTTAAAAAAGTGTGCGGTTTGTAGAAGAATGTCCCATTTATAGACACTTACATATCGCTCCCTTACATAAAAATACTTATTTACTAATGACTTATATTCGATACAAAAAAAATCTAAAACTCATTGGCGTAAAGCAATCAACTGTTGCGCTGGTCAGGTGAATGTCGGGACAGTTTTGCTATTTACCACGAACGGTTGTCGATTTAATAAGCTAAGTTAAGTTGCAAAAATGTGTAAGAGCTGTGATAGACTTATGACTTAGTTATTGGTACTTTACTATAGTTAATAATAATCGAGATAGGTAGATAGATAGATACGCCTGACCATATGATCCTTTACACCGTTGTTATCGTTCAATCCGTTAATATTAGGCATATTATTAAGTTTCCTTGTTAAATGCTGTTACATTTAGGATACTCCATAGTGCAATAATTAATAACTCAACCTAAACAATAGCTAGAAAAGTCGACACATCTCCGACCTGCAGTTAGCTTGTAATATTTTGTATTTTATATCTCTGGAACTAACGAAGACACCGTCCACGTCTCCTTACAATCTGGAGAGATGCAATCGTGGCATACGATAAGATAATCAATCAGCCGGGTAGAACATGGGGCCGACGATTCAGATATTGCCGGAATTTTATTCACCTGTAACGATAAAGACGCTTAGTTAGTGACAACAATTTGCTTTTAAAATGTACGGTAGGAACGAAAATTGCAGATGGTTTTTTTCTCGAATAATTATATTTAAACAATACAATAGAATGTTAAAGTTATGTGAAATTTCAATTTTTGCTGTGCCCGACTAAAATTAACTCAATATCTCAAACGTCTACTGCACTCTCTATCCGGCCCATTATATTTGCTTATGTCGATTTTGAATGACTCTTTAGTGTGCGTGTACACTCGCACGGTGATTTCGTTAATCTCGGCTCTGCTCGCGTGTAATTACACTTACTATTTTTTCTTAAATCGCTAATACTCTAATCATCAGTGCCTGTGAAAGGGCATTAGTTGCCATAGTAGCCATTATTCGAATATTTTTGTTAAAACTTGAAAACCATAAATATACAGAATGCCTACTTAAGTTCGCACCCTATGGGAAACTTTTTTATTGTTAATTTTAAGGAAAAAGTTATTCTTCATAAAAATTTCTGCATGGTCTTAAACCTAAAATGAAATTATCAGACGTTAAATTTTTGCAGTCGTATCCGGACGGGGGTTATCAAAAAATAATAATTTTGCTCAAGAGTAAGTAAGAACCTTTATTTTTGATTCAAAAATTGTTATAAGAAAGTTGATAAAAATGAAAAAATACATTTAAATGTGCAATTCGTTGCATTTGCGTTAAAAAACGATTTATTTTACCTTTTCGAAACTTATTACAGTACCTACAGTAACAATGAAAATTAAAAATGGTTAGGAAACATATTATGAAACGGAGAATTTATCTATCATGTTTCGTTATTGAAATTAAGAATATTAAGTAAAGTACTATTTTATAATGTAGAAAAAAAAATGTCAAAATAATAAAATATCATGGCATACGGAAGTATTCAATAACATTTTTTAATTTAGTTTTTACGAAGGCGTAGAAGTGTCACAATTTTTTTTACATTCAAATTCCGAGTTGCATATCGGAATTCCGAACGGATTCAGAATTCCGAGTTGCATCTCGTAATTCCAGTTGCAACTCGGAATTTGAGTGTAAAGAAATTTAAAAATTGTGGTCCGTATAAGCTTTTATTTTAGCAATTTTCGTTATTGTCAAAATAAAGGTAAGTCTCTACTTTGCCATAGAGCAAAATTGTACATTTTTTGACAAATCTCGCATGCGGCTTTGAACATTTGATATGCAGAACTTCAAGAATAACTTTATTTCTTAAAATTATTAATAGAACAGTTTCCCACATGCTGCAAACTAAAGTATACACACTATACAACGTGTGTGTAAATATTTTCATGGTATGGAAAACTTTTTAGGAAAAAAAACTATTCGTCATAAAAGGTTTATTTATTAAAAACTCCTATACCCCGAAAAAATACAAATATAACGTACAGAGTATTCAAAAAATAAGAAAATGTGCGAACATGCTAATAAGAGTAAAGTTCCATTGATTTGCATGGTATAAAAAAATTTATGAGTTGTTAAGAATTAAAATGAATGTCAAAATAATAGTCATTTACGAAGAACAAATATTTTCATCTATTTTTTTTCTTGGCGATAATATGAGAAATATCATTATTTCTAAAGGTAAATTAATGTATTTTTAATACTACGGGATATCAAGTCATCAATAAAACAATCAGGTGTCAAAATAAACATCAATATAATTCTTAAAATTTATTTACCAAGGAAAAGCAGAAATTGTTACTTATTGTGGGCAATAACTACCAATGAATTAAAAAACAGAACCTCGTTAAATGCATTGGAAATGATGGGGCTCAGCTAAAACCTAATAATAGAAAAAACTTTATTTCTATTCTTTTTAATAAAATGTTTTTCGTATCTGGTACAAAAAAAAATAGATGAAAATATTTTTTTTCGTAAATGGCTGTAATTTGATATTTAGACATTAAATTTAATACTAAACAACTCTTTCTAATAAATTTTTTGTACCATGTAAATTATTATTACTTTACTTTTAACATATTTTCTTGTTTTTGTATCACCCTGTACGTTATATTTATGAATATTTCTGGCATTAAGAGTTTCTAGTGTTCCAGATAGTGCCAATATTTTCACACACGCTGTATATTTTGAAAATGCGAAAAATTAATTATTTTTTTTTAAATGATATCGGAAATTTTTAAAGTTGTGTTTTTAAAAAATATTTACCAATGGTATTACTGTAACGCAGAATCTCCGTATAATTTCAAAAATTATTCTTACATGGGTTCATATAACCAGTTCATAGCAGTTTCTATGAGAATACAATTATTAACTAAAAATAGACCTTTTAAAAAAATTCAATTCATGTGTGACCAGATTTCAAGGTTGTTGGAACCATTCTTTCAAGAAATTTTAGATTTTTTCAGAATGATCTTATTATAATACATACATTTAAATAATTCAAATTTTTAACGCGCTTAATGGTTCGTGTTTAAAAAAATTAACAGCGGCACAAAAATGTGCATTAATTCTAATTCTTATTTTAATACATTTTAATATTTATTTTATTTTTTTATTAAGTAAGTGAAATTTTTTAGTGTTGTAAATTTTATGTGATATTATTTGGCATTTTATGACATGAACTTTGAGGTTTTAAATGTAACACCAATTATATTTTTGGTCGTATTTTTTGTCATGAATTGGTATTTTACATAAATGATCTCTCCTTTCTTAACATTTGATAAGGGTTTCTGATATCAAATTGACGGAAAAAAGTCTCTCTCTCTCTCTCTATCTTTTTACCTGAGTTAACCAATGTTTCCATTTAAAAAAATTGAGTTTCCTGGAAAAAGGCCTTCTCAAAAAGTTAAAAAGTGTGTAAAAAATTTAAAACACAACAAAACGTGACCATTGCATTTTTATCAAAAATTGGGCTTAGAGAAGAACCATTTTAGGGAGTTCAGACCAATATAGATGGAAAAATAAATACAAAAAGAATTGAAAGTTTCAAAAAGTGACATTTGGTGTGCCGTTGAAATTGAAATGGTATTCTGATCGAATCGAAGCGACAAAATAGAGCCCGTCATGTCATAGAATGCAAAATAATATCACATACAAACCCACCAAATTTTATTTCTCTAATTTAAACAATAAAAAAGTTATAGGGGTGAGCGTTCCTGCAGGAACACCCGGTATAGCACTTGGCCCCTTAACATGGACGAAAGGGGAAATTCAAAATGGCTAAATATGGTGCTTTGTAAAGGTTGTACTTTAAAATTCTACATATTTCCTATCATATTGGAGTTTTGTATAGTTTAAAAATTACGCTATGTGTAATTGAACATGGATTTTAAAAAAAAAAACTCACCAAAAGTTCTTGTTGTATTCTGGAGCGAAAAATACGTAACAGCATTTTATCAAATCACATTGTTTAATAATAATTTGGTTAAGAAAGATTGTTCTGTTTTTGCTTGGCGATACTAGAGTGCATTCCTTTCGACTCCGGTAGACTTCGCAGTATTAGTTAGTGCAGGGAGTGGCGCAAGTGCAGATATTGGCCACTAATTGGATGTAATATTATGTTTTTAACGATTGGGTATCGGTGTGAGCTAATTTGATAAACTAATTCGCCAGAAATGTAGCTTACACTTAAATAATATATTGTGGGAATCATACAATCATGTGTTCAGTTATCATGCATCAGTATGGTAAACTGAAATCTATTCACTTTCCCTATTCAGAGACCAAAACAAATAGCATACAGGGTCGCATTAAGAACAATATAACAGTACAATCTCCAACCACGCATGAAATAATAGCCTACAATGAACGACCCTGTTCTCGCCAGCATAGGAAGTTTTATCGCCATTTGACCAATAACAATAAGTTTATGCATCGAGTATGTGGCGATCACGCGCTGATGTTTGTTTATGCTCTTGAATTAATAAAATGAATAGAGTATGTCGCTATCTATGGGTGGGCATTTAGTGATACCAAAGTCAATATCGCCTGTACTATTAAAGAAACCCGAAAGCTCTTTCATTAAAGTTATTGAGCGTTAAGATATACAGTTTCTAAAATCCTGTATATTTTACATATTTTACGTTACCGTCAACGTTCCTATATATCACCATAATATTCATTGAGCATACACTTTGGCAACGTTGCCAAATAGAATGGAAAATTCGTTAACTTTGTGAAAACATGGTTCAATGAAATGTGTAATATTTTTTAACTTAATAATTTGAAGAAAATATTTTAGAGTAATGTTAACAGAAGTCACCTAAAGCAACACAGACTAATGGTTTTGAACATGATTTTTTGTAACAACAGTATTTTTAAGCAAGCCTCTATAGATAAAACTACAGAAGTGGATACATACTGGACACATTTAGTGAAATATTATCTCAAACTTGTATTGAGATATGAGAAAACTGTCTCGTTTCAAAATCATATACAGTATCACCATTAAAGGGGGATCCATATGGGAAAAATATTTATTTTTCGATTTAAGTAAAATTTAAATTTACCAGTACAAGTGTTTGCATCAGCAAAGACCATGACAATGGAATAATTAAATGGAATCATGCGGCTTTTGTTAATTGCCAAATTTGACATTTTCTCCACAAAATATCGAAATATATTATTTCTGATCGAATTTTGAAAAAAATGATTTGGAGAAGTTGTTTGCAGCGTAATTCTATGCCCACAGAACTGAATTTGAATCACATACGATAATTTTTTTCATCTATTTTTGGCCACTATCTCTTTTCATTGAAAACGGAAGTAGACCTACCACAATATATTCCTTTTTTCAACGTATTTATTAGTTGAAAAACAACACTTCTCTTCTTCGTTGGTTAAATCTTTAAAGTTATGAGGAGCTACGCCACAGATGACAACCATTTTTAAACTGTAATTTAATTTTTCTGTGAAAATTAAAATTTTGGTAGAATCTTTGGTATAAAGAACGATGATAATGTATAAATAAATAGATTTACGGTGGTAGGGTCGACTTCCATTTTCCATGAAATTAGATATTGGCAAAAATTGATAGGAAACAAAAATTATCATAAGTGATTCAAATTTGGTATATGGGCATAAAATTACAATAAATGCCATTTTTCAACATTTTGTGGAGAAAATGTCATATGACAGTTAACAAAAGCAGCATTGTCCCATTTAATTATGTAATTTTTGGTCTTCGCTGAAGGAATATTTTACCTAAATCGAACAATAAATTTTTTCCCCAGAGGTTTCCAACTTAGGAACACTGTATATTATTGAAAGAAATTAGGCTTATACAAAAGTTTTAGGAAATACAATAGCTAAACACTTTATAAAAATGTAACAACTCATTTTTTTTTTTAGTATATTATTTTTTTTCTTCTAACATGAGAGATATGTACAATGTACAGGGTTCACATACCAAAAATGGTAAACGCAGATGATCAGCAATCTAGAAGAAAGATGAATATTAGACATCCCTTTTAATCCGATTTTAGAAAGACAGTTTGGCGTTTTATTTCTTGTCTATGTATTTAGAATTTAAATATCATTATTTTAATGCTTGTCACCAAGGTTTATCAAGTTTGCCCTATTGCTATTCCGGTTTGAAAAGTTGAATTGAATAGATCTACTTGTCTAATTCTAAATACTTCAAGAACGAAAACCGCCAAGCTAATCACAGTATTAGTTTTTGAAATAAGGGCAATTGGTTTTTGTAAAGAACAATCAATATCATCAAGAAATAATGAGATCATGATGATATGAATACAAATTTATTGAAAAGTTTATTTGAGAAATATAATTAGTAGTAATTTTTATCATAAGCTTGCAGTAATAATGGGATGGCATGCATCAAGCGACCGATGGTAATGAGTATAAGTGTAAGCTATTTTTAATTGAACATTTGCTTAATTTTTATTCAAAAATTCAAAAAAGAATTAGCTGGCCGCCGATACCTCTGTCGCCGACAAGTGTAATTTCTGTTATATGTTCCTTGTTACTAGTGTATGTTTAAAAGTTAATGATTACTGTTTCGGAAAATATATAGCAATAATCATTATACAATAGGACGATATAGTTAATAATCATTCTAATACACAATATTTAACTGTACGGCGTGGGAACACCTGCGCAAACAGAGTTTTTTATTGGTAGATTTTTAAGTTAATAAGGACGCAAGCAATTTTTAATTTTCCGTGCAGACACTCTTGAAATATTTCTCTATTCTAGTACAGGGTGATCACCCCTCTTCACTTTTCTATTTTTCACACTCAACAATATACAGGGTTTTTAAGTAATATTAACAAGGGGATAAAAAATCATTTTAGGTCTGTTAAATAATTAAAAGTTTTTTTTTAATGGGCATCTGCATAGTAAGATAAAATTATGAATGTAATTTATTAATATATCTTTTACTCAAATTCAACAGTTATCGATAAATTGACAATTGAAAATTGTTAAGATCCAATATTAAAAATATCTAAAATTTCAGGAGTGAAAGATAATCGAGATGGAGAAAAAAAGTGAGACAGGTTTTCGGTTCTTGGTTTTCCATAGCAATCTCGATTATCTTTCATTCCTGCATTTTCAAATATTGTAAAAATTGGCTCTTGCCAAATTTCAATTGTCAATATAGCGAAAACGGTTGAATCTCGATATAGGGTATAGGTATATGACGTAAATTATGTCAGAATTTCACGTAGAATTGGTAAATCAGTTGATATTCAGGATGTTCCATTAAAAAAAACTTTTTGATCCCCCCTGTACATCAACTGATCTAAAATAATATTTGATCCCCTTGCAAATACTATTTGAGAACCCCTGTATAGCAATATTTAAAAATTTTTCCAGTGTCAAAAATACAACAGTTAAGAGTGGGGGACAATATACTTGATTACCCTGTACAGGCACAGAACTATATTTTCTATAACATGGGACTTACCTTTCGGTTTGTTAGCAACACAACTTTTAGTGTTGTATTTAATACGAAATTTAAAACTTGTAGTAGGTTGTTTTTCGAAACTATCATTATCCTTATATGCCATACACAATTTTCACGAATTATTATTCTCTTTTGCGATTAGTTTATTTTGCAGACATATACTGTGTCCGCGGATCGGTGCACGAATAAGTGAAAAAGACTGAAATTTTTTGGATAGAAACTAGTTTGTGTCATAATTTTAATTTCGAAAAATTGTTTTCGAAATTTACAAATAGCTTTTTTCCCACTAGCAAAGTGCTTTTTCTCCAGGAGATACGAAAAAATGTTATTAAGAAAAGATATTCAGCACGATTGGCTTATTTTCATCCGTCTATTAGACATTTAAATAATTCAGACTTTATTTTTATTGTTCTATTTCTCAAACAATTCATACTCTCTTTCGAATCTTCCTTTTGATTTAACAGGCATTAAATCCAGATTAGCAGCATTCATTGCCATCTTCCAAAATTATTTCTGGAATTTAACAAATGCGATTTTCATCATTTTACACAGTAAAACTCGCTATGAAATGCCAAAGTACTTTAAACTTCAAACTACTATGCTAACATTAGGCTAAGATAACTTTGTGTTTCAAGCATTAGCTTGTGAAAAGTGTTTGTTCGGGTTTGTTTTCAATTAATTGTGCTACTTTTGAATAGCTTAAAAATTTACCTAATGACATTAATATGTTAATATCAGCACCTAGAACGCCTTAGTCATAAGTTTAAGTAATATTTTTGTTTCCTAGTTAAGAGAATATATTTATGATATTTTTAATAGAGAAATATATATAATATTGTTGTAAATAGTACTTGTAGTCGATTAGAAAATATTTATAAACAAATAAATAGATTATTTGCGAAGCGCAGGAACATTCACTAAGGATAAATATTTTAAAATAGTGCTTTATCCAATGTTGTAACAGGTGTTTAGTTGGCTGGTAAGTAAAAAAAATAAAGTATCAATATTAATATGGTAAACGTAATATCAGTACAGTTCTATTCTGAGCACTATTCTAAAGCTAATAGAGACCCGCGGCCATATTTTCTGAGGAAGAGTAGTTTTATTTAACTATATTTTGAAGGATCTAATAATTAGCAACAGTAAATAAAAGGAAATAATTTACTCGATCCGGATAATTACAGAAAAGAGTCTTCGCTCAACTTCCGAGAATATACAGGGTCCTGCAATAGTGCGCCAGGCTTCCATAACTTCTATACGAATTAAGTTAGGAATTTCATTCATATGCTTATTTATACTGTAACATAGGGAGTGTTTGAGGAAAATATGCTTCCATAAACAGTGTGACCCAAAATAGTGTGAAAACATAAAGTTGTAGTTTTTAAATGGGACACCCAGTATTTTGTCGCATATTTAGGTTCGTATTACTTAAAAATTATTTATTTTGCTTTGGTAATTTAAGAACAATAAATTGGAAACTAAAAGAAACTTTGTTGTAAACATTCTAAAATTACTTTTTTAACAACAGAATTGGATAAGCTTTATAACAAAGGGTCTAGAGATACTATTGATCTAAGAATGTGTATCTATTTTATACAGGGTGTTCATAATAAGCTTCCAAAAACGACCAATTTCAAAATAATGGTTCTTATAATTTTCAAATGGAACCAAGTACCAAGTACAAAGATCATATTAACCAACCAATATAAACCATTTTAATTTCTTATTAGAATATATTCGCCCTAAATAACAATTTGTTTAAGTTGAAGAATTAGTCAAACTATAATTATTATTTAATGAATCCCTATTTTATTGCAATGCCTGACATGGTTTTCTTCGTTCGTTCTAGTATTTCACCTCAAATGATAAGTGCTGTAAATATATATTTTCAAGAACGTAGTCCCTTATCCACACATCAAAATGAAAGACATCTTGAATATTTACTGTGGTTTATAATTATTAGTCAAGGTGTCTATGGTATTTAAGCAACATAATATATGACATTTGGAATTAGTTCGAAACCGGCTGAAAATAACATATTTATATATTACAAAAGAAATTGCTTATGAATTCTACATCCAACACCCAAACTAATATACAGGGTGTTCTATTTGAAAATCTTGACAAAAATGATTTTGAAATGTGTCGTTTTTAGAACTATATTAATCTTATATAAAATAGAAAAACAATGATTTGTATTACCAGCACTACAAAACTTTTTTTTAGGTTTTAATTTATTACTCTTAAACTACCCAAGCAAATCAAGAAGCATTTTAGATAAATTTTAGAGGACCCTAATACCAATCTAAATATGCAATAAAATACAGAGTGCCCCATTTAAAAACATACAACTTTATGTTCTAACACTTTTTGGTTTTGTTCCATATATGGAAAAATATATTAGTGAAATACACCACATGACACAGTATGAGTCCATACATGAATGAAATTTCTAACTTAATTCGCATAGGAGCTATAAAAGCCTGACGCACGATTGCAGGACTTTTGCCCCTAGCTTTATAATATACTTCTATACAGTCTTTGTTTAATTTAACAATATCTTAAAAAATATGGTCTCTTTTAAAACTCCCTTTTGGAATGCACTCCTGGTCCGACTTCAGCCCCAGTGCTCGGATAACTTTTTAAATATTTTTATTCTACCTACTCGAGTGCCTCTATTATATTGTAGAACAACCGGTTAAAATAGAAACCTAGAATTTTAACCTTTTTTGATGATACGATTTGTTTCCAACATTTTCAATATTGATGCAAAAATGGCGTTGTTGGAATTAAAGGAAATATTCTTTATTACATTATTTTTGAATGACTAATCTATCCCCCTCTCACTCTCTCTTATAGGGAACGTCATATTTATTCATTTTGATGACACTAGTCAAGGAAATGATTGTCCCTAAAAAAAATTGAAATCTAGAATAATTTTTTGCGGCCAAAAATTGCAATTTCTGACAGTTTGGAATTTTTGTATTTTTATTTAATCCTACTTAAATTAGGAAAAACAAAAAAATATATTAATGTTAAATTTTGAAGTTGCCGTCGCAGAACTGCAAGCTTGATTGAACTTAAAGCAAGCATAGTTTTTACATTTTCATGATGATATAAGGCCGAAACATTTTTGTAAAAAAGTTTATTTTCCTTGTATTTCCACATCGATCCATTGTATAGTGTCTGTCAGAAAAGACATATTATGGGAAAATTTATTTAAAAAATAGATTTTGCCAATTATCTCCGCATTACTTTAAACTCGCAAGGAAATATTGTTTAGAATTGATTTTTATGGCCTAATGCAGGATTTCAGTTGTATTGTACAAAAGTGAACACAATGGAAACAATAACTAAGGTATTCTTAAGTTCACTTGATTTTTTGTCTTATGGTGACTTGTATTAATTATAATTTTATCAATTTCCGTTATAACTTCAAATGAATATGTTTAATTCTATATACCGGTTGATGCATGGTTGAGTCAAATATAGGAAGTCCCATGTAATTTTTGAGGTGTCTGATTATTGGCTCCCATGTACATTTTATAGAAAAACTTCATTATAAGTTCTTGGAGAGGTTGATTTGGTACATCCATGTGCCGAGCTTGAATACATTTGGGTGAGCCAATAATAAGCTATTAAATTAAACGCGATGGCAAAACCACAAAACCCTGATAGGTAATAAAACAAACATCAGCAAATAATCTCTATGACTCTGTTACCAAAAGTTAACCGAAAGCTGAACATAACGAATAATGATGAAAATATTTTCGCTGACACTAATGCGCGTTTTGTCAATGTCAAAATTTAATGTGCTGGTGTTTGCTGTATTGCCTGAACTATGAGAGTTTCGTTACGTTTAATTCAAAAGCTTAGAATTGGCTCACTAAAATGTATTCAAACTCAGCACATGGGTTTACCATATCGGATTGTTCCAGAAGTTATAATGCAGTTCTTCAATAAAATATTCAGCAACCTCAAAAATTACATGGGATTTCCTATATTTTATAACAAAAATTTAACTAACTTCATGATGTCTTAGGCCTGGGGTTTCCCAGATTGGGGATTTAGTAGTTTATTATTTAATTATTATTATTTTAAATTAGTAGGAAGTGATGCACAGATAATTGTCTAAGCCGATTTTTCCCTTATCCTAAGGATACAAGGTTTTCTTATATTATGTCACTCATTTTTTGCCAGACACCAACCAAATATTTTTTATTGCACATTACATTATAATACTTTTAATATTGCTTAATATTTGACGATTTTTTTAGTTTGATATAATAGCAGTTGTCTGATATAAATCATTTACTTGGTCTCAAAATAAATAAATAACAAGGGGGTTGTTATAATCCCTACATAGGAAACGTTAACGTGAGTCATACCATTTTACCAATAATCTGTCATAAAAACGTCTCGGCAAAATACTGTGTACGCAAGCAGCAATTCGGAAATTATCAAATTCAGATTATGGGGCGCGACTGGAATAACAAAATCCCCGTTTTTCTTTGGATAAGTTGTGACCATAATATGTTTTATATTTTCAGTCTGAACTTGATGAAAATCCATAATAAAATTATTAAAGAAAATACTATTTGATGTTTTCATTTTCACTTTCAACGTCAACATATCAACGTGTTTCACCATAACAGCGATCTCATCATATCCCTTTTTTTCCAATAATTTGATATAACACACCCTTATGTCAAGTTAGAAAAGGATAGATAATTGGGGAGTGATTTTTCAAAGAGCCATATTTCCATTAGAGACAAATTTTCAGAAACCGCATATTTCTGTAGATGATGGGAAATTATAGAGTTAAAAAAAAATAAAAATGGTATCAATCTACAATACTACTTCGGACCAGATGTAATATTGGTGGTTTGAATTTAAAAAATAATAGAAATGTTATTATCAATAATTATTTGGAAATAATACCTTTTGTTCGATACTACAGGAAATAAAACCTTTTATAGGAAATTTAATAAAAAAATTACAGCACTTCGCGCGGCACAGTACATTCTTACCACGAAACATTCGACTACGTTCCACGGCTCACGTTTTCTATGATCAATGAATCGAGTTTTATTGTTCTAACATAATGTAAAGGAAATATGACCCTTTGTTCAAGTTACTGTATGAATGATTTAGAAACTATTGAGGAATTGTGGCGTTTTGTTTCAAATTTAGTACCTAACAAACTAAATGAACCAAAAATGTGTAAGCCATTTGTGGAAATATGTCTTTTTGTATGAAATTGTATGAAAATCCTGTTTAGATATTGCTTTCTTCATAAGAAATAAGGCACCCTTATGTCAAGTTAGAAAAGGATAGATAATTGGGGAGTGATTTTTCAAAGAGCCATATTTCCATTAGAGACAAATTTTCAGAAACCGCATATTTCTGTAGATGATGGGAAATTATAGAGTTAAAAAAAAATAAAAATGGTATCAATCTACAATACTACTTCGGACCAGATGTAATATTGGTGGTTTGAATTTAAAAAATAATAGAAATGTTATTATCAATAATTATTTGGAAATAATACCTTTTGTTCGATACTACAGGAAATAAAACCTTTTATAGGAAATTTAATAAAAAATTACAGCACTTCGCGCGGCACAGTACATTCTTACCACGAAACATTCGACTACGTTCCACGGCTCACGTTTTCTATGATCAATGAATCGAGTTTTATTGTTCTAACATAATGTAAAGGAAATATGACCCTTTGTTCAAGTTACTGTATGAATGATTTAGAAACTATTGAGGAATTGTGGCGTTTTGTTTCAAATTTAGTACCTAACAAACTAAATGAACCAAAAATGTGTAAGCCATTTGTGGAAATATGTCTTTTTGTATGAAATTGTATGAAAATCCTGTTTAGATATTGCTTTCTTCATAAGAAATAAGGCATTTTGAATGGTTCTATCGCCGTTAGAAGATGCCTTTTAACCTTACGATTTGATCGAAAACGATTTTTGGTGTAAAAATGGAAATAAGGCCTTTTGAAAAATCACTCCTCAATTTATTAAAAATACCAATTCATGACAAAAATTACAACAAGAAACACAAAAGGCTTCTCATTTATCTAGGTAACCATGAAGCCATAATGGTAACAAACAAATGAACATAATTACAAATTTAAAATCAGCCATAAGTTGGCTTAGAAGTAAACCACTTTAGGGAGTTCATAGCAATCGAGATGAAGAAATAAAAATTATAATTAAAATGATTTAACGTATCGAAAAGGGACGTATGGGGTGTCGTTGAATTTGGAATGGTGTTCTGAATCGATACAGTCAAAAATATACTGGATTTTCTTTTAAAAATCCTCAGTTAAGGCCATTTCCGGTTAAACCAGAAGTGGCGAAGTGGAGTCCGTCATGTCATAAAATGCAAAATAATATTACATACAAACCCTTGCGAGTAGATATGAAGAAGCCGACGTCACCTCGTAAAATGATGGCCTCAGCTAGCTATAGCCTGGTGACTATACATTGAATTCGGAAAATGATCACTTGTCTGTATGTATGTACATAATATGTATATCACATTTGTATACAACATATCCAAAGAAAATGAAAATCGGGGAACAAAAATTTTTTGGGACAGCTAAAAAATTTTTGGTCGGGTTTGTTTTTAAACAATATTGGCAATTTTTTCAAATAATATTGGCAAATTTTAATCCAAAAAAAAAATTGCAGATTGAATCTGTGATAAACTGTGATTGAACTGCATACGGCAACGCATAGGCGGTCGTTTTGTGATTTCTAACAGAATTTTGTAATTCTAATTTATGTATCTATTTTACGTGATAAATTATTATTTAAAATTAAGTTGTTTCTAGTTAAAAAGCTCAGCTATATGACAGATATATAAGCAATAAAATTTTGAATAATTTTCAACTGATATATAGGACACCGTAGGTCCTAAAAAATTGTGTAATCATGTAGTGAATGAAGAAGCCAACAGCCGAATTTTAGAATTTTTAAAACATACATATTTTAATTAGAAATAATTTATGTAATATACCTATGAATTTTTTTAACAATTAGGATAATATACCTAATCTATGGTAGCTCAGGGTCACTCACTTCCGATAACAATAGAATAATACAATAAACATTTAGCTAATAAATCTTTTTGGCATTTGCTTTGCGCTTTACACAAATATTTAATATGCGTTTTGCTACATTTAGTATATACGTTGCTAATTAGCTTAGAGCCATATATGTCGCAACAATTAAATTTAAAAAAATATGCTGCTGCTTCGCAGGTATGGCTCAGTATTTTCTAAACCCAGTTTACAAGTTTAATGAGGTAAATTTTTAATTATTTTTTTTGGCAATTATGTATTGTATATTATATAGATGGTCCTGCAATAGTGCGCCAGGCTTTCAAAGCTCCTATACGAATTAAGTTAGGTTATGCTGACTTATACTGTATCAAGGGACATATTTTAGGAAAATATTTTTCCATATACAGAGTGGCCCAAAAAGTGTGATAACATAAAGTTTAATTTTTTTAAAAGGAATACCCAGTATTTCATTGCATATTTAGGTTCATATTATTGGCCTAAAATCTTATTTCATTTGCTTGGAAAGTTTAAGAGCGATAAATTAAAAACTGAACAAACAGTTTTGTATTTCCTGAGAAGAAAAATCAAAAAAATACTTAGAAATTATTTTTTTTTCAACACGGGATTGAGTGCTTTATAATAAGGGGTCTGAAGATACTATGAATGAATATAGTTCCAAAAACGACACATTTCAAAATCATTTTTCTCAAGCTTTTCAACTGGTAAATATTTGGCTATTCAACGTAGAATTCATAAGCATTTTTCTTGTAATCCAAGCAAAAAAAATTGCTTATAAATGCTAGATCCAATAGTCAAATAATATACCATTCCATTTGAAAATCTTGAGAAAAATGATTTTGAAATATATGGTTTTTTAAACCTTATTATGAACACTCTGTATAAAATACATAAACTATTAGATTCATAGTACCTTTAGATTCCTTTTTATCAAGCTCACCCAATCCCGTGGTTAAGAAAATTATTTTAGAAAGATTTTTGATTTTTCTTTCTAGGACTACAAAACCTTTTTTGTTGTTAATTTATTGGTCTGAACTCGTAAGCATATTAAATAACATGAGAGATAATTATAGAGGACACTAATATGAACCTAAATATGCAATGTAGTACAGGGTGTCCCTGTTGAAACATAAAACATTATTTTATCACCCTTTTTTGGGCTACCCTGAAATACACCCCACCGATAGGATATGAATGAAATTTCTAACTTAATTAGTATAGGACGAGCTATGAAAGCCTGTCGCTCTATTGCGGGACCCTGTATAATTAGTGAATTAGCATAAATAGTTTATATTTGAATTATTCAATAAGTCTACTATATACAGGGTGTTAGTTTGGAACCCCATGCTCAATATCTCGCTTCTAGTAAATAATATGTTGCAGCTTTGCTCGTTTAAACTCCTGGCATGGGTAGACGCGACGTAGATGCTACCCTTAAAATCTTAAATGGGAAGAGGATCCATCGTTATAAAGGTCGTTTAAATATCTTTCCAATAATAGCATAATTTAGTAATTTTTCAGTAGTAGAAGTGGAAAAATGGGTATCATTTAACTGGTTAGCAAAATTTCTTATTTTTGCTAACAGAAAAATATAATCCGTCAGCCAAAATGGCTAGTTGGTCAGCAACTTATGGACAGCAAACATTTCTGAATCGTGACAGTGCCTTGGGAAAACAAGTGAAAACCCGCCCCCGCTACACCTTTTGTAGCCGATTTCCTTCTGTATTCGGCAAAAGAAACCACAAGAAAGTTACATAAATTGACAGTGCCCTGGGACCTCTGAAGTAAACTGCTTCTAGACATGTTTGTTTCTACTGACCAATTGTAAACTCTTGCTGACCAAGTAAGGAACGCGTTTTTTAAACTACTACTAAAAAAATAATAAATTAAAGTATTATGGGAAAGAGATTTAAACAACTTTAAAATGATGTGCAACTGGATCCCATTTTTATTTAAGATTTTAAAGGTGTCTTCCCTTTCAGGAAGTTAAACCATCAAGGCTGCAAATATTTTTTGTAAGTTGGAGACGAGATATTAATGGTGGGATGTTTCAACTGGGCACCCTGTATGATACAAACCCCCATTACAATTTTCGTAACTACATGTTGTACTTTATTTAACATTAACATTATTAGATATCAAACTACTAATACAGATGGAATGGTACTACCAATGCCATCTCCAATCTGATTAGAAACCCGCACTACCTGACAAGCAAACTATTTTTTATTATTTTACCATAACAACTATTTTAACACAGTATCCACAGATGGCTTACCATCTGAAGAAGATACTGTGTGTCTCTACAATTCTCATGGTACAATAAAAAAGATTTATACACTGTAGTCTCATAAAAATATTATATCAATTTTATTTCATATTTTTAATATAGATATCTGAACTAAAATCACTGAGAGAACCTGAACTCAGGTTGTACCAGTACACTTTTAGACATTATACAACGTTGTTATAAAATCATGTCATCACTTCATCAAATGTGACGGGTATTTTTTAAATTACAATTTTAATTGTCATGATAAGCAGTTTACCAAAATTGCAATTTTTAAAGGCATGATAAGCTTCTTTGCTTTACGAAGAAATAAAACGTATAACATTATTTCAAATATTTTAATTGTGATTCTATACAAATTGATATCATCAATATTTTGTGAAGTCAGTATAGTCAATCACATACAACCTTACCACGTACAAATTATATCTATTGTCTGTTTACAAGATGAGGGTCAAGGGCTTGTCAGAAAGATGGTTTTAAATAGTTGGCGCGGAAAGTTCAAAGTTGACATTGGTGACGTGACCTATGTTAGCATCGATAGCACTACTGCTGATAATAA